>OY728123.1:516248446-517448446 GCA_963277665.1 Viscum album | reverse complement strand
CATAAAAAAATTAAAATATATATAATAGATAAAATATATATATATATAGAATGTCCAAGGGTATATAAATACAACTTATGAAATAATTAAGGTGAATATTATCATTAAATGCCTTAATAAAAGGAGATTGAGTAAAATACTATACCTGGAGCCTGACATTTCAAATGATTCTTTATCTTACTAAAACATAAATTTATTCTAGTTATTAAATTAATATAGTAAATTTTTATGGTTTATAATTAAATTTAATTAATATTTTACAATTTTTAATATAACTATATTAAAAATAAGTTTACGCTGACCATTTTGGAAATATTTAGGGCATGTTTTAGAAACGACATTGGTAGGAAAACTTTGGTAAAAGGGGTCATTATATAAACCTTAAAATAGAAAAAATAATTAAATTATTAGAATATTTATACATAAATTATATTTTTAAAAATAATAATTAAATATAGTAATGAAAAATTAACCAAACTTATTGTCAGGGAGGTTTCATTCCATATAGATTAGTATCATCCCAATTTTTTTTAGGATTCTCATAAAAAAAAGGTAATTAAAATTTATATTTGATGATTGCTAATTATATCATAAATACCCCATTATTTAGTAATATATTATTATATAAATAATGTTTGTTAAGTAAAATGATTCATGTTATATCACAAAGGTGGTAATCCCCAAATCCACAAACGACATTAACAATTTTTTTGAGTGTGTCAAAGGGTGTTAAAGATAATGATACATTATATTTACATAAAAATAATTATGTAATTAAAATAATATATATGAAATGTAGGTAAAATATTTTTAAATAAACCCAACCACAATACATTATTTGTAATGTGTAAACATATAACATCTCTTTGATGAGGCGTTAGTTCACACATCCTCAAATGATGTTATCATATTCTAAAAAATATATAAATTAAGATATTATGTATTGTATACAAAATAAATTGGTATTAATAAATCAATAATTTTATAAATATCATATAAAAATAGTTATTCTATTGTAATTAATAAAAATTAGTTGTGGTAAATCATAAATGAACAACATCGTTTCACGAGGCGGTAGTTCACCATAAACATGAATGATATGTTTATTAAACCTTGGATGGAAGTGTGTGTAGGTTTAAGTTGAAAGCTTCACATAAAAACATATATGTATATTTACCATACTTATTTTAACTTATAATAATGATATAATGTTAATTTAATTGATTTTATAAAGAAAATATAATAAAAGATGCATTTTTATAAATTTTACCAATTCCTTGGGTAACTCCATTTGGATTACAATGATGGAATGAATGGTTGGAATTATGAAAAATGTGATGGATATAGGTTTATTATAAGGGATATTTTATATTATTTTGTAATGGGTTGGATGAGAAAATGGGGCATAATATGTGTGATGAGGGGGGGGGGTGAGTGACTTTTTGTAGTGGAGGAGGAGTGTCATTTTTATTGATATAAAATGGTAAAAAAATTGGGAGGTCTCTATTTAACAATGTGAATCAAATAATAATAAAAAATTGATAAAGGTGAGGATATGTTTGAATAATGGTCATATAATTGGTTCTTTACATGTTTCTTGGTCACTTGGACTCTTGTGATTAAATTTTAACCACTATATAATCAAATTTTTAGCTTAATCACAATAATTAATTTTAATTTCATTCAATACTATTTTTATTCTAATCATAGTTGAAAATATTAGAAATTCTTAATAACGAGGATTCAAAATATGGAATATATTTTTTAAAATTCCAACAATATAAATTTTAGATAATAATAAAAAAAAATCTCGCAGACCGGACGATGATGAATGGTTTTAATACAAAACATGTTCAAAAGACTGCAATGATTGTATACATAATTTCAATATGAAATTTTTTAAAAATATATCGATTTTAAAAAATTTCATAATGGTTGTAAAATAATTAATTAAAAAAATTCCATTTATAAATCTGCTATATATATTATTTTAATGAAAGAGTGGTTTTCAATTAAAACATGTGTTCATTTATTATTCATCAAAATATAAATGTTCTCATAAAAAAATACCACAAAATTAGATTTTTGTTTTATTATTTAAAAATTTTATTTTATTTTTTCATATAAATATTAATAAACTATCAATATTTATTTTTAAAATAGGTGCAACATTAAAATGTGGTAAAACTGGTTTTACAGAAAATGACGTTTTTATGCATAAAATGGATTTATTCATATATTATTCCAATAGAATATATTGGATGAAAATAATCACATTTTATTAACATGTGTGAGCATAAAATAGTTCTTCATATTCACACCCACTAATATACTGGCCAAATCATAAATTTTATATCAAATAATAATATCAATGGTATATTATTGTTTTGTGTGAAACTGAATTGCATGAAACCCCAGTAATCAAATTAACTCGATGATATATGTCAAGAAAGATAAAAATATTGCTTTTTATAAAGAAATATAAAATATGATTTTTTTAACATAATCAATCAAATAATTTAAATAATTTTGAAATAATATATTTTTTAAAATATATGTATATTATAATCTACACCAATTGAATGAATTTCACCCTTGAAATTTATCTTTTTTATCAAATGGTTAACAGTTATAGAATTTCATTATTAAGACCCACAATGAATAGAGGGTTATTAACATTCTATTTATAATGATATCCTGAATAAAAAAGGTTGCCAATAATTTTGAATAATTAGGTTTCCAAAGAGGTTGGACATTGATGGGAAATTATAAGATGTTTTTAGAAGGGAAAACAAATAACAATTGGGTAACAGGGAGTTATAGAGAACATTTTCAAGAGGAAGTCAATGACGAAAAAACCTAAAGAAAAATAAGTGCAAAAAAGGTCCATGATATCATTATAAAAGATTGTTATATGATAAAATTATATTTCAAGATCATTTTCATAGCGTTGAATAATTCCTTCAATATATATATACTAGGAGAAAAATGTAATATAATTGCATGATTAGTAGAGATTAACGCCTTATTAAACATCTATAATACAATATTATCTAACTAAGAAATGAATATCTAAGATATCATTTCATTCATGATGCAGTATAATGATCTTATAATGGATCCAGTAATCCTAGAAAGGATAACACAATATTCCTAATTTCCTAGGAAATTAACTAAAAAACATATGTAACTCATTGTAAGATAATTGTTACATCTCTTTACTTTGATAATTACATAGTAACTAAATATCCAAATTAATAAAAAAAAATTAACAAATAAATCATTCAATTGATAAATAACCATAATGGTCACCATTAACATTAAATGTCTATCTACATATATCGACGTATTCTTCCTCAAATAAATATTAATCATATACATTATATGTCTAAAAAACCCAATCAATATCTCCTAGGGTAATTCTATTCTTTACAAAATTAAAATATATTTTAGTAAGATATTTAGATTTTGATAAATCATAAAAAAATAAATTACACCCTATAGATTCCATCACTTGACCAAATGTATAACTTGAATATTATTTCTATATCCCTTTTTTGATTCTGATCATGATTATTTCCATCATTAATATGTTTCTTCAGAGAAATAGTAGAATAATTTCCCAAATAATTGAATCTAAAGAATTTAAATATTTATTGGATATTTTTATTCTCATTTTTTTATTATTGAAGACACTTTTTATGAAAGTCTACAAGTATATAAACAAATATAACACACCAATAACACATTCAATACACTGAAATGCATTACCCTAAATGTATTTTACATCAAATGGGAAAAAATTTAGGCATTATTCAAGAATTATTAGTTTTTTCCTTAACTATTCCCTTCCATTTTTTCATTTTTTACACATGTAAAATTGTGGCATGATCGTGTATACAAACTCCATTTCGTCTTTCTAAACACAATGAACCAATTTTTCGTTATTTTTTTTGTTTTGAAGATCCCAATGTTATTTTTGGAAAAATTTAAATTCTAATTAAAATATTTTAATTTTTATTTCAATGTCTTAAATAAAGTTTAAAACATATATGACCAATATTTTGATGTATTCTTTATATGCACCCATAATCATCATCTTTTTACAAAAAATGTTGGATTTTTTTTTCTATCATAAGGTGAAAAACATAGGGATGAATTTTTAAGAGAAAATATACTTAAATATATCCCATTCAATGGAATCAAGAATATATTTTTCTATTGTATTATTATATAAATACCACCATCAGTGTGATTTACCTTTGAAATGACATTTGGAAATAATTAACCTATGATATTATGAACATCCTATGACTTCAAAAAACATTCTAGGGCATTGATCCACCCTTCATGTACCAATGGATTAGTTTATCCTTTCAATTATGTTGGATGATTCCACAATAAATGATATATTATTTTCTATATTACTTCCTGGTTATTCAGTTTCCTCATCACTATGGATACCACCACAATTTCTAGCTCATTTCAACTGATCCAAAATTTCAATATACTACTCAGCTACAATTCCATCAATATCAGGATACTTATCTAGAATGATTTTTCCCTTGATACTTTCCAACTACATATTTCATGTTTCCTATATGGGAATACATAATGAATTAAAAAAATTATGGGAATGAAACATGTAAATATTAAAACACTATTTTATTTAAACTTAACCATAATTTAAAATCGTTTATGGGTATCAAATTAACATTACCATAAAATATAAATTTGACTAATAATTTCATTTGATACCAAATATAACGACCTATCAATAAAAATTACATAATATTGATTTAGTTCAATAGTTTTTCATTCTATCACATGAAGTAATATTTTAGGTTTATAGTTTTATAGATTCTGTCCATACATCAAACATATCAAAACAAAAAAATAAAATATAGATATTTTCAATTACTATCCACTTTTTACATGATGTAAAACATTTATAATAAATTTAGAAATATATTCATAGTAAATATCCATGAAATCAAAATTTAATTATTATTTCCCCTTGCCCATCCTTAAACCCTATAGATTCATTTTAAAGACATTGGATGAGGACAAAATCTCAGTATGGGATACAAAAATAAAGGAGGAATTCAGTTCAGTAAAATATGAAAACTCATATAACCATTTTCTGTTTTCCTTCAATGATTTTTTATAGTATGAAATATTAAATTATCACATGAATCAAAAACCCAATTTACTCATTGAAATAATTGAAAAAAATGTATGAAATAAATAATTCCTTGAGGATACTAATAGAATAATATTCACTAGACACATTCAAACCCCTTTTAATTGAATTGACCATATGACTGACTTCAAACATTATCATTAACCAATTATTTGGTGAACCTAATGCGTATAACACTTCATATAAGCTATACTAGGATAACTCATTATCTATTATGGTTTTAAACACCTCATATAATATATATCAATCTCACCCATTTCGCATAATCTATAATGGGGTCCAACCCTTCGTATAAGCTATATTGGGCACAACTATGAGCTATAATGGGGATAGTCTCATTGCATAAGTTGTAACAGGCTCACCCATTTCATATTAGTATCGTTTAACATATAATGAATAAAATTCATTCATAATAAAATAATTTTAATTTTTTTTTAAATCCCATATGAAAAAAACATAATGATACAATACCATTTTCTTTTAAGAACCCATTTTCAATATAGAAACAAAAGTTTTATTGAAAAAAATTTCTGATATATAAATACGAAAAATAATAAGTTTTTTTAATGGAATGTTATATATTTCAATCCAATTAAATAATATAAAATTTTCTTAAATTCATAATATTCATAGTTAGTAGGTACATCATGAATGAAACCTTCCTTTTTTTGTTTGTAAAAATATTTTATATCGAGCATGAAGAACAATTCATAATAAAATAATTTGAATGAAATTATAAATATAAATAAAACTCAAATTATAAAAAAAAGGTATAAATATAAATAAATATGTAATATAATATAATAAATATTTACAAGGAAGAATTTATTTTGAAATTAAATCATTAAACAATCAAAGTTTCTCATATAACATTAAACATTTAAATTGTAAACCGCATGAAATAATAACATTTAATAATCCATTAAATAACATGAGAATATATAAAATATGTGTATACAATATAGAATTTGTTTTAAATACACCCTATAAATCAACAAAGGTACATGTCATCATGAAATGCGTCAATGAAAGGAGATTGAGACCCAATCCCTTACATTGAGTCTGTCATGCAACGTGACAAAAATGACTTTGGTATATCTTAAAAGTTCAAATGGGAACAAATATAAAAATTTAAATAATATTATTTATAATTAAATAATTATCATATTTTTAGATCGATTATATTTTATTAAACCAAAAATTAAATATATTTATGAAATAATGATCCAAAATTACAATCATTGAGACAGTAGGTCTAACTTATGCATGAGTAATGTTCCCTTTTTTCAACGATCATTTTTTAAAGAATGTATGTTACATTTATCTTTCAAAAATAATAATTATATCATATGTCAAATATTATTTAATCACATATATTTATATATATAGTAATTTTTTCATAAAAATAATGAAATCGCGTTGAAGAGGAAGTAGTCCACACAGTCATGAACAACATAATAACTTATTTATAGTATGTGTAGTGGTATTAATGAAACAAATACATTATATTTAAATAAAGGTAATTATGTATTTAATATCATATATAATTCATCTATGTAATATTTTCTTAATTAATTACATCAATAATAAATTCAATGTAATGTGTATTACATATTATCCCATTGAGGAGGTGGCATCCCACATGTCCACAAATGGTGTTATCAAATTTCCAAGAAATGGAATGAATAATGGTATGTGTTATTTAAAAATTTAAATGGTATATAGACATGATAAATACCAAATTTATTAAATAAAAAAAAATTTCTTTGTTAATTCTAATCCATGATAGATGGTAATGGAAAAAAATCAACAACAATTCCTCGCGTGGCAGTACTTCGACGTACACATGAACAGTATGTTCCTGACAAATTTTATGAAAGTGTGAATATGTGTAGGTGGAACAATTATCATTAAAAATTAATAGAATGTTTAATATACACTGTTAATTATATAATCATTATATAATGATTAATTAAAGGACAGTATAAGGAATCAATGTAAACAATGCTTTTTTTGAAATTTACCTCTTTTTTATGTAACTCTGTTTGGTTTTCCCTAAATGAATTTTTTTATGGATGCATGAAAAAAGTGAGGAATATATGTTAAAGTGATGGATTTTGGGATATTATTTGGGTTTGTTTTAGACAATATAGTATTTCTAGAGATGTGTGATCATGGGTGGCTGTGGGAGCCTTTTTATAGTGGGGGTGGAGTGGTATTCTTGAAAATCTCTAAATGAAAACACTATTGAGAGATCTCTATTTCAAAATTTAATTCGAAAAAGAAAACTATTATATGCTTTATGGTATATGGAAACATTATGGAATGAATTTATTTACTTTTTTCCATGTAATTTGGACACATAATATTAATGTTTAACCACTATGTAAACACATTTATTCCATAATCACGGTAATTATATTTAATTTCATTCCCTAATTGTTTTGGATAAAAATATAATTATCTTATTAGTCTTATAAATAATTTAAATTGAAAATATTAAATCTATTATCTCATTATATATAATATAATTGGTCGAAATTAATTTAAAATATATCTTGATGATGGGACAACAAATTGTGTTTCTAAATTAAAAAATGTTCAAAATATTTCTAAGAATTTATTTCTAAATTCAATGGGAAATTTTTTTCAATGAGCTGAATTTTTTTAAATTATGTAAAATTGGACCAACTATAATTAAATCTAAAATCAAAACAGAATTCTACTATTAAATGTTTTTTTGATGGGAACACATCTTCCAATTAGAATTTTATGTCATTTACTTTTCATCAAAATATATATGTTCATAAAAAATACAAAAAATAGACAAAATAATTTTCTTAATAACCATTATAAAATTATGTGCATTTTTTCTTATAAATTTTTTAATAGTTTCAAAATTTTGTTTACAAATTGGAGAATGAATAAATGATAGTAAAACATATTTTAAAGAAACTACAAGTTTTTAAGCGTAAAACATGATTTATTCTTTTGTTATTCCTATAATATTAATTGTATGAATGTAATAAAATTTATAAAATAGTAAAAACATGATATATGTATTAATGTTACCACCTTTTAAAATAACATATATATTTTAACATCAATATTAAATAAAAATATCAATGGTATATAACTGTTTGGTAATAGTCAACCTTGCACATAACACAAGTTATTGAAGAACCTCGATGTCACCTAGAATTGAAGATAAAATTGGTGTATATTATAATGAAATATAAACTATTAATTACAAATATATCAATATATATTATAATTATAAAAATTATTATTAATACAGTTCATGAAATATCATGATTTTACACATCATGTACTAGTTTCATGATACATCCAATTATAATTACATTAAACATCATGCAATCTCACAGTTTAACAAAATTGAACATCAAGATAATTCATTGTACAATGAAATAACAATGCCTCATACATCCAAGTCACATGATATTAAACATCATAAAATTGTATAGATGGATGAAATTAAGTAGATCTATTTAGCATAGTCTCATAATGATAAAAAGTATGAAAATGTTCTTATTAATATTATTAAATAGAACTAAACAACAATTAGTAAATAGATAAGGGAATTACCTGATATGTCGCCTCTTCGAATTATCCAATATAGGGACAAATGTCAAAATATAATATAATTAATGAAATAGATCTTACAGAGTGTTCTCTTATCTAATAAATCTCTAACAACGTCAATTATCATATCATAGAATTATGTATGGGGAAGATAGGGATCCACACCCCTATAAATAAATACCATCAGTATATTCGGATGGATTAAGGTGGACTATACTGGTACTAAATCCCATGTTAAATAAAAGGCTTTCCAGATATACGTTGTAATCTAAGAGAATGTGTTCTTACAAAATTATACATAGCTTGATGAAGTTCGATATTCATTTCTCAAGATTTTATAATTTTTTCATTATATTCTTCTTATGATATAGTGACCATATCACATTCCTATAAAAAACGCTATTGTAGTATATCACTACTATCAATTCAAAAATGTGGATCATCTAGAGAAAGTAATTATTCATAATATTTTCTAATAGTATTATTTCTATATTCTGAAAATGAATGATTCCTAATACCTAGATCATATCCATGATCCAATTGGGAAAAATAAATCAGGTTTTGAACATGCCTTAGTATAAGAACATGATCCTATCAAAGAATTCTAGTTACATACTCCAAACAAATGTCTAGGATAATACCCCCACTCCATTCAGGGTCAACCATCATAGTATTAATATTACATTCAGGAAGGATCACTTCCCTATAGATAATGAAATTTGAATTATTTTATACGATTACAAAACCATTATCATATCCATGCTCAATATGATGAAATTTTAAATGAATTTTACTCATTGGTAATGATGGATGGGTAACATGTTATGGTCTCCACCAATATATGTTATTTATGATAATAATTTTCATTACTAGTATTATATGTAATATGTATGGGTAAAAATACATTAACTTGTGTGGTATACTAAATAATGGGAGAATGACTATAAAAAATAGTGTATCTTTTGATCTTACAGTTGTACAATAAACTCCATTATACCATATTCCTAGATTAATTACTCATAACATTAATGGAAAATATTTCATGATGGAAATACACTATGAATAGTTGCATCTATCTTCAACAAAATATTATTTTATTCAACATGAATGATGTATTTACCACATGAAATTGAACTACACATACAGATTTACAATAACGGTGGTTAACTGCACATGTGATTGATCTAAAAAAATAAAAATAATGTAAAAAATTACTTGTTTGTGAGTTAGATCCTCATATTGGATGTATCCATTTATAAAATAAATGTTACTTTATTACATCCACAATGAGATTTTTATTAATAAGCATACCTCAAATCCTTGGTCCAGCAAAAATACAAACAAAGAAATGGCACCCTCTTCATATGGGTAGGACCTATGTAGAGAGTTTTCAATTAAAATACAATGTGTGTATTTACACATGCCATAATAAGACATGTGGTGACACATTGATCTAAAATATTGGTTCCAACAAAATGATAAATATAAAATACCCCAATCCTATACAAAATGGGAGAAAATTACATGATGTGGTATCTATTTGTAAATGAGGGTGATTTGATACCCTATAAAAAATATAATTTTGTGATTCCAATATATAAGATCATAGGTCCCTCTCCATCATTAATGGAAAAATACCCACTATATGTATTTTTAATATTTACGTACGATATTATACATTATAAAAATATATGTCGCTTGATTAAATCCATTTTCATATACACACTCACACCTATATCTCAATTCCTAGGCCTAGAAAAAATATAATAAATTCCTCCCATTATATATGGGTTAGAACTATGTGAATATCATTAATTCCATAAACAATGTGTTTCTCGATTCTTAATATTATAGGATACATAATGACACCATGTTAAAAAATACACAGTACATCCAAAACATAAATAAAAATCCCCCCCTCTATGTATCGGTAATACAAGTATAAATGTTTTTTCAATAATTTTTTTTCACCTAATTCCTAAAATATCAAGACTTATAGTGATAAATATATCTTAAATTATAGATTTTTCTATAACATAAATGGAATAAATCCCCTATACATATGGTTCATACCGACATGTAGGGATCTCCATTCAATAACTATTTTGGGCTTGATTTATTACTTCATTGGATATGTAGTGACACCCAAATATAAAATCATGGGTCTAGTTATAGTACATATAAAAATGAAAAAATTCCGACATAAGGGTCTAGCCATTGGTGAGTACCATATGATGTCAATTTTTTTATTAATTCATAATATCGTAGGATATATAGTGACTCTATGATCTTCCATTAATGAATATGAACAAAGTTATCATCACTCCATGTCATGACCTTACCCATGTGTAAGATCTTTGTAGGGGTAATAATATAATATAAACTGAGGAGACCACCACATATTCCACATAAATTACATTGATGATGAATAATATACTCTATATTTAACCCAGGATTCTCATGACAGACATATATCTTGTAACATTGGGGAACCTAGAAGGGCGCACATTCAAGTGAGAGTAAGATATATTTTATGAGAGGGAATCAAGACCACGTTGAATGAATTTAAAATGAATCACCATGTCATAGTATCATGATGTCAAATGGAATGAAAATTTATTAGTTTCATTAAATTAAAATTCATTTCATATTTTGTATCCTGAAACACCTAAAATTGAATAGATTAGGACATCCCATAAATGAATTTAGACTATCGGTGAATTATTAACCTCTATACTAGAATACTGTATTGAAGTACACTCTCCTTATATATGATCACAGATTATGTAATTGACACCATACTAAATATAATTTATACACACAATAGATTAAGATCATAGAATGATCATATATCTTTTATATGAGATAGATTTATGGGCATGGATCTTTTTAATGGGTATGATTATGGTATTATTCTATCCCTTACAATACGCATAGGGATACATAGTGAATCACAACAATAAAAATCTCAAATACCCCTATTAAAAAATGGTGATGTCATACTAACATTATCTACCAATGTATGTGTTAGATATCCATACGATATCCGTGAACATGAGATGAATTTTTTTAAGAAGGGATCGAATTTGTCGATACCAATCAATAATCATGTGCATGAATAAAATTTTATCCCACATATTAATTCCCAATGATACTGAAAAGTGTCCCCAGGACAAATTTACAAATTTCATGTTAGTTCCAACATCGTAACTGTTTGAAATTAAAAAACAAAGAAAAAGTACTTATGCATGACATTATACTAGATAAAAAATGTATCCCCACTGCATTAACATAATCTATTCCAATAATTATCATTTAACATGTTGTATCAAAGGAACACAAGAGAATTTCACTATTCATCTAATGTCCATCTTAATTCCATCAACTTTATAATCACCAAAATCTATAATGTAATATTTTTTCTTGATAAATATTTGTTTTTGAAAACCTTATACATCCTTAGAAAGAATAGGATATCTACATGTTGGGCAATGTAATCTGTTGAATTGTATAAGCGAGTTATTAACGCCTTGATATTTGGAAAATATTTTCTCAATTAAATTTTATAATTTATATATATTACGTTATATAAAATACATATTTTAACTATTGGTATATGAAAAACATAGTTTACCTTTCCAAACATGAAACTATATGAGTAGCTTTATTAATATAAAAAAATGTGTTTAAAAAACATTACATGGCTTTAAAATATTACCATATAAAATGATTGGTATCTCCTTTCCATTGAATGCAATGGTTGGAATTGAAATAAAATATTATAAAAATATATGGTTTACACACATATATATACTTTATTTTTTGGATTTTAATTAATTAACAATGTAAAAAAACTAATCGAAAATAATGTAAATATTTTCCTAATGAACTATTTTGGACGAAAATAATTTTAAATTAATAAACAAATAAAAAATAATTTGGATTATAATTTTTATTAAACATATATATTATATAATAAATAAATTTTTTATCATTCAACTTATATTTTTTCATGATTAGATACATGAATACATAAAATTTTATGATTAAAACAACATTATAGTAAAAAATAGTTTTATAAACTCTTGGGATAATATTTTAAGAAATATTATTAAAAATTATATAAAATATATATTAAAAAAGGAATTGGTCTATAAATCATCATGTAAAATATATATTACAATAAATTATTTATAATGTTCTATCAATAATAATTTTTTAATAAATATATAGAAATATAGAGTTTTAATTAAAAGCATTACATTCATTTTCAATATTGATAATGTTAAATAATAGTTTAAATTTTTTTGAACTAAAATTAATTAATTTATAAATCTATAAATCCAATTTATTAAATTTTAGTCATTTTCATATTGAATCTTGACATAAATCATCATAAAATTTTTAATATTTTCTCTTTGAAAACACAAATATTCATTTGTCTATGAGATATATTCTAAAACATAATTGTTCAAATTTTGTGAGTGTAATTTTGAAATTAAAAAGACATAATTTTAATAATAATTATTTATATTATATGACAACATAAAATTATTTTTTATAATTATTAAAAGTAAAAAACGTGAAAAACATATTTACTATAGTTATGTTAAAAAAGGATTTACCGTTGGATTAAACTACATAGATAATGGATAAAATGACCCAATAACATATCTAAATTCTATTTTATTGTAATAAGAATACAATAAAATATCAAATATTATATTATTCATCATTTAAACATATTTTGAAATTTTAAAAATATTTATAATCCTTTCACTTTTTAACAATTATATGTCGTTCTATCACATTATTTATAGAAGGCCTCATTCTATCCTCTCTACATAAAAGATTAAAACCCTTATGGATAGTAATAAACCTATCCAAATCACATCCAAAAATTATTACTCTAATACTCGAGGCCTCAATTATGAAATAAATATAGGATTTCAACAATTTGTTTACAAAACTAAAAAGGTTATCTGAAGATGTGTTGATATTCTTCAACAAGAATTTTTAATTCATTTATCCCTCCACAAAATTAATTTATTAATAAAACATGATTAGATACTATAATAAGTATAATATGTAAAAATTTATTATTTTTGATAAGTTAATGAACTAAATCCTTCTATACTTTCATTGAATGGGTTAGAAAATCAACATTCTTGTGTTCGGTGGACTACCACCTAAAAAAATTCAATTCGTTATTCCATTACCATATATAATAGTCAGGTATGATGATGGATATAAGTTATATATATGATATTAGTAAAATAATTGTTATTATTGTTTTATTATATGATATAGTTCTTTTTTCATTGAATTATGTAGGATATATCATAATGTTTCTCATGTGTAAGATAGATTATCGCCTCACAAAGCGATGTGATTCATTTTTTCACTAACTCATTGCATGGATGTTAATAAAAATAAATTTAATAAATAAAAGTGATAAAAAAATTATTAAATTAATGAAACATTTATAAAAATTAAATTATAATATTTCATTTTCATTCTTACCTTTTCACTCACTGAATGATCATTACATAGTTCGTGTATGTAGGGACTACCTCCTCCACAAAGCGACACGACTCTCTTTTTTCATCACCTCACCAAATTTATGATATTCTCATGATCATTTAATAAAATAAAATGTTATTTATGAAACTATGTACTTATTTTAGGATAATATATTACTTATTTAACATCAATAATTATCATTAAAAAATAGAAATTGTACTCCTGCATATGTAGGGCCTACCATCTCAATGATCATTTAATAATACATTTTGCAAAAACATCTTTCATGATAGTTCATATATATAAAATTTATGTATTGAAAATATAATTAAATAATAATAATTATTAAGTGTTTTTCATAACCCTGATCAATATAGATGTACCAAAAAAATCATATAAATACATATATGATAAACAAATAATTATTACCTGAAACGTGATTTTAACTATGAATTGGTAAAAAACATGTAATAAATTGTCGGAAGTTAATTATATATCGTATAATATATATATGTATGGTTATATAATATATTTATAATAAACAAATATTTATTATATAGATTTTTTAAATGATTATAAAAGAAGACAAAATTTATGTTAAGGGATTTTGTATTACTCTTTTATTTCTTGGAGACATTTTCATATCCATAACTTATTTCCATTATATGTTGAATATACCTCCCCATTGAAATGTAAAATCATTAGTACCCTTATTGTAATGATATTAATGTTTAAATTTTATATTATTATTCATTAGTGGTAATGTTTTAAAATATCACTAAAGAAGTAAAATATTTCTTTCCCACATTATACTTCTATGAGAAATATGAAATATTCACCACATATTCTATTTATGTGGTGAATATAATTTATATGAATGTATTTTATTATTCTTTTAATTATAATTATGGGTATTAAATAATCATTTTTTATATACCTTTCATGGTGATTATGTTTCCAATGATACCAAAGTGGTAATGGATTTGTGAAATAATCTCCTCGTTTAGAGGGATTTGTTTTGATTAATTTTGCAATGTTGATAACATATGTTATACCAATAAATAATTATCGTCAATTTTCCTTTCTTATATTTAATCATAATATTTTTTAATTTTATTCATTTTTCCACTGTGTGGTATTTAAACTAATATACGAAACATATTTGTAAAAAATCATCTTAACTTTTCTCATTAGCCAAAAAACAACTTTCCATCAAAAAATATTTTTTAAAAAAATTCAATTTTTATCTAGAGTATTTATTAAAATGTTGTTGACTAGTTAAAAAATATTACTGGAAAATTTATATCATTTTAAAAACAGTTCTCATTTTTTTAGAGAAAATCAGAAAGGAATTGTTTTTTTAATGTTTAAGGTAAGAAAATAATTTTTCATTTTCCAAACCATTAAATTTTAAATCATATTTTATAATTCTCAAATGTTTTTTTATATTAAGTGGATTTTAAAAAAATTATTAATATTTAATTATAATATAATATTCTCAAAAAAACATAATTCAATAAGGAAATGTTCCAAGTGATCACTCATAATCACTCTCTATCTATGGTAAAATTTAATGATGTAACCTATTCATTTTAGTGAATCTGAACCATGTATAAAATTCATATTATTTATATGAATGGATTATCATGATTTTTTTATGAAACTCATTTCTCTTCCATTGGATATAACATGATATCATTCTTATGATGCCAACTTTTTTTCAAGGGGTTACACTATAATGAAATGTTTAAATTGTTATGAGACATGTTCCTTTTACATATGTTAGGATATTATGATTTTCATATACATGGCTTATTTTAATGTTATTTTTACATTTAAATTACATTTTATGGTGGTTTCCATTTAATTTTTTGGAAATGATATGTTTTCAAAATCTTTGCCAAACCGTGTGCCCATTTCTAGATTTAAAAATATATTTTGATTAATTTATAAACTCTCCATTTTTCCATATTTCACACCAATTACACTTCCAAATTGGTATCCCCTGGTATATTAAAACCCCTATATAACTATGTACCCCATTGGAATATATAATAATGATGGATTTGGATTTTTTATTAATGTATTGAGGAATCCCAAAATCTCATTTCCTACGTTAAAATATATTTTTAGTTCATTAATATATCATTCAATTTTATGTTTTTTCATCGATTGGAACTCTGATCCAATTCTACATACCCATTTCTTACTCCCATGATCTCCTAACCTCTTTGGAGCTAATATCCACTATGAATTAGGGAGATATTTCTTAGTTATTCTCAAATATCCCAGATTTGAAGTGGTGAAATGTTTCTTTCATAACTCCTTATATTTTTCCTTTTTTCCCAAATTCAGTCCCCTAATTACCTAATATGACTCCTTCGAGCCTCCCTACCAATTTTGGTTACCTAAAGATTCAACAATTGTTGTATTTTAGATGATTTATTCAATTTTTCTTCATTTAAGTGTTTCTCTCTTCATTTCATTTCGTCTCCTTAGGGTTTCCTCCATCTTTCATAAAGATATAAAATGTTCATAAATTTGGGTTCCTTCCTAGGCTTTTATTTGGTGTATTTTTTGTCAAATATGGTGGTTTTATGTTGGATGTCACATTATTTTGGTGTGACGATAGTGCAGTTGATGTTTCACACCATGGTTTGATGTTTTGAACCAAAATATAGGTGATTCTATGTGTAGACACTCTGTGATGAGTTATCATGCTTGATTTATGTATTTTTTATTTTAATTATATTTTGTGTTTGTGTGAAAACAGTTTATGATTGATTTGGTTAAGCGTTTAATTTTATCGTTTCATTTTATCTTTAAATTTGTTGTTTTTCATTTGTAACTCTTGGGGAATTTTTGAGTGTGTATTATAACATATGAAATTTGTTTACTAAATATTTTTGACTACCAATTATGCTTTGGTAGTTTCTTTTTGTGACTTTATGTTTAAAAGAGGGGTTTTGAATAGATTTTATGTGTAAAACCATGTTATACCTCTTGAATGTGTTTTATGTAAATCTATGTTTTTCATGTGAATATTTTGGGCTATTATTCATGGTTGTTTTATAATAATTGATAGTGGATTAGTAGATATCCATAGGTCTCCCAATGTTATTTTTATTGGTATTGGGGTGATTTTGGCAATGAAATAGTGTTTTGAAATTTGTTTTGTGGAAAAACATAGTTATACACCTTAAGATTGTGTTATGAAAATTGTATATGTTTTATTGGGTTAATGAAAGTGAAAAAATGAAGTATATTTACTATTTTGGTGAGTTTGTTCACATAAATGAGTTTTTTAAAGATAAATATGTCATTTTTTATTTCAAATGTTTTGATAATGTTTTGTAATTTTTCATGGTGATTAATGAAATTGACTTGTGGGTGAGAAACATGTTTGTGGGCCGTTTGTGTGAGTGTGATGTGAAAAATGCATTTTGTTAATGAAATTATTAGTATTTCATATGTGATTGGGATCTTATGTGATGTTTAGAATCATGAGAATGGTTTTATAAAGTGGATAATGAATTTATTAAATTTATAAAGATAAGAAAATTGTGTTGTGGTCTATTTTGGTGTGAGTTTGATTTCAAAATCAATTTGAATAAAATGGGAGATGATGTGACTTGTGTGAGATACATGTGGGTTTTTTTGATGAATGTTTAATTTTTATGTGTTATTTTCATGTTCATATTATATTTATTAGGTTGTTAAACATGATTGAGAACAATTGGGAAACCCAGGTATCTAGGTTGGTGGACATGTACTAGTATGCTCGTGATCCCATGGGGTTTGGCCTCAGTTTCACATATCTTGTTTCATTCATAAAAAAACCATGATAATGATGATGTTTGGGGACCAGTATGTTTTGGGTATGTCTCCTACTAGTGGATTTTTCAAGAGAACATATATTGTGATGGTTACTCTCACTGAGATACGAGGTACATGGGACCCATTGTGAGCTAGTACCTAAGAGTTTTTTCACATTTTTTAGGCTCATTGGATACTTTGTGCTTATAGTCAAAATATAGTTGGGTTGTATTGAAAATTACGTAGTATTGGAATTATTTTTAAAAGTGTTGATTCTGCAAAATATCCCAATTGAAATCTGTTTGTTATTAATTAAAGTTGCATATTTTAGAAATTGTAACTAACATTTCTATAGAACAATACATGAAATATTTTTCATCCATGAATTTTTATCTCATGGAATGTATTATTGGTGGTATCCTATTGTGATTTTTCTCACACCCAACATGCACCTTTTGGTGTATTTAAAATTGGTTATTTTTGTGACAGGTTTGGGTACAACTTTGTGTCAATGGTTCGAGTTCCCAGAGTTCCTTCATGGTGTTGCCTTATGGATATGGATTTAGGGAAGTGCCTATTTCCTTGTGGATAGTAATTGGGATGTTCTTATTGGGTTACATCCTTTTTTTAGTATTACATATTTTTTTGGAAATATATAATTCAGTTATAGGATTTTTTTAAAATATGATTTGGTTTGAAAATTTCAAATTTGGTTTATTGGATTTTCGTGTTGTTGATTGTCTATAAAATCGGGAAAATCATTCCAAAAATTCCTTTTTTTATACTTAGTCACTTGTGCATGCCCGTGAGAATTAGTAACACATATTGGGCCTTGTAATGTTTTCGGTATGGTGTGCTTTTTGATGACAACTGTATGTGGTTCGTGAAAAAATATCATCAATGGAGGTTCATATTTACTATTTTACTCATGTTATTTGTGGAAGAGTCAGGATAGTATGGATCAAGGATTGGAAAAACATGTCATTCTAGTTATTCGTAGTGTTCTTGGATATAATACATGGGGATGAGATTCATGTCAACAGGGGTTGTCATATTTTATCTGAGTCCTTTGGTTTTCTTGGTTTGATGATGAGTATGGGAAATGAAAAAAGAGTTGGGATAATTGAGTAATTGAGATTACATGGGCATGTAATCCATGTGGAGAAAGAGATATTTCCCTAGAACACTCTTTTTGAAGGTTAATTGATTGAAGAATGGACACCACCATGTGTCCCTATCACTAAATGAAACTATATTCATCTCTCTTAGTCTTGTGTTCATTAGTATTGAAATCATGGACATTTTGTTTTATAGAAAAAATGACATGGAACTAAGAAGTGTAATGTTTTTGTGAAGTGGTTTTCTAATTAATCGGTAATGGTTGGATTTTGAAAATTGTGGGACATAATTTTTAGAATTATTCTGAAATGGGAAATCGTTTGATCACACATATTTTTAAAGAAGTTAATTATGATAAAGATGGTTTTGAAAATGTTTTTCCAATAGTTCTTTCTAAATTACTGAATGGTGTTTTAATGGGATGAGATATTTTGAAATTATTTTGAATTTCTAGAAATTGATTTATTATTTGAATGGTTGTGTATTTAGGAAATTTTTTGTAAGATGTAAATTTTGATTTTGATTTCGTGGTTAGCGGTCGTGAGTAAATAAAATTATTGGTTTACTATTTTGGTTGTAAAAAGTTTAAAGAATTTTTGAAATAACCATTGGTATTTCAAGGTGTGTACACATGAATGGGGTAAGATGAGAGGATGGATGGATGTGATCTAGGATAGATATAAATAGATTTCTCTACATGGTATGGAAATATGCATGTGTGAGGACGATGGGGTTCCATAGGTGGATAATCTAACTGAGGAACCGTTTATTTTCGAAGATATGATTTTAATGGGAAACAAGATGTCTTGATTACTGGTATGGGATTTTTTATATTAGGTGTTTTTTGAAAAAAAATCCTATGGGATATTTTGGGTCAAATAACCCTTCTTGTTTAAACGATGTTTTGGGTTTGTGTTTGGTCGGTAAGTTGGGTTGAAGGGATGGTTAGTGGTCTCTTCTAAGAAAAGTTAATGAAGACTTTACTATGGTCCCGATAAGGTTTTTAGTTATGGATTTTGGCATGTTTGGTCCAATGCACAATCTTGGTCGGTTCCTTGGGTTCCCTCTTTGGATATGTTATGCCCCCATTAAGAGTTAATGCATGACTGATGTGAATCCGATATTTATTCGTTGATGGATGATCGTCTCGTTGATCAATAAAATGAATCTTTTTATCAAACATTGGAGATTGAGTCCACACAATTTTCTTTTCATGTTTTTTTTAAATCCTATTTTAGTGGGAGGGGGATCTTAGAAGGTTGAAAGAGACTTTAGTTTCCTAAGTTACCTGATTTTTTTGGCAATAGTTGTAGTATAGGGTTATTAATTGGGATGTAGTCTAATAGGGCCTCTTTCCCCTTCGTAGTCTCTTTAGATTAGGGGTTTACGTTAAACCACTAGCATAGGAAATCAAGTCATGAAAGGCTATTATGTCCTATTTATAAAATCGTGTGATATTTTGGGACATTTCATAGGGTCCTTCTCCACGTATTGCTTCTATCAGTCGCAATGATAATGTTTGGTGATTCCTTGTGATGCCATGTTCATGTTTCAATATATAGGTTATAAGGAATAATATTTTGTGAGTCATGGTTTTGTCATAAGTGTGTCTCCTTTCGGAAAAAATTAGCATCCTTTGTTTAGAAGAAAGTGATTCTATGTATCCTTTTCCCATTCCATTTTTTATCCAATGAAATAAGGGGTGATATTGGTGTCTCTTTTAATCAATTGTTTCAATGAAACATCATGTTTTGGTATAGTGATTTCGGGAGTGTTTTTTGTCTTGTTAAACACATCGGGAATTGCAGTGTTGTTGTTTGTAGCACCAAAAGATGAATATCAATTCAGGGGTATCCAAAGCATAACTGCATGGACAAAGATGATTCAATAATTTGATCTCTAGGCAGAGGTTTTGGATTGAAGTTGTCTGGTATTGATTGGAAATCATTGGGTCATTCAAACCCTTAAACAATTTTTTTCCTCAGTATGAAAGATGATAATAGTTTAAACCTTAGGTGTCATCATCTCGTTCTGGTTTTTCATGTTTTTTGGTAGAGGTTGCTGGACCTCATTTCGATGATGTTTTCTGAGTTCGTACATTCCCCCAATGGATTCCTTCATGTTTTTATAGAAATGATGGAAATTTGTCATGGTAGGTTAAAGTGATCAGTTTGTGCGTGGTTTGGGTTGGATTAGTAGTAATCATGCGCCATCATAGGGAACTATGTGATAAGAGACATTATCTACGAAATAGTATCTGAAAGGCCTTGTGCCTTGTCCCATGTAATCGTATGAAGTTTCCCCACTAGACATCATGTTATTCATGGTTAGCACATGTATTCCCTAACAGTGTAGACTAACCATGAAACTGCACCAACTCTTTATCAATCCTTGGCCCATGAAATCATGCGAAGATTCCACTTTAGACAAAATTCTCTTCACGTTTAGTGCTTAGATTCCATTACAGTGTAGACAAACCGTGCAGTTTCACCAACTTCTTATGTTTTGGGGTCACTTCTTGTTATATTGTGCTAGTCGATTTAGGTGGTTGGTTCTTACGGTGGGGAGACCCACTATGGGTCTCAAATAAGTAATTTTGAAAAAAATCTAATGCAATTCAACCCCTTTTTTGGATTCTGTTTTGGGCTCACACTGTTAGTGTCCTATTTCCATCTCTGGAAAATTTATGTTGTCTCTTACGGTGGGGAGCCCATTATTGTCCCCCCATATAGGTAAATTGATTTTTCCCATGGTCTTGGGTTAGTGTTATGTTGTCTCAGTTAGAGCTATCTAACTAAAAACATCATCCATAGGAAATAATTGGAATTGGTAAGTGCCCAATGGTTTAGTTAAAGTAATTTCATCTTAACCTTGTTCGATGTTGTTGTTCGTCTGGGTAAACATCTAGTGTTTTGTTTAGATAGTGTTTGAGGATTTTTCGTTCAGGATATAGTTTGAATATACTTGATCATTTAAGGGATTGGCATATGATTTTATTGCTGAGATTATTACTTCCTTGATTGATCAATTAGATATGTTTTGGACTTTTTGGGGTTGAAAAAACTTGGTAACGATGACCATATTGGCATTTTAGTTGAGTTTGGTTTTTTCCATTTTCCTTGGTGTGGCTTTCCAAATTCGGAATGTTTTATGGTTGGGAAAATTTTCACATCTATGTATTCATTGAATGATATTTTTTCAATTGATTTCCATTGTTTTTTTCTTGGGTTCTTTCCTATATATTTTGGTGGAAATGGTTTGTTTTCAATATTTGGGCCAAACCATGAGCCCATTTCCATATTTAAAAATAATTTTTCTTTCTTTTATAATTCCATTATTTTTTGACATTTTATAGATATTAAACATCCCAATTGGCATAAACTGGTATATTAAAACCCCCATATCAATTTGTACAACATAGTAATCCGCAATAATAATGGATTTTTTTATTAAGGTATCGGGCCATCCCAAAAGCCCATTTCTGGATTTGATGTATTTTTTTAATTCATTAATATATCATTAAAGTTTTATATTTTCTTGTGATTATAACTCTCAACCAATCCCTCATAGCTAAGGCGAGCTCCCATTACCTCCTCCACAACATAAGAGATTGTCTCACTAACAGAATAGGTTGATCATTCTTAATCATTCTCAAATATCCAATAATTGATGTGTTAAAATGTTTATATCATAACTCCATAAATTTTCACTCTTTTCCCCCAATTTAAGACCCCACATGACCTACTATGAATCCTTCCATCTCTATAGGGTTTTCTATTTCATTAAAGAAGTCATAAAATTTTCATATTTTTGTGATCATACATAGTGTTTGATTTGGTATATTTGAAGTCAAAAGTTGTGGTTTTATGTTGAATTTCACTTCCTCATGGTCTGGCGATGGTGCAGTAGATGTTTCACACCATGTTTTGAGTATTTTGAAACAATTGGTTGGTAATTCCTTGTGTAGACACTTCGTGATAAGTTATAATTCTAGATTTACATATTTTTAATGTTCCTAAATTGTTTTATTTTGTGAAAAAATAGTTTATGATGGAATTGGTTGTGTGTTTAAATTTAATGTTTCATTTTATCTTGATAATTGGGTGTTTTACATGCGTAACACTGGAGGTATTATTTGGGTTTTTTGTAACATATTAAATTGGTTTAAAAAATCATTTATAGCTTCCACTTCTTCATTGGTAGGTTCTTGGTTTTCCATTGGATTTAATTGATGGGTATTGAATGGATTTTTTATGTAAAACAATGGTATGCCTCTTGAATGTGGTTTATTAAAAAGTTTTATTTTTATGTGAATATTTTGTAGTATTATTCAAGGTAATTTTATAATACTTGAGTGTGGATTAATAAATTTATATTGGGCTTAAAATTTTGTTTCGGATTAGTATAATTGTAATTTTGGAATTGAAAGAGTGTGTTAAAATATGTTTTGCATGAAAATCATAGTTATACTGGTGGGTTTTTTTACAAAAATTGTAATTGATTTATTGGGTTAATAGAAGTGGGAAAATTATTTATAGGTAATATTTTTCTGTGTTTGATAACCTTAATTGAGTTTTATGAATATTAATGTTTTCATTTTTCAAGTCAAACTTCTTGATAGTGTTTTATAATCTGTGGAAGTGATTTAAGAAATTGTGATGCGGGTTGAAAATATATTTGTGTATTATTTTGGTGAATTTGATGTGAAAAATAGGTTTCTATTATCAAAATTGTAGTATATAACATATGAGTGAGATGTTATGTGAGTTTTAACATCTTTGGAAATGTTTTATAATTTTGTTAAAATATAATTTGAATTTTGAATGATATGTAAAATGTTTTTGGGGAAATTTTTCTATGAGTCTGATTTAAAAATATATTTGAATAAAAAGGGGTATGATGTGACATGTGTGAGATAAATGTGGGATTTTTGGGTAATTTGTTATGTGAATGTTGTATTTTCATGTTCAAGTTATTTATCATGGCTTTTTGAACTTGTTTGAGCATAAGAGGGAAACCTTGGTATCTTGGTGGGTGGATGTGTACTAGTATGCTGGTGATCCCATGGGGTTTGCAATCATTTTCACATAAAAAGATTGAAGATTATAACATTAAAAAATCTATGGTGATGATGATGAAAGGGTACCACTAGAATATGTTTATGTCCCCTACTAGTGTCTTGTGTACGAGAACAAATATTGTGACAATTACTCTCACATGGATATTAGGTACCTAAGACCCTCAATAAGCTAGTGCATAGGGGTTATTTTCTTGTTTCATGTGTTAATTAGTTACATTATGCATACCATTGGAATATGGTATGGTTGGTAGGAAAATTCAGTCATGATGGAATTATTTTTAAAATTTTTGATTCTTTAAAATATCCCACTTGAAAATTGTTTGTTTTTTCTAATGTTACGTCTTTTAGAAATTGCATCAAGAATTTATGGGTTAAAAAACATGCAATATTTTCATCATTTAATGTTTATAACATATAATATCTTAGTGGTGGTATCGTAGTGGGCTTTTTCTCACACCCTACTTACACCTTTGGGTGTAAGTAGACTTGGTTATCTTTGTCGCAGGTTTGGGTACAACTTTGTGCAAATGGATTGGGTTCCTAATGGTCATTCATGGTGCTTTTTTATGGAGATGGATTGAGAGAGGTGAATAATTCCATGAGGTTGGGTCATGGGCTATTCTTTTTGGAATTCATCATTTGTTTTAGACATATTTAATTGGATTGAATTAAGTAATTCACCTCATAAATTTGGTAAAAGATGGTTTGTTTAGAAAAATACATTTTTGGTTTGTCAGATTTGTTTTTTTCCGTATGTTTTTAGGATCTGATAAATATTTCACAACATTCATTTTGTGATTCGCAGGAACATGTGTTAGCCAGTGGGGATTGGAAACACCCATCGGGCCTTGTCATAGGTTTGGTATGGTGCCAGTTTTGATGGCGACTAGATTTTGTTCATGGTAACGATATATTATTGAAACACAATTTATTTCATTGTAAATTATATTATTAATTTCTTATGATCATTAGGAACACATTATAATTATTTACATAATGTTATGGGTCGGACCTACATCTCCTTCCAAGGAGTTGGGTAAAGTATGATATATCATGAGAAAATATATTATGTGTAAAATTGATTCCACATTCACAATATTATATGTGATATTGATTCCAAGATAAAAATGTTATTTGTAAGAAATAATAAATGATGAAAATTATATACATGGTACTAACTAAATAATGACAATATCATCTGTTGATTTTTTTTCATATAATTAAAATAATTTATCGGCTTCGTTTCATGTCCATGTTTTTTTAGAGGGTCCACTTTCATGGGCATAACATAATGAGTGAACATATATCAATTTATATATGTTCATTTTTTTATAAGATTAGGTATATTACAAAAATATATGTATTATAAAAAGGTCAATTTATCATTTCTCATGTTCATTTATTCAATAATGATTTATATCTTATGAACAACCATGATTTATTAGATGAACGATGATTATGTTCTATGATATGTAAGGTTTTGTTTTTATATTTTGTTCCCATTCATTCAAACACATATACCCTTATTATATGAATAAATAATTTTTTTAAAATTATATATAATATGAGATAATTGATTCGTATGTTTTGTCTTAAATGGAGATGATAAATAGTTTAATGTTGGGAATGTATATGAATGGTAATAAATTAGAATCTAATTTATAGTGGCATTGATTATAATTAATAAAAGTTAAAATATTTTGAACCTAGTATCTAATGTTAATAAAATATTATGCTCCTCCTTAATGTATTTGTAAAATTTATTGCATATTCACTGAAAAAGTTTATAAGATTTATTTATGAAAAGCCTTGGTTGTTATTTTTTTATCAGATGATGATTTAGTGTATGATTATAATCATGGTTGAGAAATAATTACTGATTTCACTGTGGATATTTCGATGGGATATGTCTTCAAATATGTCCATGTAGAATTATCAGGTTGATTAAATGTATATGAAAATATCATGGATTATTAGTAAATGATGGAATTTTTAGTTTCTATGAAATTATATCACTGTCTGGATACAACAATTAGATGTGCATGTAGAAAAAAGGTACATGTGGTAATAACTCTAATACCACATAATTGAGCTACACTTGATAATTAAATGGTTCATGAAATTGTGCATTACATCAAACCCAGTTTGACACTACTTGGTATATGCTTGGTAAATTCCCAAAAATAATTTGGAAACATGACAAAGGTATAGGATATTGACCATATGCCCTTGGATATACCTAACCAGTCAATGATTGAAAACAATATTTCTGGATTCACATATCCTATGTATTATTTTTCATGATTACGTAGATTTTCACTATACATAGTTTTAATCAGACTCCGATTTTGGTTTTATACAATGGATAGAACGAGAGTGAATATTTTGAACACCGAATCTTATGGAAAATTCAGTGATAATTGCTAAAAATGATATGATAACTAGAAGGATCAATATTGTGATTGTAAAAAATATATATCATGATATGAAAATTTATGTGTGAACATTGGTGACATTATTAAAGGGTCAAATAAGTGGAAGATGAAGTTATATGAATGTTAATAAAGAAATGAACATAATTGAACATATATTTATTTTCCATTTACCAACAAGGATGTAATAAGATCATATAATAATATATCAAATGTAGGGGAACATATAACATGTGTAGAAAATAAGGATATAGATAGAATGGTTATCAAGGAGTTCAATGTATTATATATGGGGAACATGGGAATTATATGATTCATTGATATAAACTAATGTTCAACTCCATGATCATGGAAATACATATTTTTTTGGATTGATGAAATTAAAGGATTAATGTCTGTAGTTATTTGGATTCACGAATAATGTTATGGGCACATTTATGTAATGTTATTTTAATTTGAATAATTTGAAAACATATATGGATTATGTAAATTTCATAAACATATATGTTGTCTTGTAAGACTAATGCAATAATTATAGACAGTATAATTGGTTTAAGAGTTTATGGTTGATTAAATTTCGAATTTTTTTTCCACTTTTTAGGTATTACATGATAGTATTTTATCATAATTAATGATATTTTATGAGTCATTAATGGTTGTAAAAAACATTTTTTGGTATTTGATTTAGTGAAAAAGTTATTTATGGTGGAATACAATTTCATTTTTTTGGAAAATGATTAAATTTAATTTTAAATAGTTGGGTTTATGTTTTCTTTTATATTTATGTTATTATGGATTTTAGTTGATCATCGTATAATGACCACATAAATTTTTGCTATTAGAAAATATTTCCCTATGTATACTCTTTAGAAAATACATATTTGTTGTGTGTTTAGTATTAAGGGGGTATAATGTTCAATTGAATTTGATCTAGATCCAATGTTTACCATGATGTTTTAGTGAATTCTATTGTATGATCTTGATGAAGAGTAAATATTCCACACTATATATCTTCTATAAATAGACGTTCAGTCCGAGATTAAAATTTAAATGATTGAGAATATTCTATAATAATGTAATGTTAATTTCTAATTTAGTTGGGAGCTACACCTTTATTTTGTTGAGTCTTTTTTATACAATGTTTTTCAATAAAATATAAATATGGATCCATATGGATCCATAGGGATTAATTTATATATATAAGTGTATAACTCCAAGACACAATAATTAATTTTTAGGAAAAACATTTATTGGACCCTGATAAAACTGTTGAGATAGAAGATATGCTTTGAACCATTCAACAACATTTAAGAAAAACAATTATTTTATTGAAATATTTGTTGATAGTCATTTATGTGATTTATTATTTGAGTATAGTGATATGATCTTTATATAAATTCTTCCATGGATGACATAATGGAAAACCAAGCCCTAAGAATATCATTTCATTTAAAATATATAATCATATCTATAGAATAGCTACTCATTTGGTTCTTCAACCAAACTTATCATAGGCTCACAATATATTCTATATATCTGTCATAGGTGTGAACAAACCTGATCCACTCATTTATTGATGATAGAATTCATTCCTTTGGATCATGATCTTTATTATAAGGACGAATTAGAGTATATTCAATATAATATATAAAAATTTAAAAATAAAACACAACTCTCATGTTATATTTTATTTGATGAAACATCTATCTTGTTGAGGTTGAATTGGAATTTTAGAATATAATAACCCAAAATAATTCATAGTGGTAGGTACCAAAGTGATAATTTTCATAGTAAAATTTACTTTAAGGGGTAGTATATAGAACCAATATACTTTTTAATTTTTTATGAAAATATTAATTATATAAATATATTGTGTTACACAAAACAATGTATTTAACTTTTGATACATGAAACACTACATTTCTTATTCTATAAATAATGCATTGTGTTTGTTTGGATCTTCGTGAAAACCTGAGATTTAATGAAATGTGATAGAATTTTAAAATAATATGAGTTAAAATTATAGTTATTTCATAGCCATTGGAATGGAGCGTATGAATAGGATTAACTAAATAATCAAACAATATGGTTAAATCTTGTAAATAAAAGAAACTCTATTGTTTCCAATTCATTTAAAATGGAAATAAAAAATAATTTGATTATAATGGAATTCATTATCTTATTTCTTATGAAAAAACATGATTATAAAAATTAATTTAAAGAAACACATATAAGTAATTAATTTATCAAAATTTATATTTTATATATTAATTCATTTATTTTAAATTTTTCATTTGTAGTTTTATGAAATAAACAATAATTATTCCAATTTAAGGCTTAAATCTATATATTTTTTAAAAATTAGTTTTGACACATTTGTTAGAACACATTGTGAAAATACCATTTGAATGATTTATCCAAAAAAAAATTTAAAATAATATTCATTTTATATGTCAGTATGTTAAAAATAATATTAGGTTTATATATATTTTTATTGAAAGAATAATTTTTTGAAAAATAGTAAAAAGCACTGAATTTTAATGAAAAAGATAATTTTTTTGTAAAATTTGTATATAGTATAATTAGATTTTAAAATTTCTCTAAATTAATATGAGTTAAATATATATATTTTACAGAAATTTATTTTATTTTAATCATTTTAACTTTGAAATTTTATATCCAGACATTGAAAACTTGTTAACATTTTCTCTCTGAATACATTATTTGTCATCATGTCTACGAGATAACATTTAAATTAATATATTCAATTTTTATAATTGAATTTGAATATTACTATTAGATATTTTTAAAAATAAAAATTATTATTAACTCTTATGTTTAGATTTATTTTTTAATATAATTTATTGTAAAAATTGTAAAACTAATATACAAGAGTTATGGCGAAAAAGTGTTTATCATTGGATAATATAAAAATATAATGGTTAAAATGACCTAAAAATTTATATAAAAAATATTGTATTTAATCATTTTTACCATATAACGTCTAATTTTATATAAAAATACATTTTATACATTTTTAATATGTATTAATGCAATTTATTCGATTTTATTTAAAAGAATTACAATTGTGAAACTCAATAAACTTATAAAAGGCCACCCATGATCCTCTCAACATCACACCATCAAACTCTAATTTAATTAGGTTTTATGAATTATATTATTTCTAATTTATTTTAATTATTTGATAGAGTGAAATAAAATTAATTAATAGTTTAGAAATTTTATATGAAAGACCATATATATAATTAATGGCATGTAACTAAGATTTTATTCGATAAGATGTGTCACTCACAAGGCTGAGTCTTACTGTACAGTAACATAATGTTGATATAATTATATAATATGGAAGTTATCACCTAGATGTTATATTGGTTGGTGTGAATATGAATGACTCTTTTATGATTACAATGGTTGAAAAAATGTAATAAGATTCATCCAATATATTTTTTGTCATAATAATATAATAATCCAATTATATGACTACTTGGATATATTTTCATAACATTAGTTTTACAACTTCTATAAAAACACTCATTTTACATATAAATTTTGAAAGATTTATAATTTTTATAAAAAATTAAAAATAAATTTTCTAAATTGGAATATCATATTTTATTTTCGATTAACAATTGGCATTTCTTTGAGAAGATTCAGTTTGATTGTGAATATGAAAAAATATCAAATTTAAATCAAAATTTTCATTTTTTGTATAATTTTTTATACGTATATATTATGTATCTAATTGGATTAAAAGCAATATTAGGTCAATTTTACAACAATAACCCCAATTGAGGTAATTTGAATCCATCTTACATTAAAATTTGATTTAAACACTTATCAATATTTAGAACATTTCTCTTTAAATACTTGTTGACTAATCCTTTCTACAATATTTATTGTAAATTATTATCTACTATATGTGTGATTAGAATTTTTAAAATGGATTAAATATTAAAATTAATTATATATAATACTTTATATTATTTTCAAAATAGTTTTTGACCAAAATATTATTGATAGTAAGGAAAATTAATTACATCAAATACGGTAAAAAAAGCTTACTTAATGATGAAATTTAGAATATATGGTGTAAAAATTACCAAAAACATGTCCAGACACCTTTCGATATAAATATTTATAACCTAAACACTATAGGTTCTATTTATATGAATAATTACGAATCAAATTTCGAAAGGCAATTGATATTATAAGATATATAGGGAAATAAAAAAAATTATCTTTCCTTGCCTTTAACATAGGTAAATATTTGGATTAGTGAAGAAGCAATATATGTTTTGTTATAAATATTATTTTGGAAAAAAGGATTTATTATTATCATTATAATTTAATATTTATTTTTTAGAGATGATATAATTATATGAATTACTTAAGAAACACCAAAGCCTGAAATATTATGTTATTAGATAAGTAAAATAAAGTATATATTATTAAAAAATATAAAACTAAAAAAATAGTACCTTAATACAATAGATTATATGTGATAATAAATATCCAATAAGGTCCATTAATGTATGAATTTATCTTTTATAATGAACATATTAACACCTAAATAGTAAAAACAATATTTGTGTAGTTATGGTTAAAGGTTTGTTTTTGCGCATTATATTTTATTCCAATAAATTAAATATCCCGAAATTGTGATTTATTTCATTTCTAAATGATATTTAATATTTTTTAATAAGTGGTTATAGATTTTATAATACTTATCTCATAATCCTATATTTATGGATTAATTATGTAGTTAGAAATCTAGCATCCAAAATTAAAACCCATAAAATTGAACATAAAAACTAAACAAAAAATGATAAAATGGATTTTATTTTACTGTGGTGTCAGGTTAGATCTATCATAAATCCCAATAAATTATTTATTTATTATTTTTTAATCATGTTAGTTAAATGAGACCTTCTAATAGTGCTCAGGCGTGGTATTTACATGAATGAAAGTCCTTCTATGCATTAAAATAGATTTCACTCTTCTAATTCATTTCACATGTCAGCCATTTTTTCAGGTCCAAAACATACCAAATAAACTACAAAAAACCTTTATCTCATTGGTGATAAATAAAATGGGTGACCTGAATAGAATGTAACATTCTTCAATGATAATTTTTCTTAATTTCTTTCTAAAACCATTCAATTAAATTTAATCGTTTATTATATTATAAATTCAATGTCCTAAATATAATAATATTTTTATAATGTTATGGTTTCTTCCTACACCTAGACACTAAAACATTAAATGGGTAATGAAATTACCATTCGTTTGTACAATTAACATCAACCTCACGACACAATTTCATTCCTTTTACATTTAGCACCTCTTATTGTGTAGTGTTATGATTAAAATAATATTTTATTATGATATATATTATATTTATTTTATATTAATAATTATTTAATTATAATGTAACAAATTCCTTCATTTTTCCTTTATTTGAATATATGATAACATCATTTGTGGATTCGTGGACTAACGCCTACTCAAAGTGATGTTTCACGTTTAAACATTACATGGGATGTACTAAGGGTGTTGTTAATATAAATATTTGAGATAAATGAAATATATATTATATTCATAAAATAAATACTATTTTATAAATATAATGTATCATTTTCTTTATTCCCTTTTCACATAATTAAAAAATTAAAATTGTCATTCGTGGGGATGTGGACTACCACCTCTTCTAAGCGATGTGATTCCTTTCACATCGGAGTAATTATATATATATATATATATATTTATATTTGATTAAATAAAACAGTACACATGATTAAATAATAATTTAAATATTATATAATTATCATTATTTAATGATCAATATTACTAACATTTGTCCATAACAACATTAAATAATGGGAATGCTAATCATGCTTATATATTCTCCACCATCACCATGTTTGTAATATTTGTTCATTTTAGAAAACAAATTTATTATTAATGGTTATAAAATTCAATTGATGTATAAATATGATATTTATTTCCTGATTATTATTCCAGATATGTTTATATAATTATCTCATTGAATCGATTAACCAACCATATTTGTTTTGACACCTATACTAAATATGGTCAAAGTACCAGATGTATAATTAATTGTTTACTATATTTTATAAAACATTGTAATAACTAAAATTAAATAATTATTTTATTATAAAAATATTCTAAAGTAATTAAATAATTATCATATGTTCATTATTCATTAATATATAGAAACATGTGACAAGTCAGACTCAAGGTACGATATTTCATCTCAATATCTATTCATTGATTATTTTCATGATGATATGCATATTTATTTTTATAAAGTGTTTATAATAAAACATTTTAAATATAAATCCGTAATTTATTTATTTTCATGTTATTTAATGTTCATTTTGAATATTTATCCTTTCATGGTGATTATGATTTGAATGCGTTATGTGGAATGATACACTTTTAATATTTATAGATTAAATTTAAAAATATTATTTCTATGTCAGTATTCTTGATATTATTTTACATATTCATTGATATAGATATAAAATTGTTATAAATTAAATTTTATGCTTAATTTTAATTTCATTCAATGGTTTAAAAAAGAAATGTTTTTAGAAGTTTTATACTTAATGTTTTGACAAAAAAAGTTTAGTTTCATTCATAAAATACAGGGCGATGATGAATATTCTACCACCATGGTCATTATTTTATTTTTTATTATATAGAAAGATTTTAGGTTTAACTAATCGAAAACCATCTTTACGTTTTGAGTATTTTGGTTTGGAAATTGGGTAATTTAATGAAATGGTGTTTTAGTGTAGAAAATGGTTCCTTTAAAGAAAAGAGTTTTATCCAAAAATATTCCTAAGGGCTTAATAAGAGGTTTTCAAAGGGTTTTATGATGGGATTATTTTCTCTTATTATTTTACCTGGGAATTATATTAGATGGGTGATCTCAGTACTATATATACTAAGGGTTGGTCCCCATTATATATCATAGGTGATCTTGGTATAACTTTATGAAGGGGTGAGCCCCATTATAGCTCATAAAAAATTTGTTATAATAATATAGAGTATACAAAGGGTTATGGCCCATTAAATCACACGGGTGAAGACAATATCTATTAAATTATGCATGATCCTATTATAGATCTCAAAATCATTTGGAAATAGTAATGTTTGAATTCAACCTAATGTTTATTGAAATTAAAATGGTTTTGAAAGTGTTAAATAAATATGATCCTCTAAGTCACCTAAAGGAGATTTAATATCAATATATGGGTTTTCATGATATTATTTGAGAAAAATGTGTATTGTTTCTGGTGAAAATATTTTGTTTAAAATTCTTAATGAACTTTCAAGATAAAGGACAATGTTATATGTGTTTTTATGTTTTTTTAGAACTATCTGTTGCATTTCATTTTATATACCTCAATTTGTTTTGTTCTATTACTGTCTTTTTTAAAAAAATCAAGGTTTAATGATAGAGCATTAATGAGAGGGAATGTAAAATTCATTATGTCACTACAAATAATGTAATGTTTATGATTTTTTTATTATAGTTTTTATCAAATTAATGGTTTAGAAAACTATAGAGATTTTGATAGTGTAAATATAATACCTTTAATGATGTTACCATATACTTATGTTGAAATTATAATATATATTATTATTTTTATATTGATTCATATATACTATGTTAGGTAACAATTGTTTTAGATAGGGTAAAAAAATATTAAGTAGGAATGAATCAAGGGGAAATAATCCTTTCGAAACAATATCCGGAGATGTTTGGATTAGAGCTTTGAAGTTTATTGAAATGATGTATCAATTGACACAAGTAATGAATTGTGGTGGTATCCATGATAAATATGAATTGAACCTACAAATAAAGAACATGATAATAGTTAGGAATATCATGAGGAAAAACCCACAACCATTCAATGGATCATCTAAATATCTTGTAGTTATGATATGGATCAATGCCTTTGGGAAGTAATTTTATGTCATTGTATGTTTGGAATGTCAAAAGGACACACATTCCAAATATCATTTACATGTTGAAGATAATAAAGAGAGGTTTTTTGTTAAGAATTATAGAGAGAAACATAAACTCAATGACATGGAATGGGAAACATTAGAGGATTTGTTTCAAAAAACACATTTCCCTAAGGATGATCATCTTTAGCTGTTGAAAATATTAATGAAGTTAAGGAAAAAAGATGTTGATTTTTTGGGTTAATAAGAAATAAATATCAACTGATTGGAATTGAATATTCCAGACTATATAAACGAAATTTAATTTAATATAAATATATTTTATTCCTGATTATAAGCAATTATATGATGATCATTGGCCTCACAATAATATAAATGTTATGATAAGTTGGTTCGTTTTTTTGAAAATGTTGAATTTGAGTTTTCTGACACTAAAATTGCTCATGAATAAAAGAGAATGAAATGGAAAAGGTGGTAGGAAATAAAAAATATTCCAATATACAATATAGTTGTTATTCCTAATAAATTCTCTAATTTTGGAAAAATACATTTGGCGGAAAATTTGTTAGGATATGTAAAGTGTTACTGGTGTTGTGTTTTTTCACACAAGGTTTATGATTACATGAAAATGTCTCCTGAACAATCGATCAATGAGATTATAGATATATTATCTATAGTAAAATTCTTTAGTTTTAGTGAGTTGGGAAATTATTCTAATGTGTTTCTGAATAAACATACTCATGGAGGAAATCCTCATGATGAGAAATAAAAGGGATATTGAAATCATTTTTTAGTTCTAATAATGGAGTTGGGCCATCTAGTGAAGCCATAGAAGATCCTTGGAGTCCTACTTCATTAAAAGGTTGTTAACATTCCAAATTTATATGGAATCCATCATTTAATGTTTTAAATAATATAATTACCTTCGGAGATATTTATGTTTTTATATAGATGTCAAAGGTATATGGTTTAAAGTAATTTTTGGAGGAATAACACTATATGTGTATATGGATGTTTAATGGTATTGGTGACCATTGGGGATATATCTCTATAAAATTAATTTTTTAAAACAATTGTTTATTATTATTTAATAATATATTTTAATGCCATATGAGAGAACATATGTGTTTCAATTATCATACTGTGTTCTAACTATGCTAGTTTGGATTGTATATTATGATATGAGGAATAACTTCTTATCAGTTTGGAGATTATGTAATCCATTAGATGTTGATTCTTGTGATTCAATTGGGAATAATTATATTTTAAAATAATTTTTTGGAGTTATAGAAGAGTTTTTGGAGGAAGATGAATAATGGATGAATATCCACTCATCATGTTAGTATATTTTTCATATTATTTTAGTTTCGATTATGAATAATTCCTTAAAATGTATGAAATGGATCTTGTAATAAAATGTTATCCAATTACCATCAGGTTTTATGATATTAATCAAATTTTAAACACATATATGGATTTTTGATTTTCTATAATTGACCTCCTCTTGCCATTTTTCTCTATTAACTTTCTATTAGCCCATAATAATTTGTTTTCCCATTTAAATCCATCATTTAATTTCCCACCATTGTTCACCCTATATAGAATCTTAGTTATATGTAACTTCTCGTGGAATTTATATTTCTTTGTTGAACTTTTTTAAGATGATGTTTTATTTTAATTTCATACAATGTGGGTTTTAATAATGGATTTCTATTAATTTTAATCATTTTATTACCAAATAATTTTTTATGGTGAAATTCAATTTAAGAGGGTATTATGTAACATCCGGCGACATTAAGAAATATATTCTCTCAACCAAATTTTCATTCATTGATATCTTGAGTTGCATTAAATTAAAAACATATATTCAAATATTCAAATGAATTATTCTTTCAGAGCATATAAATTCCATTTTAATTAATAACATTGGTTATACAAAGGTTGAGTCTTATAGAACAATAATATACTATTGGTATTATTATTCAATACAGAAGTTACTACCTGGTTGTTATATTGGAGGGTGTATATATGAATAAATATATTATGTTTACATATACATCTTATATATTTAATATGAATAATATAATAATATATCATATTTTACGCTTAAAAAAACATTATTTTACATAAATTAATTTTATAACCTTTTAATGGAGAATATATTTATAAACTAAATTTTGAAAATTTTATAATTTTATTTAAAATAATAAACAAAAAATATCAATAGGGAAATCATAATTTATTTTGTTTTAAATTTTAGTATTTTTATGAGATGTTACATGTTTTTTTTTTGAAAAATATAAAATACGAAATTTTAATTGAAAACTAATTATTAATTAATATTTTTATATTGAAAACTTATGGTTTAAATTGGAGTTAATGTATAATCAATTAAATTTTGGATATATAAATAAAATATTGGTTTTTTTAAAAAAATTTACATATAAAATGGATCTAAAAACATTTGAATATTTTAAAATGTTCACTTGATAAACTTGTAGTCTTATAACATCTACAAGACTAATAGTAAATAAATTCATTTCATTTATGTGGGTAGAATTTTTAAAAATTTATCATATACTTGAAATTATATATATATTGTCTAATTTGTACAAATTAGATTATGAAAAAATATACAAGTGAAATTAATTAAAAAAATTCCAGTGATTAAGGTAATATAAGTTTACATAATCATTGAACCTAAAATATAAGTTGTATAAAAATAATCTGTCCAAGACACATTGTATGGAAATAACCTATCCCCAAACATATTATTCTAAATTTTATGAGTTATTTAGATAATATTAATTTAGAGTGACCTATATAATAATTTCTGTAAATAAAATAACAAAAAGGAAACATCTTTTACATTAACATATAAAATAATTTAGAGTGGGAAAAAAGCTATGTAGGTTTTATTGGAATTATTATATTTGAATATAAATTATAAATTATTATCAAAATAGTATATATTAACTATTTATAAGTTACCTAATTATATTAAAATTTTATGAAGCACCATAAAAGCAAATATTTAGGTAAAAATAAATTAAAATATAGGATATTTTATTAAATAATTGAAAATTACAAAAAAAATAGTGTAATATACCAAGGGAATTATAAGAGTTAATAAATATAAAATATGGACCATTAAATGGTAAATTTTTCTTTTATACTATGAATATATACCCATATGTAGTAAAATCCATGTTATTATAGTTAGGGTTAATGTTGTGTTTCTGCATGTCATATGCATTTATATTTAAATTAATTTACAAAAAATATAATATTTTTACATAATAAATTAGAATTAATATTTCATTATAAATCGATATATCTTTTAAAATATTTCTAAATTTAATTATTTTTTATCGGATGAATTACAATGGTTAAAAAACTAGCTACCTAAATGAAAACCGAAATAAAAAAAATAAAGAATCATAAGGAATTAAGAACAAATAGTAAAAATTATTTAATTTGTGTGTGGGGTGACAATGGATTGACCTTAAATTATAATTAATCCATTATTTTTCATTTTGGAAGCCCATGAGTTATGTGAGATATCCTAATAGTGTTTACTAAGTGTACTTAAAATAATTACACTCGCTCTCTACTATAAAATGTCATTATCTATTATCTTTTCTAAATTCCACTCAAGACATTTGGAAAATCAAAATACAGAACAACTCAACTCCAAAAATCCCCCCTCTAATCATATAATCATCATTGGTGCCGAAATAAAGCAATGGAATTACATTGGTCGAAACCAAAGTGAGTTACCTGAAAAATAGTTAACATTTTTCAACGATCACATTTGTATTATTTTTTAAACCTTAAAATTAATCCAATTAATGACTATATAAAAAATATGTATCATTATTATTTTAACATTTTTTAGTGTCTCATCCAAAACCATCACACACTTCAATAAAATTTGTGTTGAATTTACTGTTTGTGTGTACAATGAATAAACACATCAAAAAATGATGTTGTTTATTTTTTCATTAACAACATTAATGGAAGGTAATAATAATAGAAATAATATTTGTATACAATATATATGATATTTATGTTTACTTAATACATCAATAGTTTTTTTATATCACCTTCCGTCATGGTTTCCAATTTTTTAAAATATTATAACTTCTTTTGTGGACGTGTGGACAACTGTCACCTCTATGTGATGCTATATGTTCACAAATTACATGAAATGTATTATGTATTGAGTTAATATATATATGTGATATAAATTAAATATATATGATATTAATGACATAATTACCTTTTTATAAACACAATATATCCTTTTCATTATTAACTTTTCACCCTCCAAAAAGGCATTGTCATCGGTCAAGGACAAATGGACAACTACCTCCTCGAAGTGATGTTATTAATTTTACATCCCAAGAACTATATATATGTATATAAAATTAAATAAAATTATATATATGATACGATAATAATTCAGTAATTTTAATGTGTTCTTAATATCGTTCCGTAATGAACAATAGAAAATCTGTATTTTGCAAATGTGTACACACAACCTACCATCTCCATGACTGTAATGTTGGTTAATTTTTCATAACCATATTATTTTATTGGTTATAAAAGTATCAATTAATTATAAATATGACAATTATTTAGAAATTATAATTCATGATATTTTTATATAATTTCCTCCATGACCACAATCAACCATCATGAGTTGTTTTGAAACCTAAACCAAATATGGTCCATGCACCCAATATAGACTTATTTGATTAAGTAGTTTATTATATAATTGTAATAAGAGAAATTAATGTAACTATAAAATTGATTATGTTTATCTATTATCTAAATAATTAATATTGGTTTATGGTTTAGGATGATAATTACACACCTGACATGTTAGACTCAATATAAAACATTTCATATCAATCACCTTTAATTAAGTATTTTTTTTATTAATGTACACCTATTATTTATAAATGGGTATATAAAGACCATTTCACATCATATATACAATTTTTATCTACTGAAATATTATTAAATTATTTTTAAATTTTATTCATTCATTGGGAATATTATTTAAGGTTCACTATGGTGTGAGACCCATTGAACATTTAATGACCAAATTTCATATTCATTTATCCATGTAAATATTATTGATGTTAATTTATTTATTTATTTATATAGATATTAAAGGTTTATATAGGACATTTTATGAATTTGTTTTACTCCATTCACTATTTTTAAAATTTTAATTTTTAATATGTTTTATAATGATTTTTTTAAACGAAAATGTACATTTTTCACATACATGATGATATGAAATTTTCACCATGGTGATAAATATTTAATTTTTAAAAAACTATTAATGATATTTCAAAAAATAAAATTAAAACAGATCTATAACATATTGGTATTTTGGTATTGAAAATGATTTCTCAAATAAAATTGTGTTTTTTTATTGAAAATGGATTCGTAAAAGAAAAGTTTATTTCTATCTGATTGTGTTTTCATATGAGGTTAAAATGATTTCTTCAAAGGGTTTATTTGAAGATATTATATTTATCTTAATATTTTTTATGATATTTTATATGAAATTAGTTATACAAATATAGCTTAAACTAAGGGTTGAGCCACATTATATCTCAATAGTGAGCTCTATATAGCTTATACGATGGGATGAGACCCATTATAGATCATGGGAATGGTGTGAGGATGATAAAGCGTTGACCCCCATCAGAGCTAATCGGTGAGCCTAATATATCATATATGATTGGTGACCACTATTTTTTACATAAAATGAATTTATTAATTATAATTTGAGAATTCAGCCTTATGGTTATTCCAATTAACAGGTTTCTTAATGTTTTTAATGAATATAATGCTCTATGACACCTAAAAATGTTATAATATCATGCTATTTTTGTTAATTACTTTTATTAAAAAATTTGTATTTGTTTTTCATGTGAATTTTTTTAATTCATATTCCCAAAGAACACTGAATTTAAATGCAATCTTTTCATGAGATTCCACATTTTTAACAAAATTTTGGTTTCCATTTTTTATATCACATATTATGCATTCGTACACATCAAATGATTTTAAAACGTATTTATACGATTTATGTGTTGGTAAGGTAAAGGATGAAGTCATGTTGAATGTTGTAGTGATTTTCCATGAAAATTATTCCTATATTAATTTAAAATTCATAAATTATGGAAAAATTTATTTTGATAAAAATTGTAAACATTAAGTTTTATAGTTTTTTCCTGTATGAATTATGACTTGATTGTTTATGACACTAAACATGAAATGATACTCAATGTGTGAGAATGTTTATTTTTTGTATTACCTTAGTATTATGTAATGATTATGTTTTGGTCATTATATAAAATAAATTTAATTATCCAATAACTTTATAAATAGCTTCCAAAAATCTCACCTCTCACCATATTAGACATGTATTTGTAATAAACCCAACATAAGTATTCTTTTGGGGAAACAATAATGAGGATATATGTAGAATATATAAGGTTATTTAATGATCATATTTATTTTATTTATTCATCCACATAATAATTTTATTATCAATCATTGCTAATATAATATTATCATATTAGTATATATTAATTACTTTCTATTAATTCATTCACTAAAAAATATATACATTAATTTAATGTGTTATAAAATCATCATTCTTCTACATGACAGTTTACCACCTCATGAAAAGTTGTAGTTCATTTTTTCATTTCCACTTCTCACAGTTTTGTATAAAGACGGATGTAATATGTGTGTATATATATATATATATATTAAATCTATGTATTATTTATATCATATATAATTTTTTCTTTTTCCATTAGTTAAGAACTATGATTTCATCACTCGTGTGTAAGGAGGAATATTTCCTTATGATGCAATGTGATTCGATATTCCCTAATTATTTACAAGAATATTAATATGGGTAAAAATAATGAAATTATTTCATAAAAGTACCATAATTATGATATTAATGAAATATATATTATTAAAAATTGGTAATATTACATTTTATTACTTACCTTTTTGCTCATTAAGTGAGGAAGATGTTGTTATTGTACCTGCGAACTACCACCATCACGAGGTGATGTGACTCAATATTTTCATCACTATAGAACATTTATGATATGTATATATATATAAAGAAATAATTTATAATATATGGAATTATTTTAATTATTTAATTATTATATATTACTTACATCCTTTCCATAATGACGGTTGTAAAATGTAATCATAACACATGTGTCTGTATGACCAACCATCTCCTTGAAAATAACATAATTCATATATGAAAACCAAATTTCAAGATTGTAAATAAAAACATAATATATAAATAAATAATATAATTAATTCATGTATAAAATTTTGTTGATGATGGAATCGAGACTAGTTTAATAGAATAAATAATCACATATAAAAACATATATGAATATTAATGTGGTTATTAATTGAAATATGATTTTCGAATGGAACTTATAATAAAAAGTTTATAAATTGTCATATGTAAATAATATTTCATAATATATATAAAATAATTGTTTTTGTATACATTTTTAATAATAATAAATTTACTTTATAGGTGGTTCAAACATGTAAGATGAATATCGAGGAACAAGGTAATTGATTTCAATTATCACTTTTATTTTCTAAGGACGTATGTAAATTATTAAATATTTAATTTTATGAGGTAAAAATAATAACCCAGTGACATTTTATATAATAAAAAACAATATTTTCATCATTTTCAGTGATTCATTTTTTTAAGAATATTTTATATTAATTGGAAATATTTCTAATGTGGTAACAGGTTTTTTCAACATTTTGTACTTCTATGAGACACATTCCATATTAAACACCAATTTAATTTATGTGGTGTATATAATTCCCAAGAATTAATTTATTTATTACTTTTCTGAATAGTATTGGTATTCATATCCTTTCTAATATATTTCATTTATCAGAATTATATTATAAATTTACCCAAGCGGCAATGGTTTGATATTGAAATATCATCACTTAATGGGATTGTTCTTGAGTTATTCTCCCATATTTAAATATTGTGATATACATCTGAAATTTTTTAATGAAACTAATTCTAATCTAATAAATCAAAATTTTACCTATTAATAGTTATATTTTAAACTATTTTATAACTAAAATAACTGGGAATATATATTTTTAAAAAATATCTTTTATTTCATCCCTCAGTTAAAAACAATTTTTTCTTTTAGAACCAATTTTTTTCAAATATATTTTAAATTTTTTTTTATTCTACATATAATTTATTTTAGGAATCATTATTAATTATTAAACTGTAAATACATTTTTAATTTAATATTAATGTTTATTTCCAAAAAATTCTAATTGGGTTTTACAAAAATTGAGAAAGTAGTCTTTTATTTTATTTGTAGACATGAATGAATGTTCCCTCCCTTGAGACCATGATTTTATTTGATTATTAATTAATAAATTGTAAATGATTAATTATAATAAAATTATATTTTATATGTTTTAATATTAAATTTTGTTTTTAAAAATTATTTTGAATGAAATGTTATTTTTATCAAAAAATTATATAAGTCATCATTTAAAATAATTCTCAATACGATATGACATCCTTTGATGTAACGTATGATTTTTTGGTGATAATAACCACGTATACATTTGTTATTCATTCACTGAATGGATTATCATGATAAGATATTTATGAATCCCTTTTCACATCAATGGGGTTTTCAATGAGAAAAATATTTTGAAAACAAATTAATTTTTCATTTTTGATTATATGATAAAATAAAAAAATGGTTATGAGAAATGTCTCTTTTCCCTATGGTATGATATGATGAAATTTATATGCAACCCATTTCATTTCATGGTTTTTGATATGATGAATGTTTTATAATCTGATGTAATATAAATTAATTATTTTCATTATATGATGGTTGGGGTTTATATATTCATCCAATGCATTAGGTAATGATAGATACCTCATAAGTTAATATATTATTCATGAACCTGATTACTTGTTTACAACGTTATCCATCAACCATTATAAATGTACCCAATATTATGGGTGAACCTGATTAAATTTTAAAAATATTATGCACGGACCTAAATAAATGTTCTTTGTGTTATGAATGGACCAAAGTTTCTATTAAATTAAGTTATGTTTGAACCTTGTTTCATGTCCATATGTCTGTTTGAGGACCTATTTTCATGTCCTTCACATAACCAATAAACATATCTTAAGTTATACGAATTCACAATGTTATAATATGACGTGTATTCCATAAATCTATGAAAAATGCCAATTTTATGTTCTAATGGATTATGTTCAATGGTTCCATTATGATTCATGTATTATGAGATTGCACGATTTTTCCATCACTCATGTTTATGAAATATGATATATATTATAAGGTTTTAAAATTTTACTCTCATGTTCCCATACCCTAATTCTAATTTTAAATATACATATCCTATTTTTAACTTATTGGGAATCTGATATCATCCTCTCATATGTTTCTTATCCCCATGTTAAGAATAAAGGTATTATCTAGTTTATTTATTAAAAAAGAACAAATTGGGATTATATTTGTCAGTGGCATTAAAGCTAATTAACAAAATTAGAAGACGTTGAAACTAGTCTTCAATAAAATTAAACTAAAAGTATCCTCATTAATTTATTTCTATAATATATTCAAAATACATCTAAATATTTTTAATATTTATATATGAGAAGCCTTGGATTATATATTTGGTATCATAGGGATGTGTAAATAACCATTGGAAACCGGGATGGGAAATAATTAGTGAGATACCTAATGATATTTATAAAGGATATCTCTTGAGATATTCATTTGGATAATTATATGGATAATCCAACATATTGGAAATGACCTGGAATTCTGAGAATGGATGGAGCGAGTGGTTTCCATGATATTACATCCCTATCTAAATTCTGTATAATTCTATGTCACCCAGGAAAGGATAAAATATGTGATAATATCTCTGAAAATGGAAAATTGAAATGGAATTTATCATCATCAAGTGAATGACTATATTTGTTTCTTCACACCTTGTTTGAAAAACCCAGCATATATGATTTCAAAATTCAAGAACTCCATAAAATCCTGAAGGATTTCATTAATGACAATGAATCAAATAGGATACACATAATGTTATTTAGATTTAAAATTATATTTAATTATTAAGAACACTGATATGTTATTTTTCATTATTTTTTGGGTTTGAAATATGATAAGTGTTTCACACACTATGAATTATGATCATAGGAAATGTATGGAACAAGAAGAAACAATGTTGGAATTGAATCTAATATACTATTTTTTGAATTAATAAATCCAAATTTGATGATTTCTAGAGAGGGAAATATTGCAATTTTTTCAAATCTAAAATTGTGATATTTGATTAAAAAATATAAACATTCTTGAGTTTCCAAAAGCATTAAATAAAAGGATGATATTATTTTATGAAGGATTGTTTATTAATGAATAAATTGGGAAGAATAATTTTCTTCTTAAATTTAAATATTTTGTGATAAGGAACTTATAACTATATCTCAATTGGATGGGAAGTTGTTATATATGTTTAAAATATGTTCATAAAGTGACAAATTTTTATGTAGTTAAATGTATTATATGTGGGGAATATGGGAATTATATAATTCAATGCTCTAAACAAAGCATTACACCCTCTAACATGGATAAAAATATGATATTTGATTAGAATAAGTGAAATGATTCATGTTTATATATATATATATTCATTAATAATTTTGTGAAATTATTATATTAATTGAATTTCAGTTATAAGAATCATGAATTATCTATATATTTTGTTACCTTCAAAACCAAATATGAATTCATGAAATATTTAAACAAGTGTTATATATACAATCATAGTTTTATTATTTTTTTTATGATCATCGCATCAATGTCATTGAGACTTCTTAGGTTGTTTTATGTGATGGGTTTTTCTCTAAAATATTAATGTTTTAATAGTGATTTATATAGAAAAAAACAGTTAGTTTTTATAATATTTAATGATTGTTTTATTTATAGATGAATTTCTTTACAAATAGTATACATATGATTAATGATACATGATTCCTTAATGGTTTATCTTTTCATTGATGTTGTAGTAATCATGGACTGTAGTTGTAGAACATAACAATTCAGGACACCTAGTAGTTATTTGAGTCAATTTTCTCCTAGATCATCATGATAAAATAAATATTACGGAAGTTGTCATGTTTCTTGTGGTACAAAATTGAATTGAATCTGATCATGATTCAACGTTTACAATTATTCTTTAGCTAATCCTTTATCAAGATCATGATACAATGTTGAGGTTTAACACTGAGTATCATCCTCATATAGATTGTGAATTAGTGTGAAATATTAAAAACCTAGAGCAAATGATGTTATATTATTCTATGAATTTCAATGTTGTTTGGGATCAATTTATTCCTCAATAATAGTTTTCTTGTGATATTATATTTCACCCAATCATTCAGATGGATCTTTATGATTCTAGGTATTGAAACATATGTAAAACACCAATATACTAGAATGAGTTTTTTTAAATAAATCTATCGGGACCTAAGGATTTTTATAAGATATAATAGATGGATATATCTATTTATAAACACCCAAGGATTAGAAAACGTTTATCACAAATGATATGATGATAATCATCAATTTAATATATAATTTTATAGTTCATAAAAGGTCTTTTAATTATTTACACTATAGAATAAATAAGTAAAAACCAAAACCTAGGTATATTGGTCCAATTAATATTAATGAAATCATTAGACAATTAGATTATGAATTTGTGATTCAACATTACATTTGTTTGTTTCAAGATTTTTATCATTTTTCTCTCCTCGAGATGCAAATACCCTCTCTATCACATAGAAAAAACACAATGGTCATAAAATTGAGTATGAAATTTAATATGTTAAATACTAATATAGATTTTGATTCATATATATAAATATCTTAAAAATAAATTTTCACTACTTATTCAAAACTATAATTTTATAAAAAATAATTTTTTTTATTTTTGATTACATAATTTTAAATTAATTGTCTTTATTAAGTTATGTATATTTTTCTAATGAATTTATTTTTTTATGATCATTACGAATATTATGGGGATTATTTATCAGTTTTATTATCACATTTCCAAAAGGAGATTGTTTCTAATGTAACTAATGTGGTAATTGAAATATGTTATAATCTCATCATATACCGTGTTTATTTATGATCAAAAATAAAATATTCTATTATTATTATATAAATATCAATGATTCGAATTATTATTTTTCCCACTATTTATTAATTATATTTTCATGTAATGGAACCATTATTCCACTGATTGTTACATAAAATAATTATAAATTTTTTTTAAGAAAAATAATATTTTTTCACTCGCTCAAAAACCTATTTCCTTTCCAAACAAATGTTTTATAGAAATGATAATTTTTTTCTCCAAATGATTACATAAAAACAAATTTATCCATGGTTTTATTTTTAAATTTTTTTAATAAAATATTCATGTTGTTTCCTAAATACATTGAATTTAGATTTTACTAAAAATACGATTGTATTCATTATTATAACATGTATGGCAGGAACATTTTTTCCTCCATCATGGCAAATATTTTCACTAAGGATTAATTTCTATGCTTTTATGGTTTTTTTATAAAAAAAACTATAAAAATGTTTTATGATTTTTTTTGGTCATATTGATTTTCAAGGAAATGATATTCACATCATGAAAATATGTATATGAAACTCATATCACATAAACTAGTAATACCGTGAAAAAATATATTCTAAAACACACTTATTTATATATAGTATATGTTATAATTAAATGATTAAATGGTAATGAATATTATATATTCTATATATGTTATAATTTGTTGACATTATTATGAAACCTGTTTCATTTCATCTTTCAGATATAATGATTTTTTTTGATCTTTTGGAGGAAATTGGTATTATAATAATAATGGGATAGTGGGACTAATATATCCCTATAATTAATTGAGTATATTTGGCTAAATACATTGTAAATATTTTTTGATTGATCATGAATACATGTTCAAAATGTTATTTGTGCACCACATTACAAGTTCAAAATATTATTTGATGACTTGATTACATATTTAAAATGATATTCATGAAGCTAACTAAATTTTCATAGTGTAATTATGGAATGTTTTTTATGATCATAAAGTAATTACTGGACCTAGTTCTATATCCGTATAATTATACAGGTGTTGGAGATCAGTTTCTTAAATTAATGAGTGAACCATTATCTATTTATACATATTCAAAATTTTATTTCTTATATTAATGAAAAAATATATATATTATGAAAATTTTATATTAATGTGCCTAAAGATCATGAATTCAATTATTATTTATATCAGATGGACTACTATGATTTATTCCCCGAGTCATGTTTATGTTCTATGATTGGAATTGTATGGTTTTATAATTTTATTCCAATATACGCATACCCATAATATCATATTATATTGATTTATCCCTTTCTACCATTATTGAGTTTCTGATCTCACACAATCTTATATTTCCTCTACCCATATTATCAATAAACAATTTAATTATGTTAATTTTAATAAGATTAATAAATGTGAATATCTATTTATATGGATTTGCAGATCATTCACCAACATAGATTATTTTTTATTTAATCTAGAAAGGTTCTAAAATATTAATGTCATCAGGTGTGTGTTTCTATATTGTATTTTATGTTTATCTAAAAATATTTACTATATATGAATAATATTTCCTGGTAGTAATTGACATGTTCCAATCAAATAGAGACATCTCAGACAAATAAGAAAGTTATTCAGATCCTTGTGATTTATAACATCGTCACAGTGGAGCTCGTCACCTAAGAGGGATTCACGGTCATTGTTATCCTGAATGTCTCACTCTATTTATCGATATCCCTGAATCATGATGAGTGAATCAATATATTTCCAACTCCCTGTAAAATGGATGATGGATAACCATCATCTATGTGTATCTGAATTTTGTAGTTTTGTGAAACTATCCTAAAACAAGGTCATCTTGAATCAGGACATTAAACTATAATTTTTTTTTTCAAAGTTGTATGAACATAATCATTCACATTTGATTGTCCAAATTAGATGACACTATCCTTCTAGTTAATGAGATACAAAACATATCATGAATAAAACATGGAAATGGAATTATGTGTAAATGTCATATATCCAATCACTATAATATTTATCTCTAGTGTTTTGGAGAATGGTGAGGAATTTTTAAAGAAGGAATAAATATCATGAGGAACCATTTGTGGCTTTAATAAAATCTAATTTATTCTCAATGGAACCCCATGTTCCATGAATATATTATTGCAATTATTTTTTACATCTTCTCGCCATAATAATTCATTCACTAGGAATAGACAATACATTTAAGGTTCTCTTACACATCTTTCAGATTTTGATTTCCATAAAATGCATTCATATCCTTGATTCATGAGTTTATAACAAATAATTGATTTAGTTGATATGTTAAAATTTTATCCCCATATACATTGGCATATAATTCACATGTTTCATCCACATAAAAAACTAGTAATTATAATTAGATAATATAAATGGTCCCCACATTTAATCGTGTAATAATTAATACCATGCATAAGAACTTATGCCTATCGAATGTTGTTTCCTAGAGGATAGGGTAACTTTAAATCTATGAATTTTTATCCTGTTTGTATAGAGTATAATATTCATCCTATATCACTAGACAAATTGTTCCTATTTGATTCGACATCATGGTGAAATTGATATTCCACAACCATTATTTACAATCCATATACCATTTTATTCAATAATATTTATCATCTATAATATAATTCCATTGGGTATTGTGCCCATTATCAAATATATAATTTGTTAATAGATAACTGAAGCATTTGATAGCCCCACTAAATAACTCAGAATTACCTGGAATATGGAATGATCTTCTATAATACAAACTAAAACTCCATAGCTTCCAAAACAATTACTAGTTGACTAATTTATGCATTCCCCACCTCAATTTATAGTTTTTTTAATTTGTTTCACTAATCATTCATGCACCATTTAAGTTAAATGATATACCCTTTTCATAAACATCAATTTATTCACTATGTAATGAATCATAATGGACTCTAACATATAAACAAGAAGAATATCATCATAGTAGGATATGGCCTCTAATACTCAAGATCCCTAAAAACATAATATCAAAGCCCAAAAAAGATAGTGTGTTTTTGGTCATTTCATACATGTCTTCCCTATTCCATATTCACTAATACATTATCCTAGATACCAGATTTACAAAACCAATATTCCAACAATCCAAGTGGACATGACACCCCTATCATTTTTTAATCAACCGATTAATCATATGGTGAGGATGAGGGGTATCACAACATGTCATATACATTCTTCCTCTATATCCTTTAAATAATGTTTGGTGTCATAATTCTTCATGAACATTCATGACATTGAATATTAACTTTGAATACTAGGTATTGTATACCTTCAGGGAAACTCATTATTCAAGATCAAGTAAAATAGGTAGGTTTTAAAAAACATTTTTGTACAGAAATCTTCTATTAGAAATTTAAGGACAGAGATATAATACCTTAAACAATTGGATTAGATGTTCTACGGTTGATGATCTTAAACTACGAAATTAGATGGACCATGCATGAAGACCCTCAGATAAAACAATAGATGGTTCTATCTACCGGTCCATAAATTACAAGAAAAGATGGAATATTCTAGAATACATATAACTATAATATTATATGGATGAATCTATAATAACCTAATATTTATCAACATAGAATCAAATATTGATGTCCCTAAACTACAAAAATATTAATTTCAAGATACAATAATAAAATCAAAAGCTATTGACGGTCTAAGATATAAGACCTGGAACAACATAAAGAGATTCTATAATATAAATAACCCCAATATTTACAAACTTAAGGACCAATATAAAATTTATTAAATTACAGTAGAATATATTTCAATATTAAATATCATGAACTACGTGATAACAATATTCTACATTTTCAAAGCCTGAAATAGACAATGAGATGAGACACAATGCTCTCTAATTTGAAAAACATAAATTTCAACCCATTGAAAATATTTATTTTCTACTCCCTAAACATTAATTTTTTTATAAAAAAAATATTAGGAACATATAAAATAGAAACAGTATAAAACATGTCAGGACGATTACCCATAATGGAAAAATTGAGAAAATTAAAATTTAACACCATTTAAGATTTCAATATATAAATTTTTACCAAGAGACTAGGTAGAAATGAAGAAGAAAAATTTAATATTGGGACTATTTTCTATCCTAATAATATATCATGCTATGCCCGAAACGTCGACAAACATAGGAAAACAATTCAGAGTATCTATATTTATAAGTACTCGCCCATCTCTACAAACTCCAATCATTACTTTATTCATCCTTAGACATGGTCCATTAAGGAAGATATTAAACTAGTTTTATTGGAAAATTTTTGTGGATTAAAATGTTCATTAAGAGAAATATTTTAGAATAAATCCATCAAAACATGGGTCCCTACCCAAAATTTCATCACATTGTAATGAAATCACTATATACATATATATATATATATAATATCTATATTGGATCTCTAATCGTAGAATTTTTTATCCATAAAACATTTCCCATTATTCAAAATCTTGATTTTCAAAGGATTTCAACCTACCCAACAAATAAAAATATTTTCCTACTCTCTTGGGGTACATATAGACATGTAGGACTCTTATCAGGGATCTATCCAGAAATAAAATGTAATAGAAATAATTTTTTATTTCTATAATGTTTACCTACTCTATATTTTAAGGAATTCAGGCCTCATGTTGAGTTTATGAATGTGGGGAAAACAATCCATTAAAAAAGTTACACATCATGAAAATGATGAGAATGTCAATTTAAAAAATTCAGAAACCTCGTGTCAATATTTTTCACTTATTAGAGATGAGAGTCTAATTAGTTTTATATGATCATGAATATGTGATATAAGTTTTCATTGCATTTGACTCCATTTTATTATTATTGAATCTGATTCTTAGTTGTGAGTCTTCATTGTGCCAAAATTATGCACTGGTCTCACTATAATTAGTGATCTTCGAGGTGTGAAGAATGTCAACAAATACCAATATATTGTTTATTGATGTCTTGGAAGTGTCATCGAATGAGATTTATTTTTGCGAGAATATATTTTGTACCTTGTAAAATAAATTATAATTAGATAACTATTCTATGTATTTTACAGATTCCCTTAGGAATAATATTGACATCACAAGATATCTAGTTGTTTAGATCATATAAGGTAACATGTGTTAGTCACCTCAACTATGCCCCATGGTCCAGAAAGCCAACCAGCAGGGCAGCTGAAGGTGGAATAACAAAACACCAACTGGCAGAGTATAGATAATAAATATTTTTCATAGAAGATTAACAAAATGTGGGGGTGTGTCTTCTGAGGGAGTGGGTGTTTGTTACATGTTATCACCCCACTCATGGATTTAAAGGTAGTTGGCATGGCCAAAATTAATATGAAGATTCAGATATAGTTAGAGTTTGATTTGGTATTGGAACATATGCACTGATTATCACCCACATAAAAATAAATGTATATAACATATTCTAGATAATATGATTAATCTAGGATGTTTGATCTCCTTACACATCATCCTCATCCTTGTTCTCACATACTGCACTCATTGGAATTTTTGGGTTAACAAACTTAATAACATATAAAAATTTTATGACTCTACCATTTGATGACCACTAAGTCATCCTACTATGAGGTTGTAATATAGACAAATGAGATATGATCTTTGTCCTGGATACAAGAATGAAACATTATTTCACATAAAATTCTTCCTTTAGTGAAACCAAATCTATTTAATGGTCCTTAACATATGAGTTTCATCAATCTATCGTGCAAGTTTCTAAAGATCATGATAACAATGTAGTGATGATCATGTGAACGAGTGATGAAATGACATGGATCACATGAAAATCAAGATATGTATTCCGAATACGATGTTTCATTATATTATTTAAATCCTTCATCCATTTGATCATCTATACACTATGGGGAAATATAATCATCAAATGGATCATGCAAGGGGATCTTGTGATCGCGTGATTATGTTGATGATGTATAAAATCTCATTGTTTGGGAAGACAAATATGCATCATTTACCATATGATAATCATATAATCATTAAAATAATAATAATGTGAAACTTATTCTATTAATATGGAAATGATATCCTACCATCACACCACAAATGGGTCTATTGTTGGAACATTAAAGATAATAAGCAGTCCAAAGCACTCATTGAATCTAATCCTGATACTATGATCACAAGAATTAATAACAGGAATAACAACGATTCACGTGATAAAATTGTGATCACGAGGAATGTCTAGGTTTTCTTCATCATGGTTTTGCTGGAAAAATTAATGTGTGACTTTAACATAAGAGTACCCCTTAATTACATGATTCCAAAATATCATGTAATTCTAGATAATAACAAATCATGTGATCTAATAAAGAAATAACATTAATGTGGGATAATCATTTGATACTAAATCTATCATGTGATGAACTATATATAGTGTTAGTATAAAAATATGTAGAGATACAATGTGATGAAGATACACTTTCACCCCCTCAAGTGGTTGATTGGTGCATGCATACAGCCAAAAGAGAATGGATCCTTGACTGCCACCACAAAATTTAACCACTTCTCCCCTTAAAGACATGTGAACGGATATAATGAAAGTGATGAAGGGAGAATAATAGATGAAAATATAGTGAGTTGTGAATTGGAAATGTCCTTTGGAGAATATATCATTGTAAAATCTTTCCCTATCATATGATTCCCTTCACATGATCACCTAATTCATTTAATGTCATGAAATGCAATCACCTGAAGTCCCAAGCATCTAAATCCTCATGTAATCTATATATTACATGAATAATTCCCATTAACACCTTTTATGTTCTATTCCATATATAATTTGACCAGCCAAGATAGGAAACCATCTACACATATACATGGAACACATGAATTCTTCATCACCTTGTAATGGAAGATTCATAATCTAATGGTATGGAATTCCATGATTTATGCATCCATGAGGCCATTCCCTTGATCAAATGATTATATTACTTTTTTTACCATATTTTAAACCCAATTTAAGAGTCTATATAAAATTCCCTCACCACGAAAGAGGATAGAATATTCTTCTCCTACATTTGTCCATAGAAAATCACCCAAGAACCCCTTAAGGTTATGCAGTTGAATGAGAATTTACCATTAAGAGAGTGCATCATACATGTACCCCATTTTATTTTATATGGGTCAGAAATTCATGTGAAATCATGAAAATGTCCAACACTTGCAATGAATATACTTGGACACATTCTCTTGACATGCACTCTCATTCATGAATTCCACCTATCTTGAAATTTATTTTTTATGCATCCATGACATGATCGCCTTGTAGATGAAGCATTAACCCATTGTCATTATCATGAGAGTATATCGCATGACTCCCTCAGGATCATTTGATATCATGAGTCTACATTGGGCATGTGATGTCCTTATGTGAACTAGAATAAGTTATTTGGATCAATAAATGACATCACAAAAATTTCATATTTGATCGTGTGATGAAGAGTTGACATCTAAGATTATATAAAGTAAATATCCATGGAAAGGTAAAAATTCATCATACGAAGCATCTTGGACTTGTCAAGAAGAAACCCTTAGAAATTTATTCATTGTTAAGAAGTTACTTGAGATGTTTCAAGCCTATATCCTAGTTATATCAGACACACAAACATGAAGTATCAATCAGAAACTCAGAACATGTCAGGTAAATATCCTAGGCATGTCAATCAAGAACCCTTGTGATTTTCAAACTTGTTTTGAAGAAAAATATATAGATAAACATACAAATCTATGAGAAATGAATATATATTTGAGTTCCAAAATTACAGGGATAGTTCCCCCAATGTTCTAGTGTTACATTATCATGAATCAAAATTAGTGACATGCTCTTAGACAAGACACCATTTAATACCATGAATATTCAATAGACCACCTCTGGTCATCTAGTCTCTTTATATATTTGAGGATTGTGGTTGAATTTGTAACATGTGGATCCATCCTTAAATATGAACTTACACTTCCTAAATGATAAGGACAACAATATTTCATTATAAAGTAATAACCTACCCCAACCGATTAGCTATTCTTTATCAATTGAACTGCAAGAACTATGATTCCTATCCAAACTGGATACATATGGAACATTCATATCGATAGTGATTTAATGGGAATACTACCATTTGTAAGACCATTCATATGCCAAATTTTATTTAATAATGGGATTTAAGTCTATTACACATGTACCATCATTCCTTATCAATCAGTAGATGATATATGGGCTTGTACGTGAGCATCCTTTTATGTGTAATCCCCAACAATGCCCACTAGTATCTCAAACTCATCATTCGTTTATGGAGAACTAAACAATGAGATATCTGGTTTGGATTATTAATATGATATATAGGACAACATCCTATGGCCCCTGATCTATCAAATATTCTCCCTAAGGATAGTAATCAAAACTCATAAAGGGAATCTTTAATCTGTATACCATGTATAAATTTCCCCTCACACAATGTATCAAATAATCTTCTATCTATTTTTTATCACACTGAGGATGAATTACATGGTTATAGTGATTGTATATGAGTGTTCCAATATAATTACGAGGATTACCTTATATTAGTCCATTCAATTGGATTTAAGAAAAATTATATATCACTTATAATCAAAGGGTTATACATAAAATGGTGAAATTCAATGCATCCTTAGATGCATAAGTTTTTATGAATGCCTCAACTGTTTTATATTTTATAAAACAAATTCACATAAAATTAACTACATGTACTTTTATTACTATCTTAATTAGATACATGATATTCCTTTTTTAGGGAATGATCTCAGAACTAAAATTCATGTCACATGGAATAAAAAAACATTGTAAAATCATTTGCTATGATGATAATGTATTTAAAATAATGTTTATGGGATTTGATTCTTTTTTTAAAGGGATAAATATGAAAATATTAAAGGGTAAATCCCATTTCAAATAAACTAATAATCTAAATCTATAGTAATAGACTCCAGATATCCCAATACTGGATTTAATATAATTTATAATGAATGGAAAATATAATAATGGGGAATTTGTGACAAGCACGATATTTCCTAAAAACACATCTTCTTGATCATGTCATCATTACATGGATATGTAGCTTTAAATAAAGGTATTTGATATATTTCATGGATATATTTTAATAAATAAGAGACTCCCAGAATATGGATTAATTCCCCCCTAAAATAGTGTTATGATACCGACCACCCGTATTCTCATCCAATGTGAGTTACTCAGATTTATTGGGTTTGAAACCCAAATTAATTTTCTTTTTTTGCAAATAAGGATCATGAATTGTATTGGAAATATAAACCAGTGGGAGTTTCCATTATAGTTAAATATTGTAATTTGGATGCATATTATTATGCACACACACTCAATCACCTACAAACAACATTTGTAAGAACCATTGCAATCTGTCAGGAACACACTCTACGGTTTTAGGTCATGAGAACATGATATGTAGATCAAATCACTACTAAAAGGAACTATATGGATATTATTCTTTAAATTATGATTATGTAGTAAATCTAGACATAAAAACAATATTTTAATTTATTTCATGCGAAGAGATTATATAATTAAAATACCTACCATATGTCACACATTGGTTTAATGTATCCTGAAGTGTCAATATTTATGTCCATATATGAGGTTACATGATAATATTCCAAAATATATTTCCATTATAAATAACATTGGATAAGCATGTGGATCACATTGGTGAAGAAATATAAATAAATATAAATAAACATTGGAGTTAAGATTCATCTATGAATGTGAGGACATTTACACTAAAAATTCATGTAAGTTAATATTGTTTAAGGGTTTATAAATATTTTATTCCCATATTACATGGTGATATGGTACCCATTGGGGAGTGAATTAAAAGTTTAAACCATGTTGGGTGAATGATGTAAATAAATGTGTTTCCTTTTTTGAGAACTTAATAATGAAATAAAATATAAATAAATCATAGTTTATTAAAAAAATAGGTTATAATGAAATTGGGAATAAATACCAATGATGATTCTTGCATATAAAAATTATTAGAATCAGACCTGCTTAGTAATAATGGGTGTACAAAGACATTAAAAGGATGAAGAATATAATAATAGTCGTTCATTATAAATAAATCTTTAGGTTTTATAAATTTATAATTATTTAATGAAATTTTATAATATTGTATTATCAAGGAAAAAAATCATTCCTTGAGAAATTAATTTTTTCATCTTAATAAATGAGTGAAGGTTTAATATACACATTATGTATCTCTAAAAAATTACGCCATATACGGATTATTTTTTGTGGTTAAAAACATTATCTTGAAATTTAATGTCATATATATATTGCCAATAAGTTCTTTATATGATGATATATTGTTAGGTCCACAAGGCTGAATACCCTGAGAGGGGGGGGGGGTGAATCAGGGTATGAAAATTTTAAAATTAAAACTCGTTATGATCTTGTTTCGCTATTAAAAAACACTCTTCTCTCTCTTTCCTGTTGCACAATATAAACAGAATGTAAAGAAATAACATGACACAACAATTTTTACTTGGTTCTTCGCAAATTTGTACGTCCAAGGGGCACATGCCGACAGGTTGTTAGTCATACCAAATTCCCCTAAACATCAATAGCTGTGGATTACAATGTTCGGGAACAGTCACTCTATCCCAGGCTCAATGACTTTATATGGATTAGGGTCAGCTGACAACATTCCCTAGGGTCACTCCATGTTTATCCCTCTCTGGATCACTACCAGTGGAGAGGATCATCTTCTTCCTCTTCCTTTTATCACTACATCGAAAAAGGATCAACTCACAGTTTAAAGAATTGTAGGTCACTTCATTTTCATGAATGAATGCATATTATTTTTTAACTAGATGCTCTGTTAAAGTCCAATCATTAACCTATAGATGAATCTCCCTTTGCACCGAACTTATCAGGCAATCTCCCAGCTTTCACACATCCCTGAATCTCTGACGTGAAACAACCTTACTTGGCACGCAAGTCTAATCCGGCGTGCAAGTATCGGCGTGCAAGTCACAACTGGCGTGCAAGTCCACCTTGACCACCTGCGCGACAAAACCTTATGCAATTCCCAACCTATGCGACTCAAACCCTTTTACGCCAAAGCCAATATTGGCGCGCAACTACAAACCAGTGCGCAACATCAAACAACGGCATGAAAATCCACCTACGCAACCACACAACACTTGCGCGACCTTCACACCTGCATGACAAGAGCTCTGATTATTCTAAGTGTTGAACTCCATTTAGAATGTGGTGGGGTGCTCTAGTATTTATAGGAATTTGGACACCCTGCGCGACGGCGTGAAAGTCTACCCTCGGCGCGCATGTATCTTCCCCTTCATGTCACTTGCACGTCCAACTTCGAAACATGCGCAAACCTCTTTCCATTTCTATATTTTAATCTTCTGATCTTGAAAAACATATAGCACGCATGTTCTCAAGCCTCCTAGGAATCTTTGTTCTAGTCTATTCTCGGCGCGTAAGTCACTTGTGTGACCCAATCAATACTTGAGAGAACCTTATCCCTTTTCCATTTTCCATGTTCTAATCTTGAAAAACACTAGGCACATAAGTTTCCAAGCCTTCAAGTACATTGTGTGACACCTTGTATATGCTCTTTTTGTACTGCCTCCAGATCATCCATTATATTTTCGATGTTCTCGAATCAAGCATGGATCATTAACCATAGATCATGAACTCAAAATGACCCCAACAAACCTCTTTTTTCAACAAATTTTTATGTCATTGTTTTTCCTTGTCAACAATCACCACAAAGATGTCCACTTTTTCAACAAACACAATCACCTCAAAAATAATTCAATGATACCTTGCGAGATTTTTTCCCAACATATATGGTAGTCCATATGTGTAATTTTTATTAGATATTTTATATAGTTTTATAAAACTTAATGAAGATAATATTTTTGACAATCCTTAGATAAGTGTCATAAATTTTACATCAATCCTTGTGATAACAATGCAGGAAAAAAAGAGACCATAATTAAAGAGACCACTAACAAGAATGAAATTATATTTTTCCTTGGATATATAATAGTTCATAAATGTTAAGAAAAAAAACCAGTCGATCATTATGACTAATGTTTTCATTAGTGGATAACGATAGAGTTAATGCATGAATATTGAAAAATAATTATGATATTGTGAATGTTTTATGATTTTTTAGTCTAGTGTGATGTAAAAAATGTAAATGAATCATGACACGGTAACATCGTGATTTGTAGGGACAAACTAATAAATGTTTCTCATAAGTCTCTTTATCTATGTAACAACTAAAAATTCAATAATGAATATTTTAAATTTTAAATTTTATTTTCATCATCTAATTTAATTAGACATGTTAAATGTTTATGGATTATCGTTGTTGGAATAAGATAATTTTTTGGATACAGAAACTAAAAAAAAGATATTTTTATTTCATTAATGTACTAAGAAACTGTTAGATAATTTTTTTTATTTATTTGTTCATAAAAATTTGATTTTCATGAAATGAATTATTTTTATGCATACTGGGAAATGTTATAGATATCTACCTATAATGCTTCGTATATTAATTACCTTAAAAATTTATAAAGTGTTCATTATAATATTTCATGAATTACACATTTTGGGGATTTTATAATCAAATTAATTGAGATCCAAATTTCAAAATCTTCTGGAAGTTATTATTTAATGTCTGGCACCTTCTTAGTGACTACAATAGAATACAATGTATTGATTATTTTAATATTTATAAATCCATGTCGTTATTTATATTAAATTTAGAGTCTTTAGTTAAAATATGTACTAAATGATAGGTTCATTATAAGATCATTTACACCCCATTAATTTTATTTCAATAATATTTTATTTATATGGTTCTTCAAAAAAATTATATGAATAAATATTCTATGAAACATTTTAATTAGAAATGTTGTATATAAGAAAATTTATATATTCAATTATTTTTATTAAAATCACAAATAATATTTATGTTTAACAGAAATGTTATATATATATATATAATATATAATATATAGAATATTAAATAAAATTTTAAATAGCAGTCAAAAAATATATTTCATGAGTATTAGTAGATCCAATAAACATGCAACACCATAAGTGTTTATAAAATAACATTAAATATAATAGTGCGTTATTTTATCATCATACCTTATGGAACATTCCAATAGCTGAATGCAATTTTTTATCATTTTTATAACATTATTATAAATAAATTTTAAAAATTAATTTTGTCAAATTGATGTTATATGACTAATTCTCCGCCCTTCCTTATTGAAAAAATCACTTACATAATGTTTAAATTCATGTATATATTATTAGTCAACAATTGATCATTTTTATGGTTCCCATGATTATTTTCATTATATATATAACCAAAAGGTATTAATATTTTCTATTGACCATGAATGAATTGATTATTTGATTAACCAAAATTATAATAATTAAAATTCTCCGTATGGCATTAATTTAATGTATTTTTTTGATATTATTCATTTATTATCTATAAATTATTATATTTTAATATAATTATAAGGAATAAAATTAATTTATAATATATACTAAAATATTTCTCATGGATTTCTATGTAACATAAGATTCAAATACGTAAATTTTATGTCTTCTTAGATGAAAATTTAATAAATATATTTATTATAAATTAACATATCATAAATGTTTAGTGTAATTAGAAATATGTTTACAAAAATAATTAGCATATAGAATATATACATCTTCAAACATTATGAACATCAAAGAAATCTACACTATTAGAAAAACCATACATAAAAACATTTTTCATATCTTGTATAGAAGGAATCAAATGAAATAATGATCTCATATTCTCAATAATGAGACAAAAATATAGATGTAAATAACTCGTCATGTGTAATAATATAAGGAAAGTATGGGTATAATGTTTTGAGATAATAATTATAAAATAAACCCACATAATTAATATATCATAATGTTTTGTTATGGTATAAATCTTGTAAGCACATAAGAAAAGAGTCATAAATTTATAAATGATCATAAACCATGCAAGAATATCATTATTATATTTTTATTCCATTAATGAGTGGAATAATATGTGTGATATTAATAATCATTTAAATCTTTTATAATGTCTAACCATGTAGTCATGAAAAATATGTTATGAATGAACTAATCACACATTTACCTTAATTGAGATTTGGATAAGCAATGGATTACTAATGTTGGGATTAGGATAACTACCAATGTACACCCAATAGGGATCTGGATAACCAACAATGTTCACCTAAAAACATAAATCATAAATATTTTTTCTATGAATTAGAGTGATATAATATGACCACAAAAGAACTATCACAACCCAAAAATATATATTACAAAATAAAGTTAACATAATTATAATTTATTTTTAGATTTACCATTTAAAAAGAAAATAAATTTGATAAATATTTCATCATCATAATTATAAAAAATATAATGAAGTAATATGGATGTATTTATATGATCAAATAACATGTTAATAATATAATTAATCATATTACATAATCATATATAAAAAATTAAATAAAAAAATTTCTAGATTATTTCATGTGTAAAATAATATCTTTATTTTAAAATCACATGATTTAATTTAATAAATTTATAGATAATTATTGAATGAATTTTATTAATGAATAACCAGGGAAATCATTATTGTTTTTTATGAATGGAAATAACATTCAATACACTGGGTAATGTTTTTTGTGTTGTGGACCATAAAATAACTATTCAATTGACACCTTTTGTAAAAAGAACCTCATTATGAAATAAAAAATATATTCCCTCCATAAAAATTATTTAATTGAGTTAAATATATATTAAAATTTTATAATTATATGTTAGATATAAAAAATATAATTGACATGTTTTAAAGATACTATATTCATGGAATAAAATATTCATCGCTAAATAAAAAAGTGTTCCAGTATTTTTTATAAAATTAGACTTTGGAGTAAAAAGCAATATAAAAAATTAATTAAAACATTTTTTCTATAAAACAACAATAGTTTGTAAAAATAAAAATATATGATATGTATATATTATAATTTATCTATAAAAAAGTTAAGCATAAACAATACTAGTAAAATTGAGATTTCAATGTAAATGTTGCACTACTATAGTATAATAAGAATATGAAAAAGTCTGATTGAAATAACATAAAATAAAATGTAATTTAATACATATATATGTATATAAATAATGTTCCATATAATAGGGGTCATATATAAACCACATAAATTATGATAGTTTCATAACATACTATATTTTCCAAAGAATAAAATTTTTAAAGATCAAATCTATCCTCATTGGATGTTTTTGCATCCAAACCTATTGGATGAATTAATTTGAAATGTTTTATTTATATAGATTGAATTAATAAGTTTAAAATATATATAATTATAATATATTATTATATACACCATCTAAAATTAAATATCTATATAATTTTTAACATTTTTATAGGAAGTAATATGAAGATGAAGATCCCCAATCATAATTATTACATCATTTGTATGTGATCTACCCACTAATATAATAAATTTATTGTTATTATAATTAGATGACATAAAAATTTTAAAATTGAAAATATTTTATCAAATTCACTTTTATCATTACATAACATGTTCATTGTTTTTAGTAAAATCCCTATTTATGGGGGATAATTTTTTTATTCTCCATGTATGTGATGATTCAGCAGCTATAGACATTTCATAGTGATAATGGTTCGATAATCGATAGAATCTTTATAATTAAATAAGTATCATATTTATTAATCATTGAAACATTTATATCCATTTATATTATGTGGTGATGAAAAATATATTAGAGCACTATATTGATATGGTTGTCTGTACGTTTGCACCAGTTCTATTTCAATATATAAATAAATGGAATAAATGAAAGTATAATAATAAATGAATCTTTTAGAGTTATTCATAAATCAATTATATTAATAAAATATATACTTATTACCATACATGTATTATAAAAATTGAAAATGAATCAAATCACTTCTAGATATTAGTATTCCACACAAACACACATAAAATGTTATTGTCTCCCAAATGATTTATATCATTAGAATGTATATAAAATTATATAATTACATAATAATAATTATGAAATAAATATAAAATATTAATATTGAACCAATTATATTTTCTAGTAATGGATGATGTTGAATGAAAATGAATCATATCAATATGTGGTGGCTATAATCCACATGTATGCTCAAGTTGAAATATTTTTTCATATTAGAGAATGATGTGGTGGAAAATAGTTATTACATTAAAATAATATATATATATATATATATATGATACTGAATCAATTTTTTTATAATGGTTACAAAAAATTATATTATATATAATAATAAAGAAGATTTGAAGACTGTGATTATGATTTATACCTCTTCTTTAAGAGACCTCATTTTCCTAACAGATTTTGAAATCATAAGATATCCATAGGGGATAATATAAGCTCTAAGATGATGGAAATAAGTCTATTATTTTTTTTAAAGGTCTATATTTATTTAAAATTTATAAATTTAGGGAATAATTGAGGAAACGATGTAAACATTCTTATTTGAGGGGCATAGACACATTGATTTAAATAAAATATTTCAATAATTTAATATCAATTTCTATATAATGATTCTAAAAATAATCATGATATTAATTATAATATATAATAATGATATATATGTTCAATATACTATACTTTTACAAGGATATTTGGTATTCCTACCAAGACCACTTATACTTATCCATATATGGTATATATTTTTAAACTTTTATGAATGTAATATTTTAGTATTCATTTTGAGAAAACGTTATGTTGATGCTATTACAATATGTTATTTATTATGATTACTAATATGGAATCCATATTATATTATTTATTTTATATGTTTTTCATAAAATCAAATTAACATAATTGTGAATAACTAAAATAATTTTTAGATAAATAAATTTCTATTATTACATAGAATTTATAATCATTCAAACTCTAGATAGATATCAAATATATTTTAAATTATATTTCTAAGTAAATAATATATAAATGAAAATAAAATAATTTATAAATAATCATTTAATTAAATTATTCTTAAAAATAATTCTGGTATATTATATTATTATTTTGAAATTTAAGTATTTAATCCTGAAAATGTTTTTTTTAATATTATATTTTATGATCAATTATTTTAGAGTTAATTAGATTATATATAATTACAAGAGTAATATTTTAAAATAAAAATAACCAAACACATAATCGGTCATTTAAGTTAAATATTAAATGTTAATAAATGGGTTTTATTTTCCAAAATCAGTGTTTCTACTGTTAACTCAAAAATTGTAAATTATAAAAAATTCCCAAAAATCACCCGTAGAATATTTTAACTAGATTATTACATAATTTATATTAATTTAAGAAAATAAAACTTTAAAAAAGATAATTTTATTGTAATTTACTTGGATAAAATGAAATTACAACCAATTTCGATGGAAATATATTGTTAATGAAGGAAATGACTTCACAAAAATTGAATACATATTTTGGACGCAATAGTCAATATTTATAATGTCTGTGAAATCTATTTATATATTTCATAGTAATTTTTTAATTATCATTTCAGAATGAAAATTTTACATCTATGTAGTAATTTTATGTTTTATAATAAAAAATTATTATTATATTGTGGTTAATTTTAGGCTTGATGTTGTGTATCCAGGAATCAAGAAATTTTTTTAATAAATTGTATTCTTATTATGTTTTATTGAATCATTTAAACAAAAAATGTATCTAGAACTCATATGTAAACCACGGTTCTAAAAATTGTATTATTTTTATAATTTAATGTTCCCACGAATTAAAAAACCTCACATATTTACAATGAATTGCAATTATTACTAGTTATAATTAAAGGAAAATAAATTCAAATGATATGAATATTCACAATAGTATAATAAAAACAATTAGAACATATTCAAAAGATTATGAAATATTCCATAGGATAGTTGAAGTCTATTGTGCATCAACAATATTACATCATCATGAAGTGATAAGTTATATTTTTCTATTTAATATATTTGAAATATTTCTTCGTGGGACTTTCCAAATCGATCAGAAGTGAGATTAATGGAAACATAGTTTAGAGATCAATTTAACTTTAAAAGAGACATATTTAATTAGAAAATATTATTGAGGGAATATTGGGTGACCATCCACCTCATGGACATGGAATGATATCACCCATAGGTTTAATAATTTTTTTTAATTTATTATTTTTTATCAATATTTTTTTGTTGAAGTTAAAAAATTATTCATTTTTAGGTGATAGAAATATTAATGAAAAACTCATCTACATTAGGGGTTGATTATAAAATATTTTTAATGTTTTTATATCAAAATATAACTAATGATGTTGGGAATCTAAACCAAAATAAACAATAATGATTATTTTTATTGACTACACCTAATAGTAAATGTTCAATACTTTTGGGAAAATATTAATACTTCTAAAAGTTTCAAAATAATAAAATTTATTACTAGAATAGATTTTTTTATTAAAGGGTTATAATACCTTATTCATTTTTGATAAAATATAAAAAGATATAATTGTTTAAAAATGCGATATTCATTTAATGAGAGAATCTATCTAGAATGATCATATTTTAATATCCTTATAATATATATGATATATACAATGTTGTTTTTAAAATAATAATTAATGATGGTAAAATCATTACACGTATCATTATTATATTTCATGAAGATTTATTATTCAAAAAATTGAATGTATATTATTAAATAAGGGGAATCAAGTAGGTGAAAATTATAATAAAATACTAAACATGATATATCATATAGGACAGTGAAAAATATTGACGATGATGCTAAATATATTGGAATAATTTGATTCTACTATAGTAGGAGATGAAAAATTATAGAATTATAAATTATTCTATGAATATTATTAATAAATATAGAAAATATAAAATCCTAATAGAAACATTTATAGAATGGGATAAATGTTTTTATGGTTGGGGGAAACCCTAATCTAGAAATTGTTTGGTTATCTAAGGGGTACATAAAATATACCAAATCATAAATATTATAGATGAATATTGCATCTTATTATATAAATATTCAATATATAACATTATGATCCAAGCAGGTAACACATTGTTTTAGTGATTCTGAAAATATAGATTTATAAATGATTGGTGTATAAAATATATAAGAAATATCCCACATAGTTCATTAAAACTCGCACCATTTATAGATCTATTATAAATAAATCATTTATTAATGACATTGGTAATAGTAAACACAATAAAGGGCGAGTTCAGATGTGTACTGAGTGTATAAAAAAAGAGATATAAATGATAATTTAAGTATGAAAAAATAATAAATGCACGAAATCAGGGCGTTATCCTTTATATTACATATACATCAAATCAATGATGAAAACCACATGTCATAGCTTAAAAATGGTTCTTCGATGCACACAAATCAAAATGAAATAAAAGAACATGAGAAAATTGAGTATATCATTATCAGTAAATCATTTCATAAAATAATTTTATATGATGTTGAATAATTGTAATCATATACATACTATGAAAAGTATACAGACAAATATATTTATCAAACATTTGGCTTGGGCTAACATCACATATACCTTTTATAGGCTATTATTAACCAACATTAGTCCAACTTTTAGTCTAGGTATAACAAAAAATTTATGATTGTGTTGTCTTATCAAAAGTTTTCAGGTTCGTATTGATATAATAAACCTAAAATCTTTAACAAATTAATTATAATGTTATATAATTCTAGACGAATACATTTAATAATAAAAAATTAATTCATTTGCATTCAAAAAAAACATAAAACATTCAATGTATATTTATAGTGTAACCAACAAAAAAATAAATATGATTCATGTAAAATTCATTGAAATATCTATAAACCATCCAACGAAAGAATGTAGATTTAATCATCTGATCAAAACCCATGTAAATCCCAAGTCAAATTAAAGGATGTTATCACAGAGGAAAAATCCATTTAATGAATAATAAACATTTTTAAAGGATGATAACCTATTAACTTTGATATAAATAATTTATATTAAAAAATTCAAATCATTTTAAGGGAAAATGTTTCATTTAAATAACTATATGGACCAATTTAATGATATTTATAGGAATTGGGTATTTATAATGGTGTGAAATTGTGTTAATTTAGAGTATATTAAAACAAAGATTCTATTCATTTCATTAAAAGACTAATTTAAATAATTTATAAAATGTTATGAATACGACATTGAATCATTTTTATAGAAACTAATTGATTAAAAAGAAAAAACATAATCATTATTTATGTACTGTTATGAAATATGGGAAAACATTTTTATAAAACAATTGTATGAATCTAGTAGATTCCAGATCAACGCGGGAAATAATTTTTTTTATTAAAATTAATATTTTGTTATATTTATATAATTTTGAGAGAAAATGGAAAGAAATCGTTTAATATCAAATAAAATTCGTTGAAATGAAAATAATGTATATTTTTTATAGATAAATATGAAAATTACAGCATCAAAATTTATGAATAAATATTTTTTGTAAAAATTGTTCTTTGACATAAAACCTTTAACTCAAGTCCAAATTATGTCACATATATTCTGAATTATTTTATATTAAATTTATATTTATTTTAATTATAGAACATAATCTTTTTTAATGTTATGATAACATTTATATTCCACATATATCATTTAAAAATTCATTTTTCACTAACTACTTATTATGAAAAATGTTTCATTAGGGTTTCAAATTGTTCCATATAAACAATTATTCACCAATTATTCTTATTATTCCTTTATTGTTAAAAATTATCTAGAAATTTATAATTACTTCATAAATATCATATATTTTATTTATATACATATTAAGAACCATATATAAATAATAGAGATTGTAAAATTAATTAATGAATTCATGGATTATGTAGTTCATATGTACACATTAACTTAGTATTTATTTACAATATAAAGTAATTACGTGACGTTAAATAATATTTTATTAGCGAAGGGTAATATATATATAATATCATTAATACTCATTATATAGGTAATTCATTCCCAAGAAAATATGTTTCATGATTTTTGTATGATTTCAATTGCATTGTGTTTATGGAACATTAAATAACCAATGTTTCTATATCAATTATGAACCTAGGACCTTCTATAAAAAGAAACGTGCTCACTATGGGGTATAGAAAATGACTCTTATCAACACAAATTTTTTTAGTGTAGGAGAAGTTGTTCTCATAAAAACGTTTTTTTGTGGAATTTTTTCATACATTTAGACTCTCTTATATATAATATATATTCATTAATAGTTTAATAATTATCATTTATTATGTGGAACACCATAGAGTAAAAAATTAATTAGTATCATATATAGATATTAGAATCATTTTTATGTATCTAAGGTTCTTCATTATAGGAAATATGTGTATATATATAAGGATCTCCAAAAATTTTATCCCCTTATGTAACAAATATAGATGCTTTGATAATTATTATGATAATTATGATTTTCTAGCCATATAATGAGGATGATTGGTGTGTGTCCTCATCTCAGGAGATGGGAGTTATTCTAATGTTTGGATAGAACCCATATCTGTGATTACTACATATCATTTTGAAAGGAATCACAATCCACTTAGTTTTGTGTTTCTTAATTGGGGAATGTTATACCATTTAAGGTAATGGGATATGGGACTGACCACATAGTTTAACATCATGTGGAATTGAAATCTATGAGAAAGGATCACAATAAATTTTTGGTGAGAAAATTATGGAAATCAGACTAGGGTACCTTGAAATGATATGATAACTTTGGTTTAACTAGAATTTCCTGGAAATTTGGTCGAGAGATAATAATGTTGGATTTGAATGATTAGGTTTGGACCTTAGGGAGGCTTCATGTGTATCCCATTTGGATTGGAATAAATGACTATGTAGTTTGGATCCACAGACTCTTTCTTAAGGTGTCCCTATAATGGTTTTTCTCATAGGGGAGTATAGGCATTTGTGTAAATTTTTTGGGGTGAACTACTGAAGATAATTCTATGGTGAATGGGGTTATGATTAAGGATTAATCTTTAAGAGGATTCCTATAGATTATCTTTGATGAGGCTAAGTCATGAAAAGGACTCCCATATTAGAAATTTATTGATATTATATCATGTAAGTGGCCCGAATTTTGTTGGTGATTACACATGGACTAAATTCTCTAAAAGGATTGGTATTATGTTATTTTTATGACCACTATCAATCTGACTCACCCATGTGAGTCATTCTTGGTTTGAGAACTATTATAAAATAGAATATCTAGAATACCACACAGTCCAATTTTCCCAATGGTTGGATATAAGGCATTAAGGAACCTTTACTATGGAGGAACTCTAAATTTTTATGAAGAAGATTAATTTGATGATACCATTCCAAAAAATGTATCTGATGGTGTGGATTATATGGTCATGGTTTTTCACGGAGGAATTATATTAATTTGAAAACAACATACTTCTTCTTCACTTATGGTGGAAGAGGATATGGGTATATCCCTTAATTATATTCAATTTTCACTAGAATGAGTCTAGAGTATGGAGACTATGGAGGGAAGTGTGATGGAGGGAGAGTAGAGGATTGTGGTTTTCATACCTTCTCTAACCTAGTGGTCGGGAGGCTAATAGGAGCTAGAGACAAAACCTCCTACATCAATGGCATGGGTATTACACCATGAGGGAATCCCTAAAATATGTTATTCAATAAGGAAGGATAATATTATCCCTTGTTTAAGAGAAACTACAGGGTAATCCTCATCCTCCCAACTTGGAATTGAATGCTCACGATTTTAGAGATGAAAAGGGTAGAACACTAGTGCCAAATAATTGTATATTCACACTACTGTTCCAATAGTTATGTTCCTCAAGACTTTGAGAATACAAAGCCACAAAGACATTGGGGATAGTATCAATGGGGAAGTACTATTTTCCAAAAACTCTAACAATAGTAATACATATAAAATTGGGAGACACAATGTTATTTCTTTCTTATGGATTTTCATGTTTGTAGGATTAATTGTAGGTTTCAAATTAGCATTCGCTTGGTTGTGGATAAAAATGTAGGGGAGCCCTAACATTTGTGTATTGGAATATGGGTCAAAGAGTGGTTCTCACATAGCCTTTCTTAGAGGGAAAATGTGAATCATGCAGGTCCTTGTAGGATCTATAAATGCTTTGTGTTAGGGGAATATTCATATATTAATTGATTATTCCATGAAAATGAACCACCAAGGAAACAAAAAATAGATGATTCTTTAGAATAGGAAACCTGGGTCTCCTCTAATAACTCTAGAGGGGTGTAGTTCATGTCCCTTTTTATTAAAAGGGGCATCATATAGGTAGCCTCTCATTAGAGGGGAACATGCCCGCATGAAGATGTATTGTGTTTCAAACCATAAGGGGACATTGATCACACATATAATCTTCAATTACATGTTCTCATGTGTATTTAAGAACTACCGTAAGAATATTTGGAGACCCGAGCGAAGGGGATCCACACACATAACATAGTGATTCCCCCAATTTTTCCAATTATTCAAATGAGTAGCCCAAGGGTCATTTTTTCAATAAATGGGGCACATATGTGAATTATGTCTCCCGCATATGTTCCCAGTGGAGGTCATCTATGCAACTATCCATATCAAGGGTGACCAACAAATAAGTTCTACATAAATTGAGGAAACACAAGCATTCTAATTTATAGGTGTGTGTTTTCATCATTATTTGGAAATTACATTGATTATCATTTGGATTTTTTTTCACGTTAACAAGTTTAATTTGTTATTCATAGTATCTTCATCCTTGTAGACCAAACTGGGTGTCGTAAAAAATCCCCCCATTAAGATTAGATTGGATAAAAAGAGGAAGGTCTTTTCCTCAGATAAAAACTGAGAAAATATTATTATTATTGTTTTGAAGAATCGTGTTTGGTGTCTGTGTAGGTCAATGGAACATTTCACTATCATAAGATAGTTTAGAAAGTCAGAGGAATAGGTCTTCAGTGTATGTCCATGGTGTATTCCATTGGCATCTATAAATAATGATATCCATCATTTCATTTTCTCTAATTTCTTTGCGATATATTTTCTTTCCATGGATCTAGTCCACTACTCTAGGTTGTGCCCCAATTTCTAGAAGGTCCCTTGATTAAATATCATAGTTAAAACTCATTGAGATATGGTTTTACAAAAATTCAATCCTTTTGGAGTATCATTTTTGAAGGGCATGGTCAAGGAAGATTCATAGGGATTCTTATTGAACGGATTTCACGTGGGACCTAGCCCAAGGGTCTAAACAAGTTATTTCCATTGTAAAAATGTATGATGATTCCATACCAATCTTTTTGAAATTTTATTAATTAGTATTTTAACTAATTGGTAATAAATGATGCTTCCTTGTAGGTTTTCAATGCCATCATTGATGACCTTCAATGAAAAAGATACTTCTCATTCTTCAGATATGATCAATGTTTTTAGGAATGTCACTATGACATGGTTGAGCATGCTCTTCTATATAAGGAAAATAATTTTTAATATTACCAACATGCGTACCCGTGAAGTACAAATCTTTCATTTTATGGTTATAATATTTTGAGGAATTTTAATATCAATGAGGTTTAGATCTATTTCCCTATATCTAGTTATATGAGGTACTCCAATTACCCTTAAGCTAACATGTCCACCAAAGGAGTTTATATTAAATGTAAAGACCCGGAAAATTCAAGGAAATGTTTTTTAAATACTTTGGAATTTTATGTGTACGCAATTTATGATGACACCTCAACCCGAGGCCAGGTGTGCCCGAAATCAATTTTTTTTAGATGGGCCCACACCCCACATAACCTCCCCCGAGATAATTTAGTGTGGTGGGTCCCACATGAACCAGAACCCTTCCACCTCCTATCAACTCCCCATTAATTCCCTACTATTTATTCTTTGAAAACTCCTCATTAATAGTGGAACCTTTCCACCTCCCTCTTCCATTTAATTTTTCTAATTCATATAATTAATGCCTATATTAATTATTTGGCCCCTCTCTCAAAATGAATTGAATTACATGGAAATTATTTTTATTTGAGATTATTTTTATTTGTTTTTTCTTTGGAATATCACTTGTGGTGGAATGCTGTAGAGATTTAGAAAAGAGGTGATCCTTCTTTGACGAAGAACACCGTTTTTCAATGAAGAACATCCCCGATGAAGAATGCGAATGAATTCTTCCAAAGACGCATCTTCCTCGGAGACACTTCGATGAAAAAGAGCCTACATCACCTACGGCAACCAATCTTCATCCATCATTGATGTACGAATCCGTTCTTTCGCGATGCCGGACTACCGTGTCGCTCGTCTTCCACGACACGGCGAAGTGCGACGTCTTTTGCGAGGTAGGGGTTTTGTATAATTTATAAATGAATAAATTATCTCGATTATATTGTTTTGTCTTTTTGATAATATTGGCCTTATGTTACCACCTAATGCGGAGGGCGTGGGCCGAATAAACACGGCACGAAGACCCTCCGTTGTTCTTGATTTTTGATTCGCAATCGGATGCGGAAAATATCAGAAGTGGCGGTCGTGCGCCAGCCGTGTGCGGAAGGATAGTGGCCCGCAACCGCGGCCTGCTCGGCATACAAAGAATAGGCCGACTAAATATGGTCGGGCTAGAGGAAGATGGTGGCACCACAAGGGGCACCATGCTATTGAGGACTGCGGCCCGCAAACATCGGCCGCTCGGGGGACAAACAGGATGGCCTACCAGTCGGCCGGGTAGGGAAGACCCGCGGCTCCATGAGGGTGCCGCGATAGAGAATCCATGGCCCGTTTTTGAAAGCCTTATGTGCCAGAAAGGTGGGTCGGCCTGTTGTGAGGGTGGCGCCACCGGTTTGGGAAAACGCCCCCCCCCCCCTCGGACCGCTCGACCCTTTGGGCTGAGAAGCGGCCTGCCGGGCTGGGTTGTGTCGCGCCTAGACGGGATATGTCGGGTCGGGCCGCACCATTCTAGGTGGCACCATGCCCCTTCAGACCGAGCTTCATGATTCATCAGTCCACTCTGACCCTATTTCGGGTTGGACCCTCCAAAACCGGGTTGACCCGACCTGTTGGCCCACTGGGATTTACAGGTCGATCCTGTGTCCACTTAAAGGTGAATATATTGAAGACCTAACATCCGATTGATGCGCCGTCTAAGGAACTAGGACCCTCGTGACGTGGAAGTCCTTTTACGATATTCTATGGGAGTATTGGATGATTTTGGAAAATTGTCGGGTTTGGAATGAGCATAATCCCAACCGGGCCCCTGAAATGGAAAGGCCCATATCTCTCAGACCGAGCGTCCGATTGATGCACCGTCTATCACGTTGGGTTCCTTTTGACGAGATGGAATTTCGGGGTACATCAACTATAGTCATCGTGAAATTTGATGTGATGAACCCTTATCTCGAGGAGAAAACCCTTCTGGAATTGAGTGTGTTGTGTGCGGAAACCCTAGAGCTATTAGTGACTGCATCGACTGCTCTACTGGAAGACTCCATGTTTTAAATAGTGACAACTAACTTACTAGAATGTTTCGTGGGTTTGAAGATGATGACTAATGTTCTTGTATCCTATGTGGGTCCAAAAGTTTTACCTATGTACTTGTATCTTGTGTTGGTCCGGCAGAGTAGCTGGTCTTGTATCCTATGTGGGTCCGACAGCTTAGCTAGTCTTGAATCCTGTGTGGGTTTTACATCTTAGATGGATCTCTGACAACATCTGATCATCTCTATCATTATACGATTGATGTATACCTGTGTGAGCTGATTCATGATTTTCAATCATTATTATCAATGTGAATGACTTCATTCCTATGTGGACTGGGATGTTCTTGGGCTCGAGAGTTGGGTCTAAACTAGAATTGATGAAATAGTTATATATGGGCATATACCTAAGTAGATTTGGTTGATACTTCATGATTTTATCTTTTCTTGGTGGTTTATCCTTCAGGGATTTTGGGAGACCATCAGGGGTCTCGGGGTCCCTACTGAGTAGGGCGCTACACTGGAGAAACTGAAGCCCGCCTTTGTGGGCTGCGTGTGCCAGGAAGCCTGGCCGGGTTCAGCCAGCCATTTTGGAGGACGACGCCACCAGTTCTAGAAAGAGGGGGCCCTCCCCCACCCCCGGACTTCTCGACCTTTAGGGCTGCGTCGCACCGCACCGGGCCTGGTCGCGTCGTGCTGGTCCCGGCCACACCCCATCGAGCTGGGTCGCGCCCCTCAGGCAGGGCCAAATGATTCACTGGGCCAGTTCAAATCTCTGCAGGATCGGAGTCGCCAAAACCGGGTTAACCCGACCCGTCGGCCCACAGGGCTTAACGGGCCATGCCCGTTTCCAATTACAAGTGAATATCCAGAAGACCGCACATCTGTTCGACGTGCCGTCTGCGGAACTGGGACCCTCATGATGTGGCAGGACTTTTGAGATACTGTAAGTGAGTTTTTCACGACTTTGGAAAATGCGCAGGTTTGGAACGATTGTAATTCCAACCGGGCTCTTGGAACGGAAAAGAGAATATCTCTCAGACCGAGTGTCTGATTGACGCACCATATATCACATTGGGTTCCTTTTGACTAGAAGGAAATTCAATGTACATAAACTCTATACTTAGTGAATGTTGATGTGATCACCACTTTTCTCGAGGAGCGGACCCTCCCATAATCGAGCGTGTTGTGTGTGGGAACCCTAGAGCTGGTTGCGACTACATCGACTGTTGTACTGGAATCCTCTGAGGGTTTGACATTGAAGACTAACATAATGGAATCCTCTGTGGGTTCAATGAAGATGAATATTGTTCTTGTATCATTTGTGGGTCCAGAAGTTTAACCTATATACTTGTATCATGTGTGGGTCCGACATAGTAGCTGGTCTTGTATCCAGTGTGGGTCTGACAGCTTAGCTGGTCTTGTATCATGTGTGGTTCCGACAACATAGATAAATCAGTGACTACATCTAATCATATATACCGCTATAAGAATGATGTATACTTGTGTGAGTTGAGTCTTGATTTTCAATCATTTTCATCGATGTGATTGACTTCTTTCCTATGTGGACTGCAATGGTATTGGGCTCGAGAGTTAGAGCCGAACTAGAATTGATGACTTAGGTATATGTATAGGAATATACCTGAGTAGAGTTGGTTGATATTTTATGATTGTATCTTGACATTGTGGTATATCCTTAATGGATTATGGGAGACCTTCAGGGGTCTCAGGGTCCCTACTGAGTATCACTATACACACCCCTACACGGGAAATGCACGTACTACGTTGTGTTAGATGCAGATGACGGACAGCACTGATCGTGGTAGATGCTTGTTGAGCTAGACGGTACCTGGAGGTGGACCCCTTTGTGAGACATACACAGAGAAGACGAACAGAACCGTGGTACTGGGGAGACTATCTATACCCACCGTTCATGTGTGATTCCCAGAGAGGAACTCGGTGGTTTCTATTCTACACTACTGTTGTTGTACTAGTTATTCAGTTGTACTGTACTTTCTGTTGGTTTAGTATACTGGACCATTTACCTTTAAGCACATACTTTTGTACTCAGTTTACTTAGTGATTACTTCAGTTGTGTACTCTGTTGTGTTGCTTACATTTATAAACGTAATTCTTTCCCTTTTTATTGGGATTTATGCCTTTTTTTCTAGTCTCCAGCAACCTGGCCTATGGAAGGCGGGTTTGGGGTATCATGGAATGGGCCCTGATGATGGTTCATCACATTTATCATGGGAAAATTTCATTTGGTTGATTTTATGAGGTACATTGAAGAGTATGGGGATTCTATATACACAACTAATGAAGAAAGCCCAACCACAAATCTAGTGTCTCACACAGTCGACGAGGGAGTGATTTAGGGGGTATATTTCCATTCTAAGGATTAGTGGGACATTTTACTCAACAATGATGATGAATTTACCTTTTATTAATTCTTTTTCTTTTTTCTTTAATGCATATTTATTAATTTCAAGAGGATTTTATTTTATTATTCATATGATAAGAAGAAGGAGAACCAGTTTGAGAAAGAACCATAGACGAGGTGTTTAAGTCAATGAAATATAGACCCACGATCACCCATATCGATATATTAGATGACTATAAAGAATATCTAAAACCATCCACGGTTTAGAGAGTTATGATTTAGGATATGGGGGAATGAACTCACCAATAATTCCATATGTCTTAGTTACCAAAAGTTTTATTCTGGACCCATCACCAACTCGGAAGAGTATGTAAAGATGGTTGTTGATGTTAGCCCGATGCGTACATCTTCATAATCATTTTTGTGTTTTAATTTTTCATCATGAGTTTCTCAACATACACCCAATAAAAATACATATATCAAGAATAATCAACTTCATGCACCATCATTATGGAATCTATAATTTACCCTTCATGTATTAAGGATAATTCATTTGGGGAGGTATAGATCCATGTTGAAGACTTTGTTTTCCTTATGGAAGAAGCATATAGAGAGTTAGACACATATTTCCATAGCCCTATGGAGAGAGGAGTGGTACAAGGTAATTTCAAACACACTTTTTGACATGTTATGTACTAAATATGACTTTCCTCTCCTCATGATATTGGAAGTAAGTTTCTGGCAACAAAGGATGTTATGATAATCGATGTTGATCTAATTTTCTCCACAGAAGGGGATACCATCGATCTTAGAGAGTACTATGAAGGTGTTGATGTCAGCTCCGATCTATAGGGGGTAACATTGTTTTTATCATTGAGCAGTCAATAGAGGGTTTCGTCGGTGGATCAAATTTGGGTCATGATAAACACGTCTCATATAACCTTACTAGTGATGTTGTTTTGATACATACGTCAATGTATCATGAATTTTTGGATATAATTTATGCATGAATTGTTCTTATAGGTTCCATAAATTTATTCAAGGATTTATTAAAGTAATTGGATGGATGTGGTTTCTATCTTTTATCTATTTATGAATATTATTTTATTTATCAGTCACTTGATGATTCACATGAAATTTTAAATCATAAAACATTTTCTCAGGGAACATCTCCAAGGAACATCATTAATAAGGAATATTAGTCCAATATACTTCCATTATTGAGGTAGTGCTTCTTGAGAATCAGGAATTTAGATATTCTCTAGAGACACTTATTTATGTTGATGAGCAGACATAAGTTGATGGTGTATGTTATGTGGTCCATGCTCCTAGATTTTTGGTCAAGGGCAGTAGATATGTATCAATATAAATAATTGATCCAATTATGGGTGAGTTTCCTCAACTATTTAGTTTTTTTACTTATTTTTCAACTATTGTTCTTCTGGTGATGATGAGAACTATCCCTAGTCATTTAGTGCCTTCATCTTTGGAGACTGGTCTTCAGATGGTGGATTCGATTTTAGTTACTCCAACATTTATTGGGGGTGATGATGATATGTGATATTGAGTGTAACTAGTAGAGTATATAAGGGTACTAATTCCATTTCACATCTATTATTCTAAGACCAGCTGATATTTAGATCTAGAGACACAAAAGTCTTCCCGTCCTATACGCCTTTTGGTATGATGGGAATCTAGAACATTAATTGTGAGACAAATTTTGAGGTCATTCCATTGTGAACTCACCATCTTCTATTCAATATTTAAATTATTTATTACGGTGCATTTATATATTTTAAAATCCAAAATGCGGTAAAAGTGATAATATATTAATCGGGGAGGGTGGAGGTCCTATCAAAATGAGGTGCAATTGGCTGAAAAATTTGAGGAACTCAAGGTTAACAAAGAAAAATCTATGGCCATCAACTCTAAGGGAATATATGATTACAAATACCTATTCAATGACATTAATATTCTAATAAATCACATAAAAAGAATTCTATATTTCAATGTGGGTGGAAGATCATGTTCAATGTTCCATTACAGGGGCATCGTCATGAAAAAGTTAAGTAGTTAGTACATAAAAGGAGAACCCCCATGATGTTGAGGATGAAAGTTCTTTGTAATGTGATGAGCTTTAGAATTTGTGAAATATTACTTAAGGAATAGTTTTTCTTTTCAAATACTATATTTATGATAATATTTAAAACATAGTAGAGAGGAAACCTCCTGTGGAACTTCCCACACATTACGAAAAAGAAACGAATAGGTTATTTTTCTATAATAATCACTTGTTTTGGAATTTATATCAATACATTACTCAAATAGTAGAAATATAAAAGGACTTCTGTGATTGAATTTCATTACATACAATTATTATGGAAAGGGTGAAAAAGTTCTCAAAATTGTTTACTATTCCATGGGGCCCAGTGAGTGTATTTTCACTGTTTCTATATTCATATGGAATACATTACAAAAATTGTCTTTTTTTTCATATCCATGATTTTATCAATTTCTAGTATAAGGAAGAATCTACAGGAAGTAATTGGCTTTTTCATAGACCTTTATTATATGTTTTTTGTCCTAACAAGTTTTATACCTTTTAATTTTCTTTAGTTTTTAGTTTTTTTCATAAATCATACAGAGTACAAGTTTAGCGATATAAGACTTGAGTTTGTTTCTAGATTTAACTTTATGTGTTGCAAATCTTCTGAGTAAAATGTCCCTTTATATGTGAAGATTCAATTCATAAACAATACACTAATGAGGATATTGTTATTTGTTAAAAATAAATGATCATAATGTATTCCATTAATATTTTGAACAAGGATTGATGGACATGAATTTTCATATATTATTTAGATCCCGCAAGGGGATTATTGTGATATGAATTTGTGGATTCTAAATCTAAATTTTTATATTTTGGAATAGAATAGGCGTCAAATAAAGATAAAGATTCAACTAGTTTACAACCCCATTTTGGGGGATGCTTTTTGAAAAGCCTGCTAGGGCATGTCACAATAAAGTTAAATAATTTCATACTTTAGATGAAAATCCAGAATATTTTTGAACAACTTATGAAAAGACTACAACGACATGTTACAATATTTTCAGGAAGAGTAGATCTCTTAATATTTTCATTCTATTGCTAATGGATAAAAGGATTTAGGGAGATTTATATTTTTCAATACCATGGTGAGTGGATTTTTAAAAAGAAATGACTATAAATTAATAGAGAATTTTTATTGGTAGTGATCGTGAATGGGGAACTACTCATGTATTAATTTATCTCAAATGGAGGAGGGTAAATTTTGTTAAATCATCGTTGTTGGGATGGAATGTTCCCTTTTAGAAAGGGGTTTAATTATTTTTTAGTTAATTATAATGTTATGGGGACATTAACCATGGAATTTAACATCTTATGGAGTGGAATTTATGATATTCATTTTAATTTAATACAATAAGGACATTATACACTGTGGTTTTGGGTCATATAACTATGAAATTATATGGTCTATAATTTAATGCCTTTACCTTTGACCAAATTATGACTGAATGTCTAATACATGTTAATTAGTATGAAAACGTGTTACCGTATTTAGTTCTTCTGTAGAAATTTATATTATGTGATTAACGGATACATAGATATATATAGTGGAATGGAAAATGGTCGAATGGTATTAGAGGATGTCTGTACCAAGGAAAAATGTATTTCTTGTTGGAAAGATCCTTATGGGGACTATTTTCATGTAAAGAAAACTAGTCCATGTATAATATAGAAAATAATGTATAACAATAGCTGACAAGCCCAAAAATGTGTTATAAAATTATAAAATGTCCGATGGGGAATGTTACAACGTTGTTAGGGAATAGAGTCTTTAGGAATTTTGGCATTCTATTTAAAAAATTCTAATGGAATATTTTAATGATTCGAATTTCTTCAAGAAAAGATCATGGTTTATAGAAGGATGCACCTGAATAAGGGATATTTATTTCATGTCAACATTATAATAGAATAGGGGGGTTAATGGTAACATAAGAAAGTCTAACCCAAAAATGATATTTAAGGATCATGTAATTTTCGGTCATGTGAATAGGACCATAAGCTCCTGTAAAAAACAAGTGACATGTGGCATATCAGATTGTGGCCATTTCGACATAACTTTGAAATGAGTGAGGAAATTTTAATCCATTTTCATGGAGCTTCTCATACTATGAGAAAATATGTGGGATAACTATTCAATAGAGTTCCATTGACAAAATCTGAATCATGGGTCATAACATAATGTTATTAAATATAAAAGATAAAAAGGATGAGGACTCTCACGATGATGAAGTAATCACTGAATGAAAAATTACTAAAATGTCTATTTATGAAATTAAAACATGGGCATGTACTGTATAGTAAATAGAGGCATTCCATAGCTGATAGACCCTAAAATTTTTGTGCAAAATTTAAAATACTAGCTATGTTGTGTTGGTACATATTAAGGGAACTATGTCCTCAGGTATCAGGGATTTTACCACAGTGACCTATAGATAGATTGTGAATATCCTTATGTTTCCATGATTATTAGTTTGAAGTGCAGAAATAATATGTCCAATTATAGAGGATTTTTTTACTGATATGATCCATGATGTGTAGAGTCCCATATATAGACTTCACTCATATTTATAAATGATGGATCATTTATTCCATAGTTGATCATTTTATGAAGGAATGAAAATAGAGAGATACTGGATATATATTGGTGTTTACATTGTATAAGGGTAATTGATTACTTACCTTGTGGCTAAGACTAGGACATTGAGACTATGAGTAAGTATGTATCTCAGTAGAATGATAGTAAGGCCCAATTAATTCTAAAATAATAACTACCAAAAGGATTGAATAGATGTGTGGGGGTAAATATGTTATTTTCAAATATGGTATCATACATAGATGAAATACCTAATTGGTTCTCCTCATATAGATTTTACACGTACATGGATGTGTGGGAGCATTCAATTTATTATACTATGTATGGTCTCATGATTGGAGATCTGAACGTCACCATGTATCTCATTGAAATGATAATCAAGGAACACAATGTTCATGAATAAATCTTATAGTTTATTATCTATTGATTTATACATCAAGTATACCTTTTATAGTTCTGTAGTGTGGATAATGATAACATCAATATGATTTCATATTCCTTGATTATGTGAGGAATCATTTTTATCAAATATATATTCCCTTCAAATTTATTAATGGTATGAGAAAAATGGGGTTGAAAATGTTAATTCAATTGAACAATAGAAATAAAATTTAAGTATAATGGTATATAGATTTCATAGTGTCTGGGAAAGGTTATATGACCCATGTATCAATATATATCTCATTAGGTTTTAAGTAATTATATTTATAGTTTTTTTAGAATCCCATGAAATTTAACTTCACATGATAATGAAGAAGATGAACCAAGGTGAAAAATAGAAATGATGTGATTGGTCCCAAGGATGGAAATACAGGCATCAACATATATCTTGTTGAAGAGGGAATTAAACCACACACATATCTTGAATTGTTACCTATAAAGGTCTAATTTTAATATAGAGAGTATGGCATTTTTATTATTTCAATTGGGCCCTGTATTGGGAATCAGTTAAAAATTATGTATCTCATTGGAACGATAATCCAGAAACATATATTTCTTGAATGATTGGTCTCCACATAAATTGTGTTTTGACTTGGGTAAACGGTCATTTCAATTTTACATGATGATGGTTAGGCCCAAAACCCGACATTACACATCATCACACATTTCATTGTAATTTTAATAAAATATATGGCCGAGGAAGGTCCCCTTTGCTGATAATATTCTTTTGTGAAGAAAAATTAGAGTGGTTCTTTCCATTAGATGTACTTGGGACCTTGGATTGAAAGTCCATGGTTCAGTATGTATCTCATTAGAATGAACATCAAGAAACAAATTGTTTTAGATATGATATTTTAGTATACTATTATCTGATAAGGATGTGAAGGCGTTGGAATTTTTTCTTATAATGGGGGCCCAAGTTCCACTGCAGGGTGGAGATGATGTAGGTGGGGCTTATGAATGAGAGATACTAGAGATTAAGAGACCTAAGTATTGTCTCAACTAATGGTGTTTTAGGAGTTTCTTAACCTCAAATGAAGAATATGTTAACCATATAGTTTAATTTAATATGTTATGGAAATTCATTCATGCTTTTTTTGTACATTATTAATCAAAATATACAGATTTTAACATCGTAATGCTAGGATATATATGTTCTTTATATTTTTACATCATGCATCTATGACTTTTTTTCAGGTGATTAAGAATAATACTATTCTGAAACCTTACATTGGATGGAGTTGGAATGATTTCTTTATCCATTGAGATAATTGAATAATCTCCATTAGATTGGATATTATTTGGGGGGTATGCTCCTTCACAAATTGGGTCATTTAACCAGTTATTTCTTCCTAGTATAGTCGGTGTTTTGAGGGATTTTACTATATCCCCTTGGAGGAATCAGTAGAGGAAAAACGTCTTATTAAAAGATCATGCAATCTGATTTTGATAGACCTCCATGTATTCAAATGTGTGAAATATTTTCATCTCAAGTCATTCTAATTATTTAAGTTATTTATTATAATTATAATATACAGATTAATGATCATAGATGGTTACATGCATTGATAAAAATCAGACATAACTTGGAAGAACTAATTCTATCCTATATACCATCATATATGGGGGTCTCTCATTTACAAAAATAGGTAATAGTCTTCTATGCCCCTAATGTCTGAAAGACCCATTTGGTAGAAATAATTTTAATCTTTATCCATCATATTTTGAAGTATATTTGATAAGGGGAACTCTAAAATTATCCCCTGTTAATAATATATCTGGGGGATCAAAAATTGTTTTTTATGGTTTAGTCCTCATTAATATGTTTTATTGCCAACTTAGAGTCCCATTTAACCTCTATGCAGTTCAATAAAATTTGTAGTGCCAATTCTAGGCCTATAATGTCAGCATAATATTTGGTCTCATTCTAGGTACACACTTCCAATAATTATAATGAATAATTTAGGGATTCATTCATTTGGGACATATGAAAAAACCCTATGACAACAATTTTGAGCATAGGGACTTCCATTCATTTCCTCTCTGGGCTCCTAGATGGTAATAAAAAATAATTTCCCATATTTGGGAACTATATTGAAAAAATATCACTTCATTAGGAAGATTAGTATTTTACAAGGTGTCTTCTTTAGATGGGAGTTCTTTAAGAAAATATGTATGGTATGAGCTTTCACTACATTGTGATCCACAAACTATATGTCAAACAACAATTGAATAATCTCCCACCATTCCAGATACCCCCTCACAATTGGAATGAAGATGATAAATTAGAGTAGGTTATTTCGAGAGAACAATTAGACATCATGGTGATATAGTAAGTTACTTAATTTCTCAAATGTAAATATTAATTCCGATCATCTCTTCTAGATATATAAATATTGAGTCTCAATGTTGTGAATGGTTCGTCTACGATAAAAATGGTTGTTCTCAGTCCTGACATTGTCAGATGCCTGAGGAATGATCCCTATGATAGCTCTAGGGAAGTAACATATAGAATGTGAGTATTCACCTAAATATGTGGCATCAATACAGGTGGGATCAATAGTAATTTCATGACGGTGTCAAATTCATCTTTTTAGTTACTTGTCCACTGATATGTGACTTCCATAATTATTTGTTTTTTGTAGAGAAAACACATTCATGCATAGAATGAAATGTCGATATGTGTGCATGCCATGTATCCATGAATTCTTAAAATATATTTATTATTTCTAATATGTGACACGATAAGAATGTAATTTTGTTTCATAGTATCAACCTAAAGGCTATTTAGGCATTCCATTAATCAAATAAACATCATCGAGTTTTCAAAAGAAACAAATTCTAAATGGTTCCTCATTAGGCATTGTTGTCATATCATATTGAAGAAGATCTCCAAGTTGGATGATATTTTAGAATTTTGTCAGGATTTTACCACAAAAAACTAAGATAACATATGAAACATTCATCTAGAAATAATTTTATGTTGTGATGCATAACATGTTGGTAAGTCAAAACAACATTCTTCATTATGAAGGGAACTACCCGATAAAAAAAATACACCATATGGGGATCTAAATGAAGTAACTTCATTAATTTTAGGTTCTATCCAAATTTGATTTTACCCTTCATACCCATCCATAATAGATAGTTTTTGATAACCACTATTTAAACAACCAGAAGTTCTTTTACAAAAACTAAGAATTTATCTTTCATACAATTATGGTTCAGATCTCGGAACATGATGAAATATCTAATTTCCCAGATTTATTCTTTACAAGGTAAATATTGGTTACAATTTTTGATATTGTACCTCTAAGATGAAGTTAACCTCATGGATTTTATCAATGTCACATTAATATTTTAGGCATGAGTTGGGCGTGTTCGTCTAGAATCCTTCTTATATCCCTAATATTCTTCTGGAAAACCGATGTATTGGGAGGAATATTCATGTTCAATTCCTAGAATATCTATGTAATCCAGGTAAAAATATGAAAACTTTTCTTCTAAAACAATGTGTATATCCAATTTTCATTGAATGTTATGGTAGAACTAATCAGATTTGGGGGTAGATCTTCATCTATACCAATAATTATCTCTTTGATTTCATCTAAATTAGTGGATACTCAATCCAAAATTGCTGATGGTGGATCCCTAAGGTCATCCTTTTATTCCTCTTCCCCACAACCATTTCGATATAAATTGATGGAATAAGGTATTTCTGGATCACCAAACAGGGGATGAGGGACTATGAATGTGAACATTTATCTTCTCCCATAAACATGACCACTCATTCTAGATTATCTAAAAAACATTGATTTTTTGAAGTCTAAGAGATGGATTGAATACATTTTCATCCATTCTTCACAATTATTTCTAGAACTATTGGAAAATTCATTATCTCTATCGAGAATATATTTCTAAATTGGAATCATCTATGTTACTAAATGTGTTCTGAAATTTAAAACCATGTTTTTATTTGGTTAATGGGGAGAAAACTCAATTTACTGTTCTATGTGAAAGGGTTTGATGTTTTTTCTCCATAAAATTTAGGGAATTGATATATGTGACATTATCAAACATGAATTGGTTCCTTAATTTATATAGGAATCACTCATCAATTTATTGTGACTCAAAATATTTTATTGGGGCATTGTAACCTTGAAAAGCCCTGCATTTCCACTGATTAGATATTTGAGGCATTACTAGTATTACGGTGGTATTAATGCATGTTGTTGTAACCAAGGTATCCCCCACATGACATAAATGGTTATATCCTATCACACAACCCGGAATTATAGGATAGATGCAGCATCCATGAATAGAGTCTTGAGTTTGATTTCTCTTAGTGTAATTTTCCCATTCACATTATGACCTAATGACATCAAATTGTGGGAGGTGGTGTGAGATTCATTGAAACCCAGTTGGAGATCATTATAGATCAGGATGTGGTTTACTCCTAACCCATTTTCAATAAATTGTCATCAAATATCAATATCATTTATCCATTTGGTAGTAAAAAAGGTCATAATGAGTTTTTATATGACGGAATCCTCATCCTACTCTAGGAATTATTTGATAGTGTGGAATTATTCATGTTCATTTTTTCCACGATAGACATCAGCAGTACTAAACTCAATTTGAAATTCTCGAATGAATGAAAAGGCCACAATAAGTACTTCCAGGTTGTCTTTGGATAGATTCATAGAATACATGATTGATAACCTTTCTTTAATGAATTTTAATTAATATCATAAATCATATTTATGGTCTAAAGGTTCCTACATCAATGAAATGGGGTGTTCAGGTGAAGGAACATTAAGATCCAATATTCATTATGTGGACAGACCATCCCTTGGAGTATGAGAAACAAGTGATTCCAATCATTGTGGATTAGGCCGATTATGTATGCCTTCCCACTGTGGTTGATTATGCAGAAAATTATCCTCTATTCGATCCTCTAGGATGATCTAATCAATTTATATACAGTCATGCATTAAGGAATCCCCTTGTTCCTTTTATGCACTCTGAAGAATATTCCTCATAGTTTCATCAATGTAGATTGTTCTATTAGTGGAATGGTCAATTTAATGTCTCTTTGAATGAAATCATATTGCCTTTTATAATATACACTAATATATTATTCCCCAGTTCCCTAATCAATTATTGGAAATTCAGGTCATAATCATACTTTTTATTTGGTAGCAGTTGGCGAGGTGGAGCCCATTCTAATGGGGATGTAGGAATGATGTCTAATAAAGATAATGAAAAAATTTTATTTGGTATAGGATTAACATCCTACATTTTCATCATACCCTTAAACCCATATAACTTTTTTGAGGACTTTTTTATCAAAGGAATTAGTTTTCATTGATGTTGCATGTAATTTTGTTGATGTATATAAAGGCTTTGTTGGATATTTTAATTGTGATAGTAGAATTTCATGAGTCTTGTTGATATTTATTATGTTTATACAGTTACCAAAATTATTAATTCTATTGCTCTTCACTTATTTTGATTCACTTCCCACCTCTAGATTAGTGTATAAAATAGACGAAACTCGAGTATGTGATTTTTTTCATCACTTTCATAGAGGATTCCTTATTTGGTATGAGGCTTCTAACATAAATACAATCTTCTATGTGGTGGATAAAAATATGATAGAATTGGAAATGATTTTTAAGATATTACGTCACCTTATTTTATAGGCCTTATGTAATTTGGAAACATAACTATGTTTTTTTCCAACATTAAGATGATTTATCTATAGATTTGGTCATTTTTAAAAGAATATTTTTTTTCAACTCCTCAAAATATTTTTCATATGTTTTCTTTAATGGTCCCGATGTGGTGGTTGTTGTTTCTAACACTCTGGTGGTACAATTGTCTGACAAGTTGATGAATTTATAGTAGTAGTGGGTACAGAATAATGATGAGTACAATAATGTAATCCTATAATTTTCCTATCATGCTTCCATAAGTCAATGGTATTACTAAGTAATTTTAATAGAGTCCTCTATATTTTTAGTTAATACAGAAATGCCGTAAAAACATCATTTGTATTTCATAGGGATAAGAGACATGTGGAACTCATTGAGAGGGTTCACAATACATATGGGAACCAACTATTCTAGGGGGAGTGTCATGTTCATGTAGTTTGTCAGTCTATTCCCCCATGTAAAAGAATATGAGACTCTTTTGACATACCATTGTTTTTATTTCATGAGATCGAGGAATTTTGTCTTTTTTAGTGTTGAACTGAACTAGAAGAGAAAATTCTGATGGAGTTATTCCATTCAAGTTATTTAATGGGAATCTAAACTCATGTACCATTCATATGGTTCCCCCTTAATTTATTTCATGAAACATCATATGTTTCCCCACATATAATTTTTTATGTGTACCTATCATGGGATCACATCAATAGGTGAAATGTATCATGTGATGCTCTTGGTTCCCAAGTCTATTAAATACTAGAAATGTGGGGATTCTAATGTGAGGTGATGGAAGGTTAATATCTACCAATTCATGATAATGCATCATTTCTAGATGAATTTATTAACGTTTTTTCTCCATGTCCTATAATCAAGCCATTAATGACACAATAGGTGTCATAAGCATTCGAAGAATGTATGGCTAATAAATTGATTGAATGGGTGTAATTATTGGACCATGAATAGGTTTCGTGGTTGGTAGGGACATCAGTCCAATAATGATTTGTATTTTATGAGGTTAACCTATAGGGGAATTTCAATAAGTATATTCATATCCGTGTTATTGTTATTCACCCAAAAAGGGTATTAGTGATCTACTACAATGGGATCCCAATAAATCGGTTATTATTATCCCACATTGAAATTATTTTGTATATCATCATTAGTTCATGTGGAAATCACTCTTTGTCAAGGTGTGCTAGTAGGATGTATGATATAAGGATCTTATTTTAGAGAAAATCTTATAGTTGGGCAACAATGGATTAGTTCAACATTTTGCCTTATCATTTCTTTCCTCTATTCCTCTTTCTAGGAAATTATTTCTTCTAGAGAGAAAGGATTAAACTCATTGGGATGTATGTGATATACGATTTGTCCCTTACCCATCCACCTATTTGATTCATTGAGATGGGGTGGTGATTGATTTTTTGAGGGAGTTCCAGGATTTAGACAAACCATCTAGTTTCAGGTACCTCACCTCCTTCATTTTTTAGAGTGGGGACACAATTGTGAATGTAATGATCCACTTTTGAACCATCTTAATTGGAAATGTGATATAAGGAATCTAAGAGGGAATTTTTTATTACATTCACTGATGAGGAATGTGTTTCATGCACTATATTACTTTCTTGTGAGACGATCTCCTTATATACCTACAACATGGCCTTTTCCTCTCATTTCATAACTCCATAAGAGATTCTTTGATTATATTAATTTAATGAAATCTCCAGATAGATTAGTCATTCATGTTTTGTATGAACTTACTGGATAATGGGATGATAATGATTGTGAGGTTCCATCTTGATACATATTCACTGATTGGTAGATGTCTGATTCCAAATGAGAAGGGGACTGTTGATGTGAAAAATCCCCCATTCGTGGGGGATGGGTTGCTCATGTTCCGATTTCACAACCCTTGGGGTTTGGTATGATATCCTTGAGGTGTGGATATGAATATCCCCTAACCTTGTGGGCTATAGTTTCTCTTGAACATCCATGGATTCTACAGTCATGGTATTCCAACAAACTCTATAAAAGTTTTCTTCGAACATGGGTTGGGTGCATTATTCAGAAAGTAATAAACTCATCCGTTTTAGAATACTATTTAATTTTTTTTACATTTACATAATCATATGATGGTTTTTATACACATGAGATTTTTTATTTATATTCTCATATGTATGATGCAAGAGTCTCTAAATATAATTCTCTCTTTTTTCACGAAATTGATAACTGTTGGTTGGGGCCTATGTTTGTTAACAATATAATTGGGTATGAATCGATTGCATTTTTAGGACATACCAATTCTATAAAATTTAATTCTAAAACCATAATAAATCATTATTTTTTTATGAGTGCAGTCAAATGTGACACTTCATTTTCACCACATCCCTTAATATGAAAAATAGATCAGGTATTGTTGATCAACTTTCACATCCACATTAATGTGATGATGAATGCATAATAAAGTATTCCCTTCAATTTCTCTTTCTATATATTTCTTGAATCCATTGAAGCTCAAAATTAAATTTGGTGTTTCAAGCCTTCTATTAACTAGATGGGACATTGATACTCATCATAAGGTAATATTTTTTTTTCAAGTGAGAATTATTTTTCAATATGTTGTGGTGGATGTTTTGAATAAACAAATCTGACAATGCCTCTAGAATATTTTATCGAGTTATGTCTAAATTCTATAAGATGATTGATATGTCATGATTTGAAATTTATTTCCACATGGTTAGGATGTATTTTTCATCTTTCACTAGAGGTCCCTGTAATTATTCAAACTAAAGTGGATGCCTTCCATCCTCTTTATTATAAATGTTGAGATATGTGGGGGGCTCTCTTTTATGTTGTGAGATAGGTTTCTTAGGGGTGGTTTGGATAAAAACTATCACCATAGGATGCATTATTTTCAAAAATGGATTTCACCCAGTACTGAGAAGGTATCTGTAATTTTCGGTCATGTGAATAGGACCATAAGCTCCTGTAAAAAACAAGTGACATGTGGCATATCAGATTGTGGCCATTTCTACATCACTTTGAAATGAGTGAGGAAATTTTAATCCATTTTCATGGAGCTTCTCATACTATGAGAAAATATGTGGGATAACTATTCAATAGAGTTCCATTGAAAAAATCTGAATCATGGGTCATAACATAATGTTATTAAAGATAAAAGATAAAAAGGATGAGGACTCTCACGATGATGAAGTAATCACTGAATGAAAAATTACTAAAATGTCTATATATGAAATTAAAACTTGGGCATGTACTATATAGTAAATAGAGGCATTCCATAGCTGATAGACCCTAAAATTTTTGTGCAACATTTAAAATACTAGCTATGTTGTGTTGGTACATATTAAGGGAACTATGTCCTCAGGTATCAGGCATTTTACCACAATGACCTATAGATAGATTGTGAATATCCTTATGTTTCCATGATTATTAGTTTGAAGTGCAGAAAGAATATGTCCAATTATAGAGGATTTTTTTACTGATATGATCCATGATGTGTAGAGTCCCATATATAGACTTCACTCATATTTATAAATGATGGATAATTGATTCCTTAGTTGATCATTTTATGAAGGAATGAAAATAGAGAGATACTGGATATATATTGGTGTTTACATTGTATAAGGGTAATTTATTACTTACCTTGTGGCTGGGACTAGTACATTGAGACTATGAGTAAGTATGTATCTCAGTAGAATGATAGTAAGGCCCAATTAATTCTAAAATAATAACTACGAAAAGGATTGAATAGATGTGTGGGGGTAAATATGTTATTTTCAAATATGGTATCATACATAGATGAAATACCTAATTGGTTCTCCTCATATAGATTTTACACGTACATGGATGTGTGGGATCATTCAATTTATTATGCTATGTATGGTCTCATGATTGGAGATCTGAACGTCACCATGTATCTCATTGAAATGATAATCAAAGAACACAATGTTCATGAATAAATCTTATAGTTTATTATCTATTGATTTATACATCAAGTATACCTTTTATAGTTCTGTAGTGTGGATAATAAAAACATCAATATGATTTCATATTCCTTGATTATGTGAGGAATCATTTTTATCAAATATATATTCCCTTCAAAGTTATTAATGGTATGAGAAAAATGGGGTAGAAAATGTTAATTCAATTGAACAATTGAAATAAAATTTAAGTATAATGGTATATAGATTTCATAGTGTCTGGGAAAGGTTATATGACCCATGTATCAATATATATCTCATTAGGTTTTAATTAATTATATTTATAGTTTTTTTAGAATCCCATGAAATTTAACTTCACATGATAATGAAGAAGATGAACCAAGGTGAATAATAGAAATGATGTGATTGGTCCCAAGGAGGGAAATACGGGCATCAACATATATCTTGTTGAAGAGGGAATTAAACCACACATATATCTTGAATTGTTACCTATAAAGGTCTAATTTTAATATAGAGAGTATGGCATTTTTATTATTTCAATTGGGCCATGTATTGGGAATCAGTTAAAAATTATGTATCTCATTGGAATGATAATCCAGAAACATATATTTCTTGAATGATTGGTCTCCACATAAATTTTGTTTTGACTTGGGTAAACGGTCATTTAAATTTTACATGATGATGGTTAGGCCCAAAACCCGACATTACACATCATCACACATTTCATTGTAATTTTAATAAAATATATGCCCGAGGAAGGTCCCATTTGCTGATAATATTCTTTTGTGAAGAAAAATTAGAGTGGTTCTTTCCATTAGACGCACTTGGGACCTTGGATTGAAAGTCCATGGTTCAGTATGTATCTCATTAGAATGAACAGCAAGAAACAAATTGTTTTAGATATGATCTTTTAGTATACTATCATCTGATAAGGATGTGAAGGCGTTGGAATTTTTTCTTATAATGGGGGCCCAAGTTCCACTGCGGGGTGGAGATGATGTAGGTGGGGCTTATGAATGAGAGATACTAGAGATTAAGATACCATAAGTATTGTCTCAACTAATAGTGTTTTAGGAGTTTCTTAACCTCAAATGAAGAATATGTTAACCATATAGTTTAATTTAATATGTTATGGAAATTCATTCATGCTTTTTTTGTACATTATTAATGAAAATATACAGATTTTAACATCGTAATGCTAGGATATATATGATCTGTATATTTTTACATCATGCATCTATGACTTTTTTTCAGGTGATTAAGAATAATACTACTTCTGAAACCTTACATTGGATGGAGTTGCAATGATTTCCTTATCCATTGAGATAATTGAATAATCTCCATTAGATTGCATATTATTTGGGGGGTATGCTCCTTCCCAAATTGGGTCATTTAACCAGTTATTTCTTCCTAGTATAGTCGGTGTTTTGAGGGATTTTACTATATCCCCTTGGAGGAATCAGTAGAGGAAAAACGTCTTATTAAAAGATCATGCAATCTGATTTTGATAGACCTCCATGTATTCAAATGTGTGAAATATTTTCATCTCAAGTCATTCTAATTACTCTAGTTATTTATTATAATTATAATATATAGATTAATGATCATAGATGGTGACATGCATTGATTAAAATCAGACATAACTTGGAAGAACTAATTCTATCCTATATACCATCATATATGGGGGTCTCTCATTTACAAAAATAGGTAATATTATTCTATGCCCCTAATGTCTGAAAGACCCATTTGGTGGAAATAATTTTAATCTTTATCCATCATATTTTGAAGTATATTTGATAAGGGGAACTCTAAAATTATCCCCTGTTAATAATATATCTGGGGGATCAAATATTGTTTTTATGGTTTAGTCCTCATTAATATGTTTTATTGCCAACTTAGAGTCCCCTTTAACCTCTATGCAGTTCAATAAAATTTGTAGTGCCAATTCTAGGCCTGTAATGTCAGCATAATATTTGGTATCATTATAGGTACACACTTCCAATAATTATAATGAATAATTTAGGGATTCATTCATTTGGGACATATGAAAAAACCCTACGACAACAATTTTGAGCATAGGGACTTCCATTCATTTCCTCTCTGGGCTCCTAGATGGTAATAAAAATTAATTTCCCATATTTGGGAACTATATTGAAAAAATATCACTTCATTAGGAAGATTAGTATTTTACAAGGTGTCTTCTTTAGATGGGGGTTCTTTAAGAAAATATGCTATGGTATGGGCTTTCACTACATTGTGATCCACAAACTATATGTCAAACAACAATTGAATAATCTCCCACCATTCCAGATACCCCCTCACAATTGGAATGAAGATGATAAATTAGAGTAGGTTATTTCGAGAGAACAATTAGACATCATGGTGATATAGGTAGTTACTTAATTTCTCAAATGTAAATATTAATTCCGATCATCTCTTCTTGATATATAAATATTGAGTCTCAATGTTGTGAATGGTTCGTCTGCGATAAAAATGGTTGTTCTCAGTCCTGACATTGTCAGATGCCTGAGGAATGATCCCTATGATAGCTCTAGGGAAGTAACATATAGAATGTGAGTATTCACCTAAATATGTGGCATCAATACAGGTGGGATCAAGAGTAATTTCATGACGGTGTCAAATTCATCTTTTTAGTTAATTGTCCACTGATATGTGACTTCCATAATTATTTGTTTTTTGTAGGGAAAACACATTCATGCATAGAATGAAATGTGGAGATGTGTGCATGCCATGTATCCATGAATTCATAAAATATATTTATTCTTTTGAATATGTGACATGATAAGAATGTAATTTTGTTTCATAGTATCAACCTAAAGGCTATTTAGGCATTCCATTAATCAAATAAACACCATCGAGTTTTCAAAAGAAACAAATTCTAAATGGCTCCTCATTATGCATTGTTGTCATATCATATTGAAGAAGATCTCCAAGTTGGATGATATTTTAGAATTTTGTCAAGATTTTACCACAAAAAACTAAGATAACATATGAAAAAATCACCTAGAAATAATTTTATATTTTGATGCATAACATGTTGGTAAGTCACAACAACATTCTTCATTATGAAGGGAACTACCCGATAAAAAAATACACCATATGGGGATCTGAATGAAGTAACTTATTTATTTTTAGGTTCTATCCAAATTTGATTTTACCCTTCACACACATCCATAATAGATAGTTTTTGATAACCACTATTTAAACAACCAGAAGTTCTTTTACCAAAACTAAGAATTTATCTTTCATACAATTATGGTTCAGATCTCGGAACTTGATAAAATATCTAATTTCCAAGTTTTATTCATTACAAGGTAAATATTGGTTACAATTTTTGATATTGTACCTCTAAGATGAAGTTAACCTCATGGATTTTATCAACATCACATTAATATTTTAGGCATGAGTTGGGCGTGTTCGTCTAGAATCCTTCTTATATCCCTAATTTTCTTCTGGAAAACCCATGTATTGGGAGGAATATTCATGTTCAATTCCTAGAATATCTATGTAATCCAGGTAAAAATATGAATAATTTTCTTCTAAAACAATGTGTATATCCAATTTTCATTGAATGTTATGGTAGAACTAATCAGATTTGGGGGTAGATCATCATCTATACCAATAATTATCTCTTTGATTTCATCTAAATTAGTGGATACTCAATCCAAAATTGCTGATGGTGGATCCCTAAGGTCATCCTTTTATTCCTCTTCCCCACAACCATTTCGATATAAATTGATGGAATGAGGTATTTCTGGATCACTAAACAGGGGATGAGGGACTATGAATGTGAACATTTATCTTCTCCCATAAACATGACCACTCATTCTAGATTATCTAAAAAACATTGATTTTTTGAAGTCTAAGAGATGGATTGAATACATTTTCATCCATTCTTCACAATTATTTCTAGATCTATTTGAAAATTCATTATCTCTATCGAGAATATATTTCTAAATTGGAATCATCTATGTTACTAAATGTGTTCTGAAATTTAAAACCATGTTTTTATTTGGTTAATGGGGAGAAAACACAATTTACTGTTCTATGTGAAAGGGTTTGATGTTTTTTCTCCTTAAAATTTAGGGAATTGATATATGTGAAATTATCAAACATGAATTGGTTCCTTAATTTATATAGGAATCACGCATCAATTTATTGTGACTCAAAATATTTTATTGGGGCATTGTAACCTTGAAAAGCCCTGCATTTCCATTGATTAGATATTTGAGGCATTACTAGTATTACGGTGGTATTAATGCATGTTGTTGTAACCAAGGTCTCCCCCACATGACATCAATGGTTATATCCTATCACACAACCAGGAATTATAGGATAGATGCAGTATCCATGAATAGAGTCTTGAGTTTGATTTCTCTTAGTGTAATTTTCCCATTCACATTATGACCTAATGACATCAAATTGGGGGAGGTGGTGTGAGATTCATTGAAACCCAGTTGGAGATCATTATAGATCAGGATGTGGTTTACTCCAAACCCATTTTCAATAAATTGTCATCAAATATCAATATCATTTATCCAGTTGGTAGTAAAAAAGGTCATAATAAGTTTTTATATGATGGAATCCTCATCCTACTCTAGGAATTATTTGATAGTGTGGAATTATTCATGTTCATTTTTTCCACGATAGACATCAGCAGTACTAACCTCAATTTGGAATTCTCGAATGAATGAAAAGGCCACAATAAGTACTTCCAGGTTGTCTTCGGATAGATTCATAGAATACATGATTGATAACCTTTCTTTATTGAATTTTAATTAATATAATAAATCATATTTATGGTCTAAAGGTTCCTACATCAATGAAATGGGGTGTTCAGGTGAAGGAACATTAAGATCCAATATTCATTATGTGGATAGACGATCCCTTGGAGTATTAGAAACAAGTGCTTCCAATCATTGTGGATTAGGCCGATTATGTATGCCTTCCCACTGTGGTTGATTAGGCAGAAAATTATCCTCTATTCGATCCTCTAGTATAATCTAATCAATTTATATACAGTCATTCATTAAGGAATCCCCTTGTTCCTTTTATGCACTCTGAAGAATATTCCTCATAGTTTCATCAATGTAGATTGTTCTATTAGTGGAATGGTCAATGTAATGTCTCTTTGAATGACATCATATTGCCATTTATAATATACACTAATATATTATTCCCCAGTTCCCTAATCAATTATTGGAAATTCAGGTCATAATCATACTCTTTATTTGGTAGCAGTTGGCGAGGTGGAGCCCATTCTAATGGGGATGTAGGAATGATGTCTAATACAGATAATGAAAAAAATTTATTTGGTATAGGATTAACATCCTACATTTTCATCATACCCTTAAACCCATATAACTTTTTTGAGGACTTTTTTATCAAAGGAATTAGTTTTCATTGATGTTGCATGTAATTTTTTTTGATGTATATAAAGGCTTTGTTGGAAATTTTAATTGTGATAGTAGAATTTCATGAGTCTTGTTGATATTTATTATGTTTATATAGTTACCAAAATTATGAATTCTATTGCTCTTCACTTATTTTGATTCACTTCACACCTCTAGATTTGTGTATAAAATAGAGGAAACTCGAGTATTTGATTTTTTGCATCACTTTCATAGAGCATTCATTATTTGGTATGAGGCTTCTGACATAAATTCAATCTTCTATGTGGTGGATAAGAATATGATAGAATTGGAAATGATTTTTAAGATATTACGTCACCTTATTTTATAGGCCTTATGTAATTTGGAAATATAACTATGTTTTTTTTCCAACATTAAGATGATTTAGCTATAGATTTGGTCATTTTTAAAAGAATATTTTTTTTTCAACTCCTCAAAATATTTTTCATATGTTTTCTTTAATGGTCCCGATGTGGTGGTTGTTGTTTCTAACACTCTGGTGGTACAATTGTCTGACAAGTTGATGAATTTATAGTAGTAGTGGGTATAGAATAATGATGAGTACAATAATGTAATCCTCTAATTTTCCTATCATGCTTCCATAAGTCAATGGTATTACTAAGGAATTTTAATAGAGTCCTCTATATTTTTAGTTAATACAGAAATGTCGTAAAAACATCATTTTTATTTCATAGGGATAAGAGACATGTTGAACTCATTGAGAGGGTTCACTATACATATGGGAACCAACTATTCTAGGGGGAGTGTCATGTTCATGTAGTTTGTCAGTCTATTCCACCATGTTAAAGAATATGAGACTCTTTTGACATACCATTGTTTTTATTTCATGAGATCGAGGAATTTTGTATTTTTTAGTGTTGAACTGAACTAGAAGAGAAAATTCTGATGGAGTTATTCCATTCAAGTTATTTAATGGGAATCTAAACTCATGTACCATTCATATGGTTCCCCCTTAAGTTATTTCATGAAACATCATATGTTTCCCCACATATCATTTTTTATGTGTACCTATCATGGGATCACATCAATTGGTGAAATGTATCATGTGATGCTCTTGGTACCCAAGTCTATTAAATACTAGAAATGTGGGGATTCTAATGTGAGGTGATGGAAGGTTAATATCTACCAATTCATGATAAGGCATAATTTCTAGATGAATTTATTAACGTTTTTTCTCCATGTCCTATAATCAAGCCATTAATGACACAATAGGTGTCATAAACATTCGAAGAATGTATGGCTAATAAATTGATTTAATGGGTGTAATTATTGGACCATGAATAGGTTTAGTGGTTGGTAGGGACATCAGTCCAATAATGATTTGTATTTTATGAGGATAACCTATAGGGGAATTTCAATAAGTATATTCATATCCGTGTTATTTTTATTCACCCAAAAAATGGTATTAGTGATCTACTACAATGGGATCCCAATAAATCAGTTATTATTATCCCACATTGAAATTATTTTGTATATCATCATTTGTTCATGTAGAAATCACTCTTTGTTGAGGTGCGCTAGTAGGATGTATGATATAAGGATTTTATTTTAGAGAAAATCTTATAGTTGGGCAACAATGGATTAGTTCAACATTTTGCCTTATCATTTCTTTCCTCTATTCCTCTTTCTAGGAAATTATTTCTTCTAGAGAGAAAGGATTAAACTCATTGGGATGTATGTGATATACGATTTGTCCCTTACCCATCCACCTATTTGATTCATTGAGATGGGGTGGTGATTGATTTTTTGAGGGAGTTCCTAGATTTAGACAAACCATCTAGTTTCAGGTACCTCACCTCCTTCATTTTTAAGAGTGGGGACACAATTGTGAATGTAATGATCCACTTTTGAACCATCTTAATTGGAAATGTGATATAAGGAATCTAAGTGGGAATTTTTTATTACATTCACTGATGAGGAATGTGTTTCATGCACTATATTACTTTCTTGTGAGACTATCTCCTTATATACCTACAACATGGCCTTTTCCTCTCATTTCTTAACTCCATAGAAGATTATTTGAATATATTAATCCAATGAAAATCTCCAGATAGATTAGTCATTCATGTTTTGTATGAACTTACTAGATAATGGTATGATAATGATTGTGAGGTTTCATCTTGTTACCTATTCATTGATTGGTAGATGTCTGATTCCAAATGAGAAGCGGACTGTTGATGTGAAAAATCCCCCATTCGTGGGGGATGGGGTTGCTCATGTTCCGATTTCACAACCCTTGGGGTTTGGTATGATATCCTTGAGGTGTGGATATGAATATCCCCTAACCTTGTGGGCTACAGTTTCTCTTGAACATCCATGGATTCTACAGTCATGGTATTCCAACAAACTCTATAAAAGTTTTCTTCGAACATGGGTTGGGTGCATTATTCCGAAAGTAATAAACTCATCCGTTTTAGAATACTATTTAATTTTTTTTACATTTACATAATCATATGATGGTTTTTATACACATGAGATTTTTTATTTATATTCTCATATGTATGATGCAAGAGTATCTAAATATAATTCTCTCTTTTTTCACGAAATTGATAACTGTTGGTTGGGGCCTATGTTTGTTAACAATATAATTGGGTATGAATCGATTGCATTTTTAGGACATACCAATTCTATAAAATTTAATTCTAAAACCATAATAAATCAATATTTTTTTATGAGTGCAGTCAAATGTGACACTTCATTTTCACCACATCCCTTAATATGAAAAATAGATCAGGTATTGTTGATCTACTTTCACATCCACATTAATGTGATGATGAATGCATAATAAAGTATTCCCTTCAATTTCTCTTTCTATAGATTTCTTGAATCCATTGAAGCTCAAAATTAAATTTGGTGTTTCAAGCCTTCTATTAACTAGATGGGACATTGATACTCATCATAAGGTAATATTTTTTTTCAAGTGAGAATTATTTTTCAATATGTTGTGGTGGATGTTTTGAATAAACAAATCTGACAATTCCTCTAGAATATTTTATCGAGTTATGTCTAAATTTCATAAGATGATTGATATGACATTATTTGAAATTTATTTCCACATTGTTAGGATGTATTTTTCATCTTTCACTAGAGGTCCCTATAATTATTCAAACTAAAGTGGATGCCTTCCATACTCTTTATTATAAATGTTGAGATATGTGGGGGGCTCTCTTTTATGTTGTGAGATAGGTTTCTTAGGGGTGGTTTGGATAAAAACTATCACCATAGGATGCATTTTTTTCAAAAATGGATTTCACCCAGTACTGAGAAGGTATCTGTAATTTTCGGTCATGTGAATAGGACCATAAGATCCTGTAAAAAACAAGTGACATGTGGCATATCAGATTGTGGCCATTTCGACATAACTTTGAAATGAGTGAGGAAATTTTAATCCAATTTCATGGAGCATCTCATACTATGAGAAAATATGTGGGATAACTATTCAATAGAGTTCCATTGACAAAATCTGAATCATGGGTCATAACATAATGTTATTAAAGATAAAAGATAAAAAGGATGAGGACTCTCACGATGATGAAGTAATCACTGAATGAAAAATTACTAAAATGTCTATTTATGAAATTAAAACTTGGGCATGTACTGTATAGTAAATAGAGGCATTCCATAGCTGATAGACCCTAAAATTTTTGTGCAACATTTAAAATACTAGCTATGTTGTGTTGGTACATATTAAGGGAACTATGTCCTCAGGTATCAGGCATTTTACCACAGTGACCTATAGATAGATTGTGAATATCCTTATGTTTCCATGATTATTAGTTTAAAGTGCAGAAAGAATATGTCCAATTATAGAGGATTTTTTAACTGGTATGATCCATGATGTGCACAGTCCCATATATAGACTTCACTCATATTTATAAATGATGGATAATTGATTCCTTAGTTGATCATTTTATGAAGGAATGAAAATAGAGAGATACTGGATATATATTGGTGTTTACATTGTATAAGGGTAATTTATTACTTACCTTGTGGTTGGGACTAGTACATTGAGACTATGAGTAAGTATGTATCTCAGTAGAATGATAGTAAGGCCCAATTAATTCTAAAATAATAACTACCAAAAGGATTGAATAGATGTGTGGGGGTAAATATGTTATTTTCAAATATGGTATCATACATAGATGAAATACCTAATTGGTTCTCCTCATATAGATTTTACACGTACAAGGATGTGTGGGAGCATTCAATTTATTATGCTATGTATGGTCTCATGATTGGAGATCTGAACGTCACCATGTATCACATTGAAATGATAATCAAGGAACACAATGTTCATGAATAAATCTTATAGTTTATTATCTATTGATTTATACATCAAGTATACCTTTTATAGTTATGTAGTGTGGATAATGATAACATCAATATGATTTCATATTCCTTGATTATGTTAGGAATCATTTTTATCAAATATATATTCCCTTCAAAGTTATTAATGGTATGAGAAAAATGGGGTAGAAAATGTTAATTCCATTGAACAATTGAAATAAAATTTATGTATAATGGTATATAGATTTCATAGTGTCTGGGAAAGGTTATATGACCCATCTATCAATATATATCTCATTAGGTTTTAAGTAATTATATTTATAGTTTATTTAGAATCCCATGAAATTTAACTTCACATGATAATGAAGAAGATGAACAAAGGTGAAAAATAGAAATGATGTGATTGGTCCCAAGGATGGAAATACGGGCATCAACATATATCTTGTTGAAGAGGGAATTAAACCACACATATATCTTGAATTGTTACCTGTAAAGGTCTAATTTTAATATAGAGAGTATGGAATTTTTATTATTTCAATTGGGCCGTGTATTGGGAATCAGTTAAAAATTATGTATCTCATTGGAATGATAATCCAGAAACATATATTTCTTGAATTATTGGTCTCCACATAAATTGTGTTTTGACTTGGGTAAACGGTCATTTAAATTTTACATGATGATGGTTAGGCCCAAAACCCGACATTACACATCATCACACATTTCATTGTAATTTTAATAAAATATATGCCCGAGGACGGTCCCCTTTGCTGATAATATTCTTTTGTGAAGAAAAATTAGAGTGGTTCTTTCCATTAGACGCACTTGGGACCTTGGATTGAAAGTCCATGGTTCAGTATGTATCTCATTAGAATTAACATCAAGAAACAAATTGTTTTAGATATGATCTTTTAGTATACTATCATCTGATAAGGATGTGAAGGCGTTGGAATTTTTTCTTATAATGGGGGCCCAAGTTCCACTGCGGGGTGGAGATGATGTAGGTGGGGCTTATGAATGAGAGATACTAGAGATTAAGAGACCATAAGTATTGTCTCAACTAATGGTGTTTTAGGAGTTTCTTAACCTCAAATGAAGAATATGTTAACCATATATTTTAATTTAATATGTTATGGAAATTCATTCATGCTTTTTTTGTACATTATTAATGAAATTATACAGATTTTAACATCGTAATTCTAGGATATATATGTTCTGTATATTTTTACATCATGCATCTATGAATTTTTTTCAGGTGATTAAGAATAATACTACTTCTGAAACCTTACATTGGATGGAGTTGTAATGATTTCCTTATCCATTGAGATAATTGAATAATCTCCATTAGATTGGATATTATTTGGGGGGTATGCTCCTTCCCAAATTGGGTCATTTAACCAGTTATTTCTTCCTAGTATAGTCGGTGTTTTGAGGGATTTTACTATATCCCCTTGGATGAATCAGTAGAGGAAAAACGTCTTATTAAAAGATCATGCAATCTGATTTTGATAGACCTTCATGTATTCAAATGTGTGAAATATTTTCATCTCATGTCATTCTAATTATTCCAGTTATTTATTATAATTATAATATATAGATTAATGATCATAGATGGTGACATGCATTGATAAAAATTAGACATAACTTGGAAGAACTAATTCTATCTTATATACCATCATATATGGGGGTCTCTCATTTACAAAAATAGGTAATAGTCTTCTATGCCCCTAATGTCTTGAAAGACCCATTTGGTGGAAATAATTTTAATCTTTATCCATCATATTTTGAAGTATATTTGATAAGGGGAACTCTAAAATTATCCCCTGTTAATAATATATCTGGGGGATCAAATATTGTTTTTTTATGGTTTAGTTCTCATTAATATGTTTTATTGCCAACTTAGAGTCCCCTTTAACCTCTATGTAGTTCAATAAAATTTGTAGTGCCAATTCTAGGCCTGTAATGTCAGCATAATATTTGGTCTCATTCTAGGTACACACTTCCAATAATTATAATGAATAATTTAGGGATTCATTCATTTGGGACATATGAAAAAACCCTACGACAACAATTTTGATCATAGGGACTTCCATTCATTTCCTCCCTGGGCTCCTAGATGGTAATAAAAATTAATTTCCCATATTTGGGAACTATATTGAAAAAATATCACTTCATTAGGAAGATTAGTATTTTACAAGGTGTCTTCTTTAGATGGGAGTTCTTTAATAAAATATGCTATGGTATGGGCTTTCACTACATTGTGATCCACAAACTATATGTCAAACAACAATTGAATAATCTCCCACCATTCCAGATACCCCCTCACAATTGGAATGAAGATGATAAATTAGAGTAGGTTATTTCGAGAGAACAATTAGACATCATGGTGATATAGGTAGTTACTTAATTTCTCAAATGTAAATATTAATTCCGATCATCTCTTCTTGATATATAAATATTGAGTCTCAATGTTGTGAATGGTTCGTCTGCGATAAAAATGGTTGTTCTCAGTCCTGACATTGTCAGATGCCTGAGGAATGATCCCTATGATAGCTCTAGGGAAGTAACATATAGAATTTGAGTATTCACCTAAATATGTGGCATCAATACAGGTGGTATCAAGAGTAATTTCATGACGGTGTCAAATTCATCTTTTTAGTTACTTGTCCACTGATATGTGACTTCCATAATTATTTGTTTTTTGTAGGGAAAACACATTCATGCATAGAATGAAATGTCGAGATGTGTGCATGCCATGTATCCATGAATTCTTAAAATATATTTATTCTTTTGAATATGTGACATGATAAGAATGTAATTTTGTTTCATTGTATCAACCTAAAGGCTATTTAGGAATTCCATTAATCAAATAAACATCATCGAGTTTTCAAAAGAAACAAATTCTAAATGGTTCCTCATTAGGCATTGTTGTCATATCATATTGAAGAAGATCTCCGTGTTGGATGATATTTTAGAATTTTGTCAGGATTTTACCACAAAAAACTAAGATAACATATGAAAAATTCATCTAGAAATAATTTTATGTTGTGATGCATAACATGATGGTAAGTCACAACAACATTCTTCATTATGAAGGGAACTACCCGATAAAAAAATACACCATATGGGGATCTGAATGAAGTAACTTCTTTATTTTTAGGTTCTATCCAAATTTGATTTTACCCTTCATACCCATCCATAATAGATAGTTTTTGATAACCACTATTTAAACAACCAGAAGTTCTTTTACAAAAACTATGAATTTATCTTTCATACAATTATGGTTCAGATCTCGGAACATCATGAAATATCTAATTTCCCAGTTTTATTCATTACATGGTTAATATTGGTTACAATTTTTGATATTGTACCTCTAAGATGAAGTTAACCTCATGTATTTTATCAACATCACATTAATATTTTAGGCATGAGTTGGGCGTGTTCATCTAGAATCCTTCTTATATGCCTAATGTTCTTCTAGAAAACCCATGTATTGGGAGGAATACTCATGTTCCATTCCTAGAATATCTATGTAATCCAGGTAAAAATATGAAAAAGTTTCTTCTAAAACAATGTGTATATCCAATTTTCATTGAATGTTATGGTAGAACTAATCACATTTGGGGGTATATCTTCATCTATACCAATAATTATCTCTTTGATTTCATCTAAATTAGTGGATACTCAATCCAAAATTGCTGATGGTGGATCCCTAAGGTCATCATTTTATTCCTCTTCCCCACAACCATTTCGATATAAATTGATGGAATGAGGTATTTCTGGATCACCAAACTGGGGATGAGGGACTATGAATGTGAACATTTATCTTCTCCCATAAACATGACCACTCATTCTAGATTATCTAAAAAACATTGATTTTTTGAAGTCTAAGAGATGGATTGAATACATTTTCATCCATTCTTCACAATTATTTCTAGAACTATTGGAAAATCCATTATCTCTATCGAGAATATATTTCTAAATTGGAATCATCTTTGTTACTAAATGTGTTCTGAAATTTAAAACCATGTTTTTATTTGGTTAATGGGGAGAAAACACAATTTACTGTTCTATGTGAAAGGGTTTGATGTTTTTTCTCCTTAAAATTTAGGGAATTGATATATGTGACATTATCAAACATGAATTGGTTCCTTAATTTATATAGGAATCACGCATCAATTTATTGTGACTCAAAATATTTTATTGGGGCATTGTAACCTTGAAAAGCCCTACATTTCCATTGATTAGATATTTGAGGCATTACTAGTATTACGGTGGTTTTAATTCATGTTGTTGTAACCAAGGTCTCCCCCATATGACATCAATGGTTATATCCTATCACACAACTAGGAATTATAGGATAGATGCAGTATCCATGAATAGAGTCTTGAGTTTGATTTCTCTTAGTGTAATTTTCCCATTCACATTATGACATAATGACATCAAATTGGGGGATGTAGTTTGAGATTTATTGAAACCCAGTTGGAGATCATTATAGATCAGGATGTGGTTTACTCCTAACCAATTTTCAATAAATTGTCATCAAATATCAATATCATTTATCCAGTTGGTAGTAACAAAGGTCATAATAAGTTTTTATATGATGGAATCCTCATCCTACTCTAAGAATTATTTGATAGTGTGGAATTATTCATGTTCATTTTTTCCACGATAGACATCAGCAGTACTAACCTCAATTTGAAATTCTCGAATGAATGAAAAGGCCACAATAAGTACTTCCAGGTTGTCTTTGGATAGATTCATAGAATACATGATTGATAACCTTTCTTTAATGAATTTTAATTAATATCATAAATCATATTTATGGTCTAAAGGTTCCTACATCAATGAAATGGGGTGTTCAGGTGAAGGAACATTAAGATCCAATATTCATTATGTGGACAGACCATCCCTTGGAGTATGAGAAACAAGTGCTTCCAATCATTGTGGATTAGGCCGATTATGTATGCCTTCCCAATGTGGTTGATTAGGCAGATAATTATCCTCTATTCGATCCTCTAGGATGATCTAATCAATTTATATACAGTCATGCATTAAGGAATCCCCTTGTTCCTTTTATGCACTCTGAAGAATATTCCTCATAGTTTCATCAATGTAGATTGTTCTATTAGTGGAATGGTCAATGTAATGTCTCTTTGAATGACATCATATTGCCTTTTATAATATACACTAATATATTATTCCCTAGTTCCCTAATCAATTATTGGAAATTCAGGTCATAATCATACTCTTTATTTGGTAGCAGGTGGCGAGGTGGAGCCCATTCTAATGGGGATGTAGGAATGATGTCTAATAAAGATAATGAAAAATTTTTATTTGGTATAGGATTAACATCCTAAATTTTCATCATACCCTTAAACCCATATAACTTTTTTGAGGACTTTTTTATCAAAGGAATTAGTTTTCATTGATGTTGCATGTAATTTTGTTGATGTATATAAAGGCTTTGTTGGAAATTTTAATTGTGATAGTAGAATTTCATGAGTCTTGTTGATATTTATTATGTTTATACAGTTACCAAAATTATGAATTCTATTGCTCTTCACTTATTTTGATTCACTTCCCACCTCTAGATTAGTGTATAAAATAGACGAAACTCGAGTATGTGATTTTTTGCATCACTTTCATAGAGCATTCCTTATTTAGTATGAGGCTTCTGACATAAATGCAATCTTCTATGTGGTGGATAAAAATATGATAGAATTGGAAATGATTTTTAAGATATTACGTCACCTTATTTTATAGGCCTTATGTAATTTGGAAACATAACTATGTTTTTTCCAACATTAAGATGATTTAGCTATAGATTTGGTCATTTTGAAAAGAATATTTTTTTTTCAACTCCTCAAAATATTTTTCATATGTTTTCTTTAATGGTCCCGATGTGGTGGTTGTTGTTTCTAACAATCTGGTGGTACAATTGTCTGACAAGTTGATGAATTTATAGTAGTAGTGGGTACAGAATAATGATGAGTACAATAATGTAATCCTCCAATTTACCTATCATGATTCCATATGACAATGGTATTACTAAAGAATTTTAATAGAGTCCTCTATATTTTTAGTTAATACAGAAATGTCGTAAAAACATCATTTGTATTTCATAGGGATAAGAGACATGTGGAACTCATTGCGAGGGTTCACTATACATATGGGAACCAACTATTCTCGGGGGAGTGTCATGTTCATGTAGTTTGTCAGTCTATTCCACCATGAAAAAGAATATGAGACTCTTTTGACATACCATTGTTTTTATTTAATGAGATCGAGGAATTTTGTCTTTTTTAGTGTTGAACTGAACTAGAAGAGAAAATTCTGATGGAGTTATTCCATTCAAGTTATTTAATGGGAATCTAAACTCATGTACCATTCATATGGTGCCCCCTTAAGTTATTTCATGAAACATCATATGTTTCCCCACATATCATTTTTTATGTGTACCTATCATGGGATCACATCAATAGGTGAAATGTATCATGTGATGCTCTTGGTACCCAAGTCAATTAAATACTAGAAATGTGGGGATTCTAATGTGAGGTTATGGAAGGTTAATATCTACCAATTCATGATAAGGCATCATTTCTAGATGAATTTATTAACGTTTTTCTCCATGTCCTATAATCAATCCATTAATGACACAATAGGTGTCATAAGCATTCGAAGAATGTATGGCTAATAAATTGATTGAATGGGTGTAATTATTGGACCATGAATAGGTTTAGTGGTTGGTAGGGACATCAGTACAATAGTGATTTGTATTTTATGAGGTTAACCTATAGGGGAATTTCAATAAGTATATTCATATCTGTGTTATTGTTATTCACCCAAAAAAGGGTATTAGTGATCTACTACAATGGGATCCCAATAAATCGGTTATTATTATCCCACATTGAAATTATTTTGTATATCATCATTAGTTCATGTGGAAATCACTCTTTGTCAAGGTGCTCTAGTAGGATGTATGATATAAGGATCTTATTTTAGAGAAAATCTTATAGTTGGTCAACAATGGATTAGTTCAACATTTTTCCTTATCATTTCTTTCCTCTATTCCTCTTTCTAGGAAATTATTTCTTCTAGAGATAAAGGATTAAACTCATTGGGATGTTTGTGATATACGATTTTTCCCTTACCCATCCACCTATTTGATTCATTGAGATGGGGTGGTGATTGATTTTTTTAGGGAGTTCCTAGATTTAGACAAACAATCTAGTTTCAGGAACCTCACCTCCTTCATTTTTTAGAGTGGGGACACAATTGTGAATGTAATGATCCACTTTTGAACCATCTTAATTGGAAATGTGATATAAGGAATCTAAGAGGGATTTTTTTTACATTCACTGATGAGGAATGTGTTTCATGCACTATATTACTTTCTTGTGAGACTATCTCCTTATATACCTACAACATGTCCTTTTCCTCTCATTTCTTAACTCCATAGGATATTTTTTGAATATATTAATCCAATGAAAATCTCCAGATAGATTAGTCATTCATGTTTTGTATGAACATACTAGATAATGGGATGATAATGATTGTGAGGTTCCATCTTGATAACTATTCACTGATTGGTAGATGTCTGATTCCAAATGAGAAGGGGACTGTTGATGTAAAAAATCCCCCATTCATGGGGGATGGGGTTGCTCATGTTCAGATTTCACAACCCTTGGGGTTTGGTATGATATCCTTGAGGTGTGGATATGAATATCCCCTAACCATGTGGGATACAGTTTCTCTTGAACATCCATGGATTCTACAGTCATGGTATTCCAACAAACTCTATAAAAGTTTTCTTCGAACATGGGTTGGGTGCATTATTCAGAAAGTAATAAACTCATCTGTTTTAGAATACTATTTAATTTTTTTTTTACATTTACATAATCATATGATGGTTTTTATACACATGAGATTTTTTATTTATATTCTCATATGTATGATGCAAGAGTCTCTAAATATAATTCTCTCTTTTTTCACGAAATTGATAACTGTTGGTTGGGGCCTATCTTTGTTAAAAATATAATTGGGTATGAATCGATTTCATTTTTAGGACATACCAATTCTATAAAATTTAATTCTAAAACCATAATAAATCACTATTTTTTTATGAGTGCAGTCAAATGTGACACTTCATTTTCACCACATCCCTTAATACGAAAAATAGATCAGGTATTGTTGATCAACTTTCACATCCACATTAATGTGATGATGAATGCATAATAATGTATTACCTTCAATTTCTCTTTCTATATATTTCTTGAATCCATTGAAGCTCAAAATTAAATTTGGTGTTTCAAGCCTTCTATTAACTAGATGGGACATTTATACTCATCATAAGGTAATATTTTTTTTCAAGTGAGAATTATTTTTCAATATGTTGGGGTGGATGTTTTGAATAAAAAAATCTGACAATGCCTCTAGAATATTTTATCGAGTTATGTCTAAATTCCATAAGATGATTGATATGTCAGGATTTGAAATTTATTTCCACATGGTTAGGATGTATTTTTCATCTTTCACTAGAGGTCCCTATAATTATTCAAACTAATGTGGATGCCTTCCATACTCTTTATTATAAATGTTGAGATATGTGGGGGGCTCTCTTTTATGTTGTGAGATAGGTTTCTTAGGGGTGGTTTGATTAAAAACTATCACCATAGGATGCATTTTTTTCCAAAATGGATTTCACCCAGTACTGAGAAGGTATCTGTAATTTCAGGACTTTTATTATCAAGGGAATCTTGATTAGTGGCCTTTTTCATCAATATAATTCCATTTTCTTATTTCTCTTTATAACATGAATCACTACCTTATAGAGAACATTACCTTTAAAATTGTGTATCACCCTCATCGTGTATTACTATTAATGGAATAATCTCTTGATCCTTTATCTTCTCTCTACACCATGGGATATCATAGCTATCATAATTAGATGGGATCTTGATATTGATAATATTTTAGTCATGAAGCAAGAATTCATGAAAAAATTTATGGAAAGGGACTTCATAATTACTACTATAACAAAAGTAATTTGGATACAAGTGGTTTAGATCTTAAGATGCCATATATAAGTGTGTGAGAAGTTCAGGAACTACAAAATTTACTGAAGAAGGATATATGATATTTTTTTCATTTTCCAGTCTTGTTTGATGAGTCTTCATCATGGATACCTTTTCAAGAGTGACTAGGGACACTCTTCAGGAGAAATGTTTTTCATGAGTATGAGTTTCTGTCTACCTTGGATTGGCCATCGGTATTATCTTATTAACTTGAATTGGAAACTGTGTATGTTCCCAAAACATTATTCCTTATAGTATGGGGTAGTTTTCCCCATGATCCTCCTAGATGGTAGAATAGTAGTGTGTTTACTCCAGGGTGAAATACTGATAACATTGACCATTTTTTTGGGATATTCTATTGTTTTCATTTCAACGGAACTAAATTCATCCTAGTTATGATGTCCTCTCATTAATGGGGATATATAAACATCATATATTAGAAGTTTGTGCAATTTCAAACTCATACCCTACATTTCATACCAATTGATACTGAAAATAATATTATGTGTTGGAAGTGAGTTGTTTCTTCCACTTCATTTCAAGGAACTGTTAGGACCAATAAGGGAATATATACCCTGAGAAGGGGGTGGGGTGAATCAGGGTATAGATATTCTTTTTCAAAATTCTTCATACCCCACTAGATATTGACCACATTGTTACAAGGGTCACGTTATTTTCACTTGTGTGTTTGTTATGATCACTTAATTTATTCTTTATCTGATGATGATCCTTTAAATGTAATGTAGGCAAATAAGCAGGCAGACACAGAGATTTTTACTTGGTTCACCCTCCCTGGGCTACGTCTAAGGAGACTACGCCCACAAGTTTCCAGTCGTACCAAATTCCACTAATCTTCACTACATGTGGATATAAAGTTCAGGATAGATCACTTATATGCCTAGGCTCACTACCATTACAATGTTTCGGGTCATCTCACTGCTTTCCCAAGGGTCACTCCCTATGTCTCTCTCTATGGCTCACTGCCGGTAGAGAGTATCACCTTCTTCCTCTTCCTTTGCTCACTGATTCGGAAAGGATCCACTAACAGTTTATAGACCTATAGGTATCATCATTTCCATGAAGTAATGAAACTTCTTCTGTATGTAGATGCTCTGTTTAAGCTCATCCTTCAATCATAGATGAATTTCCCTTTACACCGAAGGTACCGGGAAATCCCACAGCTTCCACGTAGCCTAAAATCACTGTAGGAAATCATCCTTACTTGGTGCCCTTCTCTATGGCAGTGTGCATGTCTCGGTGTGCAAGTCAACACTAGCATGATATTATTTATTAAAACATGCGTGACTCAAGCTTAATCATCTCCAAAATTGCGCGACACACTTACTTTACTGCCCAAACCACCTCAGGCGCACAACAAACACTTGGCGCACATCATCCTTCTCTGGCATGCAAGTCCCACTTGCATGACACACCAACACATGCACGGCCACCACTCATGCACAAAAGGAGCTCTGATTTCTCAGTGTGTTGAACTCTAGTGAAGAATGAAGAGGGGTGGTCCAGTATTTATAGGCATTTGGTCACCCCTGCGTGACGGCACGCAAGTCTCGGCGTGCAGGTCTCTTCTCCTGCAAGTCACTTGTACGACCAACATCCAAACATGCATGAACTTATTTCCTTTGCCATATTTTGATATTCTGATCTTGAAAAACCATAGGCACTCATGTTATCAAGCTTCCAAGGCATCGGCACGCATGTCTCTTCACGGTGTGCAAGTCACCTGTGCGACACCACCAATACTTGTGTGACACTTATCCCTTTGTCATATTTTGATTATCTGATCTTGAAAAACATAGAGCGCGCATGTTTCCAAGCCTTCTTGTATACAGAGTGCAATTACCTTTGCCAAAAACCAATTTTCATCATTTGTCAATTTTCAGGCCCAAAAATTTGGCAATCAGTGGAAAACGGCTCCACTTTGTATCTGTTCTTTTTATAATACCTCCAGATCATCCAATCCTTTATTGAAATTCAAGAATCAAACATGGATCGTTGACTATAGCTCTTGAACTTGACATTCCACCATGAAAACCCCTTTATCAACATATTTGTATGTCATGGGTTGATTTGTCAACAATCACATCACTGATGTCCACCTTGTCAACAGACACAATCACCTCAAACATTCTTGAATGATGTCTTAAGGAATTTTTGCCCAAAAGAGACATTCCATTTTACTTTTCATTGTTTTCCTGTATGAGTATGTTGTCATTCTTGGTGAATATAGGCAGGGGTGTGTGTCTTCTTGTGGGTTGCCTCCATATGTTTTGGTGGGATTCATTGAATGCTTCTTGGAAACTCTATTAGATGGATGAATAAAGGTATAATTTTGTATCTTCTCACTATCAATTTACCACCAAATTGTGTTGGATAGAATATATGTAGGTGAAAGGTGTGTGAACCTACTTCATGTGGACCACATATGGCCCTTAGAGGTTTATCATTCTTCCATCAGTCTGAAAGACCAGGGTAGGATAGCCAAAGTCAAAAACCTCGTTAGTTTGAGGGCTTGCAATCATACAAAATGTGTGGTAGAGATGTTTTTTAGGGTCCCCTGACAAGTTACCCTTTGTCTTAACGATGAGGTAATATATGGCATCTTGATACAACTACCTAAAAAATGGTAAGTTATTGTTTTTTTTGTTGTAGGGAATTTCTTTGTAAATTGTTGATGATATTGGTTGGTTCCATCTATGTCAGTACCATCGATCATCATTGAACAAAAAAAATTTGGGTCATCGCATTATCAATTTCCTTTAGGAAGGTCTCCATGGGCGGTATTTTACTGTGATTATAGTATTCATATAAAGGAGAGTTTGGGACCCCACATGGAACAAATTTAGCTAGAAATTGTGTACTTCTCTTTAATGAATACCTATTATCCACAATAGCCAACGATGATTTTTCTAAGATTTTGAAGGATTCCATTGGATTGAGGGGAGTTATGAAAAAAATATCCCATATATTTGATATAATTAATTATAAAAATCCATCAAAGAAATATCTAATTTGAACAAACACATGCATGATTGGTTATTTTTTATGACATTATTTTATCAACTAAAATGATCCTAAAATTAGGGTGACACTCTCATCCTAGTAAAGGATTCATATTGGGTTCACTATTTTTTGTATTCCATGAAAACATAGATTCTAATATTTGAATAATATCCAATATTTTGTGTTCATGAACTTGAAAACACCCCATAGTTCTATATCTGTGAAGACTCGTGGAACTACATTCGAAAGGCCAGCGCTCGCAAGGTGTTTTCCCAATGTTACATCAAGGAACACATTAGTCAGGAGGACAGGAGATCAAGACCATCACATCCCTTTGAGGGTATTTATTTCCTACTATAGTTCACTTTAATATAATTGATATATTTTCATGAATCCGTTTTTAAATCCCTAGAATGATGTTGGTAACCCTAGTGTTAACCATAATTTTTTGGAAAGTATATAGTTTAGAATCATCTGTGTGTAATTTTGGTACACCATCGATGGATATATCTATATATATCATTGTTTATCCATTAATAGTATCCTATTATGTAATAATTATAGATTCATTGTTTGTTATTTGGATGATGCTAGTTTTCTAGTGACATATTGGGACACACTAGAGTGTAATTCCATCTAAGTAAATATGGGTTATTTTGATATTGGGACCAGACATATGGACTGGAATACTATATGTCATTGTTAATGGAATCAAAATCCATTTATTGAGGTTTATCTTAATGGGAAACATCATAAATTATATGGTCTTCTGATAAGGACCCCACCATATTGATTAATGCCATGGGGAAAGGATATATAGGTTAAATATTCCAGGATATATTTTCCTGTGGGAATTATTCCGTAGCATCTTGGGGTACATGGAATGTATATGGACATTAATGTTGAATTGTACCCTATTGGTAATGTATACTAGATTTAATAGGGTTGAATTTGACTGATTGGGTTTGGATGCCAGGGAGACATCCTACATATCCCATGTGGATGGGAGTCAAATCCCACATAGTTCTCTTGTAAGGACACACACATTAAGATAACCTATGAATGTTATTCTCATAGGGGAGTATATAATAGTGATATTATTTATTTAGGGATTACTTCTGATAAGGATTCCTTGTGAATGGGGATATAACATGAACATACTCTTGAAAATTATTTCTATCGATTTTGTTTGTTTGGGTATTAATCATGAGTAGGATTCCCATGTTGTTGAATGGTTGGGGGTTATATAATTTAGGAGTCCCATAAATTGGGTTTGGCCTTAAACATGAAACAATATACATGTTATTGGGGTTATGTAGATTTTATGACCTATGGTAACCTCTATTCACATGAAAGCCATTCTCGATGTGGGAATCTCGAGGTGATGGATGATCTGGGAAACCACACCATTTATTTTCCCCTATGGTTGGATACATGAATTTGATGACACATGTATATGGAGTAACATTGAATGAAGTGAGAAGAATATTCAAAAGATTATTCCCTTCCAAAATTTTCTTCTGATGGTGTGGATTCCATGATCATTGATGTTCAAAGAGTAAGGATAAGATTCATAACACCATAGAATTATAATCCTCCTTTGTTGAAATAGGATGAGGTTATTAATAATCCATCTATCCACATTATGCTGGAATGAGTCCATTATTAGGAGACCGATGACATATGGAATCAGGAGGAAGTGTATATGAATGGGGTTTTCATCCCTCCTCTTAGCCAGTGTCTAGGAGGGTTATATGAAAATGTATAAAATCACCTCCAAGAAAGGCTAGGGGATAACACTAGGAGGGATTCTGTAAAATCAATTCTTTAGTAAGGGAGGAGGATCTCGTTCCATTTATAATTGAAATAAATGTGTAATCCTACATTGAAAAGGAGGCTCCAGGTCTTAATGATGAAAAGTTAATGAGATGTTACTAACTGTATTTTATAGGACCAAGAACATCAAAATAATATTACTATGGAAAAGGCATGTATTCCCATGGGAATAAAAAACCCACCAACTTCATAAGAACCCTAATCACATGGTAGGACAAGTTAGGGAATTCTTTGACCATTGGAATACAATTCCAAATAGGGGACCCACAGATGTGGATTATCATATAGTTTTCTTGTCCGAAGGTTTTAGTGGATTATTAAAATTAGTATCCTATGGTCGAGGAATAAAATTGGAGAGGAAACATTCCATTATTTACATGGATGAGGGATCAAATAGGGGACCATTCATGGACTATCATAGAGGTAATAGGTGCATCACACAGGTCCTCAATGGAACAAGAAATGCTTCGTGTAGGGGGATATTCCTTTTTCTCGTTAAGAATGTCTTGTTAAATTGACCAAAAGGAAAATAAAACTCATGTTAGGCATTACACTAGGCACAAAACGTCTACTCTAATGTCCATGGGGGTATCTCCCCTAGGTTCATTTCTAAGGAAATTGACCTCGTGAAGGTTGACACTCACTGGTGGAGAACATGTCATAATACATGTGTCTTGTGTTTTAGACCTCTAAAGAACTCTTATCTCACATATACTAATTAATTACCTCTTCTATCTTATTTCAAAGTTCAACTTAGAAATGTTTTTGAGATTACAGTGAAGGGTTTGTGTGGTTAGAGCTTCAGGCTTCTTCCAATTTTTTTAGATTCTTGATTAAAGAGGGGAACTTTAGTATTTATTGGAAAATGGAGATCGTGGTTGAAGTATGTTTTCCCGATAAGTCACAATAATAGGTTCTTAGTTCAGGTGGCCCACTCATGGTGACATACCCTTTAGTACCAAATATTGGGTTCCTATTCTGACCTTATGATACACTAATGTGTACATGAAGCCTCAGTTGGGAATGTCCTTTGATCATCCAAGGGGATATTTTTCACTTTAAATTTATTATGTTTTTATTTATAATATTTTCTTCAATCTAGATATAAAAGAGTGTCAAAAATCATAATATAAAATCAATTTTTATTGTGTCAAAGAATGAATTATATTGCTACGTAGATATAGTTTTCAACACATTCGTATAATCGATACATTCACTCTATTTAGACATAAAATAATGTGGAAAGTGGTTTTCAATAAATATAATAATAGTTCACTATATTGTGGCCATAAATAAAATTTTTTTCTAATTAAAACCATAGATTTAATGGTGGTAAAATAATAAATTATTTGAACAAGGTTGTGTATGAATAATACCACATATTTGGTGGTTCTCCTATGGATCAATTATTAATTAACTTTAGTGTAGTCCTTTAAGAAGAGGGGTAGTACACATAGATAGATCAAAGGGATATCCTTTTATATTTGATAGATATGATGAAAATATATATTTTTAAAATATTGAAATATAATAATGTTATAGTAAAATAATTATTTCCAATTAAATCATATTTTACGTAAAAATAGATTGATTATAAAATTTGGTTAGATAATAATATTAACATATAACTAAAATGAAATTCCAGAGGTATCTCTATGTTTAACCCATAAGTAAATTATTTTTAACAATAACCGAGGTAACCAAATTTTACAATATTTACTTTTCATTATGAAAAAAATTATTTGAAAATATTAAATAATATTTATTATTATGATAAAAAATATGGAATATTATTTGTAATAATACTTTTATAGGAGTGGTGGAATTTTTTTTTATATCAACCTATAAAAAGCATTTGAAAATAGATTTTCGAAAAATAATAATTGTTCAGTATTAAAATATTTTTTTCCAAAATGAAGAATAATTTCAATTCACGTTTCATTAATTGGATATTGTTTATTAAAATATAACTAATGAAAATTTTAAAGATGTTCAAAAAAAAGACATTAGAAATGGTTATATGAAAAAATATACATCTATAATTTTTTTATTTTTTACTATTCACTAATCAAATATCCTTTTGAGAAAAATTAAAAAAATACACTTTTAATAATTATAATTTATTAATTTATAAAATGAAACACTGTTTTTTAAAATATATTTCTAAAAGTAAATGAAAATTATTATAATATCAGTGTGACATATTCAATAAATACCATTTGAGATGAAAACATTTTTTTGATCCATATAATTACATTAGAGAAAAGTGTGTACATATTTATTTTAAATTAAATTGTAAATTTATATTAAAAAAACAATTAGATGAATTTATAATATTATGTATATTTATATTTTAACATAAAAATGTAAATTCCTGGTTTTTAAGATATACTATATCATTGATTATATAGACGTTGGTTTCAATTTAAATAATGTTTCTAAATAATTCATGTGTTTTTCTAAATAATAACATATAAAATATTAGAGTGTTACATTCTAAACCTCAAAAAATTTATTTAACCCTTTAAATACCAAAATTAAATATATTCACCTGAGAATATCTATGTTTCTTATAATCCTTTGGTTCCCATATAGCTTCTTCCAATTGATAGTTCAACCAATGACCTTTTACAAGGTGATTTACCTTGTTACATACCATATTATCATTATGTTACAAAATTTATATAAATTGTGCTACATACGAAAGGAAATTATAAGCTACAAAGACTACGATTTTTATATTTGTGATTTATCGGATTTTAAAATATTAAATAGTGATACATGGAATTCATCATGAACATGAGATATGTTCAATGGAAGTATAATGTGATAATATTTCATTAATACTCAATCAATAATAATGAAAGTGTCAATATAAAAAATGGATTATATTTACCATATATATAAATCACATAAACATTTTCCATGTAGATATTTAATAGAATACATTTATAATGAAATAAAATTCTAGATATCTCCAATAAAATTTAAATCATTCCATTTTGTTATGTCACATGGTTTTTTATATTTATTTTTGTTTCATAAATTTTCATAACCTTTGTAATGACCCCGATTCCAGTAGCCTAGAGAAGTTGCCATCTTTTTTAACATTGGAATGATTAAATGAATAGAATACTGATGGAAAAATTTGATTTGTAGTTTTGGAGAACAAGATACATACATGATACTGATTTTACATCTGGAAAATAAAATAAATAATAACAAATAAAAAACATATGCATCCATGAAATTAATTACAATAATACATCTACATGTCCTAGGGAAAGGGAAAAATGAGTTTGATCTAAAATGATCTATTAGAGGTATTTAAAATGTAATATATATGATGTTATTAATGAATAATATTCATATCAATGAAAAATATCTAAAATACATGTCAATTAATAATTTTTTTGTCCATAATTAGGAAGGAATAAAAGACAATCAAATAATTCCATATAAATAATTACATGGTCATAAAAAATTACCACTGAAATTTTCTCCCATAAAATAATAAAATAATATATTGATAATTATGTAACTAATATTACTGAATGACTAAACAATAAATATCAATATTGAGTATAGTTACAGTCAAGATCAATCTTTTAGACTCATTATTTCTCTGGGTAGGAACTTGTATGATTTTTCCAAATGATTCATCTTATGAGACAATAGAAGCATAAAGGGTATATGTAAACTATGGTACTCATCCATACATTTATTTATAAATAATCCTTCATATATTAGACAATTTTTTTAATACATTGTAAATATACATTATACTAAAATATTTGAAATGAGTAAAGGATACATATTTAACAATATTTCCCTAATTAATCAAATTACATTCATGAAAATAATGTATGTAAAAATTATTTAAATATTAGGTAATAATCATATCAATAAAATGAAGATTTATATAATTAAGAGAAATTTTATTTCAACTGATTTTTTTATAATAAATTAATTCTTTCATATGAATGTTGATAATCACAAAACAATGTGTGACTCTACACTAATTAATTCCGTATGGTAATTTTAAATTCAAATGTGGATGGATGAAATAAATCAAATTGAAACCTAAAATTTCACAAATAATGAGTTTCTTATGATATTAAATGTAAAAAGGGGAAGTATAGACACCACTTAAAAAGAAATAATAGGTGAATATGGATTGTATCTCATAGAAAATAAGATTGAGATGGAAATCTCTTACCTTACTCCATTTTTTGGTTGAATTATATTTGATATACTATATAGTTTTTAAGAAATTAAATAAATTATTCTATAACCATAGTAATATTTATAATTTCATATAGGTTACATTTATATAATCTTATCAACATTTTTTCCAAAATAATTCATTAAATTGATTGTTTCATGTGTTAATTGTCATATTTTTCGACTATGTATTGACTAAATATTTGTGGATAACTGTAATTATATTTTGAATTAAAGCTATAAAAAATTTATCAATGATTTAAATATTATATATATTCAATATATTTATATTTTGAGTAATCTATATAATTTTCTTATAGGAAATACAATGCATTGTTTTGGAAGAAGATATGTCACACATACCCATGAACATTGTTTCCATTTTTTCTTATTTAATAAATGAAATGTAAATGTAATATATATCTATTTAGTATCATTTTTATTTCATATAAATCACATATTTATTAAATTTTATTTTTAATACATTACATGTAATATGTGAATGAATGACATAGCATTGTGATGTGGTAGTCTGCTGTAAACGCAAGAGACATTATCATATTACCACAAAATTGAAAGTATAAAGATATTTTGAATATAATAAATCTAATGATATTAATCATTATAACAATAATATATATAATATTAATACTATAAATCCATTCGTAATACCAACCCTGAAAAGTTCTAATAGAAAAATGAATGAAACTGGTTCGTGAGCTGGTAGTCTGTAGTAAATGCGAACCACGATTTTATAACACATTTAATTTAAGGGTGTGAAGCTATAGGTTATAACCTATAAAAATATCAATATATAGATGATAATTCTGTTTTTATATAAAAATATTATAATTATTAATTATGGAGGTGAAGAAGGAAATAAAATAAAAACACTTCTATAATTACATTACCTCTTGTTCATTATCCTACATATGTTTTCACAAAAAACATTTAAGTGATTGATTTGGGTAAATTTTGTTCATTATCTGATTAGGGGATGAAATTTTTGATGCAATATAGATAAGTATTGGATGATACAAATGTCATGATATGTGTGATGATGTGGCGAGGGTGAGGGAACTTTTAGAATTGAGGAGGATTTTCAATCCTGTAAAAAATCAAAAGTATTCACTATTGGGTTGTGTCCCCCACTTAATGTTGATTAAAAATCAATGATTAATTTGATTAATGTATTATATTTCTCATAAGAAACTCCAAAACATAGTAGAACCAATTTTTTAGTTATTTTCATTCTTAATCCCAAAGTTTCCTTATTCAAAATTGTCAATTTCCATTAGGTTAACTGGCTTCCCTACATAATTAATCTATATTTTTTGTATACAATAAAATTATACCATGTAGATAATTTTTAGCCACTAATTAAAACAAATAAATACAATATTTAGCATAAATATCTAATATGAGTTAGAAATTAATTTTATTAAAATACCTTTATTATAAATTATCATTAATATAAATTTAGGAATTCATAGTTTATTTGAATTTGATAATATAAATATAATTATAGTTTTAGATTATATTATTTTAAAATAAATGAAAGAATAATGTATTAATCTAAAAAATTATTATAGTTAAATAATTATTTCAATTTACATCACTATTAATGATTAAATATCATTTAATTTATTTAATTATTAACATAATGATTCATGGGATGCCACGTCTTAAGAATTAAATTCAATAATGCCATATCTAAATAAATAATGTAAATTATAACAGCAAAAAAATCAATTTAAGTTCAAATTAATATTTATAACATAACCATTTTTTTTATCCCCATTATAAGACATTATTATTATTAAAATCATTAAAGGTACATTTTTTGTTGTTTTCATTATATAATATATTATATGACTCATATTTTTGTTAATTTGTCCAAAAATATTAAAATTAAATCCCAGGGTTATTTGGTTCTAAATATTTCTAGAAAATGGTAGTTGAAATGTGTTGGGGTATCTGTTCAACATATATTCTAGGTTGAACCACTAATTAACTAATTTTTATATCAATGACTATGGTTAATTCAAAATTTTCACTAATAATTTATATGAAAACTTAATTTTAACATATTAGTAATTATAAATTATATTAATTCGCAATATATAATACATATTTCCAAATTCAATCCACATAAGTGGATAGAAATTAATATTAAATTAATGCAACAAGGGTGATGATAAAGTAGGTTTTAAAGTTGAATATGTACAAATGTTTACAATATTTATTATGTCTTAATTAAAAATAAAAATTATTTGAATAGACTATATCAAATTTGTAGATGTATAATTGTGAAAATTTTAAATTAAAATGAATTTAATAATATAATTAATCATTCTAAATTATACAATCGAAGCCTCGATTTCCACATAAAACTATTCATTCTCTACAATTTATCAAATAATAAAAATTCTAAAAAAATAACAAAAATTAAACTAAGTATAATTTTAAATTTATTTTCAAAAAATTAAATATTGTTTTTCTCAAATAAAAATTTTAAAATATTGAATTTTAATTTAAAATAAGTGAATTATTAGATGGTGAAAAATATTTCTTTTGATAAACATATATTTTATATATAAAATTACATTTTTTAATATCTTAGAAATTAAATAACTTCTACATAAATGTGGAAATTTTTGATTTTATATATAATATATAAATATAATTAATATTATTCCTTAATAAAATTTGATTTAAATTATTTGTATGAAACTACTTTGGTCGCAACATTTTTTTAAAAATAACATCTCATTTATTTTTTATTGGTTTTTTTGATATTTAATTAACTTATAACTAATGAATTCAAAAAAAATTTCATAATTTCTTCAATCATATTGATAATAATTAATTTAATTTCAATTAGATATATTTTTTTAATAATACTAATATAATTTTTTTAAAATATCTCTTTATCATAAATCAATATATTAAAGAAAATCTTTATTGTGTGTAAGACAATCTAGATAAATGTATCTTAAATTTAAACCTATATCATATATTGTATTTATTTATAAATTAAATATTTTTAAAATGATGGGGTTGTTATATTCATTTCTACACAATTGGTATCATGTCATACATTCTATTGATTAAAATGCATTTCTTTCAAAATAACGGTGTGTTACATTCTCCCCTTGATAAATAAATGGAATCCTCCCAATTCAAACAATGATACATGTAATCTATGGTTCGATATATTTAAATACCTATTATAAAAAAGAAATTTTTTTTTAAAAAAAATACCATCATAACATTATTGAAAAGAAAGTACATATATTATATGAAATAATCACATAACTAGATTTATAATAAGGATAACATTGATTTAATGTGATGTTTTGTACATAGATATAGATAATTAATAATTATAGTGAGTGATAGGGGCAATTGATAACATGAAAGTGAATCAGTAATTTAATGTTAATGGAATAAAAACCATAATACTGTGTTTGTTCAAATGACCAACTAATTCATCAGATATGAATGTAAGAGGATAACATTTTAATTTTAATATACCTTTTCATAATGTTGATCCTCCATCATCAGTGTATATACAAAATTTAATTCATTCTATTTCATAAGAAAAATTTCATATTTTTGTTGTTACTTTTACTATTTTTACACTTTCTATTAAAACATGTTTCAAAATATGGTGATGTTATAAATTAATGTCCAAATGAAATCCAATGTTCAGCATAATATATTTCATAAATGGGTAACCATATAATTCTTGAAAAATATCATGATACAGTACACTAGGAATAAGGTAATTATATTTCCAAAATGAACGTACCAATAATCTCTTAAACAACATGAATTGGTTCATAATCATTTCTTAAAAAACATGTTTATTCTGTTTTTAATGAATTCTTTCAAAACATGTTAATTGGATTAATCACTATAAATTCCATATTTTAATCATTTATAAATTATTTTTTATTATGTAAAATATTTTTTATTAGATATATTTATTCAATATGCATATTCTATAGACTTCATCAAGGATAATATAAAAATTTTCCAATCAATCATTAATCCATTCAATTGTATTCTATAAAATCCATTATACATTATCTATATCAATCATTTCTATGTCATAATATCATTTTCTCAACATCATGAACATATTATTAGTTATAATTTTTTTATTCACGTCTTAACCAATAATTTCTACTTACCAATGGCTAATTTTTCTTGTTCAACGATACAATTTAGAATAAACATTAAAATACCTAAAAATATTTACAAATGTACAATTATTTTTTATTTAATAATTATAATCATGACGATATGATTGATAAAATACTCAAACTAAATAATTTAAGGACCAAGAATTTTGAAGTAATTTTTTTTAATTATTTGGAATTTTATGAGTGTGTGGCTCTTGACGGCACTTCATTCCGAGGCCCGGTGAGCCCGGAATCAAGTTCCGATGTTTTTTTTCCGGTATGTTTAGTAATCATATATCCCTGTTTTTCAATATATTGAACCAGTGCTCGAAATTGAAATCTGAGGACACCGATGAACTCGCATCACCGGTAATTTCTTCAGGGGACCTTTACCGCCGTTGTGTTTTATGCGGGTTGAATGTTAAAATTTGCGGTTTAATTAAGAAGTTAAATAAAATTGTTTAGAACAATTTTATATATCTATGGAAGTTATTTCCTCCAATGGGAAGTTATTTGTGGGTCCCACACCCACATAACTTCACATGTGTGGATATTTGAGAGGTGGGGCCCACACGATCCCCAACCTTTCATCTCCCATAACTCTCCTCAAACTCCCCAATTAATTATGCTTCCTTTATTGCGAAAACCTCCTTATTTATGAGTTCTCTTCACCTCCCCCCCTCTCTCTTTAATTTTTTCCATCACATGTTAATAAATGAGTTCAACCTCTTTAATTAATTAAATAAATTGTTTGAATTTTTAATTACATGTGTCAATAATATAATAGCATAGCTATTATATTATTTAAGAACTTGTTTGTTACAGAAATTAGTGGGAGCTCTGGAGAAATAGAGAAGGTTGTTCTTCAATCAAAGAAAGAACACCATCCTCCTAATGAAGAACCACCGAGGAATGTCATACATTTCCTTAAATCTTCGTCCAAACCAAAGGAGAAGGAGAAACCGACAAGGAATGCTGGCGATGTGTCATCCTCATAACTTCATTCCTGTCATCAACGAATTTACATCGTCTTCCTGTGACGTTGTCTACCATGACGCATGTCTTCCACGAACCTTATTACAAGGAAGGGGTTTGTTCTTAGTGAAGTGATTATTTGGCACCCTGTTCATCATTGGATATTATAGCCTATCTTTGGACAATTGATACTGCTTAACGCGGAGGGTGTGGGCCGAAGAAACACAGCCCAAAGACCCTCCGTAGTATCATTGTTTTTGATTGAGGCGTGTTTGAAGAGGCGGTGATGGAGAAGAGGCAGTTGTGCGTTGGCCGCGTGCGGATGAACCACGGCCCGCAACCACGGGCCGCTCGGCCGGGAATGAATCGGCCGACCAAAGCCGGTCGGGCTGAAGGGAGGACCTGCGGCGCCGTGTTGTGAAGAACTAGGGCCCACACAGGGCGGGCCACTTCAATGGAAGAACCGACCGTCTTGTCGGCCGGATGGGTGGAGTATGTCTAAGGAACCAGGGTGCCATGCTGGACGATCGGCAGCCCACCCGTGCAGGCCTCTTGTGCCGAGAAGGCCGGCCAGATTCGGATGGACGGTTAGGGAGGGCAGTGCCACTTGGTGCTGCCGGTTCGGGCATCCGGGGGGGGGGGGGGGGGGGGGGCTACCTCGGACAGCTCGGCCGGCCGGCCGAGCCGCGGCCCAGCGTGCCGCGCCGCGCAAGGCCACACCGTAGTCGGGCCAGGCCGCACCTCACCGGGCTGGGTCGTGCCCCCTCGGGATGGGTCATGCCCCTTCAGGGAGGGCCATGCCCCTCGGGCTGAGCCGTGTATTTCAACAGGCCGGTTCGACCCCTCGCCGGGTTAGACCAACCAAAACTAGGTTGACCCGACCTGTCGGTCCACTAGGCTTAACGGGCCGACCTCGTTTTCACTTAAATGTGAATAACTATAAGACCGCATGTCTAATCAATGCACTGTCTGAGTCCCTGAGACACTTTTGACAAAGAGTTCCTTTTTCAATACTCTAATTGTGTTTTGTGTAACATTGTAAAATTTCCAGGTTTGGAACGAGCGTATTTCCAACCAGGTCCCAGAGCGAATATGCTAATAACTCTCAGACCAGGCATCTGATTGACACGCCTTCTATTGCGTTGGGTTTCTATTGAAGAGGAAAAATTCAGGGTATATAAACTGTAGAAATATTGATAGTTGATGTATCGACCCCTTGGGTTAATGAGCAGAACCTCCCAGAATCAAGCGTGTTGTGTGTGAGAACCCAACAGCTGGCTGCAACTATGACGACTTCTATACTAGAATCCATTGTGAGTTCGGTGACGACGAAAACTGTACATGAATTCTCCATGGGTTCGGCAGCGACGACAATTGTACTGGAATCCACCGTGGGTTCGGTAGTGATGACAATTGTACTCGAATCCTACATGGGTTTGGCAGCAATGACAATTGTATTGGAATCCTCTATCGGTTCGGCAGCGAGGACAACTGTAATTGAATCCTTATTGGGTTAGGCAACGATGACGAATCCGTGACTTCATCTACTCATCTCTATCACTATATGAAGGATGTGTACCTATGCGAGCAGATTCATGACTTTCAATCATTATCATTGATTTGATTGACTTATTTCCTGTGTGGACTGGGTTGTACATGGGATTGATTAATGGGGAAAAACTGGGATTGATGACTTAGGTATATGTATGGTAATATACCTTAGTATGGTTGGTTGAAACTTTGTGATTGTATCTTTTTGTTATGGTTTATCCTTCGGGGATTCTGGGAGACCATTAGGTGTCTCGGGTCCATACTGAATATTGTTATACTCACCCCAGTATGGGCTATTCCTACACTATGTTTTTTTGGATGCAGACAACAGACATCACTGATCATGGTAGAGGCTTTTAGAGCTAGACGGTACCTGGAGGTGGACCACTTGGTGAGAAGTACTCGGAGGAGACGGACGGACCCGAGGTACTAAGGAGACTATCTTTACCCACCCTTCAGGTGGGATTTGCGAAGGATGACTCGATGGTTGCTTCTTTACTCTACTATTTTTGTACCAGTCTTTCAGTTTTTTTGTACTTTTAGTTGGGTTTGTATACTGGCCCATTTAATATCAGCACTTACTTTTTGTTCTCAGTTTACTTAGTGTTTACTTTTGTTGCATACTATGTTGTTCTTTTTTATTATATTAAGGCAATGCCTTCCCTTTTTATAAGGCCACAGCCTTATACATTACTTAATCTTGAGTTATTACAATAATACACATTGAGGATCTTTTCATGTTTAGAGTTTTATAGAATTATATCATAAATCATGCATTACATTCCACCTTTAAACAAGGTGGTTACATTAAAGACCATATTCAATTTTCTCATGAAAGTAGATATATTTAAATTAAAACAAGGACTCTTTCTAGACACTTCCTCACCACTATCGTCACATCATGTACATTTCCCTTGACATTTGAAACACGTTTCATAAACTTGGGATGAGCATAAAAAGCTCAATAGGGATATAAAAATACTGAATGAAAACCTTAGTCCATGTATACATAAGTATCATTTAAAACATACTACACTAGAAAAACATAATCACATTAACATACCTCATTAAATCATAAGATTTATGTATAAATCATAGAAGTGATAAGACATAAAGGTAACTGGAGGCATTTATAACATTCTTACATAGGGAGTCACCCTCATGGTTACGTTTGGAATACTCATCATAGTATATTCCATAAATCTCTTCGGTGAAACCTTATCGTTTAACCCCTTTTCATTACCCAATGCATTGGTGAGCTATCACGGGCTCACCCACCCAAATTTTATCAAAGAACCACCCAGCTTTATAAAAAAATTCCCATGAACCATAACATAATCATCTCACATAAAACATGTATAAAGGAAAATTTATATTTCCACATTTCAATCACAAGATATCAAAAACACATTGATATAATCAAAAAATTATCAAAACCATTTTCAATACCAAAATACAAAAAATTAAAACATGGTATTGTTTTTCATTTAAAAATAGTTATGGCTTGTAGAGGAAGTTGAAACTCAAATAATGGTCATGGCGGCGGAAAAGTCGTTGTCGCTGAATACGTAAGACAAAATCTTTCCCTTTTTTCATTTAGTAAAACGATTTATATAAAGTGATTCCTTTTGAATAAAACTAAAAGTCAAAGGGGTTTATACATTGTATAAAAGAAAGTTGTGTATAAAACATAATAAATCCCAATGAATGGTGATTGAGACGAAGTCCCTTACCTCGTGTCCAACTTGACTTGATCGTTCTTTAATCTCCTGAATATTAAACTAGCGTTGATTTTTACTTAATAATGAACCTTTTTCAAGTTCATTATTCCTTTTATATCTCTTATATCAATGTTATGAACATTATGTAATTATTTAAGCTAATAATAGTTGTATTGTCAATCTTTGAAATTTGAGTCAAAAATAAACTTCTTATAATTAAAAGTTGTTCATGTGGTAAAATATCTATTATAACCAGAATTATATTAATGATTTAGATATAATATATATATAATATACCGAGTATAGACATGCATTTATAATAATACATAACATTTAGATGTAAGAAGTGAAATGCACCGTTCATGGAGACGGTAAGCCGTACGTACGCATGAATTCTACTTTAATTTCCCTTTATGTATTTAATAGAATGAAATCATAATGATATAAATGTATATTACTATTATAGTATGTTATAATATGTAATACCATTAACTCCATCCTTTATACATCCCACATATGGCATTAACGAATCAAATAACATTTAGGGGGCGGTAGTCTGCACTTCCTAAAATGAAATTAACGTGTTTACCCATAATGGAAACCATAATCGTATGACATAAATGAAAAATACAGAAGCCTAAGGAAAAACATAAACATAATATATATCATATATAAATATAGTGACATCTTAATGGCCACCATGAGAGGTGTTAAAATAATTTTGAATAATCATCGTTTTGTAAAGAAGTAATTCGCCACCCACAGAAACAGTATGTTCATTAACCATTAGACAAGAGTGTGTTTAAGTGTAAATAAAATCCTTCTCATAACACCATAATATAATATTTAAGATACTGTTTTTGTTACAAAATAATGTAATTAAAATAGTTTATGGGGATGGAGAAGAAAAATAAAACAAAAGAACATAAGAGAAACAATACCTTTATATCGGGTAACTCCCCATGGTTTGAACCAAAAGGGATTCTTGAAGAGATTTCTTCCTATGGTAAGGATTATATGATGAAGATAGAGACATGGTGAGATAAAATGAGCTTAATTTGGCTGAGCCAGTGGCTTGAGAGGTGTGGGTAAGGGGGTAGAGTTGGGGGCCTTTTATAAGAGGGAGGTGGGGCACTCTTGGAAGGTCTTGAAAGGTTACTTTATTTTAAAATGATCTTCAGATTCTAAAGGTCCCAAAATGATATATTTAGAGGATAATGTGATGAGGGTTCTAAATCCACCCATACTATAGGTTTTTGACCATTGTAGATATTATATTTTACATTATCTTTTCATTTTATTTAAATCGTTCATTAATGAGATAGTCACTCCATAACCATGGTGTCATAAATAAATAAATTTATTTAATTTATAAAAATTGTAATAAACATTCCATGATGTGAGAAATCTTTTTTTATTTCCAATTGATATTTATAGTATAATATATCATTTATTTAGGAAGAATTAAAATTTTTTACATAGGTGTTACATAATTTTGTTATATTTTTCTTTCTTTAAAAATAAAATGATAAAATTTCAATATCACACAAAAGGGATTCCATGTGGTCCCCAAGTTGGTACAAGGAATCCCATGGTAATCCATGACATAAAAAGTAGCATTAGGAATTATGTTGGGGTCATTATATATTATTATGATATTTTTTATTACCCTTAACTACCCGATTACTAATTAATCACTATAATTAAAGATAATTACCGTCCTTACTATTCATAATGTCCAAAAATAAAAAAGTCTTAATTAAATAATTTGAACCTTATTATTCCAAATATGGAATCAATTTTACCAAATTAATAACAAATAAATTACAGTAATTAATTTAAAAATAATTCCTGTTGTCAAAACAAATAACTAAGTTTTTTTGAAACAATATCAATCAAATGTTTGAAACTTTTTTATGCCCAATTGCAAAGTGAAATTAATTAAAATGAATAAAATTGGAAAAAATGTTAAAAATATATTCTAATTACACTTGAAAACCAAATAAAAAGATTATCTAACCATATAATTAAATTAGATGAAAAACAGTTTTGAAGTAAAATGTAGTATTTTTCACTATTCATTAAAAAAATAACATTGTTAGAAAAATACCAAAATTTTATCCAAAGTAAAGTTAAACGTCCCAATCCTAAATAATAAGTTTATTTTGATAAATAAAGCTTATTAAATTGTAAAATGTTTGATTTAATAAATCTTTTCAATCAAAAGGCGGTAAAATGATCTTTTAAAAAATATTAGAGTATTCAGTGATTAAGATTGGATTAATTCTCATTTTATGCCTCTAAAACACTATCTTATTCATAAATATACATATATATGAAAATCCCTAATTATTTACAGACTTGGGATGTTAAATCCTCCTCCCCTTTAGAAAATTGTGTCCTTGCAATTTATTTACTATTAGAATAAGTGGGGGTATTTATCCCTCATTGCATTTTTATATTCTCATGTTTCCTTTTAAATAATGGGGTTTTTCCACAGAACCATTACATGATGAATCAACTTATTCTGAAATAATTTCTCCCTGTGGTAATGAATCTGGACCAGTTGTTCCTCATAAGATAAATTCTCTTCCAGGTGAACTACATCTACACTCAAAACATGAGATAGTTTTGGAATTTACTTCCTTAACATTGAAACATTAAAAACATTGTGTACTTAAGATAAACTCTGTGGTAAAGCCACTCGGTATTCAACTAATAAAACTCTCTCTAGAAATTTATATTGTCCAATGAACCTTGGACTCATCTTTCCTTTCATACCAAATCACATCACACATTTCCATGGTGAAACATTGAGAAAGACATGGTCAACTACCATAAAAAGAGATTTTTCCTCATGTTGTCCACATAACTTTTCTTCCTACTCTGAGCTATTCTCATGTGTTTCTGTATCATCTCAACTCTTTCTGCCAACCGTTATACCGATTCTAGTCCCATCAACTTCGTTTCACCTACTTTATCCCAAAAAGTTGGAGTTCGACACCGCTACCCATATAATGCCTCAAATGGTTCCATCTGTATACTGGAATGAAAAATGTTATTATATAAAAACTCAACCACATAATGAATTTGGTCCCAACTTCCCTGATAATCCATCGAACAAGAACGTATCATATCCTCTAAAGTATGAATTGTTTGTTCTGACTGTCCATCTGATTGAGGATGAAAAGCATTACTAAAATTTAATTCCGTTCCCAATGATTTCTGAAGGCCTTTCCAAAAGTTATAAGTAAACCTAGGATCATGATCAGATACAATGGAGTGGGGAACTCCATGTAAGCTGACTATTTCTGTAATATACAATTGAAAAATTTGGTCTAGCGAAAAATTATCTCATATAGCAAAGAAATGAGAAGATTTAGTCAACCGATCAACAATAACCCATATTCCATTATTACATCGTGGTGTCTTCGGCAACCCTACAACGATGTTCATGGATATATTCTCCCATTTCCACTCTGGAAATGGTAAAGGTTGAAGCATCCCTATGAGTAACATCCGCACTGCTTTAACCTATTGACAAGTAAAATACTTCACAGTAAAATTAGCAATATCTTTTTTCATTCCATCCCACTAGTAATACTCCTGAAAATCTCTATACATCATAGAACTGTCAAGATGAACTAAAAACAGTGAACTATGAGCTTCACATAACAACTCACTCTTCAACTCTGAATCACAAGGCACACACAATATCTTCCCAATTATCAAAACACAATCATTATCATTGTTGAATTCATGGAACATACCCCTTAGAACCATCTCTACCTTTTTTTCAACTCATTGTCTTCCTTCTGAGCTTTCTTAATTCTGCCTGTCAGAGAAGATTTCACTGATACGTGAAACAAAAAAATAATAACATCATGCACCAAAAAATTCTATTCCAATGTTCATCAAATCCTTAACCAAATGATCAAGTTCCAAACATAACATGGTTAATGAAGCATTACATTTTCAACTCAATGCATCATCCACTTTATTTTCTTTTCCCAGATGGTAATGAATTGTAAAATCATAATCCTTTATCAATTCTATACATCTCCTCTATCTCATGTTCAATTATATCTATGTCAATATATACTTTAAACTTTTGTGATCGGTATATATTTCACACTTTACTCCAAACAAATGATGCCTCAAAATTTTTAAAGCGAAAAAAACAGCTGCTAATCCCATATCATGTGTAGGGTAATTTATCTCATGAGTTTTCAACTGACGTGAATCATAAAAAATTACCTGATCATTCTGTATTAGGACACAACCAATTAAATTCAACGAAGCATCACTATTTATAAAAAACTCACTATTCTGAGAAGGTAGTGTCAAAACCGAAGCATTCTCTAATATTCTAATCAATTACTAGAGACAATCATTACATTCTTTTGTCCAGATGAACTTAACACCCTTTCGAGTTAGCTTAGTCAATAGGATAGAAAACCGCGCAAAATTTTTACCAAACCTTTGTTAATAGACTTCCAAACCAAGAAAGCTATGAATCTCAGTTACATTTGTGGGACATGGCCATTCTTCACCAACATTTGTTTTTTTAGGATCAACAGTTATTCTATCATTAGAAAAGAAATTTTTTCATCCCAAAATCACACTTACTAAATTTCACATACAATTTATTTTCTTTTATGGTTTGAAAAATAACCCTAAAATGACTTTCATGCTTCTCTTTACTTTTAGAAAACATGAAAATATCATCAAGGAAAACAACCACAAACTTATCCAAGAACTCATTGAAAATTCTATTCATACGGTCCATGAATACAGCAGCTACATTAGTTAACCCAAAAGGAATTACTACAAATTCATAATGACCATATCATGTATGAAACACAGTATAAAGAATATCTAATCTCTTTACCTTCAACTGATGATACCCCAATTTTAGGTCAATCTTTGAAAAATTATGAGCTCCCTGGAGCAGATCAAACAAATCACTGATATGAGAAAATGGATATTTGTTCTTAACAGTGATGTTATTCAAGGATCTATAATCAATGAAAAGTCTCATTGAAAAATCATTATTTTTATGAAATAATACAGGAGCACCCCATGGTGATGTGCTAGGTCGAATGAAACCTTTCTCTAATTAATCTGGAAATTTCTCCTTCAACTCTAAAATTTCAAATCGAGCCATTCGATAAGGGGGTTTTGAAATTGGCTTAGCATCAGGAACTAGGTCAATAATAAATTCAACTTCCTGATATGGTATTATTCCAGGGAACTCATCTGGAAAAACATAAGAATACTCATTTACCACTAGAACATCATTTATCTGAACAGTTCCTTTGTTTTCATCAATATGTGAAAGGTAACATTCATTTCCATCTTTTACATGTTTCTCAGCCTCTTGATATGTTATCAACAGTAAGGGTTCATACTTGTACACCAACTGAATGTTTTTCTAAAAAGAAACTTATTTTGCTCTAAAATCAATCTTAACATGGTAAACAGAGATCCAATCTGTACCTAGGATAACATCAAACTATGCTAGAGGTAAAACAATAAGGTTTTCAAGTAGGTTCTCTCCACGAATTAGGATATGAAGATTCTTATAAATTCTTTTTTCCTTAACATTTCCCCCAGGTGGTTTTACCACATGTTCAGGAGTCATTTATTGAGATTGAATTCCCAATTTAATATAAATTTTTTTAGAGATGAAAGAATGTGTAGACCCCAAATCAAACAACACATTGGCATAATCTGAAAAAACAAAAAAAGGGCTTGATACCGCTTCATTTGACGGCCCAACATCTGCTAAAGTATTTTCAATGGATTTCACCACATGTTTATGCATCTAGTCTGAATGGTTCCCATCATTTGAGCTCTTTGTCAAACACTTGTTTCCATAATGATCTATCTCATTGTACTTGAAACATTTCACTAACTGTAAAACAAATTTGGTCTTCCCATCACCCTAATCTTTTTCAGTTGAATCACGAGCCTTAGGTCCAATCTTACCACCTCGATAGCACCTTACAGAATTCAAAAGACATCCCCCATCATACTTTTTACCACATTTATCACAAATTGCATACTTAGTATTCTTACCATCAGACCTTTTTGAACGATTCTTTCATTTCTCCTGCCACCTCAGTCACTTCTTCTGTTGGTTGTTATAGAACACTTGATAATCTGAAAACTTCATTTCCACTACCTCAGCACATCGAAAAATATTTTCATAACTTTTGAACTCATGAGAAGCTAATGCCCTTCGATATTTTGGCTTTAATACTGAGAAAAACGATTGATTTTACTATCAAGGTCTCAGATAAAATTTGGTGCATACCTTGCCAATCGAGTGAATGTTTCTTCATAAGTACCCAATGAGTCGTCTCTTTTCCACAAATCGAATAATTGTTTCCCCATCTTAATTTGAACAGCCTTAGGAAAATATTTCTCAAGAAATATACCTTTGAATTGATCCTAGTCAAGATCATCAATGTAATCAGCATCCCTGATATTTTTAACCATTAACCACCATTGATCCGCTTCACCATCCAAATTCTAAATAGAAAGACTAACTTTATGATTTCTTGAATACCCCATGAGATTGAAAATATTCTCCAGTTCTTTAATCCACCCTTCAGCTAGCACAGGGTTAGATGATCTTTTGAATGATGGGGGATGTTGCCCCATGAAATGTTCCAACACTGACATTGTCTTCTGTGGTTGATATGGCAGATCTTGTGCATGTATACCACCACCATTTATCTCTTGAGTCAAATGTTTCATTACAGCAAGAAACCATTCAGTTCAAATTCTGAAAAAAAGTATTTTTTGATAATCATTTAATAAAAATATAACTCAAAAAGTTATATAAACCGACCTTTGATACCTACTATAAGTCCCCAGCCTTAAACATTAATTAATCTTGAGTTATTACAAGAATACACATTGAGGATCTTTTCAACTTTAGATTTTTTGATAATTAGATCATAAATCATGCATTCATTCCACTTTTAAACACGATGGTAAAATCAAAAACAATATTAACTTTTTTTCATAAAAGAAAAAATATTTAAAATAAAACATGGATTCTTTCTTGACACTTCCTCAATGCTATCATCACATCATGTACCTTTACCTTGACCTGTGAAAAAATTTCAAAAACATGGGATGAGCATAAAAATATGAGTAGGGATATAAAAATACGGAAAGAAATCCTTAGTCCATGTATACATAAGAATCAGTGAAATATTACTTCACTCATAAAACATATTCACTATAACATACCTCATGAAATTGTAATATTTAAATGTAACATGATGATTTCATAACATTATTACATAGGGAGTAACCCTCATGGTTATGTTTGGAATACCCATCATAGTATATTCCCTAAATCTATTTGGAGAAACCATAGCATTATACCCTCTGCATTACCCAATGCATTGGAGTGATATCACGGGCTCACCCACCATTAGTATATCACGGAACCACCCTTCTTCATAAACAATGCCCGAGAACCATAACATAATTGTATCACATAAAACAAGCATAAAGGAAACATAACATTTCCACATTTCAATCAGAAGATATCAAAAACACATTTATATAATCAAAAAATTATAAAAACCATTTTCAGTAAAAAAACTATAATAAAATTAAAACATGGTATTTATTTTTCATTTAAAATAATGTTATGGCTTGTTTAGGAAGCCAAAACTCAAATAATGGTCACGACGGCAGAGAAGTCATTGTTGCCGCATACGTAAGACAAAAACAGTCGCTTTTTTCATTTAGTAAAACGCTTCATATAAGTATATTCCTTTTGACTAAAAGTAAAAGTATAAGGGGTTTATAGACCATATAAAAAATTGTTGTGTATAAAACAAAATATGCCTCAATGAATTGATATTGAGACGATGTCCCTTACCTCATGTCCATCATGACTCGATCATTCTTTAATCTCCTGAATAATAAACTAGAGTTAATTTATACTTCCTTAAGACCATTTTTCTAGTTCATTATTCCTTTTATATCACTTTTTACCATGTTATGAACATTATGTAATTATTTATGTTAATAATGGTCATTTTTTCGATCTTTGGTACTTGAGTAAAAAAAACTTCTTATAATTACAAGTTGTTCATGTGGTAAAATTTCCATTAAATCCATAATTATATTCATGATTTAGATATCATATATATCATATATATCTAGTATATACATGAATTTATAATATTACAAAAGATTTATAGGTAAGAAATGAAATGCACCGTTCATAGAGAAAGTAAGTCTTACGTAAATATAAACGCTACTTTTATTTCAAGTTTTTTTGGTATTTAATGAATGAAATCATAATGATATAAAGGTATATTATAATTCTAGTACGATATCATATATAATACCATTAACTCATTCCTTTATATGTCCCACATATGGCATTAACAAATCAAATCACATTGAGGGGGCGGTAGTCCGCACATTCTAAAATGAAATTATCGTGTTTACCCATTATTGAAACCATAAAGGTATGCAATAAATAAAAAATAAAGATTCCTAATGATAAAATAAACATAATATATATCATATATAAATATAGTGACATCTAAATGTCCACCATTTGAGGTGTTAAAATAATATTGAACAATCATCGTTTTGTGAGGTAGTAATTCGCCACCCACAGAAACATGTTCTCTTTAACCATTAGATGGGAGTGTGTGTAAGTGTAAACCAAATACTTCTCATAAAAACATCCTATTATATTGAAGATAATGTTTTTGTTACTAATTTTAGGAATAAAAATAATTTAGGGGGATAGAGAAGAAAAATAGAACAAAAGAACCTAATAGAAGACATTACCTTTATATCGGGTGACTCCCCTTGGTTTGAACCAAAAGGGTTTCTTGAAGAGCTTTCTGCCTAGGGTAAGGCTTCTATGATGAGGAGAGGGATATGGATAGATATAATTAGTAGAGTTTGGCCAATTTTATGACTTGAGAGGTGTGGGTAAGGGGATAGAGGTGGTGGCCTTTTATAAGAGGGATGAGGAGCACTCATGGAATGTCTTGAAATGTTACATTAATATAAAATGATTTTCGGATTTCAAAGGTCCCACAAGGATATATTTCTAGGATAAGGTGATTAGGGTTCGAAATACACCAATCTGATATGTTTTTGACAAGTTTAGGTCTTAGTATTGACATTATCATTTCATTTTATTTAAATCGTTAATTAATGAGTTAATCACTGCATCATCATGGTGTATAAATAAATATATTTATTTAATGTCAAAAAATTAAAAAAAATTCCATGATGTAGGAAATATATTTATATTTCCCATTACTATTTATAGTCTATGTGATAATTTATTTTGACAAAATTAAAATGTTTTTACTTTGGTGTTACATACATTTATTGTATTTTCCTTTCTTTAAAAAAATGATAAAATGAAACTATCACACAAAAGTGACTCCATGGGGTCTCAAAGTTGTCACAGGGCATCCCATAGTCAGCCATGACAGAACCAATAGCATTAGGACACATTTATGGGTCATTTGATATTATTGTGATAATATTTTATTACCCTTTACTACCCGATTAATAATTAATCATGATAATTAAAGATAATTAACATCGTTACTATTCAAAATGTCCAAAAACAAAAGAGTCTTAATTAAATAATTTGGACCTTTTGATTCCAAATATGGAATCCATTTTACCAAATTCAAAATACATAAATTGCAGTAATTAATTTAAAAAGAATTCATGTTGTTAAAACAAATAGAGCGTTTTTTAGAAACAATATCTATCAAAAGATTGACAGCTGTTCATGCACAATTCCAAAGTGAAATTAATTACAATGACCAAAATTGGATTAAATGGTAAATATATATTCTAATTAAATGTGAAAACAAATTAGTAATACAGTCTAAAAATATAATTAAATTAGATGAAAAAGCATATTTGATGTAAAATGTAGTATTTTTAACTATTCATTAAAAAAGAACATTTTCAAAAAAATAACAAAATTTTATCCAAAATGATTTTCAATGTACCAATCCTAATGAATAATATTATTTTGAAAAATAATGCTTTTAAAGTTTTAAAAAATTTTATTTAAAAAAGGTTTTCCATCAAAATGCGGTAAAATGATCTTTTAATAAATATTAGAGTATTCTATGATTAAGATTGGATTTACTATCATTTTAAGACTCTAAAACACTATCTAATTCAGAAATATACATATATATGAAAATCCATTAATCTTTAGTTACTTGGGATGTTACCCTTTTTGTCGGGATTTACATCGTGGTGCTAGTCGCCAGCCCCTGGCCTATGGAAGGCAGGCTCGGGGTAGTCACGGCACGGGCCCCGAGGACGGGTCGTGACAAATTGGTATCAGAGGAGTCAGTTCTACTGTAAAACACAAGACTCTGATCATTATTTATGTGAAGCAATAATGTTAAAAGAATTGAGTATGGTTTTTAGTGCAGGTAGTCTAAGGTTGGTGTGGTGGCCGACGTATCACTACACCATGACCCTGACCCCTGATTTCTTACTCAGTGCACGAAAACATTGATTGCATGTGTGTTTCAAAAGTTTGCTTTTCGAATCCATTTTGTCAGCTCACCATGTCTACTGTTTTAACCATGTAAGACCAGTCTATTTTCAAGATGGCCCCACGAAGGCAGCCATCTAAGGTTCTGAGTCATGTACGAGATGGAATCCAACCGTGCGAGGAGGCCTCGGTGTTGGACCCCATCATAGCGGAAACACCAGTGGTACCAATACCCACTGATCCACTGATAATACCATCCCTAGAAGTAGAGAGTTCATGCCTCTTGATTATGTTCGATGAGTTTCAGTGACAGAGGCTGCCCATGTTCTACGGAGAGATGAACCCTTAGGCAGCAGAGGATTGGATGGAGGTTGTGGTCAGGATTTTCAGATTGGAAGGGACACCAGCCAAACTTATGGTGATCCTTGTCATGAGTCTCCTACATGAAGTAGTAGGTAGATGATGGATCCTGATTCTCCAGGTTCATGACATGTCATATCTTCTTTAGACAGACTTCGAGAGACTCTTCTGCTCGGATTATGTTCCCGCCACCCTTCCTGCAGTGCAGATCGAGCAGTTACTTCATCTACGGAAGGGAATCAATACAGTAGCTCAGTACTCAGTGAGGATTACTGATCTCTCACGCTACTCCACCGACATGGTAAATGACCCATTATTTATGCCCAGACCTTTGAGCATGGACTGAGGCACAAGGTCATAACATCGATGATTCATCTCAGCATCCCGACGCAGGCAAGGGAGCTAGATTGAGCCCTTATAGTAGAGATAATTCTTACTGAGCAGTCACCGGTAGTGAGAACCACCACATGGAGACACGTAGCAAATTCTTATGCAGCCGACAGTAGAGAGTTGACACAGTGGTCCAAGTGGACCAGGCCATCAGGTAGGCGACCTCAGGATACAAGTTTAGTTTTGCGAGGCACTGAAAATAGAGCTAGCTATCCAAGGATCAGGCAGGGATATTCAGGAGACGGACAGGGTCACATGCCTCGAGACTATCTGACCCACCATGCAGATTAGCATCATACAGTAGAGGAACAACCTAGGGAGAGGTAGAGGTTCGACCGTGGCGGTCTGTCAGGAGCACGAAGAAGAGGCAGAGGACTAGGCCGAGTAGCGGGTGGTGGACGACATTTCGAGGCTCTTCTACCACCACCACCATTAGGTTCACCCCGACCATAGAGAGCTGGTGGATATTGGTATGCTCAACACTAGGCAGTGGAAGGTTATGACTACGGTGCACCTAATATGATTTGAGATACTATCTTTGTCTACTCCACACTTTCTGTTGTTCTTATATACATAGGAGAGAGTCATTCTTTTAATGCGACTACCTTTGTTCGGAGCTCTGAGATTCTGAAGAAGTCGTTGGCTTGATCCTTATGGCTAGAGACTCTTACGGGAGTAGGCTCGACGATTACAAACTGGTGCTGGCAGTGAGATCTTTCTCTAGGAGGCGAGAGATTTGGATGGGATTTTCTTGTAGCGGCATCGAGGCCTTATGAAATCATCTTGGGTATGGACTGGTTGTCTATAGTTCATGCTCAGATCGACTGTATTAGGCTCAAGGTACGTTGTATCCACATGGATAGTAGCCAGTTCACCTTCACCGGCGAGAAAGGAGCCTTTACTGCACAGGATGGACTTTCGTAGAGGAGAGGGAAGCCGATCATACATCAGGTGGATAGTATTGTCCTTGGATCAGTTGAAGTGTGGAGTCTGAGTTTTCCTATTGTGGTGGATCAGTATGCTTATGTTTTTCCTAATGACGTTCCTGGATTACCTCCTCGAAGAGAGGTAGGATTCCCCATAGACATATACCCCGAGACATCACCGATATCTACTCCAGTATATCGGATGGCTTCCGCTGAGCTTTGTGAGCTACGGGTAGAGCTGAAGGACTTATAGGGAAAGGGATTTATTCGACCCAGTGTTTCACCATGGGCTTATCTGATTTTGTTCGCCATGAAGGAGGATGTGAGATTACGACTGTGTTTCGACTATCATCACTTGAATCAGGTGACCGTGAAGAACTAGTACACACCCCCGGGGATTTATGACTTCTTTGATCAGATCATGGGAGCAAGATTGTTCTCAATGATAGACCTCAGGTTAGGCTATCATCAGCTCAGAGTTCGAGACAAGGATGTGCAGAAGACAGCCTTCAGGTGTCTGTATGGCCACTATGAGTTCTTGGTTATTCCCTTCGGCGTAACCAACACTCTAGCAGTGTTCAAGAGTCTCGTGAACAAGATCTTCCATCCTTACCACGATCGTTTTTTCATAGTCTTCATCGACGACAAACTTATTTACTCGACTACTGAGGAGTAGAACACCTACCACTTATGGGTTGTACTGGAAACACTCTGAGAGGACCAGCTTTATGGTAAGCTCTCGAAGTGCCATTTCTGGATTTGAGAGGTACACTTATTGGGACACGTCATCTCGGAGGTGGGAGTTGTAGTGGATCTAGCAAAGATCAAGGCAGTGCTTTCTTGGGAGCCACCCAGGATCGTGATGGAGGTGTGGAGTTTCCTGGGTATTGATGGATACTATCGGAGATTTGTGCCAGACTTTTACAGAGTTGCAGCACCTATTTCATCTTTGAAGAATAAGGGGAAACCAATTTTGTTGACAGATAGATGTTAGCAGAGTTTCCAGGAGCTGAGACAAAGATTGACCAGTGCACTCATATTGAGGCTACAGGAGGAGGTCATAGGGTAATTATTTTACTTTGAAACATCAGGGACGAGACTCAGTTGTGTCCTGATGGCTGAGGGAGAAATGATTGCATATGGTTCATGGAATTTGAGGTAGCATGAGTAGAACTACTCTAACCATGACCTAGAGTAAATAGTAGTGGTCTTTTCCTTGATGATTTGGGGATAATATCTAATGGGAGAGATCATTACAGTCTACACTGACCACCAGAGTCTCAGGTACATCTTCTCGCAGAAGGATCGGAACCTGAGACAGTGGCGATGGCTAGAGTTCCACCATGACTATGACTTTGAGATAGTCTATAATCTTGGGAAGGTGAACGTTGTAGCTGATGCTCTCAGTATGCGATTGGGCATTCAGCTACATGGAGAGGCGACAAAGAAGCTAGATGTTTTGAAGATATCCTTTGTGGATATAGAAAGAGCTACCATTCTACAATCTCTCACAGTCAATCCTCCACTCCATTAGTGAGTCAGAGAGGCACAATGTGGGGATGTTGACTGTGATATGAGGCATGTTCAGATATCCACAGGGAAGGTACCTGATAAATTTATTGAAGGAGGGGGCCATGTCATCCACATCAGGGGATGTACGATGGTACCCGTTTCACTATAGGATGAGGTGTTGAGGGAGTTTCACACTTACCCTCTATCTCTACATCCAGGAGTGGAGAAGACGTACCAGGACCTCAGCCGATAGCACCAGTGGCCTGGCAAGAAAAAGGTTGTAGTAGTGTTCGTTTCACGATGCCTCACTTATCAGCAAGTGAAGGTGGAGCACCAGGTACCAGAAGGATCACTACAACCCTTAGATGTTCCAGAGTGGAAGTGGGATGGGATATCCATGGTTTTCATGATGGGGCTTCCATGTAAATCTATGGGACATGACTCTATTTAGGTAATCGTAGACCGACTCACCATGTTGGCCCACTTCATATCGATTAGAGAGCATGTTTCAGTAGAGATATTTGGATGCCTTTACATTCCGGAGATCGTACGGCTTCATGGTGTGCCATCGACTATCGTTTCTGATTGAGTTGCTCGTTTCACTTACCGGCAATGGAAGGGGTTACAATAGGCTTTTGGGATATAGCTACGACTGACATCCACCTTCCATCCTCAAACAGACAGACAGACTGAGAGAACCATACAGACACTCAAGGACATGCCCCGTGCATGTTTCCTTGACTTTGGTCATATCTGGGAGGATCACATACCCTTAGTGGAGTTTTCATAAAACAATAGATACCACTCCAACATCGGGATGACACCATACAAGGCATTGTACGACCGAACATGCAGATCACCTATTTGTTGGACTGACCCTGGGGAGTCAGCACTCATATGACCAGAGATGGTTAATGATATGATGGAGAAGGTACAGATCATCCATGAGCGGATGAAGACTGCACAGAGCAGACATAAGTCCTATACTAATAGGAGGAAGAGAACACTAGAGTTCGAGAATGGTGACCATGTCTTCTTACGAGTCTCACCTTGACTGGGTCTATGGATATTTTGCCAGGGCATCATGTTATCTCTGTGTTTAATTTGACCATTCCAGGTCCTCAATAGAGAATGTGTGGTGGCTTAACACCTGGCCCTTCAACCATAGTTGCATCGGGTGCATGATGTTTTCCACGTATCTCATATGAGGAGATACGTGCATGACCTGACCCACATCATCGATCACAGGGAGCTGGAAATTGATGACGGTACCTAGAGGTGGACCACTCAATGAGAAAGTACACAGATCATACCGATAGATGTGGAGTGCTGATGTGGATATCTGTACCTACCCTTCAAGTATAAATCATTGACGACGATCTTAGAGCTGCTTCTACGTTTCAACTGTTGTAAATTTCTTTTATTTCGTACATGTTTTTAGTTGTACTTTTGTTTTGGTCTTGTTTTCTGGACCTGTTTACATTCAATACGCTTGTTATACCAATTTTACTTAGTTTTTTATTCTTCTTGTACTCTGATTGTGTGAATTTACGTATTATAAAGGCAATGCCCTCACAGTTTTAGGGGATTACGCCTTTGGTGCAAGTCAGCAACCCCTGGCCTATGGAAGGAGGGCTTGGGATAGTCATGATGCGGGCCCTAGGGGATAGGTCATGACAAATATGTATCAGAGGACGTCAGTTATACCATAGAAAATCAAACTCTGATATTTCTTTTGTGTGAAGCAATAGTGTTAAGGGTACTAAGTGTGGTTTTAAGATCAGGGATTCTAGTGTTTGTGCAGGCGACTGACGTATCCATACACCAGGACCCTGACTTCTGATTTCCGACTTAGTGCATGAAAACATTGATTACATGTGTGTTTTTAAAATTTTTTCTTTAAGTCTGCTCGAAGCAGGTCGGCTCACCAGGTTTAGTATTTTGACCGTGTTGAATCTGATTTCATTAAGATGCCTCCCAACAGACAACCAACTAGATACTTGAGAGTTGTACGTACTGATAACCCACCGAGCTATGAGGCCTCGGTATAGCTCCCTCTTATAGCTGATGCACCATGGGAAGCACCAGCTGTACTACTACCCGTTGGGCCACTGATGCCACCAGCCCCAGCAGCAGATGATGCACACCGCTTGAGCGCGTTGCATAACATCCAACACTAGAGGCCACTCGGGTTCTAGGGAGAGACAGACCCACATGCAGCTAAGTATTTGTTGGAGGCTACGGTGAGAGTCTTCAGGCTAGTAGGGACACCAGTAGACATCATGGTGATCCTTACAGCCATCCTACATCAGCACTAGTAGGCAGATGGTGGAGCCTGATGCTCCAGATGCATGACGAGGTGACACATCATTGGGCAGACTTCGAGAGCCTGTTTCGGGTAGAGTTTGTTCCAACCACCCTTCGAGTGGTGTGAATAAAGGAGCTACTACATCTACATGAGGGTAGCATGATGGTGGAAATGTACTCAGTGAGGTTCACTAACCTCTAGCGCTACTCCACAGATATGGTAATGTACAATTTCATCGGGGCCCAGACCTTTGAGCAGGGACTCAGCTGAGAGATCAGAGCTTCGGTTATCTCTCACAACATTTTGACGCAGTTAAGGGTGTTGGAGTGAGACCTCCTAGTGGAGAGTATCCTTTTTGAGCAAACACCAGTAGCAAGAACCCCCATTAGCTAACATGCAACAGAGACTTTTGACGATGGCTGTAAACAGATGATGTAGAGGTACAAGAGGACCAGACCTATAGATGGTCAACCGCATGACTTAGGATTGGTAGTGTGGGGAACCCATAGTGGAGAAAGATCTAGAAGTGTCAAGCCGTGTTACTCATGCAGAAGATAGGGTCACATGGCTCGTGACTGTCTGACCATCTACATGGATGATCAGAAAATAGTTGATGGACCACTAAGGAAGAGGCATAGGATCAATCGAGATGGTCCCCAGTGCGAAGGCAGATGTGGCAGAGGAGTTGTTTGTTTACCTGGTGGTGTACGACACTTTGAGGTGTTGCAACCACCACCACCCATAGGTCCACCCCGACCAGAAATAGCTGGTGGACAGGGGAGATCATAGCTTTAGGAAGTTTAACCATACGACCATGGAGCTCTGGAAGTAGGTGGATAGGGCCGGGACTATTTCCCGGGATATGGGCCTTTGTTCATGATTCTTCTAGATTTTTTGATGCTGTTGTTTGTGGTTTCTTTGTGACTTCGTACTTTGAGATACAGTAATAAAAGACACATGTCCTTGTGAAATTAGCTTCCCTACATTTTGTGTGGTTAATACTAAGTGGTTCTGGTAAAAACCATTGACCTGACCCTTTCGTTCGAGATTCCTGAGATCCAGTGACCACACACTGATGCTGACAGTGTGACTCGACCCTTGGAGGCGAGAGTAACAGTTGGATCTCTTGGTAGTAACGTCAAGGACTTATGACGTTATCCATGACATGAATTAGTACCTTTCATGTTAGGATTGATTGTATTAGGCACATGATGTGTTCCATTTAAGGGATGAGACCAGATTTCTCTTATTGGCAAAGGAGAAATCTTAGAAGCTTTGGTAGAATGTAGATGATGAAGGGGAAACCATTCATGTGGTCAAAGATATGTTAGCAGAGCTTTAATGAGTTGAGGAAGAGTCTGACTAGTGACCCCATATTGAGGCTTTAGAGGATGATATAGTGTATGTAGTCTACTACGACACATCAGGGACCTGACTCAGGTGTGTCTTGATGAACGAGCGAGCAGTGATCGCCTATGTTTCACGACAGTTGAGATAGCCCAAGAAGAACTATGCTACCCATGACCTGGAGTTAGAGGTAGTGGTCTTCGCCTTGAAGATGTGGTTGCACTATCTGATTGGTGATCTTTTTACAGTCCATGCTGATCACAACAGTCTCAGGTAAATCGTCTCTCGGAAGGACCTGATCCTGATACAGCAACAATGGCTTGAGTTCCTCCATGACTATGACTTAGAGATAGTCTATACTCCTGGGAAGGGGAACGTAGTAGCAGATGTGCTCAGCAGGAGATCAGGCATTCAGTTGTTAGGTGGGGCGATAGAGTAGTCGGCCTTATTGCAGGTATCCTTTGTGGATAAGGATTGAGAAGCCTATTTACATTCTCTTATAGTCACTCCTCCACTTCTTGTGTGAGCCATGGAGGTACACCTTGGTGATTCTAAGTACGAGACACAACGTTCTTAGATATCCATAGGGCATGCACTGGATGGATTTTGTGATGGTGGGGAGCACTTCATCCTCTTTATAGGACAAACCATGGCACCAGTTGCACTATATGAGTAGGTGTTGAGCGAGTTCCACACTTCCCCTCTAGCGGTACATCGATGAGTGGTGAAGATATATCAGGACCTCAGACGACAACACTGGTGGCCAGGTATGAATAATTCAGTAGATGATTGTGTCTCTTGATGCCCCGCTTTTCAGCAAGTGAGGACAGAGCACTAGGTTCCAGCAGACATGGTTTAGTCCTTAGAGGTCCCATAGTGGATGTTGGATGGGATATCCATGGATTTCATGATAGGACATCCACATACATCTAGAGGAAACGACTCTATCTGGGTGATCATGGGCCGAATCACCATGTCGGCCCACTTCCTACCGATCTGTGAGTAGGGCCCAGTAGATAGCATGGAACGCCTCTACATTCAAAAGATCGTACAACTTCATTGTGGGCCACCGAATATCATCTCCGATTGAGATTCTTGTTTCACTTCTTGGCTACGGAAGGGGTTGCAAGAGGTTTTCGGGATACAGCTTTGCTTGAGCACCACCTTCCATCTGCATATTGATGGGAAGACTGAGAGGACCATTCAGACTCTCGAGGACATGCTCCGTGCATTTGTCCTTTAATTTGATCGTAGATGTGAGGATCACTTACCCTTGGTGGAGTTTGCGTACAATAACATATATCACTCCACCATAGGGATGGCACCTTTTGAGGCCATGTATAGCCGACCATACAGAACGCCACTGTGCTGGACAGACCCTGGGGAGTCTGCACTAGTGGGACCAGAGATGGTACGAGCTACCACGGAAAAGGTGCAGATCGTCTAGGAGCATATGCAGACTTCACAGAGCAGACAAAAGCCCTATGCTAATAGAAGACTAATACCACTGGAGTTCTAGGATGGAAACCATGTCTTCCTATGTGTCTCACCTTGCAATGTCTACGGAGATTTGGCTGAGTCAGCATGTTATATTCGCATTTCATCAGGTCATTGTAGGTCCTCTGTAGAGTAGGCGAGGTGGATTACCACCTGTCCCTCCCACTCCAGTTGCATTGGGTGCATGACATCTTGCACCTTTCTCAGCTCAGAAGACACGTGCATGACCCATCCCACATCATTGACCATTGGGAGCTGGACATTGATAACATAGAGAATTTCACGGAGGTCCCAGTGGAGATTGATGATCGATAGGAGTGGGTCCTGCCTGGATGTTCGATTGCTCTGGTGCATGTTCACTGGAAGCATGGGGACCTCCCGGAGAGCACACGAAAGCGGGAGGCTCATATGCTTACTCAGTACCACCTTTTGTTTCCCTAGTGTGTGTTGTAGCATTACAGGGGTGTAAAGCACTGAGGAGGGGGTAATGTAAAGACCCAGAAATTTCAAAGAATTTTTTATTCAAAAATTCTTTTGAATTTTACGAGTCCACAGTTTCTAACGGTGCCTGATTCTGAGGCCCGGTGTTCTCAGAATAAATTTATGAAGCTTTGTTCGCGTACGTTTAGTAAACGTATGTGTATGATTTCCTATCTTTTTAAAAGGTTCCTAGAATTGAAATCTAAAGGCACCATTGTTCTCACAGTGCCAGTTTTTTCATAAGAAGACTTTCACCATGATGGAGGCTATTCGGGTATGAGAGTTGGATTTTTGGATAATCGTGGATTAATAAAATAAAATATGTAACAACTTATTTTATTTCTGTTAAACTCATTCAATGTGGTAATATTAGTTCAAATCTCCACATGGTGGTAGGAGGTGGGATTTCCACACCTTAACCTCCCATGGGAGGATGATTGGGGTGGGGACCACCCGAGCAGCATAACCTCCCATGAGAGGATATGACGTGGGGTCCACATGGGGCTTAACCCCTATTTAATGGGACGGGGGGAAACCTCTCAACTATCCTTCATTAATGAGGGTGAGCCTCTTGGTTTCTAACTCCTCTCTTAATGGAGGAGGAAAAAACCTCCTCAGAAACCCCCAATTAAAGAAAGGAAACCCTCTTCATGTTAATTAGGTGGGGACCACTCGGGTCTCTATCCCCATCAAAACTCCACAAATTTAATATGCCAACCTCTTGTGAAATTAATTTGGTGGGTCCCTCTTTTTGAATTTCAAATATTTTTGTGCAAACATGAACTTAATTAAGTGGACCCACTTAATTAATTCACGACATCAGACATAATAGATTAGAATTTATTATTTAGGCACGTTTGTTCTCTCTTTAGTGGAGAGTTTTAGAGAATAGAATCCTCCAATGAAGAATGTGAAGATGCAGGTGGCGATAAATTCTTCCTCAGCTTCTTCCCCGGAACTTCCTTCCGACATGGGATCTCTACAACGAATCATTTTCCTTCCTCTTCAACATCAACAGACTGATCCATGAGCTCGAAAGTGGATGTGTATGGAGAATGACGACAATATCATCTTTCCCTGCGACGAACGAACGCCTGATGATTAAAAAGGTAGGGGTGTGTTTTATGTTTTTTAACGCTCAATCATATCTTGTTAAATAAACATCATGAGCCACTTTCTATCATTCTAACGTGGAGGGTTTGGTCCAAATGAACATGGCTCGACCCCTACACAACCTTATGGTTTCATAACCTTGGATCGATGAAGTAGTAACATCGGAATGGAAATGTAGAGATGACGGTGATGACCGAAAATAGAGGTCATGCTTCCTGTGACCACTACGAAGTGTGCCTCTTGCAGCACGGTGCCTGACTGACAAACCCACACACTGCCCGGAGTGTGACCCGACCAAAACCATGGCTAACCCGGCCGCTAGAACCCTGCCCGCGCGCCTCACGTGCTCCCGGTGCACCCTGCGCCTGCCCGGAACCCCCCCATCGCCATGTCTGCCTACCGGGCGCCCCGACCGCCCTCCCGGCGCCTGCCTGCACCCTGGCCACCCTCCCGGTGCCGGTCTGGCGGCCCATCCGCCTGCCCGGAACCCTCGGCGCCTTCCTGGCACCCTGGCTACCTGCCTCCCCCCACCCCCGACACCCTGCCCGGCACCCTCGTGCCCACGCCTCCCTTCTCGGTGCGTCCTCACACCCTACACGCGAGCCTCGCGCCCTTCCCAATGCACCTCTAGCCTACACGCACATAGTGCGGCCATCTGTTGGTCTCTCGGGCTGAGCCTCACGATCCAAACCCCTGACGGCGCCATCCAAACCTGCCACTAGCCTTTGGGCCGAGTCACCCACGTGGCGACCTTGACCCAAATTGTTCACATAGTCCGCTGGGCCTGGCCCAGCGGTCTGGGCCAAACATTGTGGGGTTATCCACCCAACGGGCTGAGTCAGACCCATCAAGTCTGACCGGGTTGACCTAGACTGGGATGGGCTGAGTCGGTCAGACCGGGTCGGTCAGACCAGGTCGAACCGGACCCGGGCCCACTAATGACTCATTGCTTACTATGGCCATTTCATTGGCACCAGACATCTGTTTGATGAACTATCAACAGCACTGGTAATATCATTCAGAAACGCTCCCTTCAAAAATACTCCATGAGAGTTCAGGTTATAGTTAAGATATGGTTAGGTTGGTTTGTACACGATACCAACCGAGCCCCTAGGACAATAATGCTAATAACTCAAAGACCGTGCGTCCGATTGATGCGCCGTCTATTGCGTTGAGACTCAATTGATATGGTGGAACATTGAGATAATTCTTTGGTGGATTTCATGAGACATGGAGTATTAGCATGTAGCTCATGGAGAGAATCCTCCTGGAGACATGTGAGCAGACTACGAAGACCTAGTAGCTGGATGAGACCTGATGACTGCTTGACTGATTCGATTCAGAGTGACTCGACTAGCCACGTGGGGAGCGCTAATGTGTGAGGCGGTATTCCAATGGTGGGGGAGTGCTACTTTTTGTTGTGGCAGTCCCACATTAGTCAAAAGAAAGAGTACCTCTATAGGCTATTAGGGGGAGCACTGCTGTGTGAGGCGGAAGAAGCCCAATGGGAATCATCTCTGTGTGACATAGTTATCCCACGGTACTATATAAGAGGAGTAACTCAACTTCTATGGTTTGTGAGTAGCACCTCAGAGTTGCGATAGGTCCACTGTACTCGACAGAAAAGGCTTTCTCCAGTAGCTGAGGTTTTGTTAATGAAAAATTCTGGTTTGAGATGAGTCAATGAACTTTTTGTTTTCCTCAGGTTTGAGAAGGGATACTTAATAACATAAGTATATTTATGGTAATATACTTAATTAATGGTCATCCATTGTTTTCTTACTTTCTGGTTATTCTTGTTGGATTTTGAGAGACTATGAAGGTATCGCGGTCCCTAATAATTATCATTATACTCACCCATACACTTTCTATGCCCGCAACATGTTTTGTTAGATGTAGATGATGAACAGTGTGGACAGAGGCAGAGAGGGAGCTAGGACTGGACGGTACTCGGAGGTGGACCACTCAGTGAGACGGTACACAGAGTGGACCGATAGATTTGAATTGCGGAGGTGGATATATGTACGTACCCGTTAGGTAGGAATCATGGAGTATGATCTTGGAGCGGCTTCTACGTTTCAGCTATTGTCACTTTCTTTTCAGTTGTACTTCTTTTTAGTTGTACATTCCAGTTGGGCTTTAAATTTGGCCCACATTACGTTCAGTACTATTGTCATAAAGTTTATACTTAGTGTTTGCTTCCTCTTGTACAATGGTGGTGTGAGTTTATGTTTTATAAAGGCAATGCCTTCCTAGTTTTAGGGGATTTCTCCTTTGGTGCTACTCACCAGCCCCTGGCCTACGGAATGCGGGCTTTGGGTAGTCATAATGCTGGCCCTGGGGGACGGTTCATGGAAAAACACACGTAATATGCTAAAAAATGCTTTAACCATAACCGCTCTAAATGAGTTTTTCTATATTTAAAAGTCAATATAGTTATTATAATAGAATAATAGATACATAAAGGGTCCATATTTTATATATTGTAATATTTCAAAATTAATTCACATAAGACATGAATTTTAGTAATTTTAAAAAATTAAAAAAATACCATTTATTATAAATTATAATGACGGTCAATTTTGAAATTATTCCTTTCATTTGAATATAAAAAAATCATTGAAATGATGTAATTCTATTGTAGTATGTTCAATGTTTTAAAAGATGATATATTCATATATAATATTAATGGAATCAAATATTTCATTAAATTCCTTCACTTTTAATGATGTGGAATCATTTAATTTAATTATGTATTAATAAAATAATTCCTACATTAGTGTTTTTAATCATTTACTATTTTTATATCTTATATAAAAATCAAAATAAATAATAACTTATCAAATATTGTATCTTTGAAAATTATATTTATAATCTAACATATATTGATTTTTCTCTTTCCCAAATCATTATTGATATTCAATGAAATAATGGTACATGTTTTTGTCCATTTATTTAAATAAATTTATATATGACTCACATTAATTTAGATGTGTCCAAATTAAACATAAAATTCATTCATAATGTAATAGGTAACATAATATTTCCAAAAACAAATTTGGGAAAATTTTTGGGTTATTTAGTACACCTTATTCTGCAAGTTTAACCACTATGCAAAAATTTTTTACCTGTAATTAGTGTAATTAAAATTAATTTCATTCGAAAATAATTTTTTAAAAAATATGTTAAATTTTTTATATGTTTGGATTTTTTCTAACTCTAAAAATATAATCCATTTTTTATAATTTAATTGACATATGTGGAAAAATTATTTTGAAATTAATTCTGTAGAGATGACAATAAAGAATCTTTTAAAAGTTAACATTTTCAAAAGTTTACTTAGTTCTAATATGAAAATAAAATAATAAAATGATTCTAATGACATAAACTGGAATAAAAGATGTATAAAATTATTAATTTTACTTTTAACCAATTTCAATACATTATATAACCCTATAAATTATTTAAACAAAATGGAATATATCAGTTAAAATTTAGTATTTTTCAATATTCATCAAAAAATAATAAATATCATAAAAGTATAAAAATAACTCTAAAACAGTTTGAAATTATAATTTCATGAATGTAAATTACTTTTGAAAATAAAATTCATAAACAATTCAAAAAAAATTTAATACAAGGGAGCCTTTAAATGGTGGAAAAATTCATTAGGAAAATATAGCTATAATATGTAAAAGTGGATTTGTTCTTATATAATACATATAAAATTGTTTTTATAAATAGTAAAATATTTTTTTCTTATAAATATACATTTAATTAAAATAAATTATTAATAGAAATTAATTATATTTTTTAGGATAAAATTTATTTAGTCATATAAAATAGTTTTAATAAAAATATTTACATTATTTTAAATTGGTTTTAATTTTAATTTCAATTAATTTGAAAACTAATTTATTTTACAATATTTAGTCATAACATATTTAATCATATTCATAACACCCACTTTAGTTGTTGAATGATAATTATAATAATAATATCAAAATTATTCAATAAATATTATCCTACATGTAACGTAAGCTATAGAGGAAAGACGTTGTTTGATGAAACATAATATAACATAGTGTTCTGTTCATTTCATTCAATATCATAAATATTTTTTTTAAATAGTGGATATATTATAAATTCTACTATTTTTATATTTTCTTCTATGATTCATGTTGGGTTTCACACATTATATTTAAAACAATGTAATTATTTTTTAATTATGGGGTGTTATAATCATATATCATATTTAACACCATATTTGTTTCAATTTATTATATTTTTTTCAAAATAATAATTTTTATGTAAATAATTTCTCATAAAAAGGGAATGGGTTTAGTGTAATGGAAGGACCATATAACCACATCAATTACTTTTTTGTAAAGGTATCCTTGATTTTTTAGAGGATACTTATTGGTAAAAATTTGAAAAGGGATAGTTGAAATCATATACCCTCCATAAGGGTAAATTGACATCTATATTATAACATTAGATTGCATTATGATAGATATACTGTGTAACAGTCTAGTTCATTAGTATCAACTCATGTAAGGAATTTATTTATTGGTAAAACGTCCCTGTGTATAAGTAGAGAATCTACATAAGTGTAATGTGTAATAGTCATATTTTGATAAAAAAGGGTAAGATAGTGTTTTTAATGGATGTGAATGGGAACATCATAGTTTTCTGTCATAATTTATACTTCTAAATCAAGCATAAGGGTATTCCAAGAGTTTCATAAGGGTATTTTGGAAATGTGGCCATAGTATTGGTAAATCCTCAGTCTATTACAAGACAATAATAGGACACATAAAAGTGTATCATATAACCATTAAAAAGATGTATTTTAATTAAAATTATGTTTGTAAGTCATATTTTTTATTTTTCTTCTTTAAAAAATACTTATAACTCCATTTGGATAAATAAAAGTTGCGAATAATATAATTAAATTAATTGAAATTTTACTTGTTATAAATCACATTTAATTGATTATAATCCCTCTTCAATAAAAAATATAGAAATTGAAATAATAAATATTTTTTTTTAATATTTTTCATTTTCATGTGATCCATTGTTTATTTGGTATATTTCAAAATATATTATCCTCTATTACATATATTTTATTACCCTTTAATCAAGGATTATGGTCGCCTTTAATTACGGACTGATTCTAGGGTTATCTGTTTTATTTCATTGACTTTTTTTTATGACACCCTCCTATATTTCCCTAAATAATAGTAATTATGGTTTTCATAAACTCTTGTGGTATGTGATTTTAATATGTAATCTCTGTATATAGATATATTCGATATTTATTTATTAAAACTCAAAGTAGTATATTGTGTATGAAATTAGATGTTAAAAAATGGGTTTTGAATGAAAGGGTGTCTTGTAAGAAAACCCTTTAATGTAGATATTTAAAAGATATTTTTGATGTTTATAAAAAATTCATTAATTAAAATCATTATTAACTGAATAAAATTAATTAAATTATTCTATAATCGGTATTTTATGATTTGAATGTTGATAGAATGACGAGTTTTAATAAAAAAATAATATAATTGGGGTTTTTAATAAATGTATTGAGCTTCCATACAAACCATAATGATGTTTTTTAATATAAAAAATATAGTTTAAAATAAAATTAAATTGAGGTTGGTATTTGAAATGAATGGAAATTTTTTAAACATGTAATTACGGCCAAATGATACAATGATTTGTGTGATTTATGATTGATTGAATGGACGAAATTACCATGTATTGTTTCATTTACTATGATGAATATATTAAATTTGGTATTTGGATTAGATGAAAAAATAATAGGATTGTATTATCAAAACCATTAAATATTTCGGAGATGAAAATTCAAAAAAATATATATATGAGGATATGGAGATTAGACCTTAAGGGAATTCTCATTATTAGCCATTAGGTGTGTTCCTTCTTTTACATTGAGAATAGTCTTAAAGAAATGTGCGCACTAGTATCCATAGTTCATATATTAATCTGATAATACTTATATAACATAAAACATCGTCTCTCAACCATGGTTTATTAGTAGAAATGATTATACATTCCCCTTTTATAAATAATTTAATTATTTCTATTTTTAGAGAAATATATGTTCATACCTATGTTGAAAAAAGTTACAATTATGACTTCTTTGATGGAAATTTTCTTTTGAACATTCTACATACATCCCATTGAAATCAATGAATATAATTTTTTGTTGAGTGGATTGTTAAAATATTTTTTGTAATTTTTTTTTAAATTACATATTAGAGGTATATTTTCAATAGATTTATTAAGAAAAAAATGGTCAAATCCTAATAATCATTTCTTACTAGGTAGTTTTTTATTTTATTAATTTATAGATTTTATTATTATAGGTGCATTAAATGGGAAGGATCAACTTGAATTTGTAGGGTGTACTTGCTTTATGTGACCTTGAGTGGTATAGTAGCTCAAGAATGTTATTTTCTATTGTATGAATTTTGGATAATATTGTTTATAAGAAATATTTGGGTCATTGTGGAACCTTTACACTTATAAAGATAAATCAATTCCCAATGATTTATTTTATACAAACATTATAAAATATTTTTCTTTTAACTCTTTTAATGAGCCAATTTTTTGTATGTATTATTTTTAAATGAAATATATAATTAATTTGATATTAGGCACTGAGAAAAATTGAAATTCTAAATCTTGTTGTATTGGAATAAATGTTTGGAATATATTAAATATATTAAATATCAAATGTGTGAGGTTTTTGGAATATTTTTAATAATTTTGTAATGGGTTCCAAGAATAGAAATATGAGGATACTGTCATGAATAAGCTAGTACATTACCCTTGGAGAGGCCTATTATTGGTCGGTTTGGGCCGGTATTGAATGTTAATTTATGAATTTTAATTCATGAATTTTTATGTTAATAAAATAAAATAAAGATTTATTTTCTTTTAGCAATACACAGTGGTGTAGAGGCAAGTATTCTTATTTTATATGAGAATGAAACTAACCATAGTATTATAATAATAGAGAAAATTATGGTTGGTCTAGAGAAAAACTAAAGATTTATCTCGATGAAAAATGATGATGGAGCATATATTGGAGCTTGAAAAATGTCACTTTATCGAATCTCATCAATGGAAGCAATGAAATGATGGATCTTGTTCAATTATTATTCCAACCCCAAGGTAGGAAATGTTGTTTAAATTATTCTTTTCTATATTCTTAAATTTAATAATGAACATAGATCAACCCACTAATAGGGTTACCCATAGTTCGATCGTTCTTCTGGGGGTAGGGGGTTAATTGAAGGAATTCGGGGTTGGATATTAATATTTTTTTATCATTATCATTCTTATGGAATTGATCATGTCTGCAAAGAACAACAGATGAGGTTTGTTCCTTATGTTTTCATATAGTTCTTTTCTCCCCAACATTAATCACGTTCTTCTTGTAATATGAAATGATGATCGTTTCATATCCATTTAATGGGTCAATGATCTGAAATTGGAGATCTAACCTCAAAATAAACTAGTGAAGGTGTGACGATGATATAGACTGATGGATCACCACACATCAAGAGATATCAATATTCTAAAAACATTATAGTGGATGGTTAGAATTTGTTTTTGGAGCCGATCAAAGGCCTAAAACCCAATGATTTTGTCTTTCCATGGATTGGTGACCCCTAATATTCAGTTTCACTTGGGTAAGATCAGTGAATCAAACACCATAGTATAATAAGTGGTGCATAAAGAAATAAAAATGGTTATGGAAAATCCTAATAAAAGTGGCATGTATTTTAAAAAACACAGTGTGTGGGCCTCACGGACCGGTGGCTAGGGATTCAGTATATCAATAAGTGTTACACTGTGTGTGACACCTGTCACACGGTGTGTGGGACATTCCCCACGATTCGTCGTGTATCTCAAGAGATACATGGATGTGTGGTGGAGTACATGGAATGTACTTTACCACACATCCTTACCCAGACCGGTTACATGGGCTACATTGTGTATTTGTACATGGGTAGGAATACACGAGTTTTAGAAGTGTACTGGTAATGGAATTTGTACACAGAATTGACCATAGTTAGTAGGACATCATGTGTGATCATCTCTACACTCTGTGTAGACCTTTTCTATAAGAATGTTTCTTCTTACATCGGTTGTTGTATATATGATGTACCCAGGGTCATGGGACGTGGTGATTAAGCCTTCTACAAGTCATGTTCCCACTACTACATGGATTGATATCCTTGTCCATCATATCATGGAAAATTATATTTTGGATTGCTGCCTTTTTTTTCTCCCCCTGATGTTTAGTTGGAATCTATTCCTATTCATATGAGTATGATCTCATCAATATGGAATTATAGATAGAGACATAAATCCATCCTAAGAGGCCTAGATCAAGATCCTATTTCCTTTCCTATGACCTAGGTATATTTAGGTATAGACACGACCAATCCTACCAGACATCGGTCCTCTATATATCTGGAAAATCTAAGTGATTTGTTGTTTATGACTTAGCCCTAGTAGGGATCACCATCCATGCATTGTGAACATTCTCTCTCATGGAGTTGGTTCTCCCCATGGGAGTGTATCATATTATCCCTTTAGATCTATTACCATATCTCTCTCTCATGGTGGTTCTGAACAAATAGTACTTCCCGAATTTACTTCATTAGTGCTATCAGAATATGGAGTGAGTTCTCCATGATTAGTTCATCGTGGAATTTCCGGACTAAGCCCCTATTATGGGTATGTGGTCCTTATGACATACCTCTAGAATATGAGATTTTTTTTAGGGTATGTAGATATGTTCTTGTCATGTATAATGTAGGCATATACTATGTAGAGATGACTATTCCTTTATTTTGTAATTCCATTCAAATTTCGGGGAGACCTATATAGTATTGTTATACTCACACTTACATGGTATTTTCATGCATGTGTCATTTCTTTTGAAACTGTGTATCCTTTCAATGAAGTGTATGGTGGGACTAAACTGGATAGTGATTAGTGATTTCCAAACATGTTGAGGTGTTCATACAGCTTCAATAAATAGTCCTAGTTTGTATCTTGTTTACTAAATGGAAAATGTAGTAATCAACATCTTTATTTTTTGGGATTATATTCTATCCTAGTTTAAATTAATTAACATTCATTTTCTATTATACTATGTTGGTTGGGTTTGTTGGCACACATTCAGTTTTTTCCTTAGTGTTTTATTATTTCATCATTTTTGGGATTGTTGATGTGTGCTTATGTATATGATCTTAGTAATGTCTCCCATGTAAGTGAAATTCCTACTCAATTATTGTCACCAGCCCCAACCCTACTGGTGGTAGGATTCGGGATTTACATCATGGGCCCCCTAGTACGGGTAGTTATATAGTGGTATCCAAGTTGATCAGTTCTTCATTAGAACCAAGAGTATATGATACTAGTTTAGGTAAATAGTTCAAAGTTTTTCAATATCAAATTTCAGTCTTGGGAAACATGTGTTGGTGTCGGCGACTGATGTATCCATACACCCAGAAACTGATAAACAGCCTTTTGGCTGGGTAAATGAGAATTGTAGTTATAGGGAAACAAAAATGAAAAACGTTTCATATAGGAATTACTTGTGGTTTCCATGTCCTTCTTTAGTCTGCTCTCAAGATATACACACTGACTATGGTTTTATCTTTTTTCCTTACTGGATTCCTCCATGACACATACCAGCTATGATTCTGCACCATGATCATGAGAATGACCAACACAGTGATGATTCATCGATACAAGGAAAAGTTCCCCATGAATTACTGCTAGGTGGTGCACCAACTATGCGACCACTATGAGAGAATAACGTGGTACATTATATATGAGTAGACAAAGATAATAAGATAAACACGCTCTGTTTGTTTCAGATATATATTCCCATAAGGTTTTAAGGTGATCCTGATACATAGGCGGATGAGGAGTTTCTTGAGGCGATGACTAATGTTTTTCATCTAGTGAGGCCATTAGATGATTATATGTTGATCATGGTAAAGAGCCTTATCTAGGGTTTGGCATGTTGATGGGGGTGTTTGGCCATACAGACTCACGAAAATGATACCCTTTCATGTATGGAGTTCAATAACCACTTTTGAGATGATTGAGCTCTGGTCACGCTGAGATAAGTGCATATGCAAGAGAATCCTCACCTCTAGTATGGTAGCCTTATAATGCCAGATTATTTATCGAGGTTCACCAACCACTCCTGGTTACCAATGGATATGGTTATGGATCAGTACATTCAGTCAGGGACCATTTAATGAGGTATAATTTTAGAAATATGATCCATAGTCATACCCATATGCATTTTGACTCTTGATGGAGTGATAAAATATTTTTTGGTGGTAGAGAGCTTCATACCTGAGCAGAGAAGCTTGTGGAAGTCAATAGCAGATAGGCATGTGTAGAGACCTTGGATGTAGTGACCTAACCACAAAATCAGGGATTAGGATGCGAGAGACATCACAAGAGAACCTAGGATAGGGGATATGTGGTCGAGGGATCTCAGGATAGATCCAGTCAGCCAATGGAGAGGCGATTATATACTTGTGATGGTATAAAAAATCTCACATCAGAATTCCCAACCTATAAAGCTATATAAAAGGATGCAGTGTCCGGACAACCATGGAAGAAAAAAAGATTAGATCAGGGAGACCCTCTATGATGAATATGTGGAAGAGGATCTAGGAGAGCTACCTCAGTTAGATTACATTTTTACATAATACAACGACCCTCTCTAGGAGTTCCATGCTAGAAAAAGGTTGCAGGAGGATAAGGGTGGGGGTAGCTACATGCTTTTGAGGTGTATGACATGTGGTATCCAGGGATGATATAAGGTACAATCTATGTCTTTTATTCTCTAAATACCATATATATGTAATCATTGGTACATTTTATTCATTCTTGACACCTATATTATTCAATGACGTGAGTTTATGGTAGAACTTTTGACTCAACCCTACACATGGATACACCAATGGGAGGAGACATGATGATGATAAAAAATTACTGATAGTGTGACCAGATCTTTTGAGGCAAGATTTTCAATTAAAACCTCCTATGGGATGTATTGAGTCTTTAAGACGTCACTTTTGGTATTGGTTAGTTATATTCAGTCCATTTCCATATTGAAAATTTTAGGAATATGGTGTGGTGTGTCCACAACAATGGGATGCAATTTTCAATTATTGTTGAAATGGAAATTCAAGCATAATGTGATGGTCTGATTCATAGGAGGGTGAATCTGATCACTCATGAGTTGGCAATGCATACCCTCAGAGTACCAACTATCATGAGATTTTAGTTCCCTATAGTAGTTCTAGAGTATGAGGATGTATTTTCACTAATTGTTGTAGGATTACCTCCCTAGTAGGAGATGGACAGAGGATTCATGTAATAGCCTACGATGGAACTAATATCATAACCTATATTTCGAATGGATATCATAGAGAATTATGGGTTGAGGGAGATGCAGGGTGATTTTCTAAATAAGGGGTACTTGAGAACCAATGTTTCACCCAGGGAAACCCTATTTTTGTTTTCAAAAAAAGGAAGACACGTGATTGAGGTTGATTTCAAAATACTGATACTTGGACTAGGTGATGGAAAAGAACAATTATGTACTGCCAAATATTGATGAACAATTCGATCAGTTGTGTAGGGAATGATGGTTATATAAAGTTGAACATCCACTTGGTTATCACCATATGTGATAACATAAAGAGGATATATGAAAAACAACTTTCTTATGTCTCTTTAGTCATAATAAATACTTGGTTATGCCCTTTTGGATGGTGATTGTCCAAACAATGCTCATGTGTCTCATGAACTAGATCCTGTATAAATACTTAGACTGGTTCATAGTAGTCTTAATCTACAACATACATGGGCACTAGGCCATTGAAGGGGGTGAATTGGAGACACCAATGAGTGGTTCTAAACATTCTCTGAGTGTACAATGTTTATTGTAATCTCTATATGTTATAGTTCTATATTTAGGAGGTCCATATTAGGGGAGATGTTATCTCAGTTGATGGTGTAGTTGTGGACCCGAGCATGGTGGAAGAAGTGTTATATTGAGAACACATACAAAGATGATGGACATGAAGAGCTTCCGTGTTCTAGTAGGTATTATAGAATATTCCTACCAGATTTCTATTAGATATCAGAACTCATAATAGATATGAATTGATAGGGTAATACAATCATATGATCGTTGAATTTATATTTATATTTTATGTAGTTTATGTAGAAGTTGATGAGTTCCCCGATCATGAGCTTTCTGGAAGAGGGTGTCAAGTACATAGTTTTCTGTAATGCATCATTGACTAGAATTGGACGTGTCCTAATGTAGTGGTAAAAAGTTATTGGTTATGGTTTATTCCAGTTGAGGCCACTGGAGAGGAACTACGTAAATCATGATCTTGAGTTAGACGTATTAGTTTTCACTATGATGATGTGGAGACCCTAACTGATATATGATCATTTTATCTTATACTACAATAACAAAAGTCTCATGTATAGCATCTGAATTTGACATAGAGGTGATGGTTAGCATTCTTCCCAGACTTTGTATTTGAGATTCTCTATACTTCTCTGAAGGGGAATGTGTAGGAATATTATCTCAAAAGGAGTTCTAGTTTCAAGCTATTGAATGAGGCGTCGAAGTAGTTGTCCTAATTGTTGTTATCAATCATGGATAGAGATAATAAATATTACCTATATTCGAGGGTTGTTACCCTTACACTCTTATAGAGACCCAGGGAAGCATAGATTATGGATAATGACTACGATACGTCATATTCATATATTTAAATTGGGTATGTTCAGGATGTTTATAAAAAGGTGTGGATAATGTCGTTATTTTCGAAGGTCACACTTTTATACTAGTGGCATTGTGGGAGGAGATTCTAAGGATGTTTTATACATCCCCCTTGGTGATTCATCCTTGAGTGGAGAAAATTTATTTCAACCCCCGATGTCTGTTCTGATGGATATGGATGATGATGAAAATGAAAGTTGTCATTTCTCGATTCCTTTGGTTCATGTAGGTGATGGCTGATTACTAGGTTCTAGTGGGTTTAGCTCACCCCATTGAGTAGGTGGAAAAGATGTTGGAAGGGATACCAATGTAAATCATGAAAAGATCACCACATCTGTCTAGGGGTCACAATTCCATCCAGGTAATTATTGACCGACTCACCAATTCGTCCCATATCATAGCAGTACAAGAGAAGGGTAAAATAGAGATCTTGGGACACCAATACATGTAGGATATAGTTAGACTTAATGGAGTCCAATCGATGATGTTTTCATGTTATGATGCTCGTTTCACATCCAGGATGTGCATGTGATTGAAAGATGTGTATGGGAATCTTATATTCATATGAATAGTGATCCCTCCTCAGATGGATAGTCATACAAGGATAAAAATCCATGTTCTGGAGGATATGTTATAGGCTAAAATCTTGGAATTTATTCGTATCTTTGATGGACACCAACTACTGGTGGTGTTTTATTACAACAACATATATCACACAACCAATAATATAGAACGATTAAATTTTTTATGGGAAACCATGTTGTTCATCACATTGATCGACTGACCATGGACAATCATCACTCTTGGTCCTGAAGTGTTTATGAAAAACTACCAAGACTATGAAGAATATCCAATTGTAGATGAAGACTTTGTAGATCTAATAGAAAAATTTTCCGACTAAGGACATAGACCTTTTTTCTTTGAGGAATGTGACCTTGTCTTCCATCTGGTATCACCTCATCGAGGTTTACCAGGCATTAATTGTAGAAAAATGCTATCTTTGAGGTTCATCCACCCTTATACGATACTAAATAATGTTGGAGAGGTGGGTTACCACCTTTCTCTACCCCTGTAGTTTCATTGGGTACAAGATGTCTTCAATGTGTCGTAGCTAAGGAGGTAAACTCATGACCCATCAAATGTCATTGAAATTGGATAGATGGACATTGATGAAGAAGATAACTTTTCTGAGTACCCAAGGAAGATTGAGTATTGGAAATAGAGGATCCCACTTTTGAGATAGATTCCCATGGTGTGGGTCCGATTGCAGTACGATGATCTCCCGGAAGGCATGTTGGAGTGGGTGGCTCTAATTTATGCACAATACCCACATATTTTTATAGCCTTTGTTCTTGGATTTTCAAGGACATAAATCAACAATGTGGGAATAATGTAATTTACCATATATTTTCGGTTTTATATTTTTAATCATTATATTGAATTAATTTGAGGCTAGTTTATGTGAGGGCATGTGATTCTGAGACCCAGTGTGATGGAATAAATGTTAGGAATATATTAAATATATTAAATAGAAAACATGAGATGTCTAATTGAAAAAATGTAATAACATTTAAATGGGATACTGGATTAGAAATGTATGGATACAATTGATTTCAGACTAGTGACATTACCCAAGGTGATTCCTAACATATATCAGCGCTGGTTGGCTACGAATTATCATTTGTAGACGTTTTAATGGAAAAAATAAATTAAGGATTTATTTTGTTTTAGAATTATCCCACGACATAGAGACATATTTTATTTTATTAATTGTGCATGAGGCCAAGGATGGGCTCAAAACCCTAGATAACATCTTAGGGGTTTTGGGGAGAAATTAAATAATTCTCTCAACCAAAAATAATGACGGAACTCAGACCAGAGATCGATATTTTCCTCTTTGACAAATCTTCCCACAAGCAGTTACGTAATGATAGATATTCTTCAATGAATGATTTGATCCCTATGTATGGTGTGTTGTTTCAATTATTATTTTTCTTATTCCAAGATTTAACAATGAACACAGATCTTCACATGAACAGGTTCAACCAATGTTCGATCATTCATTCAAGAGGAATTAATTATTGCAATTTGGGGTTGATTATTATTAATGTTTTTTTATCTTGATAATTCTAATTGAATGGATTGATTCGATAGAAACAATGTTTGGGGTTGGATACATGGGTAGTTATATTATGTTTTTATACCATCCACGTTCTTTTTGGAAAATAAATCAATGATTTTTTTCACATTCATTTCTTGGCATAATGATTTGAAATCCATGATCGAACCACATGGCGACCGAGTTATTGTTCGAAAATGATGGCGATAGAAAGATTGTGGAATTTTAGGAGATATCGTAATTAGAGAAAAATTTGGGTGGATGTAAAAAATCTATTTTTAGAGCCAATAATAAGATCAAAATCCCCAGATTCTATGTTATAATGGAGATATTACCCCAAATAATTAGTTTTGAGGTGAATTCATCAGCTGATTGAGCACCAACTGATCATCTAAGGATCATAGAAGAAGTGTAGTGGATCTAAAAAATCCAAATTAAAAAAATGTGTATTTCAGAATACGTAGTGGGTGGGACCTCAAAGCGAAGACTCATATTTCAAGTAATCAAAAAGTATCACACTACTAGTGAAACCACTGACACGGTGTGTGGTCACATTCACATCACTCTGTGGGTATCTCAAGAGATACAAGACATGAGGAGGAGAACTATACATGTACAATAACACACAACAATCACATGATGGCTTAGACGGACTTCCCTATGTGCTGGCACACGGGTAGACATACACAGGTTGAATCCATGTACTGGAACATGGCTATCATATATATATTTGTTCCTAGATCATATGAAGTGGAGTTTGTCCTGCCATACATGTCGTCTATACCTTTTCTACACTACATTTTCATTTAATAAATGCAATTGAAATCAATTATTACCTTAGGTCAATTGACATGGTGTGTGACCCATATACATGTCTTATAATTTCATCTATATGGATTCATATCCTTGTACACTATATCTTAGACATATTTCATTAAGTTTGGTTCCTCGTGCTCGTTCCCCAAATGGTTTGTTGGTATCACTTCTTATTCACATGAATATGATACCTTCATAAGGAATTTCATGATAGAGACATGAAACCCCTACAAGAATCCCAATGAATGATATTCTATACTTTCTTATGTCCATGGTAGAGTCTAGTATTGAAATGAAAAATCATTCCAGACATTGGTCATCTACATAGAAACTGAATCTAGATGATTCATGGTATACACCATGGACATGAAAGTGATCCTCATCTGTGTGTCATGATCTTCCCCCGATGTGGTGTTAGATCTCTTAGAGTGAGTATATCATATTACCCATTTAGATCTATTAATGTATCAAAATTTTGGATGACTCTTAATGAACAAAACAACTCAGATGGACTGTATATGTGTAAAAAATCCTAGGAGTGAGTTCTCCTAGATGAGTTCTTCATGTAATCTTTTAACTAAGTCCCTAGATTGGTAATACTTTTGTTTTGACATGACACTAGAATATGGGTCATGATTGATTATATATTGATATGTTATTGTTATATTTATTGTAGAAATATACAATGTAGATATAATGGTACCTTGAGTTTTATTTCTTTTTGGTGTTTGTGGTTCCCTACTGAGTATTTATTTACTCAACCCTACATGGGATTTTCCCCCACATGTTGTATCTTGTGCAGAAGACTGACATTTAACAAGAGTCCTGGGTTGACCAAGACCAGGAAGAGATTTTTTTTCTTCATATAGGTCAAGGTGTACCTACGATATTGAGAAATAGTCCAAGTACCTATCTTTTTTACATGTTGTAATACTTAATTATCGTCTATTTAATTTTGTGGGTTTGTATTCTAGCCCACATTACATTACCATACATTACAATCCTATTGTACTCTTTTTGTTGGGTTTATTGGTGTGCATGAACTTTTTTACTTAATGGTTTTTTTATTATATAATATTTGGTTTTTTATATAAATGTGGGTGTACTGGTACTTAGAAAATTCATCCCAATATAGTGATATGCCTACTTAGTGATATTTACCAACACTTGGTCTATTAGAGGCTGTCTTGGGGTGTCACAACACGAGACCCACTAATATTGGTTATGAAACATCTTATCCCAATATCATTACACATTGACATTTATTGATCATATAAATAATTTCAACATCTTATGGTTATTAGGAACATTTTCCAGTTCACGTTTGTGATAGATAAGCTATTAAATGGTACAATTGATGAATAATTACAATCCTAGGAGTTATATCCTCTAATGTGATGTTTATAGGATGTTGGTATATGATTTTTGGGATTTTAGAAGATTGTTAAAAGTGTCTTACAAGAAAACTATAATCATAAGGAGCCTTTATATTCCATGGTATGTTTGGGAAGAGATGTTCTGAGGGGACTTTTTATAGTATTGTTGAATTTCCACCATGATTTTTTTTAAATTTTAAAATACCAGTTGATTTTTTTTCAGGATTGATTTTTCCTTCTAATTTTATAGAAATAATGTTATTATTTTCGTATGTTTATTTTCAGTAGTTCCATTACCACAATAATATTTTTGAACATATATTGATAGAATGACCTTAATGAACCACATCATGAAATTAAATCATATGATCAAAAATATGTTTTATGTTAGTGTTAATGAATTCTAATCCACTGTATCTATATCAAAACTAGTTTTTAAAAGAATTCAATGGTCAAAACCTAGAGTAACTATTCAATATATCCTTAAACATAGATTCCATGTTCCAATCCACTATCCTTCTAGGTAAATAATGACACTCAAAAGGTATAATTTTGGTTGAAAAAAGGGATAAATTATTTGAGTTTTTAGAGACACATGAATTTTTTCAAGTTGAATGGTGTTGATATAATACAGTAAGTTCCTATTTGAAGATTTCATTTGTTGATATTTGAAATAGGAATGAATGTGGGATAGGGGTGGAAATACATTAGGTTTATTTTCAAAAATTAGTTACACTGAATTTTTATATTGTTGAAAAACTAAATAATGTTCTTAAAATCTATAAATAAAATCCAAAATATAAAATAGTATGCCAACCACAAATTATTAATATCTCACATCCAACTAGAGGTGGAATTAAATGATACATTGAAATACAAATTGATTGAGTTGGGTCTCTAATAAGATATTCATTAATTGGTTTTTCAACAAAATCAAAAATATTTTTAAATGTCATGGATAGTTGATATGTTATGTATTAGAGTATTTCTATGAGGTTAGTGTTGAAATGGGTTCCTCTAACTCCTATTTAAGATGTTATTGTTCCCTTTATATTTTAGAGGAAGTAATGTTAAACCTGTGGTAGATGCCTTTGTAGTCATTATTAAGAACATGACTCTACAAAATCATATAAAATATATGAAAATTGTGTTATTGACTACTCTTAGTAGTGAATGGTATGGTATAGAAAACATGCATTCATTGGGGAACTGAAAAAATTCATCACTTATTGATCCTCATGACATCTATAGAATATTTTTGTTATATAATCAAACCGTGTTGAGCTATGAATTATTTAGTACCAATAAACTATATAGCATAGTAAAATGGTTAAAGAAAAAATAGGTTCTACACATTAAAATTTGAAATGAATATTATTAACATAATTTATTTTCACCCTTATAATATTTTTGTGGTTATTGTGATGAGGATACATACCATTTTCATTTCACAATATTTAGTTGGCACAAAAATATATACAAATTCCTATGAATCCTTCATATCTATCCATATCATGGAATTTTCTAATCACATAACATTATTCATGAGTTATGATTTGTAGTATCTTAGGCCTATTTAGATGAAGATATATCATGGACATTGATACACCTTTGGTACCTTTTTCAGACATAGACTATTCTGGGGTCATTTTGGATTTGGCTTTGAAACAGCAAGATTTCATTATCAGGTTGGATTTCATGATGTATCATAATTATCACATCAATAAATATATTAAAATGGATTCCATTAGTGTTCATGATTGTGTGAGTAATTCCATTTAGGAAAATGAAACCTATGGTTGATCAAATAATTTCATGATTAGGTTATGGTAGAATATATGATTTTAATATAATTGTAGAATGCTCCATCAAATGGTAATATTCCTCACATGTCGATTGAATTTTTTATGTTTTACATATAAATTTTGTTTCATTCCACTTGCAAGGGATGTAAAATTTTCAATCCACAATGTACAGGGATATATATCTATTTTTATTTCTTATTTTTATTTCGAACAATGTGATTACATTGATTTAAAAACATAGCTAGCTAATCTATTGTCCACGAGATTTCACTAAAAAGTGATTAATCATGGAAATAACATGTTTTATAAAAAAAGTATTATGGGACTATTCAAGTATAAGATGCCTATTATATGATCAACAGGGTCATATTTATTAATATATCATGGTTTCCCCAGATTAATGATTTTTTTTTCAAATATAATGGGTGATGTGGTTCTCATAAATTGATCTTCTATTTGTATTTCACATTCAAATGAAAAAAGCATATTACATTCTGAAGAAAAACATCGAGAGTAGGTATGTATAATATGGGTTCCCTTTTATTCAAATTTTCTAATGTAATTCTTCCAAAATGTTCACAAAATATATGAAATTAATTTTTCATTGGAACCTATATTTTACAATGGTGGTATTTTAACATGATATATTTTTATACACTAAGACTAATGTGGATGATACACATCATATGGAAGAAGTAATAAATTTATTAAGAATTAATTAATATTTTTTTATGACAATTAATAGAAAGTTTTTTTGTCTGATGTAATTTTTTGGGACACATGGTTTCTAAAAATGGTGTTTAGTTGTCCATGATAAAGTGAAACTTGTTACGAACTATGAGGAATCACATAATGGATTTTATATTTGGATCCTCATAAGATTGGGAGGATATTATTCCAATTTTTTGATTTATTTTTCTATGTGGGTTTCTTACATGATCTCTCATACTCAGAATGGATTGTTCATTGTCTAGGATTGAAGATATCAATATTATTTTGGAAACTTTGATATATTAGTTGACTTGAAATACTCTTTTTATTGTAGAAGAAGAATCCCTAGGATACAAGGCCTTTAGTGACATATCAGGTTCATGATTATTCTATGTTCTTATAGTGAGTTACCAATTATATCATATTTTTATCATAATATCATTCCTCATGAAAATGATTATATTAATGATGATATTGATCTTAGATCCTTGTTTCCAAATGATGATGAGTTTGAAACAGTAAAATATTAGAGGATAGTTTACTATATAATCTATTAATAATGTCAATTTTTATTAACTAAAAATTGATTATATACCTATCTAAATATGTTTGGTGAAGTACCAAAATAATTTTGTTTTGATATATCTTACAATTATATTAAGAGAAAATTCATTGATAATTCATTGATCTAGAAACATTCAACAGATTTTATGAAATAATCATTTGATGAGTGGATGTCGATGGCCCCTTTTCTCATTTTTATTTTTGAGACTAGAATGATGAGGCCATGATTATATTACTGATTACATGGTGGAAATAAAAAAAAATATTTCCAACTAATTGTAATTCTTTGATGAGATATGAGGATTTTTTATATTTTATTTTTGGGCTGACCATCATAGAGTGGTCTCTATCATCGAATAGTTTCCTATGAGTTGTGAACTAAATGTTTATACGAATTTTTTTTTGGAATGATGTGATGGGTGGGTACCAAATTTTATGTGGGATATAGACCGTTGAAGGTAAAAGATATTTCAATATATTATGACATATTTCATGTGACCATGTATAAAAATGGGGAAATATTTATTTTCATTAGCATCTTAAAACATATCAATTGACTCATGATTAGTATTAGAAGCGTATCAGTTTTTCTCATCCACATCCAGGGCTCACATTGATATTGGTTATTTAATAAATACAAAAATCAATCAATTTTATACATAACCTATGAGAAAATTATTTGATATGTGTTGTGATTAAACTATTTTCTAATTTGGATATCTTTAATTGGAGTCGTAATATGACCATTATCAAAGACTTGGGAAATTTATACTATCATGATGATTGTTATGATCATTGTACATATGTTAACTATATTCTCTAATTTGGATCAATCATTGATTTTTTATTTTTAAGGGGAATTCAAGTAGAAATTATATCTTAATTAATGTTATGAATGATATACTATCCTTAAATATATTTTACATAGAATGAGAAATTCTAATTATTGAGGTCATGATACATGATTATTCATTGACATTTGAAGACCATGGGATAATCCTTTGGAATTTGTTATGTTTCTATAAATTAAAAGATACTACTCACCCATTGATATTAATCCCTTTATGTGTTTCTATGGATGATCATGCATATATATGATTTTTTTGTATCAATGTTGATTGTTCTTAAATATTTTGCAATTTTATGGTATAAGAAATGATGATATATATGTAGTATATTATGAATAGAATGGTTATTTCATATAACCATTGAATATCCAATTAAAACCATCAATAATTATAATATGATTTTGGAGTTTGAGACATTGTGTTTATTTGAGTTTCAACATGTTTAGGTCACTGATTACTATAAAAATTAAGAATGTTTTTACATTGGTACATGGTAAGATTTCAGGTTGTTGATAATATTGGTATGCTAGCCTAAAATTTTATTTCCCAAGTATTATGATATTTTTTCACAATGTGTTCCATGTATCATAGCTCAAAATGAATCTCTCTAATAATTTTAATTTTTGATTTGGGTTTAATATGGATGTGGAAATTGGGTTATCTATAATTGATCTCTTAACTAAGATTTTTGGCTCTTAGATAAAGGTAATTTATGTTTAGTTAGACCCCTTGGTTCATTTGTTATGAAAACCGATTTCAATTATGAAAATACATGGGAAGGTTATGGATTGATAATATAATAGTGGCATTGTCACATTTTTGTGGATTCTTATTGATAAGATTTTATATTGAAAAAAGAATTTATAATATGTATATTTTTCCTTCCAATAATTTATTTTTTTGAAATTATTTATTTTTTTATGCATCATTTGGTTTTAGATATTTTAATGACATTACAAACTCATTATAACCAATTTTTTAGAATATAAAGTAATTTTAATGTAAATAATATTTTATGTATATTCATTACCCTTAACGTGGTTATTGTGTCTTCCTAAAAGTAAGGACCATATACCTATATGGAACATGTGTTTCATAATTTGATACATAAATATCATATATATCCATACTATTACAAAAACATTAAGTGTGTTTTGATTATATATAATCCACTATATATATTTTGGTCGGATATGGTAATGATGATTGTCTAGAGGGTTGGAGTTTCAATATACTATATTAAATATTTTAATAAAAAAATAAATAAATGAATATTATTATTAATATTAATTATTCGAGTTAGTTTGAAGAAGAAATATTAAACAAAAGAAGGATGAATTTTATAGTAGTTAGGTCTAGTGTGGTACTTCTATACTCTTAAAACCTTCAACATGGTGAGAGGAAATTTTTCACTAATATGATTTTAGTTGTTAATCATAACCCAATTACGTAATCCTTTTATAATGGAGGGATAACCAGGACAATGTATTTTGTATGCAGGTAAAAAATATTTATAACCTGATTATAGATAGTTGGAGTGACAACCTGAAATGTGCAATATTTACATACTGGAAGTCATAAACCTTAGATCATGGCTTTTAAATTCAGGAGTCACAAACTAAGGTATAGAAGAAAAAATAATTATATTGCTTGTAAAAGAATAAAAAGAAAAATATTTTATGTGTTAGATATGGGAAAAAAAATTTAGACTAAGGATAGAATAAAAAATATAGAATAAATAATTATATCATTGGTATTGGTTTTTTAGGATCAGATTGGTAAATATCATCAAGGCACAAGATGATGAATGATAAATAATATCACACTTGAGAGAATATCTTGGTGATGAATAAGGGTATCACATGAAATTGCAAGAGTACAATAGGTTGAAAAGTTCATAGATTCATCTCAAGGGAAAAATAATGTATTAAATAATTTATTATCTAATGTTTGATTAGATATCTTGGTACCATTACACGGGATCTATTAAAGTAACATGAAAAAACTAATCTAGCGATGAAATAATTCAAATTAAAAAATTATTTAAATATTTCATAGTAAAAAATTATCCACCATAATAGTATTAGAGAAATGTGATTGAAATTATAATTTAATGACCAATTAAAACTTTTTTTGTAACTTTATAAATTATAATAATAATAAAATAAATCCATATATATTGTAATAAGTTTGAAAATTATTAAATACAATCTAATCTAAAACCACACGTAATGAAAAAATAACTCTTCTACAATAAATGTCATAAAAATTGATAAAATATATTTAATTTCATTCAATAATAAGTTTGAAAAAAATTTGTGTATAAAATTAATGTGAAATATTATCAAATAAATATTCGACTAATATTCATCATGTTTTACATAACATTTATAAATTAACAAAATAAATATTTTAAATAAAATAAAATTACATAATATAACTTCATTTGAATTAAATATGATACATATTAATATTAGAAAATAATAAAAAAATATAAAATAATTATAATATTCATATAGATTATAAAATAATGAAATTCATGATATCTAAAGCATTAAAATTATGCATTGGTAGTTATAAAAATTCATGGTAGTGGAAAAATGTGTCAGAATTGAAAAATAATTTGGTTCACTATTGGAAAATAATTTTATTTACCGTTTGAAGAAAGTAATTTCATGAAACATAGATATAAAATATTTACCCATCGTTGGGAAAAAAATTCAAAATTGGGTAAATGAAAATAGAAATTAGCATAGAAAATTATAAGACACAACTAGTATGTTAAAAATTGAAAATAAAATAACAAAATGTTTGAAGAATATATAGTATCAAACACTGATATATTAAAATTGAGAAATGAAAAAATTAGTCACCATTTGAAAGACAGAACAAATGTCACCGTTGTAAAACATTTACAATGGAAGAATGTTTTACTATTCACTGGTAGGGAATCAAGAAACCATTGAAACAAATAGTCAGAGGAAATATTTACCCCCATTAGAATTTTGAAATAAGAAAAATATGAAGGAAAGAAATGACTACCATTGGGACGAAACATGAGAAGCCAATTTTTTGAAATAGAGAAAAAATCCTATCATTGGAAAGATGCAAGACCCATAATTGGGTAAATGAAATTGTGAAATGAAGTATTAACTAGCCATTGGATATTGAAAAATGAACCTAAATTTTATGAATAATTAAAACTCTCTATTGAAAAAGAAAACTCATCCACTTTTGAGATTAAGATTGAATTTTTAGAGGTAATATTAAAGGAGAATCCATGTATGGGAGAATGATGATGATTTATTTTGTCTTTTCTGATGAAGATGAAGCATTAATGTTTATCCATAGAGGATGTAATCTTGAGGTGTAAGATTGTGAATAGTGATTCAAAATTTAATGTAAAATGTGTACACATAAAAGCAATCAAATCAGGAATCCATTTAACAACTAAATTTTATGACGTTCTATAATATTTATTTGTGTATAATTTAACGATATTTCCAATGAATCAACAATCTATAAATTTCAATAATCATTGAATTTGATATGATTAATATATCATGAAATCATTTTATGAATACTACATAAATAATTTTTGTATGTTGGACCATTTTATGGTTTGCCAATTATTTTTTTAGTCTTCTGTACAGTATAATAAAATGAATAAATAAATTTATTAATCAAGCCTATCTGAATCAAAGTGATTCTTAATTTAATGTAATGAGATAACAATGAAATCCAAAATATTTTAAATTATATAATATTTAGAATTATATATCTCTTGAATGATTTGAAAAAATATGAATCACACCTTAAAATAAAAGGTTTTTTAAAATATTTATTTCACATAATGTAATAAAAAGGGTTTTATTAATTAAAATCATAAAATAATTTGTAATAAAAAATTAATATATACATTAACATTGAAAAAATAACCCAATATTTATTTGATTACAGAACCAAAAAATTTAAATCCATTTTCTCCCCCATTTAAAAAAAGTGAAAACAAAACTCTACATTATCAAATTGAAGAAAATATTTAAATTTCAAATATTACATGTTGAAATTTAATTTTTTAGACGGAGTGAATACTAAAGGAATAATTAATAAATATTCTGTTTAATTTTATGAAAGGATAAATTATAATAAAATTTCAACTTTATTAACATGATCATCTCCACAATGAAATATAAGATCAAAATTCTTTGTCCTAGAATGGTGTAATGGATTTTTAGAAATTCATATTGATGATTTTTTATCTGAATAAATAGGATATTTATTAAGATAAATACCAAAATAACAGAATGATTTTATAATCCATAAACACTGAGCACAAATATTGGCATAAATGTTATAAATAGATACTATAAAAGATTAATCTACTAATAATTTCATTTCTAAACAGCATGAAAATAATCATTTTTATAGAAAATGATATATATAGGCTTTGGATTTTAAATAAATTCTACATATTATAAAATCACTATTTAAATATGTTAATAAATAAAAATAATTATATTATTTGAAAATATACAATAATAAGAAGCTCCATTAACATTTCTTCTTGTTATTTTTATATATTTAATAAGACTCTCTTTTGGAAGTCCAGGAAATCGACCACATAAAAATAAACAGATCAATTTTTCAGGTCTATGTTTTAATATATAGAAATATATATATCATTCCTTTCTAAATTTTAATATAAACATATTTATTAAATTCATAAACATCTAATTTAAAATTAGTACCCATAAGAGTTTTCATAGATTTATAGTAATTAAGACAAAGTTGTTTGACTAATTATTTATCATAAATAGATTGATAATGAAAATTTAAAATATTCCATTGAGAAATTGGAATTCCATGAAATAACATTAATTCATACATGCAACACATTTCAATCATAAAAGATATCCAAGTAGATATATTATTACTATGTATTTCACATGATGAACCAATAAATAAATCATCAAATCATATTTGTAAAATTAAAATATTATTATAAAAGATTTTAATAAAATGTGTATTCTAAAAATTGACATTATTAAAACAATTATGTCATAAAAGAAGAAATTATTTCATAAATATCACATGGTGGTGGTTCTAGAGAATACTAATATTATAAAAAAATTAATCTCTGTTAGGAACTTATCTATTTTCAAAACAATTGTGTTCTGAAACATAAAATTCGACAGTTAAAAACCCTTTATGATTAGTAATTTTACATTATATTTGTTTAATTATAAACCTAAAAAAATAAAAATTATAATTATAATTCCACTGACATTGATACAGATGAAAATTAATATTGAATGTATATTCCTTCTACATGAATGTATCCCTAAGATATAGTTTTGGATTTGTATTTAATTAATCGATCCAGATTCATCCTACTAGTTTCGATATTTCCATTTTCATCCAATTACCCACATAACCTAATGCCAATTTAAAAAATACCAAAAATTATTTATAAAAAATTTATTCTGATCATCATGTTTAGAAGAAATGTTTTTATTATCCTTTTAACATTCAGTAATGTTATTAGCAACAAAGTCCGAAATAAAGGGAATAATTAACACCAAAATTAACATTTAAAATTAACATTTAAAATTAATTATTTAACATTTTTATAACCATTAATATACCATTTCTGTAGAGTACGATGATAATTATTTTGTTCCCCCGAAATTTATTCACATTTACCATGGGTTGTTTGTTCACCAACAATAAAATTTATAAACACATCATCAAAAAATTATAATTGGAATTTAATTTACCATGATTTTCACTAAAAATTACATGAAATGAAATTATAATTTCCATTTTTCATTATAAAATCTTTAATATGTACATTTATTAGGGTATCCTTGAAAAATATGTTCATCACTTTTAGTATCACGTTTATCAAAATTGTTATATTAATTGAAAATATAAACCTACAACCAAAAAACACTAATGTGACCAACACTATGATTTATATTTTTAAATAATACAAAATGATATTTCATTAACAAAGGCATAATAAGAATTAAATTTCAAATATAACACGAATAAAAATGTCCAAATCCAAGAATTATTAGGGTAAATTATATTCGCATTATGTATTTCTATACTTTTCATTAAGAGTTTTATTTTCCAATCATACATCACCATTTTTTATGTGTTCTATTAGTGCAAAAATTATGAAAATATCCATTATTTTCAAAAAAAATCAAATTATAAATTACGAAATTCACCTCCCTTATATCTACGAATATAAACATTATTAAAATATTTTTAATTTTGAACTAAATTAAAAAAACAGTATACATAAATAATGTATAATGTTTATGATTAAGAAAATATACCAATATATATATATACTATAATTATTAACAATAACTAAATTATATTAATTTACACATGGAAATAAATTTGAATATGAACAAATAATTTATAATGTAAAAACTATAGAGATCTAGTAGTAATTATATTATTTATGGGTGTAAATGATTTTTTTGTTTCATCCCTTTCAAGAAAGCAGGACAATTAAGAACATTTTTTTAAGGAATTAAGTTATAACAAATTATCCTAATTTAAGATCTTATGTAATTTTATAAAATTAAAATGACATAAACTTCATTTTCATCTGTTTTTATCATATTACCCAACATTCAAACACATAACATGTAGAAAAATTAGTCTAGAAAAACCAATTGTATAAATAATTCCATTTATATTCGCTTAAAACGACAACTATTCATTATTAAAAAAAATATTCTAATATATTATTTTAACATCCACTCCAATATTACATAATTTTGATATACTAATGAAATTATGTTTTAAACCATCAACATATTAATATTTTTAAATTAATGTTTAATATGAAATACCCACTTTAAGAAAAATATTTACTTTGCCTTTAGAATTATCTCCAAAAATAATAGTTCCTCTGTATCATGTGTTATATGTGGTAAACATTGACATGCCTCTAATTATATTACTAGAGAATACACTATCAATACAACATATGTATATATTGAAACATTTATTGAATTTTTCTTACAAAATTTAGTTACGTGATAATTTTAAAACATAAGTTACTTTAGTTCCACGAGGCCTATAAATACAATTTTCTATTAACCAAAAAGTGTTTAAACAAGTCTTGTAAGGTACTCTTGATAAAAAGGATTTAGAATTATTAGTTTTTTTAATCCCAGCTGTTTTTTAAATCTATCTAAACAATCATTTTAATAGTGATATCTATTTCAAAATTATAAAAATTAACAGTTTAAGTAAAAAAATTTATGTTTAACAAAATGAGTTATACATATTGGAGTTAATATTCTATAGTAACAAAAAATATATTAAATTTTATCATTTTTACTTAATTAAATCACCTAATGATATTTTTTTATGACATTGAATATAGATAGGTAAACGTTGTTTAAAAATAAAAATATCATCTTTCAATTTTCATTCAAATCATGAGAATATTTCAAAATTTCATAATCTATAGAATGGGTAGCATAAGTTGTGCTGGTAAATATTTCATTTTTTTATAAAAAATAATTTATTTTTAGAATCTATTTTCTCAGTATTTTCATTAGTATTATCATATAAATAATCAACCTTGAACATAAATTTTTTGAATAATAATATATCGTTATTTAATTCTGAAATATTCATGATTCTATTAACATAGTCAGAATAAGTAAATATAGAATACAAACCACAAGTAATTACCATATGTAGTGATTCAATCAAGCACAACATGGTTGATTAATTTTTATTTTAATATTTTTCATTGGAATCATATCTTTCTGTACAACTCTTATAAGAGTTCAGTTCCATTTTATCCTTTATTTTTTATTCGTCAATATTCTTTAGTTTTTGGATGTCTGGTTTGATATTCTTGTTCATCCAAGACATAATAAAAGTACAATTTGAGGCATTATAATTCTTACCACCTTTATTATCTTCATTTTGTTTTTATTTTCAATGATTTCATATAAACTAGTTCATGAGTCATTTATTTTTAATTACATTATAAACCCCAGTCACAATCTAAGACATATATCATTTATCACAATCATATATATCAAAATCAACATATTTAGTTGAAACAATATTCAATTATTTAAAAAATAATGCTCTTCTACTTTTTACCACTCTTAAAATATGTTATTTAGTTCAACATCACACTAATGCAGTGATATAATAAATTCATACATGGTATAATTTAAAAAATATATTTCTCCCACCAACGGACATAATATTTACATGACATTTTATTTGAAAAATATTGTTGACACATTCAACAAGTAATGGGTTCTCCAAAGATTCCCTAGGTGTATTTAGTTCATTCAAAATGCCTATTAATCTGTGAAAATTTTTCTTATTGTTTCAATTTCACTCATCTTGAAGTATTTGTACTCTCCTCACAACATTGTATGCTTACTTAGAATTATATTTTCAAAGACAATTTGTGTGACATTTTGAATCCATCAAATTTTCTGCCATGTATTATAAATATACATAGGAATATAAATCATCTGTTAATATTATGATATAAAATATTTTAATATTTATAATTTATAACATATCTACTAGAATTATTTCCATTAAGGATATCTTGGTTACCATCATGTTGTGGGTAATATTTTTCCAGGATGGACCCATCCTCATTGCTCAATTATTTGAGGTAATGCTCATTTTGGGATCCCAATTATCCATAATAATTTCAATAAAAGTGTTATTATTTTTATGAATCCAAAAACCATTTGGGATTAATCTTATCATCTTAAAAGAACATTTTCATTAGAATGTGAGGTCTAGTAGTAGGTTAGGACAAGTACAATAAAATCACACATCATATTGGGGATGACTTTCTTCAAAAGGAAAAAAATTTGACCCCAATTTATGTTATCAAGGAAGATATTAATATGTCAATAAAATTTTTATGAAGGATATCATTTGATAAGAAATGTTACGTCTAATCGGGTGATGGTATATGGTCTAAAGTGTTGGTGAATTGATGATATTAAAAAATAAAATTTAATAAATTGACAATTTTATTTTCCTATTAATTACAATTATAAGACTTATTTAATATGAGAAATCGAAAATAAAAAATGATGGTTTTATATTAGTTTGGTCCATAGTGGGCCTACTATAATTGTATACCTCTAAACTCTGTGAGAGATACATTTTCAGTAATAGTATTTTTTAGGGGGAGTCATAACATAATTAAAAAATATTTTTCTAGTAGGGGGATAAAAATTATACTATCTTTTGTATGGGGACTCACAACTATTAAAACTAGAATTTTCACAATGGGAGTTTCATTCCATATATTAATGATTTTTATTTCTGGAATCACAAACCAAAGATCATGAATTTAGAACTGTGGAGTCACACCCTAAGGAATAAAATAAAATATAATTCAACTGTGTTTAAAATAAATTATAGAAAAATGGATTGTTTGGTAGAAATGGGAAATAGATTTATATGATAAAAAAAATTTGAAGAAGAAGAAAAATAATTAATGAACAAGAACTAGTTCTTGAGTATTGGAATGGAATCTCTCGCCATGGAAGGAGAAGTAGAATTAGAAATAATCTGAAAATTGAGATAATGTCCAAGTGATAAAATAAGGTAACATAGATCATCAAAAATATATCGTAGGGTGAAAATTATAAACCTTTTTATCAAGAAAGAACATATTATTCAATAATATGTTAACCAATTTTCAATGATCTAACTTTGTACCTTTATATCAGATCTTAAAAATACTGAAAAAAAACCAATACCAGTATAAATTAATTGAAATTCAATGTTATTGATTTATTCAGGTGGGAAAAAATTATCTTACATAATAATAGTATCCAAATTCGTTGAAATTTAAAATATAAACACCAATTCACTCTAGTTTTATAAACATGCTAACCGATAATAATGATTCAAATTAAACCTATAAAAATCATATAACTGTTAATAAAACATTAAATACAATTTAATTTATTAAAAAATGTAATTTAAAGAATAATTATGATTCATAAAATGGAAAAAAGTTTTTTAATATATTAAATTTCATTAAATAATTACATATAAAAGAATCATCCATTGACATTGACAAAAAATTTTAATTCAGAATTATTCTTTTAAAATACTATATGTGTTTTTTAATAATAAAAAATCAATTTAATAAAATTTTTAAAATAAATAAAATATTATAATAAAACTTATTTTGACTAAAATATAATATATATTAATTTTATAAATTTATAAAAGTCATAAATTATTTATAATATGCATCCATTTCAATAACATATAAAAGTTGAAGAAAAATTAACATTAATAAATATTTACTAAAAGATATTGAAAGAAATAGAAGTGAAGAAAATTAGTCATCTTTGAAAAGGAACATGAGTTAGCAATGAAAAATAATTTCTGTCATCATTGGTAAAATGTAACTTCCCATACCATTTGGTATTATATTATTACCCACTATTAAGAACAAAGGTCATCCCAGGGCATATTTAATAAATCAAAAAATAATTTAGAAGTCACCGTGTTCTTGGGGAAAATTACAAAATAAGTATCCCACTTTTGAAAAAATAAGAGGAATCACCACTAGATATATGAGAAATGGTAAAAGGAATAATGAGTCACTATTGGTATGAAAAAACTCAAGCCACCATTGTAAAAAAAATTGGAGAAGTATAATTTAGTATCCATGGGCATGAAAGGACTCCATACACCATTGGAAAAAATTGTAATAAAGAAATATTAATCTAGTATTAAAAAGTGTAAAATGTAAATAAAAAAAGGAAAAAATCCTACATCATTTGGATTCAATGTGAGAAGCCCCTGTTTTGGAAAATGGGGGAAAACATAACAGAATAATGATTAAAGATATGGCTTTGGGTATAGGAAAATGAAAAATGTAAATTAACCCACCATTGAACATGGAAATAAGAATCCACCTTTGAAAAATAATAAAAAATATTTTTTATGAATGATACTCATCAAACATTTATTTTTTTGTTTCATTTAAGAGTGGTTTCATTGAGGAATAATCTATACATGGATGAAGAGGATGATTACAGGACTTTTATTAGAGGGTGATTAGTAAAGAGAGTTCATCCATTGAGGGAGGAAGCTGGAGGAGGAAAATAATGAATATTGATTAATCATACAATGTAAAAACAATATAGATAAATCTAACATAATATTTAAGTCATCAACACAAAAAAATTTATTAGGTACTAAAGTCCTACCTATAGGTAATTTAAATAGATTTATAACTAATCAATATATTACTAACTACGATAATAATTTAGTGAGATATATTCAAACTAATGTAATTACATGTTTTTAATGCTCTAGAAAGAACTTGAGCAATTAAACCGTTTTTTATGTTATGTAAATGACAGATGTAGATAGTCCTGTGGTTAAATAAATTGAAGATGATAATGATATATTTCTAAACTGAAATACTCTAAGTGTTTCTAATTATAAGAGAAGGAGTAATCAATGAAACAAAAATTATTTTAAACTCTAAAAAATTTAGAATTATTGATCCTTTATATGATTTTTGAAAATATTGAATACCCAATGAAATATAAAATATCCTTGCTAATTATTCTATGTAAATTAATAATAATGAGTTTTATTTAAATTTGGAAATTCATTTAAAGAAACCAATTAGTATAGTGTATATTAAAAATTAAATATGGGAAATAAATTTAAATAAGGTTATTCTAAAAATATTATTTGGGACCCAAAAATGATTCATGTTTGAGCATAAATTTGAATATTTTAGAGAATTAATTTGAAATTGTAGTAGTTTAGTAAAATATTGAATAAAAAGCTATATTTCCAATTAAAAATTAATTATAAAATTATTATCACTACAACTAATGTTATGATTATAATATATAATTTTATTAATAATAAATTTTTCAAAAATAATTATAAAATAGTTTTTGAAAATTAAAAACCGAAATAACATGTAATAAAAAAACATAAATACATATGTGAACATGAAATAAATTCTTCAAATTTTTGTATTATTACAATAAAAAAAATTCAAACCATATTTCAACCATTTTTTATTAAAAAATAGAAAAAAATCCCCCCTAAACTAATTCCGTACTCCAGTATTTTTTCCCAAAATTCTAAGAATAAATTTCAATTTCTAAAAATTAGCAGAGTCAACAAGAATTGTAAGTTTATATTCCACATGATTTTTAGTAAGGATAAATTCTATAATACTATCTCCTTAATTAACATGAAGTCTTATAAATTTAAATCTAATATCAATATACTATGTCCTATAATGAAGTAATATATTTTTAGATAATGCAATTTTAGGTATGTTATCAAAATAAATTGAAAATTTATCCAGATGAATACAAAAAAAATGTATTAATAAAAAAATATTTAGCACAAGTATTATTAGTATAGATATACTGAGCCTCCTCAGTAAAGAAAGAAATATATAATTTCTCCTTTTTAAAAATAAAAATTGATCATTTTACCAGAAAATGAGACATACCCTATGTGTTTTTTTCTATTCTATAACATTCAAAATCAGAGTCAGAATGTGATTCTAATAGAAAAAAATTAATTCTGGATATAACAAAACATAATAAATAGTTACTTTAAGTTATCTAATTATTTTGTTTATATTTAATATGAATCTCTCTAAGATCATCTTGAAAACAATAACATTAATAAACTAAAAAATATGTAATGTCTAGATGCGATTAAATATAGAGAGCTACCTATCAGGTATCTATAATCCTTAATATTAGTTGATTTACCATATGAATCAATGTATAACATACATGTAGTACCCATTGTAGTTTTAAATGATATTTGGGATGAAATTTTTTTTAACTAAATCATTACAATGATTAGAATTATAATGAAAAAATTTCATCATTCATATAAGAAATTTTATGGCTCAAAAAATCATTAATTCACTAATTAAACATATTTCAAATTCATAAGACATCTGTGTTGAAAAATAAATAATTTTTTTCACTATATAAACCAAAACAATATCACCAACATATATTTTTACAATAAAAATAACATCATAAGTTCTTTTAATAAAAATAATATAATCAAAATTTACTTTTATGAATTCATTATTTAATAATTTCAAATAATGGATTTCATATCAATAATGAGGTTCATATTTGAGACCAAACAATGCTATATATAATTAAAAAATTCGGTATTATGATTTAATATTTTGAAAAACGGATGTTGGGAATAATAAAATTATTCAACTATGATACCATTTAAGAAAGAACTTTTTACATTCATTTGTTATAATTTAAATCCTTTAATATAATAAATATACAACATGATTCTAATAGAGTATAACATGGAAGATGGTAAAATTGAATCTAAAATTTCTATACCATTTTCTTTGAGAGTATCTTTGAGCGACATGTATATAATTTTTTTCGATCTGATCTAATACTCCCTGATTGTTTCTTGATGTACATTTTTATCCAATTTCCAAATTACATTAAAGAAAATTTTATTTATTAATAGACATTATATCTAACAATTTGATTAATATAATCATTCATAGATACAATCTAGTTATAACCATTTAAAGATTCATTAATATTATTAGGAACAAAATCATTAATAAATATAGAATTGAAAATGAAATTTAAAACATGTTTTCTAGTTTTATCATGAGTATTTACTTTTCCATTTACATTTCTAAAAATATAATCATTATGAATATTCTATGACAATGTATTTGGTTCATATGGATAATTATCCCCCTCAATTAAATCAACCTTATTACAAGTTTTTCTTCACAAAAATTAAAATATATTAACTCATCATAAAAACATTATATTCGTACTTTAATATAATATAATTTTTAATAGAAAAAAATTTACAAATTCTTCCATAAACATTATTATTTTATTAAGAATATTACATGAATTACTATTAATATAATATCCCTAAAAAATACCTTCATTTCATTTATCATAAAATTTATCTAAATTAACCATTGAATTGAAAATAAAACAAGTACAAAAACATTTCATTTTGTCTATTTTTTATTCATTTATAATGTCAGTTTTTAGGTGATGCCTTGGTGACAGACATTAAAAAAATTATATTGGTAATTTAATAATTGACATTTTAATGGGTATTTTAGATTTTTACATCAGTTTTCAAAAAACAGAAGTGAATGAACAAAGGAAAATAAAATCAAAAATCCATTTTTACATCAAATTTTAATAAATATACATAAACCATGATTACCATATTGTAGATTATTTTATAATCTTCAATTTGATATTATTCGGAGCTTAAAACAAGTTAAGGATAAAAATTTATGAACACTAAAAGATTGATATTTATTTGAGAAATGATCCAATGATCCAACCATTTAGTTTTATTAGAAGTAATTTTAGAATAAGAATGAGGATTTGGAGTTTTTAAATGATATAAAACATTATCCATCATTATAATTATGTAATATAAATTAAATGAAATATAAAATAAATAAATACTCAAAAACTATAAATAAATGACATGTAATTGCAAATAACATAAAGAGACCATCGAAATAATAAATATTGGATTCACATGGAACATGAAATAAGTAGAGTCAGCGGAATGATGATGGTTGAAAGAAAAAAAAGTTAAATGGTATATCTATTAATAAATTAAATCATAAAAATAGAAATTGTTGATAAATAATTACAAATACCTTGATAAGATCATGTAATGAAGAAATAATTGATTCAAATTGATGATAAAACAAGTCTATGTGTGGGAATGATGATAGTTGAATGAAATTATCATTAAATTATGACATGTTTATAATGAAAACTAATAATTTAGATGATAAAATAAAATGTTGTATGATAAAGTTTAGGAGGAAACTGTAAATTTTTTTGGCGATGTGAATAAGTTGAAATTTTTATTAGAAGGATATAAAAATTATTTTCACATTGGTTATATAATAACTATTGTGAAGAGATATTAATATTTTTGACGATTTCTCACATCGGCTGTTAAATATCTGATGTGAAAATTTAATTTTCAAGACATTATGATGTCTGTTATATAATAACCAAAGTCAAAAGTTAATTTTCACACCGTTTATTTAATAATCAACATTAAAAATGTTTACGAACATGTTTTTAATTATATGATATTTTATTTGACATTCCACTGTGCTGAAATGGAGTTACAGTTTAAATATTATGGCTATCAGAAATTGGTATTCCCAATGATTTTATATAGAGATGAAAAACTTCCAATTTCCATAACATTTGATTCGTATGTCTGTTTAAGCTCTATGACCTATCAAATAAAATTTTTCTAAATGAACATCATGTTCATAATCATTTATAACATCAGATATTAAATAACTGATTTGAAAAATACCTTTTAACATCTATTATTAAATAACCAGCGTAAAATGTATGTAAAATATATTTTTTACGTCCATTAATCTATAACCGACATGAAAAATCAACAAAAACATATTTTCACATCCGTTATATAAAAACCGTCCTAAAAAATCATTTTTTAGATATTTTTCAATTAAGATCTAAAAATACAATGTGAAAAAATGTGATTTTAAAAATAGTTTTTTTCTAGTTTAAAAAGATTACACCGAAAAACTCTAAAATGATCAACTTTATGGTTTTTATTTCTATATAATTAATAAAAATATTTCATTATCAGAAGAATAATTCTAATTTTAATTTAAAATTTTCATTAAGTACTGAAAAATTTTATACATTGATATAAATTTTTAGTTTTGATAGTTTAATGTCAGATGAACTAGGGGTGAATAAACCAAATTGAAAACTTTAATCAAATAAATTTATTAATTGAATTTATTCGTAATATTAATTTTAATGATAATTTCCCATTGAAATAGTAAATAACAAAATTAATATATCTTTTAGTTCATTCAAAATTGGTTTTACTATAATCTAATACCTCTCTACTGAAAAATAGATACATGTGCAATATTATGATTTTTAGTTGGGAATAGTAAGACAATTATAGAATTTATTTCTTATGGATGGATAACAATGACATTGCCTTTAGATTTTTGATTCAAATACCTTACACCGTGCTAGTATACATATGATGTCACAACATAAAAAACACTGATATTAGATACAATGAGTTACAAACCTTAGATCCATACATTATTATACAAGAGTCACATCCCACATAATAGAATTAAGAATAATTATTTTTAGTGATGAATTATAAACTGAAAAATAGATTTCTTATGAGTGAGGAAAAATTGTGTTAATGTCTTAAAAGAACAGATGATAGAGATGTAAAACTATTAATGAAAAATTACATGTTCTTAACGGTTGGTTCAGGAAATCACTTCAATTGAGTAGATCTTTAATTAGACGCAATCCAAAAATTAATAGGATGTACAAGTGATGAATCAAGATATCCCAATACATGAAAATGTATATTATGTTAAAATGTTTACATCTTTTTCTAGAGGAAATAAATACCATAGAAGAATAGGTTTTCCGAAGTTCGATGTGCTATCTTAGTACTTTTAAATAGGATCTGTAAAATAAATAAATAAACTAATCTCATGATAAAATAATTCAAATTTATAAAAGATTTAATTATTCAAGAGAGATGTAATTATCCTCCATACTAATAGAAAAAATATATTTTAATTTAAAATATTAATACCAATTCAAACCATTTTGAATAACCATATAAATGATTATAATAATTCAATGAAATCCCATTAAAACCACCAGAATTTTAAATCAGGATTTAAATTGAAATTAATTTATAGGAATGTGTAATTAAAAAAATTATAACTCCAACATATGTGAAATAATTTGTTTTTTGAATATATTTTATGTTATTGGACAACAATTTTGAAAATAACAATTCAATGAAAATAACATAAAATATTCCAGAATAAATCGTCATTAAATATATTTTTTTGTGCTTTCTTACAATAAAGAATAAATTTAGTATCATTTTAGAACACATTAAAATATTATAATGACACAAATTTTGAATAAAATATAATATATTTTAAATTAATAAATTAATAAAATATATAAAATAATTATAAAATTTATACTGTTCATCAACATGTAAAAAGTGGTGAAAATTGATCTTTAACAAATCTGCACTACTAGTTGCTAAAATAATTAGTGGTGTAAAAAATAAGTCACCGTGGAAAATTAATTTTAGAAACTATTTTAAAATAATTCATTTCTTTGATGGAAAAACAAATTTTACCCAAAATTAGTTAAAAAAATATTTACCCACCATTGGGAACACATGTCATTGTTGTGTGTATGAAAAACTGTAAATGGAAGTAATAAGTCACCATTGGAATGAAAAAAATTGATAAAGGTAATAACCCACCACATCATCAATATAAGTACTCATTGTTGGACATATGAAAAATTAGAAATGAAAAAAGAGACATTGTTGGAATAAACGAACTCCATCCATCATTGGAAAAAATTTGGAAAATGAAAAATGAGTTACTATTGACATGCAAGAACATAATCGACCATTGAGAAAAATATCAATGGAAATATTAACCTACCAACAGAAAGTGAAAATAACAATTGGAATCCAAAATTAGAAAATAATATATATATAATGGAGAAAACATCCTAACATAAAAATAATGTACGTCCCATCACTAGTTATATAAAATTGGAAAAGGAAAAATTAAACCACCCTTGAAGACGGAAACAAAAGACTCATTTGATAAATAATTAACAACATCTGTCGAACAAGAAAAAAAATTAAACATTGAGTTTATGATTCATTTAAGTGAGGTTCGACTAAAATAGAATCATAGATAAGAGTATGTTGGTGATTTTCAGGATGAAATATGATGTAGTGGAAGCGTTAATAATTATACAAGGAGGAAGGAATATTTAAGTGGAAAATGATGAAAAGTGATTCATTATATTATATAGAAAATGAAAACATACACCTCAAAAAATATTCATTTTAAAATAATATAGTGTGGATCTAGGAGACTTGTCTTTATATAATCTCAATATATTTCTAGTAACTCAAGAAACACTTAATTCCAATAATTATTATTCGTGAAATGATAAATATATTGTGAAAACCATTTTTTAATAATATGGAAACCATTTCAGAAATTCAGAAAATTTTAAGGTATTTGAATTACATTTCTAGAGCTTCATGCAGTCGAATGAAATGAATAAAAAAATTATATTTATAACTGAACAAAATCTGTTTGATTACGAATAGAAATTCAAGATTCATCAATGAAAAAAATAAATTTAGGTAATTTCAGAATTGGATTAATATTGTATGATCTTAGGAAATATGGGAGACCCATTAAAAAATATAATCATACATTCATTTATTTTAATTAAATGAACAATGATGATTTCGATTTCAAATGGGATCTATTTCTAAATAATGTTTTCAATATAGTGTACTTTAAAAATAAAATATGGAATATAACATTAATGATGTTTATAGTGAATTTTTTTTTGATATCAAAAACAAGTTCATGTTTGGGTTAATATGAATACATATAATGAAAATAATTAAAAAATCATGTAGTTAAATAAATGTTATATTTATTTTTTATCTTTGTAATTAAATATGACATATAAAATTAAGGGCACTAAAACTCATGTTAAAATTAAAATACAATAGAGGATTTGAAAACTAATTTATACATATAAAATAATTAAAGGGGTTTGGATAATTAAATATATAAAAAACATATAATAAAATGATACATAAATACATATATGGGTACCCACAAAAAATCCCACTTTTTTATTACAAAACCAAAACATTTAAAAAAATTTAATTTTTTAAACATCCAAAAAGAGAAAATAGATTCTCACAACCAAACCAATGAAAAAATAAAATAATTAAATATCGATCATTTCAATATAAAATTTAATTTTTAGAAACCGAGTAGAGTCTAAAATATTTGTAAATGTATCTATTAATTGATTTTTAGAATAGATAAATTCTAAAAAATATCACCTATATTCACATTATCTCTAATAAAATGAAATCTATTATCAATATTCTTTGTCTTAGAATTTTTTAATGGATTTAAGAAATAGATTTTTAGGAAGTGATATAACAATAAATAGAAAAATTATAATTATAAATACTAAAATCACATTATGGTTTCTTAATACATTAAAATTAATAACAAATACATGCAACAGAGATGTACTCATCCACTACAATATATTAATCTACAGATAATTACATATTAAAAGGCAAACAAATTGAACACTTTCTCCTAAAATGATAGATAACTTATGGTATTTTTCTTTAAATTATACACCCTCTAAATTCAAAGTAGAAATATGATATTAAATAAAAAACATTATATTTTGGATAAAATATATGAGAATCAGTATTTCTATTAACATATCAAAAAGTAATTTTTAAATATTTAATAAAATTCTATTTAGGATCAACATCAAATCTCAAACATAAATAAACAATATACATTAAATATAGTATAAATGATATTATATATTTAAAACTACCTATAATGCCTCTAAAATGTTTAATAATAATAGATTTACCAAATGTATCAACAATTAAATTACAATTAGTATCCATAGACGTTTTCATTTATTTATATTAATTAGGAACAAATCATTTAACTAAACCACTTGTAGAAATATATGGATGATGAAAAATTTCATATTTCATTTCAGAAATTTTTGGTCTAATAATTACATTTAATTCTCCTCATAAAACAATTTGAATCATGGTAGACTTCAAATTTTAAAAGTCATTAAAATTTATTTCACTTGATGAACCAAAAACCATATCATCAACATATAAGTGTACAATTGAAATATAAAAAATGACCATTTAATAAAAATAGTAGGATCAAAATCTCATTTCTTTAAAAAAATTATTTAATAATATCAAAGAAATCCTTTCAAACAATGAATTATTTTTTCGAGACAACACACAAAACTAGATAAACTATGAACATGGTTAGTAAATTTTTCTTTTTCAAACCACTGGTTTGATAAACATATACATCTTCAGTTATAAAATCATTTATGTATGAAATTTTTGCATCCATTTAATATATTTTAAGCACATGAAAGAAATAAAAATACAACCAGATTTGAACGACATCTAACATAAAAACATTTGATAATTAATATTAATTATCTAGACCATTTTATTGAGAGTATCCTTCAGAGACAATTATTTCATTCCTTCTAAAAATCATTCTATATTCATCCATCTTTTTTTTTGAAAATTAATATAGTTTTCATTACGTGCTTATCCTTAAAAAATAATTCCAAAGGCCAATGATTCTTTATAAAAATTTAATTAAGATAATATTTCATAGAATCAATTATAATGGAACCATTTAAAGAATCATTAATATTATTCTCGAAAAAAATTATAAAATAATAAATTAATTGGAATAAAATAAAAAACATAATTTTTAGTTTTAACACCAGAATCAACATTTCAATTAATTTTTCCAATAGATGATATATATAAATCATCCATGATATTTGATCTGGTTGATAATGAGTATGCTCAATATTAATTGATTTATCATTATATATAGGTTTGTATTCATGATAACTAATATCTATAAACTCATCATCAAAATCATTAGAATCTGAATTTAATTTGACATTATTTTGATAATACATAACATGACAAAAAATTCATTAACCGTAGGTATTTTTCACTAAACTCTATAAGCAATAAAATTATAATAATATTATAGAAAAACATTATAATCACTATAAGTATAAATTTATATAAATTATCCTTTTAATTTACCATAAAAACATTACACCAAAAATCTCAAAAGTAACCAACTTTAGAATTTTCATTTTTAAATAATTCAATTGGAGAATTCTTTAAAAATGTATTTTAATAATTCAATTTCAAATATAAAAAGTATTAAAAATGTACCCCATTAAAAAATATCATTAATGATCTGAATCATTATATGTATTATTTTTATGTATTATATGTAAATATTTCTAGACCATGAACTAAAATGACATGATATTTTGATGAATCATGTGATAGGGGAATTTCATTGAAATAAGTTTAGTTTTTAATATGGTGCATGAGAATCGTTCCTAATTTTTTTGAATAACTTCTAAACTGGTACCCAAATAAAAAATCATGTTTATATTTTCATTCCTAATAGCGTCTTTTCCCCAGGAAAGGCCTATCATCGATAATCTAAGGTAAACTGTTAAATGTTGTTTTCAAACATAACGAGATAAAAAATATTTTTTTTATTTTATGCATAAACGATTCATTTAATTTTCCAGTGTATTGGAATATAGGATTGGACTCAAAAATTTGTAATTCCTTGAATAATTTAGTGTGATGCTTTTAGAAATATTGTCACGACCCGACCCAACGGGGCTCGAGCCGCGGCTCCCCAAACCCGCCTCCAATAGGACAGGGGCTGGTGTCTAGCATCGAGTAGGCTGTCACACACATTGGAGGCATCAGCCTTAGGTACCCGAACACATGCACCCACATACACCACCTTTCTATACTGCATAGATATATAAAACATAAAAGAAACTGCATGCATACATCTATCCAAACCAGAGTATAGAAAAAGTAAAAAAGGGAAAAACCGGGCCCACCCAAAGAAAACTGCAAAGTGTCCAACCTGCTCAAAAGGATGGTAAACACTGCCAAACACCCGCCAGTCAGCTACTTGGTCAAACCCACTCACTAAGCTTGTGGTCTGAACAAGACACAAAAATGTGCGGGCAAAGCCCGTGCAGGGTTGAGTATAATCATACTGAGTAGGCACCCCAAAAACCCAAAAAAAAGAGGGAAACTATAAGGCAACAGTCCACTCATCCCAACTAGAGGGAAACCAGATGAGAGAGAAGCTCCATTTCGTGACCATCCTCGGCTAAACACAACTAGTCAGCTCGTCACATGTGTATGACCATATATACACCTTGAACAATTCAGATATACTCAGCTCACGCAACAAGCCTCCTGGGGTACCGACCTCATCATTACCAATGCTTCAAAACCAGGAGAACACACTCACTGATCATTGTCATCCAAAATGACACACGTCCGAGAGATACACTCCAGCGGGTTTCTCAAAAACATTTCAGGCGCTCACCAGTGAGATCTCACTTGTCGGATAGAGTCACTGTGGAAACCTCACTGAAAACAAATAACCACCAAACACCTCAGATAGGGGATCGCTCCTAGGGTCCTCTAGAGAATACCAGAACCCACTCCGGTAGATGAAGATCTCACAGATAGGGGATCACTCCTAGGGTCCACTGGGGGATACCACAACCCGATCTGGAATTCATAGATCTCACAGATAGCGGATCACTCCTAGGATCCACTGGGGAATACCTCAACCTGATCTGGTGCTCGACTGAAGCATGTCACTCTTATAGAAGATCATTGCCCATATAAAGGTGGTCACGACGATACCAGAACCATATCTGGTATAACTCACGATTTAGGGGATCGAACTGACGATGTCGCAACCCTCCAGAAACCACACGCTGAGTAGGCGACCGCATATCCAGTGATACAACAACCCTATTATACACCTCATGTTGAGTAGGTTATCGTATACCCGAAAATGCCACAACCCAACTGAGTACGGCCCCCCATGTAGGGGATCATAATCCAGATGATGCAACAACCCTATGGGGTTAACCAGCTAGATAGGGGATCACCGCCCGTGGATAAGCTGTCATAGTGATACCAAGAACCCGATATGAGTAAAAGATGCTAGAGGATCCCACATGGGGCCCACCAGAAGGATGCAATAACGCTAAAAATTTAACATCCCATTGAGAGGATCATGAACCTATACGAAGGTTGTGATGTCGCATGAACCCTTGTAGGAAAGAACCAAGGGTGTACCCTCAACCACTGCTAGACCAAACATCGCTAACCCGCCCGACCCTCCACAACATGACACTGCGAATCTTCTAGACCGATATCGGGGCCACTATCACGGTAAACGCGAAAAAACATGAAGGATAGCCTATTTAATCTCCCAAAATAGACACCCGATGAAAATGGTATTATTCACAGAAGCTTGACCATGTGAGGCCCACACAATGATCCCGAAACTCCTCATGCGGATCACACCATGACAATCCCATCAGAAAAACACACGGAATCGACTACTCGTTCACCCAAAATAGCCACCCAGTGAAAAATGTAATATTCACCGGAGCCAGCTTGGGTGGGGGCCACGTCACGATCTCAAAACTCATTGAACGGATCGCACAATTTTTATCCTTTCGAAAAAACACACAGGATAAACTATTCATCTGCCAAAATCGGACTACTAGGGCCAAATCTGCATTTCCATGCAAACGCCAAAACCCGGCCTCATAGGTCCCGCACCCCGTTCTCAGTCCAAACACCTGAAAACCATCTCAAAAAGTCTGATGTACCATTAGGGTCTCAACACCACTGATATCACATCCTTCGGACGCTCCAGGTAGAAGTTACAACGGCCTAAAGTCGTAAAATAACAAAATATTATTATTTTATAAAACGTTTCTAACTCCCAGGCAACGATCCCGAACTTTTAAGCCCTCAAACTCACACCGGAGGGTTCGCCTTGTCACCAGGTTCGCGTCGCCGTAGACGGAACACGAATCTGACATCCAGATTTCAAGAAACTGGGGTTTAAAAACCCCAATGTAATAAAAAGAGGTCGGACCGGCCTGAATCGGCCTGTCGGGCCGGCCTGCACCAGCCCGCCCCCACCAGCCCACTAAGGCCGATGGTCCCCGATGCACGGCGCCCCGCGCCGCTGCGCTCTGGCGAAGAGGTCGGCGCGCCGCCGGGCCGGCGAACCTTCCGAGGTCTGCCGGAGGAACCTTGGAGTTTCAAACGCAGATCCGGAAGCATTTGCGCACCCCTAGGACCCAATCTACCCATCTTCATGTTCAAAACAAAGAAAAATAAAAAATTTGGGATCCGTGATTTTCAAAAATTAATTCTTCTACCTGTTGGCGGATTACCGTCGCTTCGGGTGCCGAACAGCGCTTGCGGCACACTGAAGATGGATCTGGCGACGATCTATGCAGAAATCAGATGATTGCGGCTTGAATAGGCGAAGAACGAAGGTCGGGAGGACGGGCGTCGTTCGCTGCGGGTAGAAGGTGTGAGGGGTGGGGGAGTGAAACGATTTTATTATTATTTTTACTGAATAACCTTTAGTTAGAGATATTCCCCCGACACCGCGCCTGACGTGGACAAAGTTAAGGTCACCCCTAGGGTAAACTCGCCATTCTGAACGCAACAGCAGACTCAGATTTGTGATCTGAGACTCCATTCATAGGTTATTCGAGCCAACACTCGTAAACCAACTTTTCCACTTATTTACAAAAACTCTCATTGGGGATTTTTCCATAGCAGGCCCATGCCCGCGATGTTTACACGACATTTAGGGTAAACCGAAAATTCTGGACAGAACCATGCCCTCAGATTTCCGTTCTGAGGTATGGTTTATAAGATATCACACCCCTGCCTTGTGCATAGTATAAAAATATTTAATATTTTTATAAAATAAATTCCGGGCACACCAGGCCTCTGAATCACACATCGTTGTCATGCCTAGCTCTGGAATTGTTAGTAGAAATAATCCAATGTCGGACAGGGCAAAAACCCGAGTCGCTACATCCTCCCCCCTTAGAAATTTTTCTTCTTGAAAATCCATAAGTACAAGGAAAGCAATTGGACTCTCAACTGGGTCTTTCACACCAGTGATTTCGCCATCCAACACCCATGCCCAAACACATACGTCATAGGGAATCATCCCCCACACCTCAACACTATCCGCTTTCGGTGGCACTGACTTGACCACACGGTTTTAATTGTGTCACAAATACGTGTCTCAGTGGAGGAAGGATCCCTCTTGCTTACGCATTCGAAGCATGCCAAACAACTCCCACACAGGGTCTTACTAACACCCTGAACAAAACTCGATCATGCAACGGAAAGGAAAGTGTACTGCTATATAGTGTCTATCAAACTACTGCAGAAAGTAGAAATGACACAAGGAGTACCTCTATACATTCGCAGAGCCTCTAGGTCAATAGCCTCCAGGGAATGCAGCTATAATCACCCTTGACCACCATCTCCCTGAGCTTGGAATGGACCACCAGGGGGTGGGGGTGGTGGCAACTAATACCGCCTACCTCCGCCTCCTGCTACCCCAGCTCCGTTGCCATGTCCGCCGCCCTGTGGAACTCCTTTCTCAAGACGCTGCCTCTGCCAAGGTGTTCCATCGACCTACTACCTCTCAGAAGCATGACGGGTCCTACAATATCTAGAAATATGTCCCCAACTATCGCATGCATAACACCGCCTCTCCTGCGGCTGACCAAAACTAGCCTATGAGCCCTGTGAGCCCTGAACCTCATATCCTCCAACCTGGGGTCGCTTCCTAAAACGTCGTCCACATCCAGACCCCTGAGTCTGTGGTCGGCTACCAGATTCTGACATCTCATCTCTCACATGCCCAGCACTAACAGGGGGAATATGCTCATCCAGAAATCTCTCCACCACCAATGCTCACTCCATCACTCCAGTATAGGTGGGAATGCATAGGGAAACCACACCTGCTCGGATTTCCCTTCGTAAGCCGTTCTCAAAGGTCTGAGCCCTAGAGAACAGGTCTCGAACCATATCTAGGGAGTAGTGCGACAAGTCTGTAAACCTCAAATAGTACTTTGACATGGTCATTCCCTCATGACGAAGCTGTAGAAGCTCCTGGATCTACACTGATCTCAGCGTCGCTGGATATAACTCTTCACTGAAGAGCCGCGCAAACTCTGCCCACGTGAGCATCTCCTCATTGTGAGACTGCATCACTAGGCTCCATCATCGTCCAACTGAACCATGCAGAAGGCTCGCCGCTAGGACCACCATCTGATCTGGATGTGTCCTCACTAGGCGGAAAACTCAGGTGACTGCCTCAAGCCATTCATCAGCTGCTTGGGGGTTTGGATCAACCCAAACCTCAGAGGTCACTACCTCTAGAACTCGTGCAGTGCACTCACCCTATGCACAACTTCATTCTGCATAGCTGGCACAACCAGCAGCTCGACATGTGGCAGCTCAACTGTCATACCACCTGGAGGTGCAAACTCAGAACCCGCACCCTAGTGCAAAGCCTCTATATAGGGCGGATCGTCAGCACAATCCCGTTGTGGAACCCTTACTGGCTGTCACCGTGGAGGCATCCTGAAATTCATTCAAGACGCACCATAGTCAAAGAGTATATCTGGAGAGATTACTCAAGAAGGACAAGGAAAATCCTAAAAACCCACGCCTATATGATGAAAGTACTGTTATGTCCTAGAGACCAGTGTACGAATGTCCCGAGTTGAATTGAATTTTATCAGAGTCCTGGTGTATGGATATGTTGGCCGCTGCACCAACACTGGAGTCTCTGCCCTGAAAGTCGACCTCGAAACACCCTAACACTGCCGCTAAGAAACCCAAACCAAATATAGAGCAAGACTAGCTACGCTCTGACATCCCAAAAGTGGAACGTCCCCTGATACCACTCTATCACGAACCGACCCAATAGGGCTTGAGCTGCGACTCCCCAAGCCTTCCTCCAAAAGGCTAGGGGATAACGTCTAGTGCCGAGTGGGCTGTCACACACATGGGAGTCATTAGACTAAGGCATATGTACAAACGCACCCACATTCACCTCCTTGAAACAATACATAGATATATAAAACTGAAAACAAAGTGTATGCAAACATCTATCTCAACCATAGTACAACAAAAGTACAAAAGGGAAAAACAGGTACCACCAAAAGAAAACTGAAAAGTGTCCAACCTCCTCATAAAGAGTGTAAACACTACAAAACACCTGCCAGCAAGCTCCTCTATCAAACCTGCTCACTACGATCTGCCTACTCCGGGTCCTCCTGGGACTCCGTTGAAAGGCTTGTGGTCTGCACATGACACAAACATGTGTGGGAAAATATCGTTCACGGGTGAGTATTATCATACTCAGTAGGCACCCCAAAACCCAAATCAAAAGAGAGCAACTGAAAGGAAACAGTGTGCTCATCCCAGATAGAGGGAACCCATACGAGAGAGAAACTCCATCTCATGACCATCCTCGGCTAAAAACAACTAGTCAGCTCAGCACATGTGTATGCACAAACATAGACCTTGAAAATTCCAGACATACTCATCTCATGCCACAAGCCACCTGAGGTACCGACATCATCACCAGCAACGATTCACAACCAAGAGAACACACTCCCCGATCACTGTCATCCCAAATTATAGAGGTTATAGAGATAAACTCCATCGGGTTTCTCACAAACATCTCAGACGCTCACCCGAGAGATCTCACTCGTCGGATATCATCACTGAGTAAACCTTACTGAAACAACATAACCACCAAACTTCATGGATAGGGGATCACTCAAAGGGTCCGCTAGAGGATACCAGAACCCACTTCGGTTGACAAAGTTCTCACAGATAGGGGATCACTCTCAGGGTCCACTGGGGTATACCACAAACCGATCTGGCATTCATAGATCTCACAAATAGGGGATCATTCCCAGGATCTACTGGGGGATACCACAACCCAATCTGGCGCTTGATAGAAGAATGTCGCTCAGATAGAGGATCATCTCCCATATAAAGTTGGTCACGATGATACCAAAACCCTATCTGGTATAACTCGTGATGTAAGGGATCGAACTGATGATGTCGCAATCCTACATAAATCATGCACTAAGTAGGGGATCACATAACCAACGATACTACAACCCTACTATAAATCTCATGTTGAAAAGGGGATCATATACCCGACGATGCCACAACCCTACTAAGTATAGTCCACCGCATAGGGGATCATAATCCATATGATGGCACCACCCAACTGGGTTGACCAGCTGGATAGGGGATCACCGCCCGTGGATAAGCGATCACAGCGATACCAAGAACCCGATCTAGGGAAAAGATGTTAGAGGATCCCACTCCTGGCCCACCAGAAGGATGCCACAACTCTAACAAATTAAACATCCCATCGAGAAGATCACGAACCTATACGAAGGATCTGATGCCTCACGAACCCTCATAAGATCAAACCAAGGGATTATCCTCAACCACTGTTGGTCCAAATGTCGCTATCCCGAGCGACCCACCACAACACCACACTGCACACCTCCTAGGCCGATACTGAGGCCCACATCATGATCTACATGGAAAAACACGCTAGATAGGCTATTTACTCACCCAAAACGGACACCCAGTGAAAAGGTACTATTCACCAAAGTATGCCCCTGCAAGGCCCACACAACGATCCTGAAATTCATCAAGCAGATCACACCATGATGATCCCCTCCAAAAAATCACACGGAATCGACTAATCATTCACCCAAAACGACCACCCAGTGAATAAGGTAATATTCTCTGAAGAAAGCTTGGGTGGGGCCCATTCCACAATCCCAAAACCCATCGAACAGATCTCACCATTGCAACCCTTTTGAAAAAACACACAGGATCGACTTTTCATCCTCCAAAATCTGTCTGCTGGTGCGAAAGCTGCGTTTCTCTGCAAACACCAAAATATGACGTCATGGGGCCTGCACCCCATTCTCAGTCCCAACACCCATAACCCATCTCAAAAATTCTTCCATACCATCAGGGTCTCATCAACACTGACATCACATCATTCAGACGCTCATGGTAGAAGTTACAACGGCCCCGAAGTCGTAAAATAATAAAATATTATTATTTTCTAAAAAGTTTCTAACTCCCGGTCCACAATCCCGAAACCTTAAACCCTTTAACCCACAACAGAGGGTTCACCTTGTCTCTAGAATCGTGTCAAAGGAGACGACATGTGGATCTAACACCCAGATTGCAAGAAATAGGGGTTTAAAAACTCCCGTTTAATAAAAAAGTGGTCGGATCGGCCCGCCGTCTCCGCGCGGTGCCCCACGCCCCCGCGCTCCGGCGGCTGGGTCGGCATGCCCCCGTGGGGAACCCCTACCGGTGCCACTGCAGGCCGCCCCTTCTGGCTCTGCCGCCGGCCCCCGCCGGCACTGCCGCGCTGGTGCCGCGCCGACGTACCTTCCGAGGTCTGCCGGAGGAACCTCGGAGGTCCAAACGCAAATCCGGAAGAATCTTCACGCCCCCCAGGACCTGATCTACACATATGAATGTTCAAAATAGATAAAAACGCACAGATTTGGGATACGAGATTTTCAAAACGTAAAACTCCTACCTGTTGGTGGATCGCCAACGCTTCAGGTGCAGAACAGTGCCCGTGACGCCCTGAAGATGGATCTGACGACGATCAATGCATAAAACAGATGATCGGGGCTCAAATCAGTGAAGAACAAAAGTCGGTAGGAGGGGATTCATCTGCTGCATGATGAAGGTGGGAGGGGGAGGAGTGAAATTATTTTCTTATTTTTTATTTAAAACCCTTTAGTTAATGAAACGCCCCCGACTCTGCGCCCAACGCGGACAATGTTAAGGTCACTCCTAGGGTAAACATGCAATTCTGAATGCAAGAGAGGACTCAGATTTGCGATCTAAGACTCCGTTAAGATGTTATTCGAGCCGATGCTCGTAAACCAAATTTTCAACTTATTTACGAAAACACCCCTAGTGGTGTTTTCCACAGCAAGCCCGCGCCCGTGAAGTTTACACCTCATATAAGGTAAACGACATGTTCTAGACGCAACTGTGCCCTCATATTCCCGTTATGAGATATCATTTAGGAGATATCACACCCCCGCCACATGCATAGTATAAAAATACTTAATATTTATATAAAATTAATTTTTGGGCAGACCGGGCCACGAAATCTCATGCCGTCTTTGCTCCTAGCTCTAGAATTATTTGGAGAAATAATCCAAAGTATGACAGGGCCAAAACCCGAGTCGCTGCAAATATATTGATAGATGAAGACATGACAGTGGATCAAGATCATTCTTGAACGATCTCTATCTGGAACCAATCCTCTACAGTCAATGATCCTTTCTTAAATAGTTACTTATTTTTTCAAATCATTATTTTACCATAATTAGAATTAATGAAGAACGAAAATCAAACCATGAACAGGTTGATATTTAGGTTGATCGTTCTTTTGTGACAGGTTTGATTGGACAGATTATTTAAGGATAAGTATTATACTATTTAGTTTTTGTTAATCGTTCTAATAGAAACAGATTTAGACCAAAATGATCAATGGTTGTGATTAATTCTTGAGTTTGATCTATGTGATTTCATTCACCCATTTCCCACATGTTATTCTTCTTCACAGGATATGAATGAATGATCGTTTCATCATCGATTCTTGGAAAAATGATCTGAAATCGAAGATCCAACATTATGACGACACGTCAAAGATGCAATGAAGAAACTGCATCATGTTTCGGTTCTGCTGGTGGTGAAAAGTAGTTGAGGTTCCAACACATTGCGGCATCCATGGCATCAGCTTTGGTCGGTCAAGTTGAGAGATGACGTGGGTTTAGTGCCCAGTCTAGGCCACCAATGGGATTTCTAGTGATGGTGGAATGTGGAACAATTTTTGGGGTGTGGGAGAACAATGATACGGTGAGGCCCCAATATTGAAGAGTGTGTAGGGAATTCATGGATGTGGTGGGGTGGCCACATGGGATGCGGAATAGCACTGCATAAACCAGGGGGATGCATATGGGATTGAATGAATGTTTGCGGGTTGTACCGGCTATCTGGGGTTACCTAGGCTGCACAACAGGAGAAAACAAGTATGCAGGCTGGACTAGGTTGAGTCGGTCGGACCGGGTTGGGTCTGGTCAATGTGACCGATTGGGTCAGTCAGTGGGTATGGATAGATCTAGAGGGTCGGATCAGACTTGGACATGACCTGGATTGGATCTTTTTACTAAACCAACCATAACATTGAAATGGAGTTTCTGTTTGACGAACCATCAGTAGCATTGGTACCCTTGAAATAAGACAGTCCTTATGAATCCCATGGCGGGTTTTAAATTGGTTATTGTTCTTGTTAAATGGGTTTTTACATGGTTAGTACCCAATGTTAATGGCCATAGTGTGTGTGACTACTACTTCTCATGATGCACCATACTTTTCAACATGTTTTTTTGTCTCATCCAATGTATCTTGGATGAGTACAGTTTTGGTATTTTTCATTTTATATTCAATGAATTTTAGTTGTTATTGTTTCCTACTCATAGATTTATGATAACTTCTTATTGAACATCATGGATAGAGTTGTTGGAATCCCCTGAGAAGCTTGATGCATGACCCTCTATTCATCTTCATTCTCTATGTATAGTCTTCAGTATTGAATTCATCAACTTCATCTTAAATTGACCACTACTTAGATGGTTAATGTATATTTAAGTTCATTATATCACCCCATGACCCTTTCAGTGATCCTCCATTGTTTATTGTATCTCTCTTCATATCATTCAATATATCTATCACTCCTGATGTTTTTTGAGGAACAATATTTTTCTGATGGAAATCAGTACTGCTATATGACTCAAGAGTCTGTTCTCCTGGATGTTTATTTCTGCAATCTCCGAAATAAATCAGTAGTGTTGGTATTTAGTGGTTATGACATACCCCCGGCGGTGTAGTGTGGATTAAGAATATCTAGATATTCCTGCTATATATTGTAGTATATGACTAAAATTTTCCTATTTTAATGTTTTTTTTCTAGGTGTACTATTGATTATTTCTTTTCATACTCTTGACAAGGATTTTCCCACATTTGTTGTGTCTTATGTAGACATCAGAACATTTGATACAGTCTTTAGAGGACTACGATGGGACAATGACCTATGAGATTTTTATGGGATGAGGTGCTCTTATAAAACCATAAAGTAGCCCTAGTATGGTACCTTAAGGTTGGATTTGGTAGATTTTTCTGACGAAGGGTTATAGAAACCTGTTTACAGAAATTGCATTATGTGGTCTTCTGTTCTGGAACTGATTAATTTCCAGTAAATCTTCTATTATACTCTATTTGAGTGTTATAGTGTTATTCATGTACTTTATTCGTAGTGGTTTTTACGTTTCAACATTGTGGGATTGGAGATGTGTGTGTGCGTACATGTTTTATGGAAATACATCCTATCTCAGTGATAAGCAACATGGTGCTATTCACCAGCCCCTGGCTTACTGAAGGATGGATTGGGGAGTCGTGGTAGGGGCCACACTAGAATAGGTTTTGATAGAGTAGAATCCAAAGTGATCAGTTGTAATTTAGGATTTAGGGCTTGTGATATTGGTTTGTGGAAACAATGGTAAGTGTTTTGAGTTTGGATTTCATGGTAGAGACACCATTCTTGGTTTGGTGGATGACATAGACATACACTAAGAAATTGGAATCCTACATTTCGACAAGGTAAATTAAAACACTGATTACATGTAAAACAATGTTATATTCATCATAAAATAATGGGTTGTGACATGTTGATAAATCTTTCCTTATATACTCATTAACCATGGTAGATCATGTTTTCTAACATGATCCCTCCACGACACATACTAGTTAGTATTCAAGAGGTAAATCAAAAAGATGAACCCCTTAGTGTTGAGGTTCTAGAATGGGGACTAGTGCCCCAAACTTTACCTCCACATGTGGAACTATATGTAATGCCACCTGTGGAGCTATCCTTGGTACCCGCAGTACCAGAAGATAAGGAACACATGCTAAGTGTACTTTATGCGTTTCAGAAATAGAGACCCCTCATGTTCTGAGGTGATATAAATCCTTATCTTATGAATAATTTCTTGTGGTGGTGACCCATGTTTTATGTCTAGTACGGACATCGGTTGATCAAAAGGACATACGTGATGTGATCCATCTATAGGGATCAGTAGGGTGATGGTGGAGTCCAGCTATTCAGACTCACGACCAGAGGACTCTTTCATTGGTAGAGTTAATGTGACTCTCAAGGAAGGAGTTTTCCCAAATTAAAATGAGTTATTTTCATATATTGTTGATTCTTTAGCCCCATTATAACTGTATGATAGTATATTATTATTTATCATGATTCACTGACCTTTTTTAGGTACTCGAAAGATAGGGTCAGTGATTAGTACATCCGGGATCAGAACATCAAGATAATTATGTATAGAGACATCCATGTTTGTAATATACCATTCTAAATTCTTATATATATTGGTGTCTTTATGTATGAATTAGTGTTCAAGAGATTCCTAGATAAGTAGAGACAATCAGTGATAGTCAATACTGGATGTGCTGAGGTTGAGACCTCAACATCCGGGAGCCAATGTTAGTATCAAGGATCCGAAAATTCGAGACCATTCAATAGGAGGTCCCACGATATTGGATATATTGTCCAGGGTTCACAGGATGGATCCTTTCATCCTATGGAGAGGCAGTGCTACTCATGTTATGGTGGGGGAAATGTCAATGGACATTTTCTAACCCACCATATTGCTGATTGAGAGACATTGGATATAAAATTGAGTAATAGGTATAGATAGAAGCATGTAGTTCATTAGTGTGGTGGATTTTCTATATGATCGATGAGAGTAGCGGGAGGTAGTCAATGTCTAGACATTCTACCACCACCACCCCTAGGTGGTTCACACCAGGCATATGGAGCAGGAGGATAGGGGTGGGGACAAATGCATGTGGTCGAGGCATATGACATAGGGGCTACAGGGATGTTCGAAGTATGATCAGTAAATTTTCTACCATATAATATATATAATTAAATACAATGGTGGTTGACATTCATTACATGCCACTTATCTTGTTCGAGACGTTGATATTCTGTTTGAACCACTGACTCAACCCTTATTCTTGGAGACACCCAGTGGAGGAGAGTTGATGATCACAAATTTATGATCACACTATGACATTACACTTGGATGTTATTTTTTTAGTTTAATCATCACAGTGATAGGGTCCAGGCCATATGGATTTTTTCTTGGTATAGACTGGTTAACTTTGTTCTATGCATTAATTTTCTATTTTAGGAGAAGGATATGGTGTCTACAATGGTGGAATAAAGGTTTAAATTTTTAGTGAAAAAGAAAACCTAGGTAGAAAATGATGGGCTAATTCATAAGATGGTTCAACCAAGAACTCGTCAATTGGATATACTGACTCTCGATGTTGTAGGTGATATGAGTTTCTAGTCCCCTGCAGTAGTGGGGGAGTATGAGGGTGACTTACCAGACACTTTTATAGGTCTACCAGGCTGCAAGGATGTCAACTTCTACATCGAATAACATCATGGTAAGGAATCAATATCCTCACCATTTTATCAGATCGATCTGAAAGAATATCATGAGACGAGGGTACAATTGGTGAATTCATAGGGGAATTGATCCATGGGACCCAGTGTTTCACCCATGGTGGACCTATTTTTTCCCATAACATTAGATGAGGGATTGAGGTTTTTTTCTGACTATTGGGGCCAGAAATCGGTGTCTTTGAAGAATGATAATCTACTAATTACGACTGATGAGCACTTCGATCTATTGGTAGGGTCATGCTGGTTCACAAAGGTTGATCACCAATCATGTTATCACCTGCTAAGAGTACGTGATGAGGATATCCTTAAGATGAATTTCAGATGTTTCTATAATACTTATAATAAATTTTGGGAACAATAATTGATGAATAATTCTTAGTAGTGATGATCGAACTCATGATGTAGATCATATATCTATACATAGACTGATTTTTGGTAGTCTCGATCGACGATATCCTTATGTACTCGTTGTCTAAGGAGAAAATCATGAGACACTTAAAAATGGTTTTGGATGTTCTCTGATATCATTTATATTATGGAAAACTCTCGAAGTTAAAATTCTTGACATTTGAGATCCACATACTAGGACTTGTTATTTCTGTGGATGAGGGGGTTTTAGACAAGGCCAATGGTGTTGTAGGGTTAGTATGCCTGCCACCTAGGAGAGTGACAGAGGTGTAGAGTTTCTGGTGGATATAAGGATATTACTTGAAATTCATACTTAACATTTAGAGGTTATAAATACCAATGAAATCTTTTAATTTACAGGGGATGTCTTTCTAGTGGATAGAGAAGTTATAGGCAGCTTTCTAGAGTCAAGACAGAGTGTTACAAGCGTTATGATCATGTGATTTCTAGAGGAGGGTGTCAATTTCATATTTTTCTTCACTACCACATGAAATGGGGTTGGTTATGTCCTGATGCAGAGGAATGTGGTGATTTCCATTGGTTCACTCCAATTGAGACCACATGAGTAGAACTATGTGATCCATGATCATGAGCTTTTAGTTGTAGTCTTTACATTGGTTATTGGAAACACTACCTAATAGTTGTGTGGTTTATCAGTTACTCTCATCACAATAGTGTAATGTATAACTTCTCTCAAAAGGATATAAACTTGAGACATATGTGATGGATCTATTTCATATTTAATTATGACCAGTAAAATCTATAAACTCCTTGGTATGGGAACATGGTTTATGATTCTATCAGTAGGAGATCACGTTCATAGTTTCGAGATGTGGTGTCATGGTAGTTGGACTCATTGTAGTTATACATTATGGATGGAGATGGGGAAGCATACCTCTAGTTGATGGTTGTCACCTCTATAGTCATACAATGAATCAGTGAGGAAAATCATGGGGATACATAATATGAGATGTTATGTGTTCAGTTATCTACAGGGAAAGCTCTCGATTGATATTCTGATGGTGGGGAGAAAACTGTTGTTTTCAAAAGGGGAAGAGTTGTACTAGTGGGGTCACAGGAGGAGGTTTTAATGGAGTTCCAAAAATCACCATTTGGTGTATATCCAAGTTTGTAAAATAAATACTAGGACATATGACATTAGTTATGGTGGCCTAGAAAGAAGAGTGGAGTTTCATCGTTCGTTTTTTCGATGCATCACTTTTCAGCAAGTGTAGGCTGAGCATGAGGATCCAACGGGTTTGAACAACTCCCTTGAGGTTCTAGAGTGGATGTGGGATGAGATATCTAGGGAATTTATAATGGTATTAAATTTTAATTTAGGTGGAATTATTTCTTATGGGTGATTATTGATCAGTCCACCATGTTATCCCCCTTACTATCTATTCATGAGTAGTGTTTGTTAGAGTGATTCAGATGCATGTATGTGCAATAGATATCTTGTCATCAAGGAGTGAAATCAATTATTATTTGAGAATTTGATGCCCATTTCTCATCATAGTTGTAGATTGGATTGTATTAGGTGTTTGGGAATTAGTTACACTTGATCATGGTGTTTCATCCTGATATTGATAACCAGACAGAGAGGACTATTTTGGTTCTAGAGGATATGAATTGTACAAGCATGTTGGACTTCATACTTACTTGGGAGGGTCAACTACCACTGATGGTGTCTGCATACATCCAAATCTAACAATAAACCACTATTATGGAAAAATTTGATGATATTTATGTATGAATTATAGGATATCATTATGCTAGAATGTACCATGAGGGTCAGCACTCATGGTCCCAGAGTTAGTATAATATACAATTGAGTAGATGGTGATCATATAAGAGTTGATGTATACTATACATAGCCACCTAATGTTATATGAAGAAAAGAGACAAAGGCCCTTGGAGTTTAATGAACGGGATCATGTGTTTCTTCATGTCTCAGCATGATGTGGATTATAGGGATTTGGCCGATGTGAAATGTTATCTATGATGTCCATTGGCCATTTTTTAGAGACTCTCTAAACTGGGAATGGTGGAGTAATTCCTTTTTCTACTAACACAGTTGCACTGAGGGCATGACTTCTTCCATGAGTCATAGCTGAGGAGGTACATGCTAGACTAATCACACGTCATTGACTATGGAGAGTTGTACATATTAGATGGAGTGTATTTTGCAAAGTACTTGCTGAAGATCAATGATTAGTAGGAGTGGATCAATCATGGGTGAGTGATTACCCTTGATAATATCTGGCGGTAGCATAGGAATATTCCAGAGATCACATGGGAGACGGAAAATCAAATTCTCATGTAGTACACACATCGTTTTGAGTATTCCTATTTCTAGATTTTGGATGATGTAAATCACATTGGTGGGGAGAATGTAATGTCCAGAATTTAACAATAAATTATATTTAAATATTGTATTTAATTTTTTCTGAGCCTAGATGTTGAGACAACATTCAATTATAAGGCTTTGTGTTCCAAGAAAATTTCATCGAAAAATGTTCATATTTTAATAAAGAATGCAAAAGGGTTTTTTTAAAAAGTGTAATTACATCTAAATGGAATCCTAGACATTAAATACGAGAGCACCAATTATTTTAAAGTAGCTATTTTACTATAGGTGAGGCCTAAAATTGGCCAACAAGAGTCAACAATGAAAATTAGATTTGAGATATAATAGAAATGATAATATTTTAATAAATATATTTATTTTATTTTAGGTAATAAAATTTATTTTAATATTACATTTAATAAGGGATCTTGTCGAAGTCTCATAACCCTAGAATTCAGTGGAGGCACTTGAGAGGACCTTACAGAAATATCTTTATAGATGAAAATGTGATAGTGGATGAAGATTTTTCTTGATGGATAGCTATCATCAACAAATCCTAGATAGTGAACTATCCATTCCATGTTTTGGCATCCTAATTTATTTCATTATTTCCATATTCATAAAATTTACAACAAAGGAGAATCAATCCATAAACATGTTGATTCTCTATTTGACCATTCTTGCAGAATGGGTTTGATTATGTTAATTATTTGGGGATGAGTATTATGATGCATAACATTGGTTGAACATTTTTTTAAGAATTGATTCTCACTGGAATGAAAAACAGTTGAGTTTCATTCCTCTAGATTCTTCCAAATGATTAATTCCCCCTTTCCCCATGTGTTCTTCATTCTTTGGATGATATGAATGAATAATCAGTGCGCCTTCGATTCTTGTCACAACAATCAAAAATTGAAGATTCAACCACATGATAATGTATCAGAGGTTCAACGTTCATGTCATGGAACAATTTGGATTTGATAGTGGTGAATAGTTGTACTAGAAATGGTGCACGACAATGGATCTGGTTGGTATAGGCGAGTAGTCGTACGGGTTCCGGGGGCCGATCTAGGCTGATGACCAGGCAGACAGTGAGACACTGGTGGGGTGGCCGATGGAGGAAAAACACAGAATGGTGGAGTCCAAGTGGGATCCTAGGGTGGTCGAGAGGCTAAAACATGGTAGAGCGCGTGGGGAACATGCAGACATATATGGCTAGCATCATGGGACATAATACGACAGATAGTAAAATAGGGGAAAGCAGCTAGATCCGACCACATGCGGTCAAGACTAGGTGTAGAAGGACATAATGGGTTGGGTAATGTAAGGTGACCAGATAGGGTTGGGTCAACTCCGGGGGACAATCAATGTTTGGTTGGTCAGGTTGGACCCAGAATACACCTTAGGATGATCTTTTTACTAAAATAATCATTACATTATAACGAAGCATCCATTTGACACACCATCAGCTGTGTTGGGACCATTGAGATGAGGCGTTCCATGTGAAACAAATGGTTTGTTTTTAAATATGATATATATCTAGTGATATTGACCATTTATAGGGCCAATACATGATGTAATGTGACATAACAGGTGAGACTATTACTAATCATAATGAACACTGATTTTATAGTTCAGTTGTTTCTTTCATCCACCATATATTGAATGAGTTTCATTGGGAAGTGTTCCCTTTATCATTTACATGAAGGTTAGTCAGTATCATATCCTACTCATACGAGTATGATTCCATTATCAAAACATCCTGGATTTTGTTTTTGGAATCCCCCATGTGGCCCATTGCGACAACCTCTATTCATCATCATACCCTAGGTAGAGTCATTAGTATTGATTTGGCTAACTTCACCATGCGTTGATCCTCAACATAGAAGGTTAATTACGATGGAGTTGTTGGAGTAACCTCATTTCCCTAGAAATGATCCTCCAATATGTATAATATTTACCTTCAAATCATTCATTTTATCCTTCCCTCATGATGGTTTTCACCGAATGCTACTTCTTGTCGAAACGTCATCTTGGATATCAGAATCACAATTCTATTCTCCCAGATGTGTGCTTCATGGAATCTTATAATTGATTCCATATTATTGGTATGTAATTGTTATGATTTACCCTTGGACTGTGTGATATGCTTTGAGTATATATTTTTTTCATGTAATATTTTTTGGCATATACTGGGGTGAACAGTCCGCCCATTTACTTTCTGTATTTATAAAACCCAGGTTTTCACTAAGATATAGATCATTTAAAATATTTCATAATTAATTATTTTGGCCTTGCTGTGGATTATTAATAATTTATCACTGGTCTTAGTGGGGTCCATGGCATTTTTGGTTCCCGAAACACATCTTTTTTGTTTGAAAAAGGGACATGCCTCACGATTGGTGCACAGTTGGCAAAAGGTATACCAAACCTTTTGGATGGTATTTTCTCAAACAAACAAAATTGAAAGGTTTTATAGCCGTAAATGAAATATAATTTTATTTCAAAGGTTCCCATACATGATTTGTGTAATTTTTTTGAAATTGTTCTTAAAAACTGTTCAAAGGTTATTTTTAGGGAAATTTTACTATTTTTTCCTTAATGATCTAATTAAGCCTCCAACATCACCCGTATCTATGATAATGTGGGATTGACCCGTTTTTCTCTCATATGGGATATTTTTTAAGGACTAAGATAGGTATTTTAGGATATCCATTGTCTAATATATGATAAAGCATATGTTCGGCAGGTTGTATATTTAATAGTAGGTACTTGAGTCTATTTGAGACTATCTTTTTCTCTATTTTTGTGAACCTAATTATAATGGAATGAGGGGTTTTATCGTTTTTCATAGATATAATGTGTTCTAAGACAATTAATAGGCCAATATCATAGGATAAGGATCATACAACCTTTGGGTGGCTGGTCTATAATTCAACCCTTAAGATCATTGATTTTCGAATTATTGTGTGTGGCCCACCGATTTCATCAGCTGTTATTTATAGAATTTATATATGAATCTTATAATTATTATAACTCTAATGTTATGATCATTAAATAATTGTGATGAATTTTTTGTGCTTTTTCCAACAATTCTCAACATCCCATGTAGGATATATTGATATTATTGTCATTGTTGTGTTTTGTCACGTTTGAGCAGCCGATTGTGTTTGCCTTATTTTGAAAATCATATGGTATTATTTTATATATTAAATGTATTGAACCATGTTTTTAATTTAATAATATAAAGTACCATATATTATCATGATAATACCTCCCCACGTTAATTGATTCCATTTATATAATAATATTAAATAGAAATTGACATGTATACTATGTATATGACTTGACATTTTTAAATGTAATTGAATAATAGGTTTCATGACTATAGAACCCCTTACCATGTTGATGGAAGGGAGAGTAGTTAATAATAATTATTTGATACACCATTAATGGTTTTAATAAAGGGTTTCATGTTAATTTGTATTTTCAAACTAAAGCTATTCATGGAATGAACTAAATGAAATTATTGATGAAATGTGAATTGATTAAAGGTTTGATTACTGCATGGGATTATCATAGTATTAAAAAATATTTCATGAAAAAAATTTAATATTATATGACTTCCATGTAAATATATGATTGTACTGAATCACGATACCATGGGATTACACAGTTGAATCCTATTAGAACCCAAGGAACCCATTCTAAATTAAGGGATACATATTTCAAGGGTTGAGACACACCTGGAACCCAATTATTTTCAATCATTGGACGAATGGTACAAAACATTATGAACAATCATGAAGTACTAAAGGTTTACTTTGATACACTCATTGGATCTGGTTTTGAAATGTAGGTTCCATGGTTAAATCCCATCAGTCCTGTTAATTGCTACTCCTCGTTTTACCTTGATTTAACTTCGTAGAATCAGTATGCATCTCATTGTGAAATTCAATGGACTATGAACCTTGGATTACTCTCTAACCCCTAAGGTAAGTATAGATACTACTGAGTTAGTTTCCATTGGGTGATATATTTACATGGTTATTACACTATAACTTCATTATTAAATATCATCAATCATGGTTTCATTGTTACATCATGGTGACATCAATATTTATACAATCATGATGTGATGCCTATGTGGATTATATGTGCATTATATGTGCATTCACACACATTATTATATTATGTTACATGGGATATATGTTTTAGACACTGTTTGTGGTGGCCCACTATTATTAGTCACACACCATCTCTTGGAACCATTTGGTACCTCGAGTATATTACATGAATACTGATGTTTATAAAGGGATGTGTACTACTTCGAACACTTAATTATTAGATGATCAGGATGGATTTTGATCATATATAACAGAGCTTGATCAGTGGATAATTTGGATAGTATTGAATTAATTTTTATTTTTCTGGGGAACATGGTATTCCTGATGTCTTATATCCACTTCTTCATGTTTTTTTAGAAAAATGACATATCATCCTCAGTTATTAATGTTCTTGAAGTTATTTTTGTTGTCATTCCAATTTCCTATGTGAATTCTATTTATTAATATTTTGTCTCTTATTTACCTATTATAAAATCCATCCATTGTTTTACACTTTACTATTGAGTGAATAGTCCCCCCATGGACACACCATATACATTGGTTTCTTCCTTCTCTATCATATTAAATAATTCTCATATCCCGAATTTTATCATGAGGGGAAGAAATAGTACTATGTTTAAAGTATCTATGCTACGTTAGGCCAGTAGATAATTCAGTCAAAAGAAGTGTTATCTTTTGTTTTATCATCATGGAATTGAGAAACATAGTGCCTATTTTGATAACTCCTTGGTGATTCATCAGTATGCACCATAGGGGTATTCTAATCCTTCGGGTGACATTGAACCACTATAGTGTCAGTATTCTCGTCATATACGGGATCATCAAGGTTTTTGTAGGACCCTTCCAAATACATCGAGAGGGAATGGATCCTCCCCATCTCCACCTTTAGGGGTGGGTTTCATTGCACCGTGTTAGGTGATGAGTTAGAATAGCACCGTCAGGACTAGCCCAAGTGGAGGTCGTGGACATGGTAACCAAAAAAATCATTAGCTATAGAGCCAATGGAGTTGTTATGATCATGGTAGTCTATCAAATTCATAGAGCAATTGATCAGGCCAGTTTCATGCCCTATAACAGATACTAGAGGGTCAGGATGTGGGACCATCTACTGTACATAGTAAAATTCTATTAGCCTCAATAATTGATTTTTTGTATTTGATATTGGTGCGTCAAACTCTTTTATATTTTTATCCATCGTGGAGAGTCTTGGACTAGAGATAATGTGTTATTATGTTTTAATAATCCTAGATACATGTTTTAGAAAATGGATAGAGGTAATACACCAGTTTAGTGACCTCACCCATTAGGCAGGGAGTTACCTATTCTTGTTGGACCAATTGGTTCTTGAGATGATAGACATATATTTCAATCTTAAGATCTATTAGATAGTTAATTATCATTATTTTGTAGGATTATATCACTATAAGGTATCGTAAACATCACCATAGGGAATTAGTTATCTATATAAGGTTGATTGGGATGTCTAGGAAATTACATCAGGACAAGAAAATAATGGGATAATATGAGTGACTACCTAGATTTATAAACTCTTGATGGAGGATTATGATTTATAATAAGCTAATTTCCGTCCATTAGTGGTTCATTTAGGGATTTCATTTCTATTAAATTTTAATATTACCTCCATATTTAGAGGTTGATATTATAATCGAGCTTCTTCCATGAGTATCTCCAATGTTCATACCTCCTTATTTGATAGATATAACTTATCTTTAGGAGATCAAGATACATCAAGAGGATTTTGTATCTGAAGGGTTTATACATCCCAATACATACAATTGGGATTCGACCATTATTTTTTCCATGTAGCGGATGGGACCATATGTATATGTGTAGATTATAGAAGGATTAACTAGCATATTTTCATGAACTGATAACCACTAGGTTATATAAATGATACCCTTGACAAGCTCTTAGGATCTAAGGGATTCTATAAGATCAAACAGATATAAGGCTTTCACCTTATGCAAGTCAGCCCTCTCACATACCATGTACAACATTTCTTAGTCAGTATGTTCTATATAAGATCCTAGTGTAGTTGTTGGGTCTTACTAACACACCATCCATTTTCATTGATATGAGGAATTTGGCATTCCACACCTATTATACTCTTTTGTCATAGCCTTTTTGGACATCATCCTCTTGTATTATTACACTCTTTGTGTCCATGATAATCATTTTGAGATAATTTGGAGTACACTTATAAAGAATCTGATATATAAAATTCTTTATATATGCCACTTCTGGATCGAAAATGGTCACGTATGTGGTTATATCATATCCAAATCAGGTGTATATGTTGACCCTCAAATGAATGTGTTGTAGTTTCTTTGGAGCATCCCGAGAACATGTATAACAGATCGTGATTTTAGGGGGTACTTCGACATTGAATTTGTTTAATTCATGACTTCAAATTCCATTATTCAATACATACGTGTCTAAAAAAGAAGGGTTCTATGATCCTATGGTCAGAAGAGCGTGATAAAGTTAATTAGGAGATAAAATGGAGGAATGTTTCGACACATAATCTGACTTTTATAGAGCGTGTAAAAAGTTGTTACGTCTTCTGTGATAAATCTTTCATTATTTTGGAGCAGTTCGGATTAAGGATGACATAGTCGTCTAGTATGGATATCACTATTTGAGGCCTCAACAGATAAATTACCCAGCACATGACTAGGAGCTAGTATAAGTTATCCATGCCTTAAGTTTCTAGAGACATTATCTATTTTGTGAGAACTTTCTGATGTACATGGATAGAAAGGGCCTCAAATATATCATTACCCGGTGTGAATTGATCCATAGACAGTGGATATGCATTGAATATTTATTGTTTTTTAATTTTAATTTTTCTTCTATTCCTGGAAAGAATAATATAGTCACAGATGCGTTGCGTCAGAAAACATAGACACATGTTGTATAGGATTCCAATAATGAAATGAAGTTAATAACCCTATTTTCTTAGCTGCATCTAGAGTTTCAGGAAAATCACAATAACAAATTCCTCTCAACTTTGACATATACTTCTTCTATCCCTAAAAAGGTTATGTGGATATAGTATTTAGATTCTAATGGATTGGTTCATTTTGAGAGAATATTATTAGATTACCCACCTCAAAATTGTTATGTGGATAGAGATGAAATTTTGTATGTTCATGTATATGTATTGATTACTATAGACATCAGAGAGAATTCTATGAAAGTGTCCGTGATTCATAGTGGGAAGTTTATCTACGAATATCAATAAATTATTTAGATATGTAACACCAGTATTCATTTCCAAGTGTGAAATGCTATATAATAGGCTTTATCAATTGTTTTTCCACATATCCGTAGGTTTAGGTGGAGAAAGTGTTACTTGAATCCCTGTTATAGCTACTTTAAGTCATAAAATTGAAATGGGCAGATGCTTTTATGAATTTTTTAGTCAGTTTCATATGTATCCTAGATGTAGGGACATTCTATGTTTTATTATTAAAAGACTTACTAAATAGGACTCCATAATTTCCATCATATACATAATCAATTGATGAGTATGGAAGACCATAATTCTATGAGATAATATGTCTACACAAGGTCCCACATACAATCATTTCAGATAGGGAATCTCATTTCACATTTCGGTTCTGATAGGGTTTGTATAAGTATATTTGAACACATGTGCTTCTATGAAAAGCTTCTCTTACACAAACTAAAGGAAAGTCCAAACAGATGATTGATGTCCTTGACGATACTGACTAAGCTTTTGTCTTTGTTATCTGTATTTCTTGGGAGAATTATATCATTAAAAATGAGTTTCATTATAATAATTGCTTTTAGGAGACAATTTGGATGGATCCTTTTGAAAAATTTTATGGTAGTTTTTTATGTTCACCCCTATGATGGCTACAGTCATGCGAGTTAACACTACTAGGCCCTTGTCTAATTTTAGAGACTTAATAGCATATTCAGCTGATTAGGATGCGTAAGAATACCACTCAGTCAACACTGAAACATTTGTTTGATTGTTATAGATGTACACTATAGCTTGAGGTTATATTTTATTTTACCTAATAGGTATCACCCATGATAAGACCTAAAACGTTACGAAATAAAAGGGAATTTTTCATTTTGTTATATTGGGTCCTTAGAGATTATAGAGAGCGTCTGACCAGAAGCTTATCAATTGCTATTACCTCAGAGGTACCATCCCATGCATGAAATATTTCTTGTTTCAAGACATCACCAATATATTATTTAACAAATTTCAAAACATTGATCCTATGGAATATGAGAGAAATGTTGATTCTCCATTTTATGACTGTCGTATATGTAGTGTTGACCGGATCATAAAGGTTTTTAGAGGCTAGAGTGATCCTCTAATATAGGTGTTATGGAAATATGGCCATGTGTAGGATGAGACATGGGAGTGAGAGAATAAATACATGCTTTGTGTCAAGAGTTGATCTCATAAAGTATTTTTACACCTATGGATGCTGAACTCAATGACATGTTCTTGCAATAGGGGATGAATATATGAATCCGAGATTTCTCTCAGTTATAGATCAGTTAAATATTTTCCATATTATTTATTTTGGACTAGATGTTCTTGATTATTGTGTTTGAAGAGGACTTAGGAGTGTGCATGTATTTTTTAGAGCCTTGAACACCTTTATTTTTTTGGAAACTGGCTACATCGGATGTTTGGAACATGGTTGAAACATATTTTTTTTTCTAGTTCTGCATGTGTTAATTTCTCAGGTAGAACCATATTGCACGGTTGGATAATTGACATGCGACCTATCCATGCAATTTTCATTATATACTATGTACTCGGTCTTGGTTTGCACATGGTTTTCCCAACATTGCATTCAAACCGTGCACACACTATTTTAGTATAATTTTACTTTTTTCCCCTTAATGATACAATTAGTCCTTTTCATTCCACTTAATCTATGTTCTTATAGTATTATCCTTTTTTACAATCATTTTTATGATTTTTAATGGCCCATGGTAGGGATTTAAATAGCTATTTCTTCCGAGATCCAATCAAACCTTCATTCATCATTTTGGATGGCCAATGATATGTACTAAAGTTTTCTTGAGTCATTATTCATCTCTTGTTCTCTCGACCGAATTATTGAGGTTTGATAATTTTTCACTTTTAAACATATCTACTTCATTATATTCTAAAATAAAGACTGATATAGGAGTAAAAGTATTATACAGCCCTATGGTGCATGTTTTATAACTCATCCCATTAGTTAATTTATTTTTAATTTGTTGTGTGGGCCTATCTATTTCATAAGGTTTCATTTATAGAATTTATATTCCATTCATATAATCCTTAGAACTGTATGGTTATTATCTATCCAAATATGTGATTACATATTACAGGTTTCTCCCACAATTCTCAACATCCAATGTAGGATGTTTTGAGATAACTTCTATTGTATTGTTTTGACCTTTTGAGCCGGTGTTCGGGTGTTCCCAGGCATGACTATCAAAAGGGTAAGATTATTTATATTAAATGGCTGAATCATATTTTGAATTCCAAAATGGAAATTACCATTTATACTTATCATTAGAACACCTTAGGGTAAGTGCTTCAATTTACATACTAATGTTAAATAATATATTGGAATGTATACAAAGTGTATGTCTTCACAATTCCATATATAATTGAACAATAGGTTTCATTCTTGAAGAACCCCTTTCTATTTTGATAGAAGGTGGTGGAGTGAACAATAATTATTGAATATTTATTAAATGGTTTTAGTAAAGGGACACGTGATTCATGATTATATCACACTAATGAATGGAAAGGAATATACTAAATTCACATATTAATTAAATATTAATTGAATAAAGGGTTTCATTGAACAATGGAATATCACAAAAATGGCAGAATAATCTTGACCAAAATTAAATGTTATCTGACTTCATTATCCAAACAAGAGTTGACTCACTTGATCTCAATATGGAGTATTATTTGGGGATCACATGATAACTCAAGGACCCCGTTTGGAATTCAAGGATACAACTGGCTTAAAATGTGAACCACCAAGAACAAGAATCTTTTCTAACAGTGTATGCTTGTTATGGAATCGTATGATAAATCATGTAGTATTAATTGATTTCTTCAAGGCACTCCTTTAATCAAGTATTGAGATAAATGTTCCTAGGATAATACAAATCACTATCGGTTATTGTTCAACCCTATTTTACCTTCAATGAATTCCACTAAATAGGTATGTCTCCCACTATGTAAATCATTGGATGATGATCCATGAATTACAGTCTTTCATACATTGATTTACTCAGATACTAATGAGTGAGTGGACATTGAAGACTACGTTTCCTTGGTTATTACATTGGAACTTCATTATTAAATATCATCAATCATGGTTTCCTTGTAACAACTTAGGGAATTCACTATTTATATGATCAATAGTTGATTCATTGTTGGTTATACCTCACATGATCAATCCATGTATATTGGTAATTACAAAATTAATGGAACTAGTTAAATGTTCAGACTCCATCTTTGAGATGAAATTGGTACTTGAGTATTTTGATAAACTATACTGCATTAAAATATATATGAATTCTGGCACACTTTTATATTCCATTAAATAGGCTAGATGTCATAGACACAATTGGTGGTGGCCCACTGAGATTCATCTCACACCCACTCGAGGTGCTTTTTTGTACCCATAGTAGTTTAAATTAATGAAGGTGTTGATAAAAGGAAGCGTTCAACATCAAAACATTGATTTCATACTATTTCATATAGATTTTAACAACAGACGACTGAGATAGCACATGGGATGATTTTTATAGTGTATATTTCCTTTATTTATTTATGGAATATGTTATGTTTTCTCTCTTGTATCAACGTTTTCCAGTTTTATTAATACATGTCATGTCATGATATTTTATTCTAGTTATTTTTGTTATTTTTGTTGTTGTACCTATTTCCATTGTGCCTTCTATTGACACATATTGCATTTATTATTTACCTATTCCTACATATATTCACTCTATAATACATTGTTAATGATAAAATATTCTCCCCAAGGAAATACCTTAGGCCATAGCTGCTACTTGTAAGACATTAGAATTTGTGGAGATGTGATAGCAGAAATGTGGCCCACTAGGCTCAGGGAAGCTATTAAGTGTCATCAGGGTCCAACAATTGTCAATATTTTTTTCGGTTTAATGTGTCCCTCCCAGTGTTTTTTTTCTCACCCCCAGATGTGCTTTTCCCGTAGATGAAATGTCATGTGAAAACAAGTGACCTTTACAAGTTCTAGGGTGGACCTGAACCAAATGAAGCCTTGTGATAATATACGGGCGGAGGTGTTCTTATGATATCTGAAATTATCCCCAATACCATTTTTTCATAATGGACCAATTATGAATTTCAAGTGATGATTTTAATGAACATTTTGTCATTCTTTCTATTCGATGGGCTTGTATTTTGGCCCTATTTATTTTCTAGTACATCAACTACTCTACTCTAGTTTTTGGTTATACTGGCATGCAAGAATTTGGATCTTATTGGTTTTTAGTTTTCCACATTGTTGGCATGATAATATGTTCATTCATTCATTTACTAAGGCAAAGCCTCCCATGTTAGTGAAATGCCTGAACTATGATATTCAGCATCCCCTGGCCTATTGGAGGAGGTATTGGGTGAGTTTTGGAATAGATCCCATTGTGATGGGACATGGATGTATTTTAGTAAATTATTTTCACTTAGCAAGATTCATTCCATTTCAATAAGAGTTTAATTTTTCCATTCTGCATCAAAATTTTGTTGTGGTGTTCCAGGAATAGAAAAAAATTTCACATAACCATTCTTTTCACTATTTTTTTCAAATTAAGAATTATAAAATGATCCAACTTTATAAGTATAACTAGAATCGTTGATACAAGATTTTGTATTGTGAACTAAATTACCAAATGGAGTAAATCTAGATAAATAGTAATTCTTATGATAATGAAAAAATAACCATGTATATCTATAATAATCATCAACAATCATGAATTTACTTTTCCTTCCACCAAGGAATGAAATTTGAGATGGAAAAAATCAATCAAGATGTACAAACTATATTGGTCTATTTGTACCTATCTGAATGATATGTCAAAATAAAATTTTTCATTGCTTCTCTTTCATTAAAGGAACACAAACATTTTGAAATTATTTATTCAGGGAAGGATGTCGTAAAACAATCTATTGTATTCTGGGATTGTGTAACATTATGAAATTAACCTCAAATAATCATTGATGATAATGGAAAATTCCATTATTCATGGCATTCAAACACATAACATGTTGAGTAGTTATATCAGAAAAGTTAATAGTACAATTATTTTATTGACTATTTGGGTAAAATAATAATGAATCATCACAAAAAATTAAAAAATTCTCATTTTTAAATTTACATACATTCCATCATAAAATAATTTTGTTATACAAATAGAATTATGTATCTAAATGTCAATATAAAAAAACCATAGAAATCAAAATATAATTTGATATTCCAATTTTACCAAAATAATTTACATTTCCATTAGAATTATCTCCAAATTTAAAAGTACCTCTATCATTAGTAATGGATGTGGTAAAAATTTATTTGTTTATAGTAATATAAAAATAGATTTCATTGTCTGTATACCATAAGTTGTTCTTGGGACATCCAATGATCTTTTTCTACAAGAAACAATTAGTTGTGAATTTTTGTACCCAAATTATTTTGTTCCCAATTAGAGTAGTATTAAATTATTTAAATAACTATGAAATGATTAAATATGTATTCAAGGGAACTATTGATAATAATGATTTATAATGATTTGTTTTCTAAATTCAAATTTTTGATAAAATCAATGAAAATAATAATTTACATAGTAACCTTTCAAGCCAAATTTAAATAATGTAACACTAGAAGTACGATGATTTTTACTTTTAGTAAAATGTTTTTCAATTATTTGAGGAAAAAATATATTATAACCAAAAATTTTTTTGATTAGTTTTATTCTAACCTGTAATATTATTATATTTTTCATGACCTTGAATAAAATAATTTAAAAATTATTTTATACTCCTAAATAAATTTGTCAATTCTTCATTCAAATCATGAGAAGAATTCAAAATTTCATAAACTAAAGAATGAGAATCATAAGTAGTATTTCTTAGGTTTTCCTTTTACTATAACATTAGTTTTTATAGATAAAAAATTCAAATTATTTTCCTGATTCTTATTATAGAAATTAGAAGCATTGAATTTTTTAATTAATATTTTAATTTTGTTATTTAATTCAGAAGTATTTTAATTTTCAGAATCATAGTGATAATCAGAACTTCTAGAATATAATACAGAATTACGAACCCTTAACCATTAATACATAAATCACTAATTAAATTATTATTATTTATTAATAGATTGTTCACTAAAAAAAATCCAACTAAATAACTCTAACTAGTGGTCAGTGACTTTAATTCATCATTTTGTTTATTTATTTATTATTTAGTTTAGGTAACTCATGTATGATATTTTATTTATTTATAAACTCATATCATGTTATATATGAATCATTTTAACTCATACAACCCTTCATAACTCCCTTATGATTTCATTTTTGAGGAGTACTTATAAACATATTCTTTAATTGATTTCATCATTAATTTAAATTTACCACTCATAATCCAATAAATTTCATTTTTAACTATAATTTAGATCAGAATCATAAGATTCAATAGAAAAAATATTCATATATTTAAAAGATACACCATTCTTTTTTTTCTCTTTATTTTCTATGTTCTTCAGTCACTTTTCATTCTAAAGTAGTGATCCAATCAATTCCAACTTGTTATGCCATTTTAGGTTCTTTCTATAATCAATGGAAATTTAATTTGAATACCATTTATTTATTAATTCACTTAGGACTCATTCAATATGAATTGGGTATTATATAGATTCTCTAAGATACTTAAATCCATCGTTTATCATTGTGAATATATGGAATATTTGGTTTACGTGTTCATCATCATGCATCTTGATTTCTTGGTGTGCTACTCCATGTATACTAAGTTTGTTTTTAAATAGTATGTCATTTCCATGGCGTGTGAATTGTGGAATCTTCAAAATTTCATGAGATCTATTAAAAGAAGAAAAATAACTAAAAAACATTTGTTAATATAATGAACTAAATTATTAATAACTTTTTAATCTAAAACATATCCATTAGAAACATTTCGTATAAGTGTATTTGTGAATGCTTCATGAATATTATATTATTTTACCATGATGTACCAGTTCTCAATTATCAATTGTCTGAGGTATACCTCTGTTTATGATCAATAGTATCTATAATCATTTATAACAATATTAGAGTGTTATTTTTATGAATCCAATAATAATTTGGGTTTAATCCAACCATATAAAAACATATTTTTCAATATACTATGTTGTATAAGAATAAGTTACAAAAAAATAAAATTAAATAAGAATCTATATAGGGATTGACTTATTAAAAAGAAACATCCTTTGATAGAAATGTGTAGTATCAATAAGGATAATAATATAGAAAAACTATTATTAATAACATTATTCTTTGGTAATTATTTTTTTTGTTAGAAATTGTAATGGATGATGGTATTTATTGGGTGAATAGATAAGTATAAAAATTTTAATCAAATAAATTGTTTATTAATGTTAATTATTACAGTAAATTATCAGTGAAAATCAAAAAAAACACGAGGTTGTTTTTTATATAAGTTCTATGAAAATGATCATACACTACACTAATACTTCTCTAATCAGTTAGAGATACCTTTTCAATTCTATGTTTTTTTGGGGGAATCACAACCAAATTATAATATTATTTTATAGTTGAGGGAAAACATTGAAAATGAATTTTGTAAGGGGAGTCACAACCCTAATAGGAAATAAATAAGATAAAGGGAGTCACAAACTGAAAAATCCTAACATTAGATATACGGAGTCACAACTCTGATCTATTTTCATTACAATATGAGAATCACAACCAGATGAAGATGAGAAGTAATATTGGTTGTGTGGGTAAAATAAAAAAAATAAAAAAATAGTGAGTGTGAGATATATGTAATAGTGTTATAGATATAAGTAACAATAAAAAGGAGAATGTAAATAATTAACGAACATGTATGAGTCCTTGAATATTTTATTGGCCAATATCATCAAGGATATCTAATTAGAAGATGAACTAATCTATCAATTGAGATAATGTACATGTGATGAAGTAAGCTATCACATGACATTACTAATGAATAATTGGTTGAACCTTTCACCGATTTTTCTCAAGTAAAAATAGTTTATCAATGATGTTTCTTTAAAATGTTTGAAAAAATATCATGGCACATTTAAATAGGATCTATAAAACATAGACGAAATAATCATTCTTAGGAAAAAACAATTCAAAATATAAAAATGAATCAATTAGTCATGTTGCATAAAATTTTACTCCAAAATAATAATATTTTTTTTAATTTAAAATATGAAGATTCACTAAAATCATCCTGAATATCTTGGTAAATGGTGATAATAATTCTATGAAATCCAATATATATGTTAATATTGTTTATAATAATTGTTAAATAAAATTTAATTTAATACAACATGAAATTTAAAAAATATTTTTACAATTTCAAATGCCCTAAAACGTGTTTGAATATATTCAATGTCATTAAATAATAACATTGAAAAGAATCATCCTATGAAATGATCATAATATTTAAAAGAATAAATATTTCATAAATATAATGTAAGTGTTGTGTAAAAATATTGAACAAATTTGATATAATTTTATAACTCATTTAAATAATATTATAATAAATTTCATGACATAAATATAATACATATTAATTTTATAAATTAATAAATCAAAGAATAATATAAAATATTCCTTCCTTTCCTCAAAATAAAAAAATTTATAGAAAAGATAGGATGAATAGATATTCATTGGTGGTAGAGAAAATAATTTTATGTGGAAAAAATGAGTCCCCATTGATATATAATTTCAGTCATCATTGAAAAATTATTTGATTAATCATTATAAAAAACTGATTTTAACCACAATTAGTTATAAAATTTTTACCCACAGTAAGGAACAAAATTCATGACAAGGTATATTAATTAAATTGTAAAATTAAATAATAATATGTTGTTGGTATGTAATAATTAACAAAGGAAATTAACAACATTTTAAAGGATATAAAGACTCAGAATTAGATGTATTGAAATATGAAAAAGGAATAACGAGTCCCCATTTTATTAAAAGAACCCTTTCCACCATTTGAAAAAATTAGCGAAGGAAAAAATGAGTCACCTTTACCATTCGAAGTCTCCTTCCAGCATAGGAAAAATTTTGAAAATGATTTATTAACCCACCGTTGGAAATATGAAATAAGAAAATCTAAAAGAAAAAATGACTATTGATGACATGAAAATTTAGAAGAATTTTTTTTAAATTGTTAAATAAATAAATCATTGCAATGTTGAAAGACCCACCATTGGTTATTATAAATTATGAAAAGGATTGATTAATCCAAAACTAAATATATAAATAAGTACCCACTATTGAATAGCATTTAGAATCCTTTATTGAAGAAGAAAACTCACAAAACTTTTATTTTATGCTTCATTAAAGAGAAGTGATATTGAAGAAGATTCCATTCAGATATGATAATTATTAATATAAGAATTATAGATGAAGGAGAGGATTCTTTTCATGTAATCCATGGGGGTAGAAATCTTGAGGAGGACGATAATGTATAGTGACTTTCCATTTTAGGTAAGAACTAAACACATAAACATCACTGATCATCTATTGAATATAAATGATTGAATATTTATTTGGTACATAATAATTATATATAGATATTATTATGATATTTTCAACATATCATGAATTAATTAATTCTGATAATTTTTGATTGATATATCATCAAAAAATTGTGATTTTTTTTTTATTTTTTAGAAACTATTTAAGTAATTAATCCAATTTTTATAGTATGTAATTGATATTTATAGAGATTGATGTTTTTGAATTAAACTAATATAAAATGTTATATTTATAATTGAAAAAACACTACGGGATTTTGATTAGAAACATATGAGATATTAATGAATCGAAAAATATATTCATATATAAAAAATATATAATTATTGATATGTTTCCATATCATCAAACATATTACACACCCCATAAACAATAAAATCATTCATTAGTTTAATATAATGAAATTAATATAATTTTATCTTTCAAATTAGAAATATTCAAAATCATCAGATCAGTACTGGGTATTTTATAAATAAAGTATAGAAGACAATATTAATGCGTTTATAATTATAATATTATTTGCGAGAAAAAAACACGAATCATGTTTAGGAATTAATGTGAACATGTTATAGAAAGTATTAAATAAAAATTATTTTAATTAATTTTATATTAATTTTTCTATCCATCATAAGAAATAAGAATTATAAATTTTTTATAATTAAATGGAATGATATAATTAATATGAATAGAGGATTTAAAAAGAAAGTTCATTTCACCTAAAAAATATAATGTATTTTGATAACTAAATATATAAAATTTCAATAAATCAAAAAAAATTATAGACAAGAACATGTGCAAGCATATGGTTTTTTGGTATGTGTAATCCCATAAAGTATTAGGGAATATTAATTTTGCTTAGGTATTTTATAAGTGTATACTGCCACTATGTAAGGGTAGACCAGTGTTTTTATATGATATATAAGGATAAATATATGTTGGGTAAGGGTAAATACATTTTTAATAGGGTGTTTAATTGTATTCTAGGTGTTATGTAATGGTACATTGGTCAGTTGATTTATGCAAGGGTTAATCCACATATTAACATTCACTTGCCTTGATTTACATTATGGTAAACCATGATTCCCATAAAAAACACCATTTTAATGGAAAAACATTTTTAATATTGTATTTCTTTTCACCTTATTATAAAACCCCTTTAACAACATTTCTGATAATAAAAATCTAGAACACATGAGATTTTAATGTATTTTAAATGTTAAAGAATAATACCCATATTTAAAATTATTTTTAACCTTATGAGTTCAGAATTTAGCTAGAAATGTAAAATGAATTTTGTCATATATTATTGGTTTATTTATGAAATATGTTGCACCTAATGTATTTATATAAAAATCCTGACATTTTTTGTTATATTATTACACAAATAGGTTAATTTTAAAGGGTATAGGTTCTGGTGACCAAATGATGGGTGTTTGGTTTTCCTTATTTGATCATGATGTGATTAATTACACATATATCTTCTAAATAACCGCTGTGTTGGTGTTTATTATTGTTTAATTACTTAATCAATATATGATAATTTAGAAAATAATTATATTATTTATATTGTGTTTCTATATAATTTTTAATGTTTTAGTAGGGATTTTGAAAAAAATTTGAATGGAATGTAGTTTTTAAAAAATACCTAGACTATGGATCCAAACATATATTTATATATTTAAAAAAATTATTATGATTTATTAATTATTTCGATGAATATTTTGATGAAATGAAATATCATGTTGTATTGAATTATTTGAGTTTTGATGATTTATTATATATTGATAAATAAACTCTTATGAAGAATATTTTAAAATAAGAGGCTACAGGTCATTAAATGCCATTATTGTTAGTTTCATTAAAAGGATTGAAATCATTTTTTGGAAAAACAATCGTAACCTTTTTTTAAATTATATTAATGTCCCAGAAAATGAAATTTTGGTTGAATAAAATGATGGATGAAATGTTTTTCGAATTATTTAATAAATGACACCCATTAATATTATTGAATTACCTTGACGAACCCGAAATAATTGATATTTAAGAGGGAAACATAAGTGGGAGGAATATGTAATCTATTTTTGTAATTTTATAGATTATTAATATAAATATAAACAACATGAGTAAAATAAGACTTCACCATATCTGTATTCTACTATTAAATAGTATGGGTGTTCATTTATCAAATGTTATTATTCCAAGTAACATATAAAAATTGGAATATGTTCTTTTTTATAATTTTATAGAATCCATTTACAATATACACTAATGGATCATACCCATGGTTTTATGAATAATTTTTTTTTAAGAAAATAATAAAAATATATTACTAATTACAATTTTATTATAAATGTGCATTCATGCATCTATAGATAAGAGGAAATATTAATTCCAAACAAAATAGAAATGATGTTTCCAACATATATAGTTATATTTATTTAATTTTTTTAAAAACATGTTTTTCTATGTGAATCATATAAATGATTTATTTCAATTCACAAAAATATTAAGAAAAGATGGTTTATTTGATATGTAATTCATATAATAAAATAGGTGAAATTATAATTTTTTTTCCCACACCGTAAATTTATATTTTTCATTTTAATAGATTTAATTTTAAGTCAATGGAAATGGAATCAACTCTTGAATATGGAGGATGCACTTGAATTTTGTGTACGTGGGTGTTGGGTAGTATAGTGTTTTTGATCTGTTGTATTTTAAAAGTTTGGAATACCATATTTTCAACATTTTATTGTGTATTTTTGGATCCATTTCTCTTTTAGGGAGTCTTTCTTACCACATGTTATAATTTTTCCAATATAAGGAATTTTATTTTATTGTTAATCAAGATTTTAAAGCATCCCTTGTTTAATTGTATGGATCATATAGAACATCCCTCCAACACATGGGAATCTTGAATTTACATTAGTTCATGTTATTCTTGGATTAAATAAAATATAGGTTGTTATATGGTATCATATAATAATATATGAAAACAATTGCAATTATATATTATCTTCTATAATAGGTTATGAAACATATTTATTTTTTGTTCCATTTTTTTAGATTTCCCATGTCCCAACATCATTTTTTCTCATGAATCATCTTAAAACATACTCTTTATATTATACCGAGAATTTTGTTATTTATTTGGAGAAATATGAATTCATGAATGTAGGAAATTATTATAATAGAATTATAAATAATGAATGCATTAGTCCCAACCACTATATAAATCATGAAGATATGATATGAGCATATAATCATGGTTGTGAATATTCCCATCACATTGTCTACCTATATCAGGATGATAAGTAAGAAAAAACTCGATATCTAGTGCTCATAGAAGGAATCCCTAGAACAACAATGTAGTACGTGAATCATGTTTAGATAATATAGAATATGGAACTCCATAAAAACTTATCACATCCATAACATATAACTATCCATGTTGAATAACATAATTTTTTTATACTAATGAAGTGTTCTAACATCATTAATAGATCAACTACTTCCCAAAACTCATTATGGAATTTATAATATTTTTGGTGGTAGATCACGAAATCCATCTTGAATTTTCCTCATTTTCATTTTGTTTTATATAATGGATGTCGGAATAGAGAGTGGTGAACTATGAGAATTATCCCTCATCAGATTCATAGATTCATGTATTTACTGGTCAAAGAAATGGTTCCTAAACTGAATAATTCCTCAAAATTAAGCATATACTCATGAGGATTTCTTGAATTCAATAACTAATAAAAAAACATTTCTTTATTCCTTTTAATAATTCACAAGTAATTATTGCAAAAAATAATTTAAGAAAAACAAAATTTATCCCTTTCCATCTACATTTTATGGCCAATACTTTTAAAATACAAAAATATTGAATCATTTGTAATCCACATCATTGATAATCTGTCAATATTTTTTATCTAAAAATATGTGCAAACTTGATTTATTTTCAAATGTAACAATGTTTTGGTAAATCATAATCATTGATGAACTATTACAATATTCTATATAACAAATTAATCCCTTTACATGAAATTATATTCATTAAAATACATTGATTTAAATTTATGTCACACCATTCTCTATTAAGATAATTCCCTTATTTATTTGATGTAATTATTTCATCTTCTCCCTATAGGTCATCAGTCAGGAATGTTTCCTCAAGACCAGTCAACTAGAATGTATCACAAACTATTACCATATCATTATTCAAGAGGACCTATCCCATTCCATCCATCTTTAAATGAATATAGATCATAAAACATTTTATAATGATGTGTACAATGAGAATAGAAGCATTGAAAAAACATCAAATTAGTGAATTTCAATATCATTCACAATCAAAAATAAAAATGAACATCAATTTTCTCAGAGTAGACATGTTGTGTTTATTAAATATCCACGACATATTATTCACAAATCATTCAAAATATATATATCAAAAATAAAAAACTATATATCTAATTTATTGTGTTTGGTCTTGGAAAATGATCAATGACTTATATATTTGATTGATCCACAGATATACTATCAATATAGAATATATAACCCTTATAATGAAACCCAATTTTTCAAAATGTCAAAGACTCCAAATATTTTATTCATCATCTCCTTCCTTGTCATTTGAAGTCATATTTTCATGTTATCTTGATTTTATTCCCTACCCATTCATTGTATATGAATATTATCTAAAAATACTTATAATACATACCATGGAAATATATAATGTATGTATTCATTTAAACAAATCATATAGTGGGGAAATTAGTAACAGAAAATTGAATTTCTATAAATTTAGAGTGTTCATACCATGTATGTTTATTTGTTTATGTTATGTTATCAAATTTAATCCTCAATTTATAGAAACAATTTCAATTAAAAGTCTTTAAAAAAGATTTTTATCAACATAATTTATCAAATAAATCATAAATTTGTGTCATCAGATACATATAAATGAATGAAAATATAATATTTTTTGATACTTATTATAGAGTCTCTTTATTCCATATTTCTTCTTAACAAAAATAATAGGTAAACCCATTGGTGGTTTGTTTGAAAAAATTAATAGCTTATCATGTTTATACTTTATTTTATCCATCATTTTTTATAACATCATTATGAATATTGTATATGGATTCACTCAAATATGTGTCACGGTAGATATGAGTTTTCGATAAACTCAACTTCCTGATTAAGTTGAAGACTATGAATTAATTATATATATAAATAATGATCACCCATATTACATGAATATATTTTAGGTTTAGTTTTTACAGACCCACCTCTGATAAACACCACCATTTAATAGGTATTAATTCCTATTCAAATGATGTATGTTCCATTAGATGATTTAATTTCTCTACTAACTGATCAAAATTTATAAGCTGATTTAAAATAACAAATGTTAGTTAAAATCATTGAAAATTTATATGTGATTTATATAGTGAAATAATGATTACATAAAAAATGACAACAAACTCAACTAGATAACGAATTATGAAAATTCCATGGAGTATATTCCAAAAAATAAATTAGAGAACAATGATGTACATGAGATGTGATAATAATAACATTATCAGCTTTCATTGATAATGAAAAATGAAATAATTGATATGGTATTGTGATACCATTATAAAATTAATCTTATATAATATAGTGTGTTGATTTTAAAAAAATAATACATTGACAGTTATAGATTAGATGGTAGATTTATCTTTGAAATATTCTTTATTATACCGCAGATTTGAAATAATGATCACATGATATTTCCCATTGTCTATTGTCTTAATAGTTCACTAAAATGATTATCATCATTAATCCTTATATTTGATATGATTATATAATAATTTCTATATTCCATGAATTTAAAATGTTTGAATGGTAGTGGTATATTCTATAGTGCTTTCTCTAAGTTAAAATCATTAGATAACATCATTTTATCACTTTTGAAATTACTTTCTCAAATACCATACATTCCACACATAATGTATTAAATACTCCCAAAAATTCAATTTTCCATATATATAATTTTTTATTATTTAATAAAAGAAAATATATAAGTCTCTCCCAATGGATTTAATTATTAGATCATATAGTGATTTCCATCTATATTTTCTTATCTAAACCATGAAACTGACATGTAACTCATATCTCCATATATATCATGCTATCATATCAAATTATTTCATCAATGTTAATAAATTACATTATGCCAAATAAAATTTAGATCCTTAGTTTTATTAAAATTATTACATAATTAATATTACCTTATTCTTTAATGATATTAATAAGTAAAAAACATTATGTCATATAAGACATTCATAATATGTTCTAATGGATTCATCATTATTTTGAAATTTCTCAAGGAATTACATATCTATTTTTCTATAAAGAATACATGGAAAGAAACTATTGAATATTTACCTTTTAATTTCATTATAATATATATAGACAATGTTTCCATATTTATTTTGGTCTTGGAATGAGTCATCTAATTATTAGCTTCAGCATTGAAATCAGAAGAATAAATTACATTATAAGCATTATTTTAATAATATTAAATGGAAAATATATCTATTTGGGTACTATTTCATTACTAATAAAATTATGGATCATTATAGCCATTGAATGATGTTTTATTTTTAAAAATAAAAAAACCGAAAAAGAAATATTCCATTATTTTCATGTCTTTTTTCACTACATGATTTAGGTCAATTTAAATTTTTTTAGCATCGTCGTGAGGTTTCCTATGACATTTGCCACAAAAAAATTTATGGTGGAAAAATAATTTCATTTTCCATAAAATTAAATGTAAATGATTTCCATTTATGTACCATCCATTAAATAGTTATAAAAATCATTTTTTTTCAAATAATAAAAATATTGAAAAACAATGAATTCATGAAAATTTATTCATAGGATGTATATTCCATAAATATTTTAAAAATAACACATTCATCTTCACCTTGGTCATCCATCGACATTAAATGTTCAAATGATTTACTATTTTCATAATGATAATGATATTTAACAAATAAATGTCCCAATAGAATGTACAAATATGTGCACAAAAAGGCACATTTCACTATTTACAATATTGAAAATCATGGTATACTCAATTGACACATTTTGGGGTTATTAACAATATATCCATATGTACCAAAACACATCACATCATATTATCATGAATTATATGTCTATATAAGAGAACCAAACTACATTATTTAACATGATATAGATTGTTATCATATATACAAACATATCCAAAATATTTAAACTAATTTTTTGTCATCCATGTTTTTAAAAATGTGAAAACCTTAATGTGATACAAAGTATATTGAGCCATGATTTTCCAAAAAAGATATCAAATAATATTAAATGAAAAATATTTAAATAAAAAAATGATTAAATTGAAATATTTAAATATTAATGTAATTTGGAATCTAGGATATAGAATTTTTTTTTATAAATTATCGATATCATCCCTCTCTTAGTTATCCAAAACATGGAACATTCATATAAATATAATACCAAAATTAATTATACATATCCTAGAGAAATGAGAAAATAGTAAATTGTGATCTAATATTTTCTATATGGATAAAGAAGTCAGATAATAATGATTATTTAACTATAAAATAAGAATAATTGTATACGAACAAGTTAATATCATTTTATAACCATACCTAATATATCATTGATTATAAACATGGGTCATATATTAAATCAATTTAGGTAAAAAGAAAATTCATAAATTAGTCATGTAAAATGACACATTTGAGAATAAAATTAGCATAATATCATTTCCTCAAATACATTCATATGATATTGAAAAATTATAACCCTATAAATTATATGCCAATGTTTTCCCCAAATATATTATTCACATGTTAGGGCTTATATTGCTACTACAGTACCTATTTTAAGAATGATATGACCTTCCATGTACTCATTGATCAAGTTAAACAATATTCATTACATAATTCAAATGTGGGATATGAAATTCATAGCTCACCAGTAATATATTCAAATATCCAATAATATATATTTTGTAAGATCCTAAAAAATTCACTATATCATCATATGAATACCAATATAAATAATTATTTTTTGTTAACATCTCATAATAAGAATAAGAATCTATATAAATGAAGAATATCTCTATTATCATTAAATTATATTCCTAGTAATGATAAAGTAACACCAACATATGTTACGATAGATGAAACATTCCATAATATTTCACAAGAATATTTCATGTGGAAAATATCCAATTCCTTTTGAAATATCTTATTTATAATAATAAAAAATTAACAGTATAATGTAATATTTTTTAATTGAATAAAATAATGGAATATTATAATGTAATATTCATATCATTTAGTGGTCATAGTAGTGAGACGTTCTATTCATGTAGATAATGTTGAAATAAATATCCCACTTACATTTTTTGGAAACTATTCAAATGTAAAAAAATTCATAAAATGATAATAATATTTCATAGATTAAATTTTATAAAATTTTTATCATAGGTAACATTTCCAATGAAAAGTCATTGTTGAATAAAAATTACATTATTTAACAATTTATCAAAAAACATAGACAAGGATGAAAATGATTCCCGACCAAATAGGGGAAGAAAGTCAATTTTTTATGTAAAACATTAACTCCAAATATCAAGATCATAAGGAGTGAATAATCGATTGAAAAAAATAAAATACTCAAAAACATTTTATTATATGATAATTCATGTTTTTTTGTGTGAGATATCATTAAATAGAGATATCATAAATTTGAACATAATTAACATCCATAAAAATGAATATATGACAAAAAAACGGTGAACTAAAGTTTGAATTATATCATAAGTGCTCTGTGTAATTATCCATTACCTATTTTGAATGTTATAATGGTTACATTATTATTTATAAATAAGATTTTAATGAAAATATCATAACATACTAATTCGTTAAAAATTCCACAAAAAATAATTCAACATTTAACTCATACATTACCTTTGAATTCAGAAAAAAACACAATATTATTATTAATTGTGCCATTATTAACTATATAATAACCATTAAAAGTAAGAATAATATTATTTAAATCACCATATAGAATATTACCATATTAAATATGTTGTAATAAAAAATTGGTATTCAATCATTGGGTGTAATTTTTCTCTTCCTGCAGAAGACTGGGACACTCTACTGCTGTTTGTAGGTGGGATAGACATAAGGAGAAGGTGAAAGTGTAGGGGAGGAAGGAGAAAGAGACTATACATAATAATCTCTTGGTGGGAGAGGTAGGGAAAAAGAGTCATTTGAAAATAAAAGTGGAGGACCCTTATATGTAGGGTATTTTTTTAGGCTTAAAGAGGATTTGAGGGACCGAGACCTAGGTATTTCTGTGCAGAGAGATGAATACTCTTCAATGGAATATCAAGATGAAGGTAGGGAATTAACAGGGAAGGAAACAAAGTTGTGGTTCGAAAGGGTGGCAAAGGAATACCAAATAGTGCAGAGTATTATCAGGGTTAACACCAAAGCTACGGGAAAAGCTTCATTTCATAATGGTGTTCAGACTCATAACTCATATGAGTGTTTGGACACCAATGATTCCATTCAGGACGCACCCAATGACCCAGATGGAGGAATTGCAGACCTGGGTATTTCAGTGTGGAGAGATGAATCCTCTTCACATGCTTCTCAATATGAAGTTAGTGGATTAGATTGGATGGAAATCGAGGTGTCGTCAGAAACAGTGGAAAATAAATCTCAAATCAATAAGACTATTTCTGAGGTCAACACCCAAGCAGTGGGAAATGCTTCGGTTCATAATGGTGTTAATACTCATAGCTCCATTGAATGTTTGGACACCAATGATTCTATTCAAGACACACCCAATGACTTGGATAGATGAATTGCAGATGCTTTGGAGTATGTGGAGGATCCTCAGGCTCTTGAGGATGGACAAACACCTAGGAAGAAGATGGGTAAAGGATGGAAGGACTAGGAACATTTACCCAAACTAATGGAAACATGATAATGTAAAAAATTGAAAACTTGTGAGATGTACATGTCTTCAGCCTTCATATTTATTGCATAGAATAATCCCCAAGTAATAGTTTAAGAAAAAAACAACAAGTAATACAATACCAGAATAGTAAAGGACTCTACAGAACCTATCCTACAATCTGAAGGGGAGATGGTGGAATAATTTCTTTATATCAACATCTCACAGGAAGAGGCAGAGATGATTGGAAGACCTATTAAAGTGGATGTCAACAACGAGCATGTGAATTGGACCTAAAAACAAGATATGATCCTGATGAGAGGTTTCATTGATTAGAAAAATATCCAAGTAGAGTATGCCCGATCTTGGGACAGAATGGCGTGTCTTCTAGAAGATGTTATTGGCAACGACCCTGATGCTAAGGTATGACTTATGAGATGTAATATTTATAGAGAAGAAATCACTAATAGGTGGAGGCTTTTCTTTGATATATTTTATTTCTCATATGAGGCTTCACCTCTAGATTAACTGGGACTGGTTTCTCACTTTTCTTAAAAATTGAGTTTATAATAAATAGTTAATTTTCTTCTCGTAACTTGTGTAATTAACGAGGGAAATTGAAAGAAAAACAATTCATATATAGAAATAAATTTATGATATGATAATATATTTGGTATAAGTTTTACAAACAAAATCATCTTATTAGTTGATACATAAACATAAGTGATCTAAAATATTGATGATATATTTAAACAGACGCCTACCCTAGGTATAAATTGTTGTACATGTTTATGAACCTCTATATATTTAAATTTTATATCAATTATAGTTCCATAATAATATATATTTTACAACTTATTATTATATGTATCATTTTATCACCCATTTATGACCAATTATTTTTTATATAACTATTATGGGTTAACAAATATTTATTTTTCATGTGTGATTTGATTTGGTAGATTTGGTCCACGAATTTTCATCATGGTTAAATCATATTCAGTAATAAAATAAAAATATAAAAAATATATATATTCATTATAAATTAATTTACATACATCGTTCGTATATATATATATACAATCAAATTACACTTTTTATATAGATCGTTAATCATATGTATGAATTTACAGTATTGATGATCCAAAGGATTGAACAACAATTGAAGGGCAGGGGTGAATTAGTTGTTCAATTTTTATATGATTCAAAAAAACTCAGACATAACCCTTATATCCTATTAATTTTCATATCATTATCATATTTTTCTATCTACCAATGCATAAAATAATAGGAAATATTGTAATGAACGTGAGGTTTAAAATGATAGACTTTAGTGTGAGATCCTACATCAATACACTATCATCTTATATGGGTCTATGGAAATTAAATGTAATGAATAAGGGAATACATCATATACCAAATCCAATTACTATAATTATATATCATTATATGAACTATTATACTCATTACCAATAGTTTAAAACGTTTCTGTATAATATAATTACACCATATAAAAATTAAAATGAATTTTTACAATATTCTCCACAAAGGTTTTTGGATGTGATTCCCTAGAATCCGATGACCATCTATTTGATTAAACCATCTTGATTGAATCAATTATATCAAATCAATATAATATTCTTTTCAATGATATTCACTTCTAAATATCTACTAAAAAACAATGTGTGATATTCCTTAGTATGACCGACTCAATGAAATTCTCTCAGTAAAATTCTATTAGTGCAAAAAATAAATTCAGATAATGTACTATCATATAAAGAGATCTCTATCTAGAAGGAACATTATCTCAAATAATATATTCTATACATTTTCAATCTTTTTTAAATTTAAAAAACGAGAATGATATATTATTATATTAATAAATGACATAGAATCGAAAGGACATGAAAATAAAAAACTTTTCCTGCTTACTAAAATTTAAAAACACAGAATCCTTGGTATTTAATCGTCAACATTGAATACATTAATCCTACTAAAAAAACTTTTGAGTACATTTTTGTTTAAGAAAGTAAATTTTATTTATCCCATTATGAATTCTACATTTTCAGCTTCCTCTACTGATTGTTATATGCCTCTCTTTCTTATCCCATTAAAATATTCCTTTCAATATTTTCTCATTAAAATATGCATTTCATTATTAGTACATAATGATATGAAATATTTTATCATCTCATTATGACGTGAATTTCTTTCTAAGAACATAATGATCTACATCTGATTCTTATCCCTTTATGATATTCTTATATTTCTTATCTCATTACAATATATCATTATTGCTAAGCTCATTATGATCTTCCTATATTTATCATAAAATTACATACATTATTTTTTTCTCAAATCATTACAATATAACTATCTCTGACTACCCATTACAATCTGACATCTTCCTCATCACATTATAATTAACTCTTTCATCATATGGTTTATTAGATTTCAATCTTAAAATCTCCCTTTGGTTCTTCTAAAAAATCAAAAAAAATTGAAATCATCCCTTATTTTCATATCTAATATCCCATATATGGATCTATATCATCAACTATGACGACACTAATATTCAGCAATATATGTGTTATCAGTGCGGGGAATTCACTTGATGAAACATTACATGTTCCCCTCTTAATTGAACCTACTAATTACCGTTAGTCTGGCTAAAAAACATGTAATGTTGGGATTATAATTATAATTGAATTATTATTATAATGTTATGAATCTGATTATCGGCCCACTCAACATGTTTGAAAAAATTTGAACTTCATCATCATTACTCATTCTTACTTCATACATCATTCAGGTCTGCTACATATTTATTTCATCTTTTATGATAGAGCTTCTCAAATTAATACAATCATTATGATTTATAAATTTCATGAAATAAATTTATCATGATAGATTTCATGATTTTCGAGTACTTCCCGACAAGTAATGCATCATTTATTGTAGGTTACAAAGTTTAAAAACATTCTATGTTATGGCATAAACAAATATTTTCATATATATTAAGCAACATAATAAATTATTTAGTCATCGACTTATGAATTTTTAAAAAACACCATGTTTGATGGAAATTCCACTTCATAAGAGTTGACCTGAGGCCAATGGTTCATCTTAAAAACATTTTCATATTTTTAGCCACTTCTACTTCTAGTGAGGCCTGGTCTGATAAGACGAGTATGTAAGTCTCTATTCAAAAAACAGCATTCTTAAGGGAATATTTTTCTCTCCCTTTATTTTAGATTCATCCACATTTTAAAGCTATTATCTTTCATATGAAATATTATTATTATAGACTCGTTCTAATCCTAAATAATTAAGACAATATATTTCATTAAATTTAATTGTTAATAAATACAAAAAACAATGTAAAAAATAGAAATTTTATAATGGTTCTTCCATCTACACAATTGTATTTGTTGAAAAAACATGTAAAATAAATTCAAATAATAAATATTTCACAACTAATAATTTTTAAACCACTAAATATTTTTAACAATTTCTAAAACATAGCCTTTTTGAAAACATAGTGCCCTTCCACCACACAGTTTGATAATGTAATGTTTTGATAGAATTTTATCCCATAGTGATAATAAAATTTTATAACATTGTTATGATAAACTCCCTGACCACTTTTATATTTTCAACTCTCACATTAATTTCCTTCCATTTTATTTTCCTCTTCTATAATTTAGTATAACCACTACTTCTTATTCATAATGGAAATATTAGTAATACATTTTTAAAACTAAAAAGTTGTTACATTCTGAATAAAAAAATGATCTTTATTACACAAATAAACATGATTTATTACATAAAGTATTCACTTTATACAAGATATAAGATTTATTGGTCTAGTGTATTTGAGGTTTTGGAACATTACATAACTACTTAGAACATAAAACACAAAATCTTTATAGAAAACCTCTTTTCCATTACCAGAACATTCCTTCCTACTTAGCATTTCATGATATAAACTGAGGACATGCATAAGAAAAGGGTAACATATAAAACCGTGTAAGGGAGTAAACAAGGCATTACATTAATAATATATTATATGTTAGGAAATAGGCTTATTAATGAATCATAAAGTAATGAAGAAAATAAATTTATGTTATAGAATGATTATCAAAAAATGGAAATGTGGCAACAACACTTAACATGGAATTATCATGAGCCAAGGCTCATTGCTCCTGAAGCATGATTAAGACCTAATTACAGTTGAATAATCAGTATTAAACACTAATTTTGACATGATGTATCATGATATTAATATTTACCCAATGCATCAGAGCGCTATCAAGGTGAACCCTTCCTAAACATTTCATTTCATGAATAAGTGTTACACATAGATAATAAAACATGGATTCATTAAATGATCATAATTTATTCCATGATAAAGGAATTTATAATTCATACATGAAAATATTAATCACTAATTAAAATATCTATAATGGTTAATAACCATGATTGTGGAATGGGCATGGTATTCACTACAAAATGACAATGGCTTGAGAAAAACCGTGGTGCAATTTTGGCAGCATAACAGCATGATATAAGAATTCAAAAAAATGGTTAACAAGATAGGATGAAATTTCTCATCATATGTATATGAAATGGATATTAATTGTGTCATATAGATACATGTCACAACAAATATAATGGATAAAAAAATTGCTTCAATGTGAATGAGAAGAAGGAACTTACATAATGATTTTTGGCATGTTAACAGGTGAACATGGGAGGCATTAGTGAGAGGGAAATAGGTCACCCATCATTTCAAAAAAATTTAGGGGAATATTAGAGTGGTGGAAAAACATACACCAACATTTGTAATTTAATGTAAAACGGTATAAAAATATAAAGAAACATGGAAACAAATAAGAACAGAATAAATCCCTTACATGGAATCATGCTACCAATGGATTATGAGGGGCTAGAGAGAGGCATCGTGGGGGATTAAGGTTCCATGGGATGATTATATAGAGATGAAGGCAAGTTTTTGTCATGTTCAAAAGGATTTTAATGAATATTATGTTGGATCGTGGGTGGGTTAATATATAACAAGTGATGGTATTCTTTATTATTTAGCTTTCAGACACTACACATTAAAATAATCAAAACCAAAAACCAACCCGTCATTTTTTCCCATGGTTTTACTAAAAGGTAATTGAAAATTATTATTTTATAAGTACAATGTATGATAATCTTAAAATATTAGGATTTCTTATGTGGAGGTTAGTCACACTCTAAAGGAAATCAATTTATAATGAAAAACTATTTTATAAGTTTTGTATAGTCCACTAATGCTTTTTAAAATAAATAAAAAAAACATAAAATCTAATTATTTTAATGGTGAAACATATATTTTATGTCCCAAGTGTTTTTAATGTTTTTTACATCACTATTGGGTCATTATGAAGTGATAAAACAAATTATATAGTTAAACCGTATTTAAATTTTACCTAAAAATTCAGATATTTATGTGAGTTATAAAATGATCACCATTGGATAATTTCATCATCATAGTTCCAAAAAAATATTAATTTTATCAAACTAAATTTATAAATATGATAATTTTTACTTTTAAAATAAAAACTCACTTTTATAAAAAATTCATGGATTTGGAAAACAATATATTTCAAACCATCATAAAAATTACAATTGTATTCATAAATATTATACAATAATTTATATTTAATAAAAATTTATATAGTAATAATATTTTATAAAAATAATATTTAATAAACAAAAATTAACTATTTTATCTAACTAGATATTTTAATTGGATATGAAAAAGAATCCAATTTTTTCATAAAAACAATTTACAATGTAACTATAATAAAATTAATGTATATTCTATATACAAAAATAATGTACATAATCGTAGTGCTAGGGTCTTTTTTCATAACACCTTATAAAACCCACATAAGATTGAAGTGTAATGTGTGCGATAGTGACATACTCTTTGGGGGGGGTGTAGATAACATCGCTCTGGTGGTAATCTCTGCCAACATCCACTTCTCATGTAGGTGGATCTGCTCGAGCTTAGTATATTAAATCTAAAATTGGTCATGGTCAAGAGAGATTCCCATTGACACCACCTCCTTTTTAATATGTGACAAATGGGCTTCGTATGGAGAAATTCTACTAGATGAGGCCATCACTTCTTTTTTCTGAGTAAATTTTATTTCTTAAAATAAAATATGTATACTAATCATGTGATAACTATTTAATGTATATATTATCAATGATCTCAATTCATAACGGTATTATAAAATCAAAAAAATGAAGGAAAAGCTTATGTTATAAAAATATCTTACTGAATAATAAATTTCATTATATTCCAGTTCATTTTAAATTAATGAAATTATTAGTCCTTATAATCTTCCCCCCTTATGAAATTTCACCTAAAAAATTTCATTATCCCATAGTAAAATAGATGTGGGTAACATTGCTTCATCACTTCCTCTAATTACCACATTTCCTCTTCAAACATGTTGTTTTTTCACACCACCATGATGAGGGGAATTTTACTATTTCGTATAACTTTTACCCTATTACCTATGATCTTCACTATACTATCTTAATAAAAGGTGTCATTATTAAATGGTACCACCTATGGATTGAGTAAATGTGATGGGTCAGGTATGTACTTCCTCAATAGTGAAACATGGAATACACCATGTACTTGAGATAGGTTCTGGGGGAGTGCTAGTTGATAGCCCACTTCTCCCATACAATCAATGATCTCAATAGGGAGAATGTACCTTGTACTATGCTTTCCCTTCTTCTCAAATCTCATAATTATCTCCAACTGTGATATGCTGAGAAACCATGTTTGTAACATCAAACTCTAGGTCATATTGACAATTACCAACAAAGCTCTCTCGTCTACTCTGATCAGCTTTAATTTTCTTTTGGATGGTTTTAACCTTTTTCCTCATTTCATCGACCATTTCCAGACCAAGGATTTTTCTCTCCCCATCTTCAACCCGACATGTTGGTGTTCTGCACCTCTTCCTATAAAAGGCTTCATATGTATGCATTTGAATTCTTTATTGGAAACCAATATTCTAAGGGAACTCATCATGAAGAATATGTTGATCCCATAATCATTTGAAGTCCATTAATAATTCTATCAACATCTCTTCAAGTGTTTGGATAGTGCACTGAAGACTGGTCATTTGATTGAGGATGATAAGACATACAAGTGTTCAGCTCTGTATCAATAGCATGTTTATGACTCTTACAAAAAATATAGGTGAATCTTGGATTCCTTTTTGATACAATTGATAGTGGTACTCCATTCATTCGTACCACTTCTATAATGTATATTTGTGAAAACATATCCAGTAATATATCCTCTCGATTTTTAATTAAGTGTACAATCATTGTAAGATGATCCACAACAACCCATATAGCATTGAATCTTTTTAATTTCATTAGAAGTCCAGTGACAATGTCTTTGGTGATGGTCTCCCAATTATATGTTGGTATGGGTAATTTTTGGATCATCCCCTTATACTTCTGCCTCTCATCCTTCACATGGAAACATACCAGACACTTTTATTTATAATAAGGGATAACCTTTTCCTGTTATACAAAAATTAAATCTCTCGTAGTTCTCGATACATCATTTATGTTTCCTAGTTTAATGGAGAAATTTTTACTATTTGCATCATCTAAAAGATCCTTATTTAACTTCGGATTCCATGGAACACATTTTCTTGACCCTAATATCACAATACCTTATCCATTTACAATAAACATTGAGGATTTCCCTTTTCTGATAGTCTACACCTTCTTCTGAATTACCACTTAATCCTTCTTTGCAACCATTAACCTTTAAAAAAGAGATTGTTGGGAAATCATTTGTGAAAGGATGGATGATGTTCCCCACTTTATGATTCCCATGTCTATATTCATCTAATTTTTGATTATTACACCATTTTCAAAATTAAACATTGATAGAATTATTGGGTCATTTCAACTAATAGCATCATACACTTTTTTTCAATCCCAAGTTGGTAATGGATTTAGTAGGCATATTATTCGAATAGCTCTAACTATATTCATTTGAAAATATTCAACTCTTTCAGTGTGAATATATACTTGGGAATTTTGTCATCCGTGTACATTTCACACATCACCCCCAAACAGTAATCTCCCCAAATATTCAATGCAATGATTATTGTAGCCAACTCCAGATTATGTGTTGGATATTTTTTCATATGAACATTTAATTTCATTGATGCATTGTCATGGACTTTTACATTTTTCATCAACACAGAAGCCAATCCATTCATCAAACCATCACTAAAAACCACAAAAATTTCTCCACATGTGGGTAATGTGAGCACAGGTTGATTGATCAGCATCCTTTTAAACTCCTAGATTCTCTCTTCACATTAATAATTCCAAAAAACATAACTCCATTATGATTTATCATGGTAAAAGGGTTTGAAAATCATGATAAATTTCACTCAAATCGGAGATAATATCCTTCTAACCCCAAGAAGCTATGTATATCTGTTACCAAAAATGGCATCGACCATCCCTTTACTGTAGTTGTTTTAGTGTGATCCATAGATATCCAATTTCATGTGATGATATGACCCACGAATGACATATCCTTCAACTAGAAATCACACTTTATATACATTTCATAGAGTATAATATTTTCAAATGTCTCTAATAAAATGCATAGATAATCCTCATGATCATCCATGGTTTTGGAGTATATTAGAATATTATCAATAAAGGAAACTACAAATTTGTTGAGGTAACGACTAAAAAATATATTCATAATATCCATGATGATTTCTGATGTATTAGTGAGTCCGAAAGGCATTAGTATGTATTCATAGTGCATATACCTTATACGAAAAGTCGTCCTGGGAATATAATTTTTCTTCACCCTTACTTGGTAATATACCATCCAAAAATCCTCCTTGGTGAAATATTGTGCTCCATGTAGCTGATCAAACAATTTATCTAATTATGACATATGATACTTATTCTTTATCAGGATGTTTTTGACCTCATGATAATAAATTCAATGGAGCCTTGGCCCATCATTATTTTTGAGGATGAGGACTGGTGCACCCCTTGGCGAAGCATTTGCGTGTATAAACCCATTATCCAAATTTTACTGTAGTTGTTTCTTCATCTCTTTAAGCTCCACAATATCCATTCTATACAAAGTCTTGTATATTTGAAATGCCCAATGTATATGGACTATTGAAAATTCAACACATGTTTGAGGAGGATTACCTAGAAATTCATTAGTAAACACTTCAGCAAATTCCCTCACAATAAGTATGTCTTTAAGGATTGTTTCTTCCTTAGACTCAATCATCTAAGCCAGATACGTGTGCTCAGTACATAGTAATATTCAAATATGAGATGACAGTTCTAAATAAAATTCCTCTTCTTTCTAGAACATGTATAGAATTAGGTGTTGATTCACCATATAGAGAGCGATTTCCCTCTCCCCGCAATTTATGTTGGCTATATTTAGCGAAAGAAAATAAATGAAGTTAATGGATTAAAATTCCACGATAGAAAGTATGAATTTGTCACTAGGATTTTGATTCCATATATTATGACTGGGGTGGAGTTATATTAAGTGGATTCAATTATTTCCCATTTTTTCTGTTCTCACTAACATTTTTTCTCCTGTTATTTTTTGTGCTGTTGGAATAGTTCTACTAAGCTTTCAGGATATAAAAAAATCCGTAGAACCATAATCAAAATGTATGTACACTATTATAGAATGAATAACTAGTGAACTTCTCACCACTTAATTTTCAGGGTTCACTAAAGTGGTAGTGAGGAAAATAGAATTCCCTTTTTTCCTTGGAGATTGTTTGTTGCCTCAAGAAAACCCTTGGCATTGGGCATTGATTTGAAGGCTTCCCTAGTTCAAAGTATTTGTAGCCATAAACAACATGTTTATTCACGAACATGGCATTATTTTCATATGTCTCAGTTGTGAGTTTTTCTTTATTTCAGTTAATGGCCATGTTCCCTTCTCTTCTACCCCTATATAATTTAATAATCCCCAATGGGCAATTTTTTGGGTAACTCTCTATGCATGTTTGGCATGTGGGGTGTTGTATTTTCATTGAACCATTGGATTTATCCATCAGATTTCATTAATTGATGTCCACCTTACTTTTAATATCCCCATTATACCCTTGAGATTCACTTATTTAAATTTTGACTTTGATGTCACATCAAACAATTTAATCATAGATCTTGATGTCATGGATTACTAGGGATTTCGTGTAGGCTACGATTTTTCAAACAAAAGAAGCTGGAAACATTACATAAGGGGGTAAAAACAATGTTGGAGTCATATCGTGCAATCCATGGGATGTTTTACTCATATGATCTGATAGATTTGTTGTCTATTTTCATGTGGGAATGGAAGTCCTATTCCATCTTATGTCTAAGGGTGTATATAAAATATTTATCGTAACAAATTTTCCAGAAATATTTCCACTCCAATGCCTCAATCTATTCCTCTGGAATTGTATTTTTTTATCAATGTCCAACATTTATCAACATCACATTCCATAAGATAACCATCTAGAAGAACCTTCTCTTTTTTGGAAAATTTATGGATGGATAAATCCATTTTAATGGATTTGAATTATTTTCATATAAATTGAGGGATCAAATGATCCCTTAAAAGTATGAGGCTATTGTCTAATGATGATCTCGATCGAGACATGTTTTTTCTTATGGGGGTTCGATTGTTCCTCTAGACCCATGATACTTTTCAAAACATTAGTTAACTAGGAGACTATCATTACAAATATCATGATTCCCACTCTAATCACATTGGGAATTTCATTAGATAAATAACCACATTGATTTTCCCATTGGCTTTATTTCTAGATTCATTATATTACTAGACATTTTCAGGAATCAAAGGAAAGTTAAGGGTAAAAAATAAAGGAAAATAAAATGAAAATAATAGATGACTTATAAATAACTTTTATTTCTGTAACATATGAATTTATAAGATTCAATATATATTATCCATGATACACATCCCAAATTATATTCATGGGGGCATTTTTTTTGTTCCCTTAACAATGGTGCATACTAAACATGTAAATTTTACCAATGAATATCTCTCATGTGTGTCATAATGAAGAGTGTAGTAAGTCCTATAGTCATGTACCAGGATAACCCGGGTGAAGCCCGAAACCCCTTGTAAGAGTTTTCACTCCTAAGTAAATCTGTGTGAGTGCAGCCTCTACGTTATCGTATCCAAACATGGATTATTATTCATTATAAAAAAACATAATCAATACTCACCAAAACATAGGGATTTTTTTATTATACATAGATTTATCATAATGAGTTTCACTAGGGTTTTCTAATCCTAATCCCAAGAATAATTAATCTTATCAACTAATACCAACAACAAGAACCCATCTCTTAATTAACCAAAAAAATAGGAATTATTAAATAAAATATTAAATTCATTCAAGATATAATATCAAGGGTTATAGTGTCTTTGGGGAATATAGAAATTACATAAATACCTTGAATATAAATCACAACATCTTTTTTAAGACATCTTTTACATGACCACAATATTACTTCGTACTTATAATTTCATTACATAACCTGAGGACATGCCAAAGAAATCAGTGAGCTATAAAGCCCAGTAAGGGAGTAAAAAAGTCATAACATGAATAATATAGTACATGTTTCAAAATAGGAATATCAAAGGAGCATAAGAGAAACATGAACATAAAGGCATGTTATAGCATGATTATCATAACATGGAAAGTTGGTAACAACACTTAACATGGTATTAGAATGAGCAGAATCTATTTGAAAATAAAACATGAGAAACCCATCAATGAACATCAATTAGAATGTGTAAACCATAAACGAACATAACATATCATGATACTAATATTTACCCCACAGAAACCCATCAATGAACATCAATTAGAATGTGTAAACCATAAACGAACATAACATATCATGATACTAATATTTACCCCACATTTTGCAGCACTATCAGTGCACACCCTTCTTAAACATTTAATTTAATGCATAAGTGTGCCACATAGATCATTCAACATAGATTCATTAAAAATCATCATTTATTACAGGTAAAAGGAATGTGGAATTAGTACATGAATCTATATTATCAATATGTATTTTTATTAAAGGTGGATATAATCGATAAAGTAATTTTCATAATATTAAATACATAATGACTTTATCATGATAAAAAACACAGTGCAACTTCGGCAGCATAACAGTGCGACATGAGAATTTATAAAAATGGTTCATTAGTGAGAAATTGGTGAATCTCATATGTAAAAGAAATGGGTGGTAAGGGGGTAATATAGATATATTTCCCAACAAATATTATTGAATTTAGATTTATAACAAAAAACAATTGCTCTGATGTTAATGAGAAAAGAGAAGTTTCTTATGGAATTTCGGCATGATAACAAGAGTACATAGGGGCATTAATGATAGAGAAAGATGCCTCACATAACTTAGAACATTGGAAGGGTGATATAGGGTGGCTGAAAAATCATACCCAATCATTTTTAATTTAATGTGAAAGGTTATTATAATATATAGAATATATGATAAAAATATGAAAGGAAGAAATTCCTTACTTGGAAGTGTGATCCCAAAAAATTTAGAGGGGCTAGAGAGAGGCTTATAGGGAGCTTGTGGCACCTTGCAAGGATTCTAGAGAAAGGATTGAAAGGGGTTTTCGAGATCCAAAGGAATTGAGTAAAGAGTATGTGGGATCTTCGATTGGATTATATAGGAAAATTAATGGAATTATTTATTATTTAGGTATGTAACACTGCACATTAAACTAAACTAAACCACAAACCAAACCAGGATTATTCTTATGGGTTTTCTGAAATGGGAGTAAAAAACATTATTTTATATTTCCTATATCTAATCATCTAAATTATTAAGATGGCTTATGTTGAGGTGAGTCACACTCTCAAGGAAATCAGCTTAAATTAAAATGTTTTATATGACTTCTAGGGTCCACAAAAACTTTGTAAAATAAAACAAGAAAACCTAAAATCGCATTATTTTAATGGTAAAACATATATTGGACAAACATAATGTTTATTGTATTTTATTATATCACCATAGGGTCATTATGATGTCATAAGACACATTAAATATTTAAAAGGTATTTAATTATTACCCAAAAGTTTTATTGACTCAAAATATTATGAATAATTCATCATTGGAATATTTCGATATCCGAATTCCAAAAATAATTTTCATTTTATTTAAATAATTTTCTACATATCTGAATTTTTAATTTTAAAATAATGTCTGACATTTATAAAATGTTCTTGGGTTTTGAAAAAAATACCTTTCAAACCATTATAAAAATTACAATTGTATACATAAAAAGTATAATATAATTTCAATTTAATAAAAGTAAAAATATTAAAAATATTTTATTAGAATATTTTTTAATTAAAAATATACATTAATTCATCAACATAGACATCATAATTGAATATTAACTAAAAATTTTATTTTTGTTTTATATACTATTTACAAAGTAACAATAATGAAATGGATGAATATTATCAATACAAAAATAATATACATAATCATAGTACTAGGGTCTTGTTACATAACCCCTTATAACAACCGTATATGTCCAAAGGGTATGGTCTGTGATAGTGATAAAATCTTGTGGTGGCTTAGTTAACATTTCTCTCGTGGTATTCTCTATCATCTTCCTCTTCTCCTTTATGAAGTTCCCCTCAAGCTTAATGTAAGGAAGCACAACATGGGATGGGTCAAATGTGAATCCTAGTTACTCTACCTATTTTCTGAGATCATAGAAATGGGATTCGTATGAAGAAATTCTACTAGATAAGGAAATCCATTCCATTTCCTTTGTAAATTGGATTTGATATTGCCAAATATTTAAACCAATCATGTGATAACTGTTTAACTGCTATATTAACACTGATGATAATTCTATATACAATATTTTAATATCCATAAACATAAATACATGGATGACTATATTTTATATAACCATATTACATAATAATATGTTTAATTAGACTCAAGAGGAATTTTTAATAATTAAAGTATGGGGTTTTAGATTCTCTCCCCCATTTTAAACATAATCCAAAGCATTGTGTATGACATACATTGAAGATATAAGCAGTAATTGGAGGAATCATAAAATGAATTGGAATCCTCAACTAAAAAAGTTTCTTTTGAAATTTATATTTAGAAGATGCAAATGATTTTATACTTTTTTGAGAAATATTCCAGAAAAAGAACCCAAAAAAATTATCTATTTGAAAAAGAAAATTTATATCATTGAGTTTTGATCATGAATGTCTGAAAATATTTTAAAATGAATAACTGAACTCTAATTATCAGAAATTATCTTCACTATTTTAGAAACACTCACCCTTAATTCTTCCAAATGAACATTCATCCTCGATATTTGAGTGTAAGCCTGAGTAGAATTAATATATTCAGATTATTATTTTCAAAAAGTTAATAAACATTGTTTCTTACTATAGAAACTCACAAAACTGTTATCATTGAAAAATTTTCTTCATGTGGTTTACTTTTAATCATTACAATCTTTATCCAAATCGGAATCTATATAACTATGAATCATCATCCCACTATTTTTTCTTATAACAACCCCTAGGATGTTTTTCCTTGTTCATATCTAAATATTATCATTTATTCGGTCACATATAATTCATTTGGATTACCTTGATACCTAGCACACAAAGTAACATCATAAACAATATCATATCACGAGGATGTAAGGTAAAGATGACTTCCTATCATCTTATGTCTATTTTTATGATTCAAGCGTTTTTGGAACTCATAATTATTTATATTTTTACTCATTTATTTATTTTAATAAACTCATTTTGATTAATCTATAAAAATCATATATAACAATTCCGTAGAATACTTTTCAAGGGATAATAAAATTTATTTTTTGAACATGTAAATTATAGAAAAATGTTAATAATACCAATAATCATATTTCATAAATCATATTAATTTCCTATGTAATTTAATTAATATATTTCACTACCTCCAAGAAAACATATCATCAATATACCCAATAACAATTAGAGTTCCTTAGTCAATATCATTCTCTTATATGATTCTTTTAATAATTCCATTTGAAAATTAAAAATTATCAAACGGATATAATGATTTAAATACAAAAATAATGAGGCTTGTTTCAATCTATAAAGGGATATATTAAATATAAAAACCATTTTTCATCATTATCATGTATATAAATACAAGTGTGTTCAATGTAAACTTCTTCCTCAATATCATCATTTTATGAATCCTAACATTACATCAATCCAACATAATTTGTAACTCCAATGTTCAAACACTAATAGAATAATTATAATAGATTATAATCTATCAACTAGGGAAAATGTTTCTTCAAAATATACAACTCTTATACGTTCATAGATTTTTCAATCATGCCATTATTAGTTTCTCTAAAATTATCCATGATCATTCAATTTATTTGATAATCCAACTTTTTTCTGATAGTATTTTTACATTCATGTAGTGGAATAAGTACCAATGTTTCATTTTCCTCCAATCATAAAAAATATCATACCATTTCATCTACACATACATTATGTTGAATTGATTTTAAATCTGATTCATGTTCCAATTTTGTGTTTTTTAGATCATTGATTTTATAATATCAAAATTATTCTTGTCTGAACTAAAACCATTAGATACACAAAAATAATATCCTCCTCCACATGTTTATGTATGGTAGGAAACTTCAATGTTTCATTTCCAAGTGAATATTCATAATCACACGATTTTCCTCAATCATGGTAATAATGTTTTGACTTATATTATGTATCGTTCAAAATATCATGTTTATCCTCCTAAACAATATCACCAAATTTGGTTAAGTAATTTTTATTTACAATTGATTTCAAATCATTGAACTCCCCCAACCATTGTATGATTTTTTTCTGATATCTGTAACTTCTTCTATGTTGTGAAATTCCCAAATATATTCCCTACTCATCCTACTCATCAAACTATCCAAAAACTTAATTTTTTCTGGAAGAAATGGACATCCAAAAAAATTTAAATACATAAATAATATATTTTTACCCGAAATTTCATAAGAATTCATGTCGGTTAACCTTCTTGAAAAATACATGTTTTCAATATGTACAATAGTTCAAGAAAATTCTTTCTAATAGAACATTGAAATTTTCTATTTTTCAAACATACATATTCTCAATTACACTAGACTTATATTATTTCTCTACAATACAACATTTTTTGGTGAGTATAGGAAGCGCTATACAAATAATTTATACCATTTATTCATAGCTATGTAAAAAAGAAATTTCTTTAGATTATGGTACCATTATCTATTCTCAACATCTTTATATAAAATACCTTTTCTTTATGAAATAATTTCATGTAAAACAAGAAAATTTTCACATCCACTGAGTTATGTTTCATAAAAATGATTTATTTTATCAGAGTGAAATAAAAAGATTTGAAGATATATATATCTCCTTTTATTGAAATATGTCTCATCTATCAACATTAATTAGAATGAATGAGCTCTGGATTTTTGAGAGTGTGAATCTCAACTCTTTGAAGAAATTTTTTGTCATTATCCTTTTTGGAAAAGTTAACCAAACATCTTATTCTCGCAATTTAAACAATATAATGTTTTTAAAATCATTATATTTAGTTATTATTCTCATATTTGTTTTCAATAGGTGGTCATTTCTTCAGGGCACAATATATTTTTATCTTCATCACATTTGTAACTATATTTTTTAAATTCACTTTTTTGGGATGATATTCCCACAGGTTCTTTCCACTATTGTAATATAATTTCCATATTTCAAATTTTTTATAAGACAAGAATAATTTTTGAGGATCATGTTTTTCCCCTAGTCACAATGATGACTTAAACTATATGAGATATGGTTTATCCCTAAAAAATTAGACAACCCTTGATTTCAGCATTTTTATTCAATCTCAAACTTTTGGATTCTAGTAATTTTAATGAAACTATCATTACTAATGGTATCTTCTCATACATAATGAAATTCATAATTACTCATGATTTGTATAACACATTCAATATATGATGAAAAACTACCTTAAAGTATCCATATTTTGTTCCTTCGACTTGATTTTAGAGATGTCTCTATAGTAAAGTCACTTTTGTCGATTTTCATCATTACTAGTTGTTAGTATTTCTTTTATAAAAATATTATTTCAGAAGTATTTTTATACAAATTTTTATATGATGAATAGAAAGATCACATATTTATAACATTCTTCTAGAAATATTAATTGGTTTCCTATTTGAATGATTCTATCATGTTTAGGTTTTCCATTCCTAACTTCTTTTTAGTTAGGAATGTTACTCATCCTTCTTATACTGTTGATTTTTCATATTCAATACTTCTTTTGGGTGGTGAAAATTTATTCTATAAAAGTAATTAATTGTTACCATATATTTCAATACACTAGAAATATCCATAAAATGTTTATTTTATCCTAAAGAGACATATTTCTCTATAGAAACATTATTGAGGTTGATAAATTCTGTCTTCTCAATCATACTCAAGACACGGTATGTCTTTTATTATGAATCAATTTTCAATTTTTTTAAATGTGATTGGTTTATCACATATTTTATCTATAAAAGATTTCCCATTACCATTTCAAAAACAAGAAATTTTATAAGAGTCTGATGAATCATTATATTTGGTGACTGATAATTTCACATGATTTTTATTTTCATCCTTCTATGAAAATTTATAAGTCACATATTTTACTTCCCAAGATTTGAGGATGTTTTAATTCATCTTCATAAATTTATGTTCCATGTCATGATGTTATTATTGAAACTTTTGAACTTTATATTACTTAGATTCTATCTTATTACTGAGATCTTTGAACATCTTTCCCTATTCCTGAATTCTTAGTTTGTTACAAAATAACTATCTGATGTATTATTCCTAATATTTTTAGAAATATTTTCATCCTTCAATAACTTCTTCATAATAATTATTCATTAAATTGGTTTAATAATTGACAAATTTTTTTTCATGACACGCAAGATGTTATTTTCTGTATAGATACTCTCTATATGATTCTTCCATACCAACTTCACTATCTGAGTGATCATTTGTTTTCTCAAATTTTTTAATGAAGTTTCTGAATTTTTTTAAACATTCGTATTCTACAATATTGTTTTCAGTTGATTTGGATTAATATTTATTTCTCCTAAAACATATCTTAATCATAATAAATATCTTTTTATATTTGGGGTTCTATTTTCTTCTTTAGAACATTTGTTTAACATCTTCCATCATGTTTTTTAATTGAAATGATCCGGATATTCTTCAAGTTTCTTCATTGGATTATTCATAGTACTATGTCAAATTCAACAACACTCTGGAAAATTCATAAAATAGTTACCTCCATATTATTTTCATCCACATGGATTGTTCATAAATATAATATAATATTTTTTTAATTCAACTCATCATAAACATTATTATCATAATCCTAAGGGTGGACATCATCAATAACTTATATTTTCACTTTTATCATTGTATGAAAATCATTTTCTACTTTCATCACCATATTAAACATTGGTGATTTCAACATTTCAAAAGAAACAAGAATGTTATGGAATTCATAAATATTTAAATCATCCATATATTCAAAAGGGAAAATTTTGGAATCAAACCAGTCCATAGTGTTTCTCAGAAGTTTCTTCACAATTGTATAATATTACTAGACATATCAGAATTCTTAAATGGTGAGAAAATTTCCATAACTATAATATTGTTGTCATAAATAATTATATTATATCTCATTCTAATTTCTCCATACCTTCTATAGAAATTTTTTAACTTTTCTTCATTCACTTTATTATTCAATTTGAGTATCTATTACAATTTGTCCCACATACTCTTCAATGTTTTGAGACTTATCACATTCATATAATCATGGTGATAATGACATAAGGATTGAATTTATCACTTTTCTATCAAATTAAATATTTCTCTTATCAGAATAATTCATTTGGGAATCTATCTCAATAGACGGAATACCAATTATAGAATAATAAATAACATTATTGGCAAGAGATAAGAGATAAAGAATCATCCAATTTTTACAAACTTAATAATTTTTCAATAAAATGTATCAATTACTCTACTATTGATATAATTTATTTTATCCATTATAATGATTCAATAGGGGAACCATCCCTTTGATTCTAATTCATGATCTAAATTATCAAATAATAACTAAGAATAGGGGGTTGAATGGGGTTTTCCCTTTTTTATATTTTTGAATAATTTTTAAAATACAACCCCTAAAACCTTTTAATATTTAGAACCTTTTCATATTTTTGTATATACTCATGCATGAAAAAATAAATAAGAAAATAAATATAATGATATTTAAAAGGTTTGGACATAGTGTGATAACTGATATCCTATCCATAGCCACTCCCATTGGTCTATGGAAATTCAATATTATGAATATGTGAATACAACATGTACCAACTCTAATAACACACATTTAGTCTGATAAACCCAGTATAATTGATTCAATATTATTTAATCATGAATATTTTTCCATTATATATATTTATATCTCAATATAAAATTAAAAACTTATCATGATCGTCCACAGTCTGATCGAGTCAATATGGTCTTTTAAATATGTTTTTTCTTAGTTTGGTAAAAACATTATATTGCTGATATTATAATGAGATATATATCAAGATAATACATTCATTCTAATTATTTTTTGATCCTCATTTTCCACATTATGAAATTTTAAAAAATGTGAAAGATCAATTCCTCAATTTATAGGGGACTCAGAATAGAAATAGTGAGAAATTTTAAACCTTTTTTTTCTTACTAAAATATCAATATTCAAAGAAATAACTCACATTTAATCATCAAAATTGAGTTATTAATACCTTATAATGATCACTCTAAGAACATTCTACTCAGGAAAACTATCTTTTCATCATTCAGATATCAAATAATTAGATTCTTCTTCATATTCTCATTATGATCTTCCCTTTATTCTCATCTAATTATATCTGCCTTTATTTCTCTACTTATAATGATCTTTATTTCATTATTTACTCATTAAAATATTCATTTGTCTCTAAAATCATAATTATAATAATTTAATTAATATCTAATTTCATTCTACCTTTCACTCTTAGCAAATTTTGATGTTAATCTATCTTATAGCTTATTACGATCTGAATATCTTTATCAGATCATTATGATAAACATCCTATATAAATGATTTATTCGATTATAAACATGACCACTGCCAGTGTTTATTATCATGAAATTGTTACACATTTATAATATTCACTTATTTTCATAATTTATCTTCATTTTATGGGATGACGTTAACACATATGATAACTCTGATGTTCTAAAACATATGTATTTTCGATGTGGGGAATTTATTTACTGAAACCGTAAATCTTTTTGTTCTGATCAATCATCCATATTATATCCACGCTAAATGAACACCTTAAAATTATGGAATTATAATTACCATGAAATTATCACAATGATTTTATGCATCTACCGATGAAACTATTTAGAAATATTAAAAAAACACAAAACTTCATCAATTTTTTCACATTCTGACTTCTGAAAACATCTGAGTCTGGTACTTATAGATATAATATTCTATATTTGAGATTATAAAACTAAAATAATATTGATGATTTTATATATATTCAAAATATTTTATCATGATAATTTTCATGGGTTATTTTTTCATCATAACTTGGAAATCATCTTCTAATCTTAGGATAAAATGTATGAAAACACTCTTACTCATGAATTCAATATCTAATTTCAAAAATATACATTAAATTATGATCTCTCAACTCAAAAACATATTGCTTCCTAACTAACACTATAACTGATGGATCTAGAACTTCATAAAGCTGGATCTAAGCTAGATGATTTTTTTCAACATTATTGAATTTCTTTCCACTTATGCATTTGGTGTGGCTCAGTCAGATAACCCGACAATAGAAACCTCAATCAGAAAAAAAATTCTTAATGATTAAAATTTTATTTACCAATTTTGGATTATTATAAATTATGAGACATTTTTATTTCATATGTAAACTCATTAAAATGGACTATTATTGACTCCAAAAAAGTTAAAAGTCAATTACAATATCTTTTAATTTTTAAAAATTAAAAAACACTAATAAAAAACATCACAAGGTGTATACAACTATATTTATATTTAAATGAATAAAATAAATGAAAGGTAAAAGTAATTTACATTCACACCTTCATTATAATATCTTATATATCATTCAAATTAATTAAATCAGACATTATTACACAAAAAGTTTTTTCAGAAATTTAAAATGAATAACATCAATTCCAAGATATGATTTATCAAACATACACATGAGAATCGTTATATTTTTCTAAATTGAAATAATGTATGTAATATGAGGTTATATTATAACTATATAAGAAAAACTATTCCGTACATATATTATATAAAAATTAAATACATCATAATACCCATCTATGAATGATGGTGATAAAAAATGAAGTGTATTCCCATGTGGAGATGAATAGTCTTGTGAACATTGAAGAGACACTTCCATTTCACATTTGTGGAAATGTGTTGATAATAGTTCATTCATAATGATAAAAATATTTATATGTATTGATGATATTTATGTTATTAATTATTCATAAATACTATATATTTATTGGAGTTAAAAGATGACATAAACATAAAGATAGCATGTTATATGATTTCATCTTGTTCGAGTGACCTCTTTTAGATCCATTTTTATTGAACCTAGGGTTGGACATTGCGATTAAAATAAAATATATAACATATATAAGGTTATTGAGATAACAAGTGATCAATTATTACTTTATCAAGAATGTTGAAGTTTATATAAATAAAAGAGATATCGGGAATCATTTTAAAATAGAGGGAAAGGCCACACATGAATGTGTTAATTAGAATATATGATAAATAATTAATTTAAATTGATACTAATCCAAATGGACTGATCATAAAATAACTAAACAATGAAGTAAGAAATATAACCTGAAAATTAAATTGAAATATGATTTTCATTGATTTTAATTTTTATCTTTTGGTTTAAACCTCATGTTAAAAAATTTCACCATAGATGTGATCATGAGTTTTTCATATAAATGGGATATAATTTTACATATAAGGTAATAATTTCATCATAGATGGGATTGTTGTGACATTTTAAACAATATATTTTCCCCCTTCTCCCCAATAAATATTTTAATGATATATATATATATATATATATAATTTAATAAAATATTGATTTCATTAAATATAATTATTGTTATTTTTGAATGTTTCTGATTAAATTGAATTCAAAGACTTGATGAAAAAAATATTTTTAAATATAATCTATTAAATCATCCAATGTAAAATTTTTTAAACATTATATTTTATGGAACCCAATAGTTCCTCAAAATCAAATTACATATAATTTTATAAAAATAGATAACGTTTTTACACTATTTTAATAAATATTATGTAAATGTTTCATAATAATTTAATGTGATTATATAATAACATATTAATCAAAATAAATTACCATAATAAAAAATTTATTTAAGAAATAAATTTAAATTTAAATTTTTATTAACAACTTATTTTAATCAATATATTAATATAAAACAAATGATTACATGTGTTGATGGTGATATTTTATAATTATACTTCGTTTTAAAAAATATAAAATCCAATATCAAAGAAAATCATCCCCAAATGGCCATATATTCAATGAATTAAATGAAATCTCTAAACTAAACTCATAAAAAATCATAATAGTATGTTTTAATGAAATTTTAAAAACCTATACCAAAGGGATAACCTTTTTTTAAAAAAACTAGTTCTCAAAACATTATATGGTATATATTTCCTATTGAGAATATATAACTAATTACCAAATTAGATCATCAGGATTGAAAATATGGAACACATATTTCACATTTAAAATTGAATAGGAATATTAAATATATTTTAAATGTTGTGTTGAAAATGTGATGGCATCCTTTATTTAGAATAATATTTTTTTATTAAAATAGAATATTCTTATACAATTCAAAGATAAAATAATAAATTAATAGTAAAAAATATGATCAAAAGGGTAATATTTAATTTTCATTGTTATATTAACCAAATAAGGATTAACTTTATTTATTATGGTAATGAAAAATCAGGCGAGAAAAAAATTTCTATTAAAACAGATTTTGTACATTCAAATTATTTTTCATCATTTATAATTATTTGATAGGCATTGAATTTATTTTATACTTGTGTAAATAATAAATGTTTCAAAATATAGTTAGTCATATTCTGAACATATAGTTTATATGTAAATTCATAATCATATTGTATTTTATAGTTCATTTATACTCAGTGTTGTGTGTGTCAAAATAAATTATGAATTTTAAGTTTAATTAAAGAGAAGTATATCATAAAATCATATGGTATTACACTCTAATATCATATATAATAAATAAATAATTTTTATATTTAAATAATAGAATCATGAATATACTTATAACATCATATGGGACTCATATATGATATTTTAACACCCAATTATTTATATGTTTTTTTATTAAAATCATTATTTCCAGGAGTTAATATTTTCAATTTTCATAAATATTTTTATTTTCAGATTTTTTATCACAGTTAGGGTTGAAGAATCTCGTTAATGTTAATTATTATATAGAAATAATATATATTAATGATATACATATATAGAATCATTTAATATTAATAGAGATATAAAAATTAATCATAATATTCATAGAGATGACAGTCCATAGCTTAACATGTTTGTGGTTGTCGTGTTCTAATGAAAATAAGTAGCGAAATAGGAATATTTTTTAACTTTTAGGATAAAATTATATATATTTGATATCATATACAATACAATTAATAAACCAATCATAATAACAAACCTAGATGGATGGTAGAGGAAATTGAATTATATAGCCATAAGGAAGCAACAATCCACATATACTCTAGATGTATACATTTAATTCCTTATTTGATAAAAAAGAGGGTTGATAATGGTAGTTACATTATATTAAAAATAATTTAGTATAACAAGTATACTAATGTTTTTTTCTATACATAATACCGTATATTTATTGGTTGTAAAAGGATAATGGAATTTAAACATACATAATGTAAAATTATCTCTTTTTCGATAGACATCCACTAGATCCCATCTTAATGCATCTTATAAATTTATTGTATTAATAATAATAATAATAATAATTTTTTATTTTTATTTAAAATTTTTTACTGGGAATGTGTATGTTGACTAGGTTTTTTTAAATTTTTGTGATGAAGAATTTGGATGTGAGTCCTTTTATATGGGTCGATGATGATACTCTTGGAATATTCCAAAAGGTAAGAAAATAATAATGTCACAGAAAAAAATTAAAAAAATAAAAAATTAAAGGAGATGATGATATAGGTTGTAAATTTATTAATAGACATATATTTATGCAATTTTATATGGAAATATCACCATAATATATGTTTAAACTCTCCTCGATAAAACTAATTTTATATGTACTTTGGTAAACATATTGTAAACATTACACTATTTCTTATAACTACAAATAAAGATGTTCTTATTAAATTATACTAATTATTGTATATTAAAACTAGAATCAAATTTACAACTTTATTTTTATATAAAGTGTAAATATTAAATTAATATTAAACAAAAAATGACAATGAAAAATGGTTCGTCAAATAAATGAATTTTAATGTATAAAAATGTTTCTACATTAATAGAAAGAATACTCTTGATTGAAATTGTATTAATAAGATTATATAAATAGATGGAGGTAATGAAAATTTTAAGAATTCTCAAATTAAATTGAGATTTCGTAAAAACATCATTGAATTTATGATTTTCTATAAAATAAGTAGAGTTTTAATTTTTTTAAAAACAATCTACCCAAAAAATAATAAAACATGACATTAGTCCAAATTATAATTCATGATTTCCAAAACAATATAAAATTCATAGTATAAAGAATCTAAATTTAATACAAATTATTTATATTATACAAATGAAAAATTACATAACTAACGTTTTGGAATAAAACTTATTTTGAATCCTAAAACTATTTTAACTAAATAAGTGTATATATTTATTTTGAATAATTTAGTAAATTTAAATAAAGAAAATTATTAAAAATAATTTTCATAATTTGGTTATTCATATTCATATATTATAATCCAATAGACTATATATAATGGTATTATATATTAATTTTCATTATGAATATGGGATTCATGTAATAAAAGATATTGAATAAAACAATATTATTTCATATAAAATAGCTAAAAATAAAAAAGTGTTACATAAATACTGATTCCACTATTTGTGGAGGTAAAAAAAATATAGACCAAAATACCTCTAATTGTATGACCTATATTCCACGTAAAAATAATTCGATTAATGTAATTGTGAAAAGACTATAATTTCTAACCGAAAATATGATGTTATGAAGAAGAAACCTAGAACCATGATGAATGATAAATATTTGATGATGTAATGTTTAATCTTGTGGCATGGTTAGTTGGAGAAGGAGAACAGAAAGGAATGAAATATATGTTGTGATGATACAATAATTGAACATGATAAGAATCTAAATCCATCTAAGATGGAATATGTAATCAATATGATGTAAAAACTAACTGAAGGTAAAAATATTATAATCTAATTATTAAGAATGAATTATAAATACAATATGTCTTATTTACTCAAAAAATATAACTAATATAATAATGTTACCTATAATACATTTATATAATTGAGATAGTGATGAATTAAACCCCATACAATATCATTTTAATTGTGATTGTGTGATGGTAATATAAGGTAATGATGTATATAGTTGATCACTTGAGGGTGAAGGATCAATTGAGGCATGAAAATAAGAGATTTTCCATTTTCAAAATAATTTTCAAATATTGAAAACCCAAATGGTGTAAGAATAATGATGATAGATACTAATACTAAATAATTAATAATTAATAATCACATATTTAGATAAACATAATCTTGAAGAGATTATTTTATAATAATAAAGACATTAATTTCATTATATTGATAATCGTTTATGTGTGCGTTCAAGAATTTTAATGTTGTTGAGAAGTATTTAAAATTAATTTTTAGTATCCCCTATGATTTCACTAGGAGATGTTTAATCACATTGGGATTTGATTGTAGATAGAGTTTTTTTCTATAATTGAAATAATTATTTTATATAATTAGTTATCTATTAACTAAATTTATAAGGATTGAATATTGAATACATCCAGGGAAATTCATTGACATCTATAAGGATGTGACTATAAAAATGCATAAAAATAATTCAAAATAAATTTCTAATTTAAATACATTCCCACTCTACATCTCATTAATATAGTTATTGTTAATTATTTCATAATTATTAAATAATAAACCAATACATTAAAATGTTGACACTTCCCAAATGAATGTTTTTTCTTCACAATATTTTCTTATTAAATGAATCTTGTTCTCATTAGATGAATAATATTTATGTTATTTATAGTAGGTTTATTAATGTTTACATTCATCCTAAAATTATAATCAATAAATTTGAAAATTTGGGTTGAACAAAAAAATCATTGTAAGGGATGTAAATAGGGGGAAACATATTGTTATATTTCAAAACCATGAGATAAAAGAAATGATTTTTCTTTAACCTAATAAACATTTAAAAAACAATTTATTACACAGAGTTGAAATCATATTCACCTCCTAGTTTACATCATAAATAATTTTATTATAATGTTTTAGGGAATAATAATTATAATTTGAGATTCATAGAATACAAAAGAATCCATGAAAAAAATTTCAATAAAACATACCACTATTCTCATAAAGGGTATAATCATTATTTTAAACAAAATATCACTAATTATTCTTAGGATATAATTATATTTATATTAAAACAAAACATCAGGATTATTTAATTCATTTATTATCCATGGCATGTCATCATTATAGATCCCTTATAAGAAAAATTATAAATCAAATTACATACATGATATATTCATACATAAATATCTAAAGAAGATAATCATTATTCAATTATTTGGAGATATATATCATGATCACCCATTTCTATAATCAATTTCAAATATAAATATAATAGATTAATTAATTATAATATTTTTCATTCAATATAAAATTATAGAAAACATTTATTTTAAGACATATTAAAAAATCATGTTTCACTGAAAAACTAGGGTAAAAACATATATATTTTAAAACAATATTGACGAATTATCATAATATATTGAAATATAATATTATTTTAAGAAATAAATGAATCATTGAAGATAAATCTTCATATCTAATAACAATCATGGTGGTGGAAAATCCCTCCCTTGTTGTATACATTAAAAATCATTCATTCTATAAATTGTAAATAATTTGAATCATAACATGTAATATATGAAATATTATTATTTTTGACAAAATATTTTAAGTATAAAAATATTTAATATGATATCATTATCATAGTTAGTTAATTATTTATTCAATAATAATAATTTGATGTGTTCCGAGATAATTAACAACAAATATTCAAAACATTTTAAAAATCAGATTATCGATAAAATATCTATTACATAGTGACTGACTTGTAACATTTATTTCTTATCCTTATTAATAATAAATATTATTTTATTTATTTAGATTATTCCTTATTTTTTTAACAGTTTCTATTCCATTAGGTTTGTTTATTATCATTTCATATATGATGATAAAATTTATTATGTTTAAATCATATTTATGGAGGATGTTTGGTTTTACCTCCCAAAATTAATATGGTTAGTTTAATATGATCAAAATAATCCTAATTATAAAATTAAAAAAATTATTAATCAGGTTAAAAAATTATTTTATTCATTATTTATATATTAGAAACCATGTATATAAAATATTTATGAAAATAGAAGTTGTAACGACCCAAACATTCAATAATGGTAATCCCTCTTGATCTAATTAAATGTCACTTTATGTAAAAATTTTATATAAAATGTTAAATTCCTTGGTTTTATGTTTTTTTGGATTTTAAAATACTGTTTTGAATTGTGACCTTTGTTAATATAGCCATTGGATAATGATCATTTGATTAGTATAAATATAGGGCTTTTAAAAATCTAATTTACTCTGACAAAGTATGTGATCGCCTCATCTACTAAACATTCCCCATATGAAGACCATTTGTTAGAGATCAAAAATAAGGTGGAAGGAATGGGCTTTTCTCTTGACCAAGCTCAAGCTGAGCATGAATGCTTTAAGCATGAGCAGAACTGCCTATGAGGGAAGTGGAATTTTATAAAGATTACCTCTCGAACGAAGTTATCAGAGCCACCCCCTGATTCTATCACCATCACACACCTTACTCTTAGGATTTATTCAGGTGTTATAAGGGGTTATGTAGCAATACCTTAGATCTATGGTTATGTACATTATAATTTTATATAATATTGAATATACTTTAATTTTATATTTTTTACCTTGTAAATAGTTTTTAAAGAACAAATTATATTTTTAGTTAATGTTAAACTAAGAAAACTATTTTGATGAATTAATGTATTTTTGAATTAAATAATATTTTAATAAAAATTTATTGTTGTTAATAATTTAATTTTTATTAAATAAAATTGATCATATAATTTTATGAATGCAATTGTAATTATTATTAAGGTTTGAATGCAATTTTTATCAAAACCCATCAATTTTTGATAAATTGAGGTTTTTTATAAAAGATAAAATTAAAATATTTATAAATATATTTAGAGAAAATGAATATTACCTCAAGAATCAGGACGTTAAAATTATACAACGCTGAATTTTTCATAATTTCCAGAGACAGTCAAAATTTTTGGTTAAAATTAAATACTATTTAAATATATAATATGTTTTGTGACATCATAAAGAACCAATAGTGATGTAATAAAATATTATAAACATTATATTCGTCCAATATTTTTTTAACCTTAAAATAAATTTTTTTTGGGTTTTTTTTATTTTTTTTACAAAGAGTCAGTGAACCCTTCAAGACTTGTTAATCATTTAGTCTTGTTAAATTGTTTTCATTGGGAGTGTGACTCACCTACACAGAAGCAACACCATTATCTTTTGATGTTCAGACTTTGGCCATATAAAATAATGGTTTCCACTTCATTTTTCCATAAACCATGGGAAAAACCATGGGCTGGTTTGTGGTTTGGATTATTTTAATGTGTGGTGTCCAAAACCAAAATAATAAAGAATTCCCTCACCTTTTTTACATATACCCACCCAAAATCCAACATCCTCCTCACTCAAAGACATTTGAGTTCGTCAAAACACTTCCATCCTATCTCTAGAATCCTCCAAAGGTTCTTCATGCTCACAAGAAGCCCCTCTCAATCCTTTGGAAGAACACTTCCATGTATAGGTTTTTATTCCTTTATCATTTTTTCCAATATTCCATAAAATTTTATGCCCATTTAATATCAATTATAAATATTGGGGTACAGTTTCACACCTCCCCATACTTCCCTATATATGTTTGAATTATGAGAGTCCCCTCTCTATCACAGTAAATGCCTCCCATGTACACCCGTTACTATGCAGATATTCCGAAAGTAATTTATCTCTTCTCACTTACATTCAATCAATTCTTTTATATCATGAATCTAAATTCCATTAAAACTATTGAGACATGTATATATATGACCCCCTTACTATCCATTTAATTTACATATGATGAGTTTTCCCTTTCTTCCTCATAAACCATTTTTATTAATTCTCACGTCACGTCGTTACATTGCCGAAATTGCATCAATTTTCCAAGCCAATGTAATTTTTTAGTGAATACCATTCCCATTTCAGCATCAAGGATAGTCACCATTATTCACATTTAAATATTGATTACAATGTTTCATTTATGAATTCCACATTCCTTTATCGTGGAATAAATTATGATTTTTTCTGAATCCATGTTATATCATCCATGTGGGACACGCATGCATGAATTTAAATGTTTAAGAATGGTTAACCCTTATAACTCTATAATTCATTTGGGTAAATTATTGTATCATGATACATCCTGTGCAATGGGTTTTTACTCATGCTAATTCTAGTGAAAAAATTGCTTACTCGTGATCCATGTGTAATGAGTGTTTACTAATGCTCCATGTGCAATGAGCCCTCGCTCAAGCTAATTCCATGCTAACTGTTGTTGCCACATTTCCATGTTATGATTATCATGAATTATAATTACTTTATGTTCATTTTTCTATTGTGATCCAGTGATATGCCTATTTTATAACATGTATTGTATTCTATATTTTATTCCATGTTTATTCCCTTACTGGGCTTTATAGCTCATCCTTTTCTTATGCTTGTCCTTAGGTTATCCCATACAATGCAAAGTATGAGGTAATATAGTGGTCATTTAAAGGATTTTTTCAATAAATATGTCATGTATTTTATGTTATAAGCTATTATGAAATGTTCCTAATCCATAAAGACACATGACCTCCCGATCATCTATGTTGTATCAGGTTAATATTTTATGTAATAAATCGGGTTACTGTGTGTAATAAAAAGTAGGGTTGTCCCAATTGGAATTAGAAGAAAGGTTTAGTTATTTTTTTTATTAGGATTAGAAAACAATAGTAAAGCATTATAGACCTGACTATGTATAATAAAAACACCCCTAGGTTGTTTAGTATTGAGTAAGTGGTTTATCTAGAAAATACATCATTGCAGGATACAAGCAGGTAGAGGCAGCTCTGGCCCAGATGTATCCTTGGAATAAAACATGAAAACAGATCATTGAGCTAGACTCTAATGGGAACTAGTGCATGACAATGGGCCTTTCTGCACACTATGTTACGACCCTTACAGGGGATATGCTTTGGAAAATTCCCATGCTTTTTATGATCCATTATTAAGGGACAAAAAATCCCTAAAACTATATGTTTGAATGTAGATCATGGATAAAATTGACTAGAGCGAATGAATTCATATGTTATAAAAATTAAAGTTATTTATACGTCATCAGTTTTGTCCTTGGATTACCAGTTATGTGTTACCCCTAATTTTCCTTTTATTCCCGCCAATGGATGGTAATAGGAGGACATGGGCTAACAGCCGATATGAACATCAATGTGATGACTGTACTAATGAGATGCCCAATCTAATGGGAGCGAGAATCACAAACATTGTCATGCTTCCATGTTAGGTAACCCAATATTTGAATATAAACATGGGTCAAGAGGAACATGTAACCCTACCTAAGAAATAAAAAGTCACTATCGAGAGCATCATGAGAAAAAGGCCTCCTAATTTTAATGGATCATATGATCACTCAATTACTGAACAATGGATCAAAACCATTAAAAATATCCTCTCCATCCTTCAATGTATTGAAAAAGGGAAGGTTCTCATGGATTTTTATCATATACAGTGTATATATGATCAATCAAGGATGTTGATCAAAAATACGAATCTTGAGGAGGATATCAAGGAGTTGTAAAGGAAGGATTTCTGAAATATGATTTCGATAAATATTTTCAACGCACCCTCCAGATTAAGATCGAAAGGGACATCCTTGACCTCAAGAAAAAAAAGCCGACAATTCTGTTAATTCACATGAGGAAAACTACACAAATATTTCACAATACTCCTCCAGATTTTTCGTTACCCTTGAATGCAAGGTTGATCTCTTATTTGGTGGGATGAATCCAAGCCTGTTGAAAAGACAAGCAATCCGAGACTTTGAGAACATTAAAGAAGATTGTATGTTGTGCCCTCATGGTAGAAATGGAGATCGGATAATCTCATGGGTATTGGGGGAATTAGAAGTGTATAGTGGACTTCAATACTGGTGGTTTGATGGATAAATCCAATGGTGCAATGTTGGTCTAGCACCCCACTTGCCAAAGGTGAGGAATGTAGCACCCTATAAATTTCATGAAGGGGATGAGGAAACACTATATGTGTGGCAGGGAAGGGCACCTGAATATTAACTGTTTGAAAGAATAACCCACAACTGTGATAAAGGGGAGGAACAATCCGTTCGATCCTCAATGCGTGGTTCATTGATAAACCTGAAAATAACCAAACTAGTTTGCAAGTCAGTTCCCTAAAAAAAGGGTTTTAGAAGTCAACCAATAACCTCCAAGGCACCATGGGAGAGATTTTTCCGTCACTACTGCTGAAGTGAATCACGAACTCAATGTGGTGATAGGTACGCTAGTTATTCATTCATGAACAGTGGACGCACAATTTGATTTTGGTTATACAAATTCTTTTATATCCCTTTATATTAGTTGAACTATCCCAACACAACCAGAAATCATGGAAGTAAAGATGTTAGTGAGTATGGAAAATGGGGAAATCATTGCATCCCTTGACTACAACTCCTCACCTATCATAATATGTGGATTGAATTTCCCGGAGATCCACTTCCTACTATTTTTGGGGAAATTTTATGCAATTCTTGGCATGGATTCTCTTTCATTAAATAATGCTATCATGAAATGTTGTGAGAGGGAAATCACTCTCCATGTGGATAATCGAACCCCGACTCGATACAAATTCAAGGAGGAAGATGAATCTCATTTAGATCCATCATCTCAAGCATGGACATTTCTTCCATATGAGAATGCATATTGGGAAAAAATGATTGAGTGTAAAGAGGTGACCATCCTAGAATACATGCCTATTGTGAGGGAATTTTCTAAAGTGTTTTATCGACGTATTGAATGGTTTTCCTCCTTGAAGGGATTTTGATTTCTCAACTAATCTTATTCCTGGGGGATTGCCAATATCTAGGACTATGTGTTGAATGGAATTTGTAGAGCATGAGGAGCTAAATAAATAGCTACAAGAAAATTTGGATAAAGGGTTTATATGCCGATGTGCTTCACCATGGGGTGCACAATTCCTCATCGTCATAAAGAGGGATGTGTTAATGAGACATTCCATCGATTATCGCGAGCTTAACAAAATCAAGATAAAGAAAAGGTATCTTATCCCACGAATTGATTAGTTTTTCAATCATTTTCCTGAAGCAATATACTTCTACAAGGTGGAATTGTGGTCTGAATAAGAGCATGTAAAGGTGAAAAAGGAAGATATCCCCAAGACTGATTTTCATACAAGATTTAGGAACTATGAATTCATAGTAATTCCTTTTAGACTCACGAATTCTTCAGAAATAATCATGGACCTGATAAAAAGAGTCTTTAGATATTACCTTGAAAAATTAGTGGTAGTCTTTATATGTGATATTCTGATATTCTCCAAAACAATAGAGGATCCTGAGGAGCATCTATGAACTGTTCAAGAGACCCTGTAGAAGGATATGCTCTATGCAAGGTACAACAAGTGTGAGTTATTGTTGAATAAAGTCTCATTCATGGGCCATATAATCACAAGTTATGGGATATCTGTGGATCCCCCCAAAACAATTACAATTGAGGGATGGAAAAGTCCAATATCAATAACAGATATCTGTAGATTCGTGGTGTTAGCTGAATATTATTGACGATTTGGGAGAAATTTCCTAGGATTGTCCAACCCTCTTACCAAGATAACTCATAAGGGAGTAAATGTTTCTTAGAGTGAAGAACTTGAAGAAGGATTAAAGGATTTAAAGAGGAGTCTTATCACTATGCTCGTGCTCACTTTAACCATAAGTAGAGAACTTTTTGTGGTATTCATTGATTCTTCGAAGAAGGGACTCAAATGTGTGTTGATGAAAAATGAAAATGACATTTCCTATGCTTCAAGGCAATTGAAAGTACATAAATAGAACTATCCAACACATGACCTTGAGTTTGCTGGAGTGATCTTGGATTTGAAAATTTGGCAGCATTATCACTTTTTGGAGAATTGTGAATTATATAAAGACTAAAAAAACCTCATGTATATATTAAAAGAAAAAGAGTTCAACTTGCACAAATGAAGATGGTTAGAGCTGATCAATGACTATGAATTCTCAATCCATTACCACCGTGGGAAAGAGAATAAGGTGTCAGATGCCCTAAGTAGAAATGAACGAGTGATTAAATCATTGATTAGAATTGAAAAGGATAAAATCTTTTTAGATTTTAATAATATGGGCATGGGAATCAAAATGAAGGGAACATCATCAATCCATTCACAAATTATTGCTCAACCGTCACTTTTGTACCGGTTTAAGGATGCTAAAAAAGTTGATTTAGGAATTTAGGAAGAAGTAGAAGCTATTGGAAAATGGAAATCCTTGATGATTAATATTAATGAAGAATGAATAGTTAGATTTTGGATAAGACTATGTGTTCCATCATGTCTGGAGCTGAGGAAGGATTTTTTGGATGATGCACATAGTTCGAATTTCTTTATTCACCTAGGAAACAGAAAGATGTATTGAGATTTCCGAGAGCATTATTGGTGGGATAATAATAAATAGGAGATCATTGAATATCAATCAATGTGCCTGGTGTGTCAGCAAGTGAAGGCAGAGAGGTAAAAGTCTAAGTGGATGATGAAACCATTTCCCATAATAGAATGGAAATGGAAGAACATTACAATGGACTTTTTCGCCGGAAATCTATACATATCAAAAGGAAACAATGCAATCTTGGTTGTTGTGGATATTCTTACAATGGTTGCACACTTCATTGTTTTTTGGTTTGATTACTCATTGGATCAACTGGAATAGATATATATCATGGAAGTCGCAAGGCTTCATGGAGTACCACTATTTATTATGCCTGGTCGGGATCCAAAAATCTCCTCTATGTTTTGGGAGAGTCTTCAACATTCATTGAATACAGAAATAAACATTAGTATGACCTATCATCCTCAAATTGATGGCCAATTTGAGAGGACTATCCAAACACTTGAGGTCATCAGGAGAGAATGCTCAATAGAGTTTAAAGGATTATGGGATAAACATATTATTCTGGGTGAGTTCACTTATAATAACAGTCTCCACTCGAGCATCCAAATGACACCATATTATGCCCTTTATGGGAAAAGGTTCAAAAAACATGTGTGTTGGAATGTGGTTAGTGAGCGTAAGCTGCTTGGACCTGAAATTGTCGAAGAAATGGTGGGGAAGGTGAAAACCATTTAGCAATATATCAAGGAACCACAGAGTTGATAGAAGAGTTATGCAGATAAAAATCGATGGGACCTTGAGTTTAGAGTTGGAGACATTGTATTTCTACACATATCTCCATGGATGAATTTTCTGAGGTTTTGGAAAAAAGGGGATGTTATGTCAAAGGATCATTGGACCTTTTGCAATTCATGATCGTGTCGGGGTACTGGTATATCGACTAGCATGTAACGACCCATCCTCGGGGTCCGTGCCATGACTACCCCAAGCCCTCCTTCCATAGGCCAGGGGTTGGCGACTAGCACCAAGGCATAAATCCAAGAAAAAGAGAAGGCATTTACTTTGTAAATTAAAAAATAAACACCACAGAGCAAGCATGCAGAAGAAGTAAACACTAAGTAAAAAAACTGAAACAAGATGTGTTGAATGTAATAGCTGAGTACTACAGTAAGTACAGAAAGGTAAGTGGGCCAGTATACAAACCCTAACTGGAAGTAAGGTACAACTGGAAAGGGAAAACATCAACTGAAAAGTAAAGCTGCAACGTCGAGCTGTCCACTGGAAATCCCCCCTAAAGGGTGGGTACAGAAAGACTCCAATGCTCCTCGGGTCCAGCCGACCGCTCTGAGTACGTCCCGCCCAGTGGTCCACCTCCAGGTACCGTCCTTCTCCGCAAGCCTCCACCATTATCAGCGATGTCCGTCGTCTGCAACCAACACAACGTAGTGAGGGCATAGCCCGTGCAGGGTTGATTATATGCTACTTAGTAGGGACCCCAAGACCCTCGAAGGTCTCCCAGAATCCACAAAGGATAACCACAAAGGAATGATACAATCACAATGTAACATCTGAAACTGCTTAGGTATATGCCCATACATATACCTAAGTCATCAATTCTCCCTTAGCTCCAACATCCTAGCTCAAGTACAACCCAGTCCACACAAGAAAGAAAAATGTAAATCCACAGAGGATATCACAACACAATCCACAATGGAATGTAAAATAGGATTCATCTCACACAGGTATACTTCTTGTATGACTATAGAGATGATCAGGTATCGCTGCTGATTTATCTAAGTCGTCGGACCCACAAAGGATCGATATGTACTAACCCCTGCAATGACCCACAAAGGATCTGACCCACAATGGATCGATAGGTAACTAACCCCCGTAATGACCCACAAAGGATCTGACCCACAAAGGATCGATAGGTAACTAACCCCTGCAATGACCCCCAAAGGATCTGACCCACAAAGGATCGATAGGTAACTAACCCCTGCAAAGACCCACACAGGATCGGACCCACACAGGATCTATAGGCGCTGGCCCACACAGGACCGCTGAGTGCTGACCCACACAGGATCGAACCCATACAAGATCTGTAGCACTGACCCACAAAGGATCGCTGAGTGCTGTATTCATCGTTGTCGAATCCACTAAGGATCTCTGTACAGTCGTCGTCGTCATAGTAGTAGTCGCAGCCAGCACTAGGGTTCCCACACACAGTAAGCTCGTTCAAGAGGGTCCGCACCATGAGCCGAGAGGCTGATATATCAACTGACACATAGTCTAGAGTTGATGTATCCAAAAGTTCTATATCGTCAACAGGAACTCAACGTCGCAGATGGCGTGTCAATCGGATGCCCAGTCTGAGAGTTATTGGCTTATTCGTCCTAGGGGCCCGTTTGGTTTTTAAGGAAAACCCAAACCGACCATACTCCACCTGCGTCCAAACCTCGTGAAAAGTAAGCCAAAAGATACATCTCACTTAGAGGAAAACAACATAGTCGACGACACGTCAATCGGGCGTCCGAAGCTCAAGATATGAGCGTTTCCGCTCCGAGGGCCCGGTTGGTTTCGTGTAAGAACATAGCCGGACGAACCCAAATTATTCCTAAACCTTGGGTGTATTATACTGAAATGACCATCTCGGTCCAAGGATCGCATCGCCACTGACAGCGCATCGTTTGGAGGCCCGTAGCTCATGTTATGAGAAAAATACCAAAAAGGTCCGGAAAGGTGGGGTCTGGGCCCGGACCGACCCGGCTCGACCCCCCTGGGTCGGCTGGAACTGGGGCGACCCGACCCGGGTCAGGGGCCGACCCGGTGGGGCGCGACACGGCCCGACAAGGGAGGCCCGGCCCGATCAAGGTGCAACCCGGCCGGCGGGTCGTCTTGGCTCCGCTCGGCCGAGCGGCCGAGCAATGGAAACCACAGGGGGCGTGCTGCCCCCGTGTGAAGTGAAGCAGCGGCCCTGTGGGGGGCATCCCTTAGTCAGCGGACGCGGAAAGGCCGCGTACCGTGTCTCACCGGACCCGCGCCGTCGCGGGTATGCGGGCCGCTGCTGCCACGGCTGAAGGCGCAGTGCCTCCGTCCGGCAGCGCATCGGGGCGCCGCCGGTGGAGTCTGCGGGCCACCAGAGTTGCTTTGGTGGTCCGATTTCACTCCCTTCTGCGCCGTAGCTCATCCCATGTCTCGTTCTTCAGTCCAGAATCAACAAAATTAACTTGCGGCCCCGTTTGTCGTCGGCCGCCAATCCGCGCATCAACGAAGAACTACGGAGGGTTGTCGAGTCGTGTTTGTTTGGCCCGCACCCTCCGTGTTAGGTGATAACAATCAGGAAATAATAATCAACACATGAAAAACATAACAAGATACAATTTTAATAAATTAAAATTTCACTTTGATCCGGGTTATTTGTTTTAGAATAAAACAACCACGGGAAAAAAAATTATTCTCAAATAAAACCCCTACCTCGCCGTAGTTGTCGAGCGTGCGTTCTTCGTAGAATTTACCGTCACGGAAGAAGAGGATTGTCGTGTCACGTCGTCGCGGAAGGGCGTCGCGTCGACGATCTCAGAGGGTTAAAGGAAACCCACGGATCTAAGTTCATGAATTAAATCCATGTTAAGGATAAAATCCACAAAGTAAATTTAAAAGAACCCAGATTATATTTGTTAGAGGATTATATTTGTTTGAAGAGAAAGTAGTGAAGATCATAAATCATAGATACAAAAATATATGAAATTAAACAATTCTCCTAGTTAAGGTGTAGCGGATAAACCACATGTTTGAAGAAGCAGCGTGGGAATCAGAGAAAATTTTGAAGAAGAGTTACCCACAACTGTTTTAATGTGGGAAAATGATATTTTTAGGGAGAAATATCTAATGGGGTGGGGGGAATATTGAAATTACCCAATCATTCATTAATGTAAATACTTCATTATATAATTAAATGTATCTTTATGTGAAATTTTTATATAAAATTTCAACTTATTTGGTTTTATGATTATTTTGTTTTTAAAATACTGTTATGAAATGGGACTATTGCTAATATATTTGTTGAACAATGATCACATGATTAGTAATAATACATGGCTTTAACAAATCCAATTTACATAGACAAAGGAAGCGATGGACACATACCTCAGAATTTCCTCATATGAAGCCCATTTGTTAGAGCTCAAAAAAGAAGGTGGCATCATTGGGCACAATCTTGACAAAGCTCATGCTGAGCTTGAGCATATTAAGCTTTAGCGGAACCACCTACGAGAGAAGTGGAAGTCGATAGAGATTACTAGTCGAGCAATGTTATCTGAGCCACTCCAAGAGTCTGTCACCATCACAAACCTTACTCATCATAATTATGTTGGTGTTATAAGGTTTTATGTAAAAATATCTTATAACTATGGTTATGAACATTATTTTTGTATATGATAATGAATATACATTCATTTTATTATCGTTACCTTTTTAAATAGTTTTTAAAGAACAAATATAGTTTTTAGTTAATGTTGAACATAGAACTGTATGTTAATGAATTTATGAATTTATGAATTCATTAATATTTTAATAAAATATTATTATTGTAATTAATTTTTTTTTATTAAATATAAATTATCATATAATATTATGAATGAAATTGTAATTTTTATTAAGGTTTGAAAGGCATTTTTTTCCAAACCCATTAATTTTCGATAAATGTCAGTTTATATATAAATAGTGAAAATTAACATATTTAGAAAATAAAATAGATAAAATGAATATTATTTATGGAATTAGGATGTACACATTATTCAAAGGTGACATTATCTCAATTTTCTGAGACAATCATGTTTTGGGTAAACATTAAATATTGTTTAAATATATAATGTTTTCTATGTCATCATAATGAACCAATAGTTATGTAATAAAATATTATAACCTTTATGGTCAGCCAATATACGTTTTAGCATTAAAATTATGTGATTTTGGGTTTCGTTGATTTATTTTACAAAGCATTAGTCGACCCTTTAAGACTTATTAATCATTTTGTCTTTTTAAATAGATTTCCTTGGGAGTATGACACACCTCCAAAGAAGCAACCCCATTATTTTAAGATGTTAGAACTTTTTACATATAAAATATTGTTTTTTACATTACTTTTACAAAAAAATGGGTACAAACCATGGGCTGGTTTGTGTTTTGTATTAGTATAATCTGAGTTCTCCCAAACCTAAATAATCAAGAATTCCCTCACATTTCATATATAATCCCAAACAAGATCACACTTCTTCTTCACTCAACGTCTTTGGAGTTCATCCAGCCTCTGGCATACTCTCTCTAGAATCCCCCCAAGGTGCCCTAAGATCTCAATAAGCCTCTCTAAAGCCTCTCTCAAGCCTTTTGAATCACACTTACATGTAATGGTTTTTATTCTTTTCCCATTTTTGTCATCTATTCCTTAAATTGTTATGACCTTTTAATTTCAATAAATATAATTTTTTTATTTTTATTTTTAAAATTATACTAGGAGTGTTTATATTGACTAGGTTTTTTTAATTTGTTGTAATGAGGAATTTGGATGTGAGTCCTTTTATATGGGATGATGATGATACTCTTGGAATATTCCAAAAGGTCAAAAAATAATAATGTCACAAAAAAAATAAAAAAAATAAAAAGAAAACTACGAGATGATGATATAGGCTGTAAATTTATGAATAGACATATTTTTATGCAATTTTATATGGAAATATCACCATTATATATGTTTAACCTCGCCTCGATAAAACCATTTTTATATTTACTTAGGTAAAAATATTGTAAACATTACACTATTTCTTATAACTAAAAATCAATATGTTCTTTTTAAATTGTAGTAATTATTGTATATTAAAACCAGAATCAAATTATCAATTTTAATTTTATATAAAGTGTAAATATTAAATTTATATTAGACTATAAAATGAAAATGAAAAATGGGTTGTCCAAGAAATAAATTTTTATGTATAAAAATGTTTCAACATAAATAGATATAATATTATTTAATGAAACTATATTAATAAGATTATATAAAGAAAAGAGGTAATGAAATTTTTAATAATTCTCAAATTAAATTGATATTTCATAAATACATCATCGAATTTATGATTATATATAAAATAAGTAGAGTTTTACTGTTTTAAAAAATAATCTACCCAAAAAATAATAAAACATGACATTAGTCCGAATATGAATTGAGGATTTCCAAAACAATATAAAATTCATAGTATTAAGAATCTAAATTTAATATAAATTATTTATATTATATAAATGAAAAATTTCATAACTAACGTTTTGGAATAAACCTTATTTTGAATCATAAACCAATTTTAATGAAATTAGTGTATATATTTATAATGAATAATTTAGTAAATTTAAATAAAGAAAATTATTAAACATATCTTTCTTAATTTTGTTAGTCATATTCATATATTATAATCCTATAGACTATATATAATTGTATTATATATCACTGTTCATTATGAATATGGGATTCATGTAAAGAAAGATATTGAATAAATCAAGATTATTTCATATACAATTGCGAAAAATAAAAAAGTGTTACATAAATGCAGATTCCACTATGTGTGGAGGTCAAAAAAATATAGACTAAAATACCTCTAACTGTATGACTTGTATGCCCTGTAAAAATAATCAGATTAATTTAATTGGGAAAAGACTATAATTTCCCACCGAAAATATGATATTATGAAGAAGAAACCTAGAACCCTGATGAATGATAAGTATTTTATGATGTAATGTTTAATCACGTTGCCTGGTTAGTTGGAGAAGGAGAATATAATGGAATGAAATATATGTTGTGATGATAAAATAATTGAACAAGTTAAGAATCTAAATCCATCAAATATGGAAGATGTAATCAATATTATGTAAAACTAACTGAATGTCAAAATATTAAAATTTAATTATTAAGAATTCATTAGAAATACAGTATGTCTTATTTAATCAAAAAATATAACTAATATAAGAATTTTACCTATAATCCATTTATATAATTGAGATAGTGATGAATTCCACCCTATCAAAAATCATTATAATTGTGATTATTTCATGGTAATAGTTGGTAATGATGTATATAGATGATCACTTTGGGTTGAAGGATCAATTGAAGCGTAAAAATACAATATTTTCCATTTCCAAAATAATTTTGAAATCTTGAAATCCTAAATGGTGTAAGAAAAATTATGATAGATACTAATACTAAAGAATAAATAATAACATATTTAGATAAACATAATAATGAATTGATTATATTATAATAATAAGTACATTAATTTCATTATATTTATAATCTTTTATGTGTGCGTTCAAGAATTTTAATGTTGTTGAGAATTATATAAAATTAATTTTTTGCATCCCCTATGATTTGACTAGGAGATGTTTAATAACATTGAGATTGGATTTTAGATAGAGTTTTTTAAAATAATGGAATTATTTATTTTATATAATTAGTTATCTATTATATAAATTGATAAGGATTGAATATTGAATACATACAGGGAAATTCATTAACATCTATAAGGATGTGACTATAAAAATAAATAAAACAGATTCAAAATAAATAAATATTTTATATACATTCCCAATCTACATCTCATGAATATAGTTTTTGTTAAATATTTCATTGATATTAAATAATAAACGAATACATTAAAAAGTTGACACTTCCCAAATGAGTGATTTTTCTTCTCAATATTTTTTAATTAAATGAATCTTGTTCTCATTAGATGAAAAATATTTATGTCATTTATAGTAGATTGATTAATGTTTACATTCTTCCTAAAATTCCAATCAATAAATTTGAAAATATGGGACGAACTAAAAAATCATTGTAAGGGATGTAAATAGGGGGAGGAAACATATTGTTATATTTCAAAATCACGAGATAAAAGAAATACTTTTTCTATAACCTAATAAACATTAAAAAAAATTATTACAGGTAGATGAAATCATATTCACCTCCTAGTGTATATCATAAATAATGTTATTATATTGTTTTAGGAAAAAATAATTATAATTTGAGATTCTTAGAATACATGAGAATCTATGGAAAATATTTTCAAAAAAACATACCGCCCATATTTTAAAGGAAATAATAATTATTTTAAACAAAATATCACTAATTCTTCTTAAGATATAAATATATTTATATTTAAAAAAACAATAGGAATATTAAATTCATTTATTATTCATGAAACATCATCATTATGGATCCCTTATAAGAAAAATTATAAATTAAATAAAATACATGGTATATTAATACATAAATATCTATATAAGATAATCATTATTCAATTCATTAGAGATATATATCGTGATCACCCATTTCTTTAATCAATTTGAAATATAAATATCATAGATTAATTAATTATAATATTTATCATTCAATATAAAAATTATAGAAAAAATAAATATTAAGACATATTAAAAAAAATAATGCTTCATTGAAAAACTATGGTAAAACCACATATCTTTTAAAAAAATATTGATGAATTTTTCATTATATTTTTAAATATAGTATTATTTTATGAAATAAATGAATCATTGAAGACAAATCTTCATAACTAATAACAATCATGGTGTTTGAGAATTCCTCTCTTATTGTATACATTACAAATCATTCATTATGTAAATTTTAAATAATTTCAATCATTACATATAATATATGAAAACTTAATATTTTTAAAAAAATATTTTAAGAATAAAAATATTTAATATGATATTATTATAATATTTTGTTAATTATTTATTCAATAATAATATTTGGACATGTTCGGAGCTAATTAAAAACAAATATTCAAAACATTTTAAAAATCAGTTTACGAATAAAATATCACTTACAAAGAGACTGACTTGTAACATATATTTATTATCATTATTAATAATAAATATTATTTTAATTACTTAGATTATTCATTATTTTTAATGGTTTTTAATCCATTAATTTTGTTAATTATCGTTTCATATATGATGATATAATTTATTATGTTTACATCACATGTATGGAGGATGATTGGTTTTCCCAACCAAAATTAATATGGTTAGTTTAATATGATCAAAATAATCCTAATTATATAATAAAAAAATTCATAATCAGGTTTAAAAAATCATTTTATTAATTATTTATATATTTGAAACCTTGTAAATAAAATAGTTATGAAAATAGAAGTTGTAACCACCAAAACATTCAATAATGGTAATCCCTCTTGATCTAATTAAATGTCACTTTATGTAAAAATTTTAAATAAAATGTTAAATTCTTTGGTTTTAGGTTTTTTGGGATTTTAAAATTCAATTATGAATTGTGACGATTGTTAATATAGTCATTGAATAATGATCATTTGATTAGTATAAATATAGGTCTTTTAAAAATCCACTTTATTCAGACAAAGGATGTGATTTCCTCATCTAAAAAACATTCCCCATATGAAGACCATCTGTTGGAGATAAAAAATAAGGTGGCATGAATGGGATTCACTCTTGACCAAGCTCAAGCCGAGCATGAATGCTTTAAGTATGAGCAGAACCGTCTACAGTGGAAGTGAAAGTTTATAGAGATTACTACCCGAGCGAAGTTATCCAAGCCACCCCATGATTCTATCACCATCGCACACCTTACTCTTTAGATTTATTCAGGTTCTATAAAGGGTTATGTAGAAATATCTTAGATCGATTGTTATGTACATTATATTTTTATATAATAATGAATATACTTTCATATTATTTTTGTTACCTTGTAAATAGTTTTTAAAGAACAAATAATATTTTTAGTTAATGCAAAACTAATAAATCAATTTTGATGAATTAGTAGATTTTTTAATTAAATAATATTTTAATAACAAAGTATTAATTTTATTAAAATAATGTTTATTAAATATAAATGATCGTATAATTTTATGAATGCAATTGTAATTATTATTAAGGATTGAATGTAATTTTTATCAAAACCGATGAATTTTTGATAAATTGAGGTTTATTTATAAAAGTTAAAATTAAAATATTTATAAATTTATTTAGATAAAATGAATATTACTTCATGAATCAGGACATCAAAATCATATAATGGTGAATTTTTCATAATTTCTATAGACAGTCATATTTTTTGGTAAAAATTAAATACTGTTTAAATATATAATATGTTTTATGACATCATAAAGAACCAATAGTGATGTAACAAAATACTATAATCATTATATTCGGCCAATATATTTTTTTACCATTAAAATAAATTGTTTTTGGCTTTTATTTATTTATTTTACAATGCGTCATTGAACCCTTCAAGACTTGTTAATCATTTAGTCTTGTTAAATTATTTTCATTGGGAGTGTGACACACCTACACATAAGCAACACCATCATTTTACGATGTTCAGAATCTGTCCATATATATTATTGGTTTCCACTTCATTTTTCCATAAACCATGGGATAAATTATGGGATGGTTTTTGGTTTGGATGATTTTAATTTGTGGTGTCCAAAACCTAAATAATAATGAATTCCCTCACCTTTCATATATATACCCACCCAAAGTCCTACATCATCCTCACTCAAAGACTTTTGAGTTCGTCTAACCTCTTCCCTCCTATCTATAGAATCATCACAAGGTTCTTCATGCTCACAAGAAGCCTCTATGAAGCCTTTGGAAGAACACTTCCATGTAAGAGTTTTTCTTCCTTTCTCATTTTTGTCCAATATTCTTTAAAATGTTATGCCCATTTAATATAAATTATGAAAGTTGGGGTAGAGTTTCACACCTCCCCCATACTACCCTATATATGTTTGAATTATGAGAGACCCCTCTTTATCTCAATAAATGCCTCCCATGTACACTCGTTACTATGCTGATATTCTGAATGGAATTTATCCTTCTTCACTTACATTCAAGAAATTCTTTTGTATCATGAATCAAAATTCCATTACAATTGATGAGAAAAGTATCTATATGACCACCTTACTTTCCATTTAAATTACATATGATGAGATATCCCTTTCATTCTCATCAACCATTTTTATCAATTCTCACGTCACATCGTTATATTGCCGAAATCGCATCGATTTTCCAAGCCAATGTCATTTTGTAGTGAATACCATTACCATTTCACTATCAAGGATTGTCAACTTTATTCACATTTATATATTGATTATAATGATTCACTTATGAGTTCCACATTCCTTTATCGTGGAATAAATTATGATGTTTTATGAATCCATGTTATATTATCTATGTGGCACACACATGCATGAATTGAAATGTTTAAAAAGGGTGAACCCTTATTGCGCTCTAATTCATTGGGTAAATTATAGTAACATGATACATAATTAGAAATGGCTTTTTACTCATGCTGTTTCTATTGAAATAATGGTTTACTCGTGCTCCATGTGCAATGAGGGTTTACTCATACTCCATATGCAATGAGCCTTGGCTCATGATAATTCCATGTTAAGTGTTGTTTCCACATTTCCATTGTAATGATTATCATGCATTATAATGCCTTTATGTTCATTTTTCTTTTGTGATCCATTGATATTCATAATGTATAACATGTATTTTATTCTTCATTTTATTCCATGTTTATTTCTTTACGAGGCTTTATAGAACAACATTTTCTTATGCTTGTCCTCACGTTATCCCATGAAATGCAAAGTACGAGGTAATGTAGTGGTCAAGTAAAGGATTTTTTCGATAAATATGTCGTGTGTTTTATGTTCTATGTTGTGATGAAATGTTCCTAATCCCTAAAGACACATTACCTATCGATCTTCTATATTTTATCAGGTGAATATATTATGTAATAAATCGGGTTATTGTGTGTAATAAAAATCAGGGTTGTCACAATTGGAATGAGGGGAAAGGTTTAGTTTTTTTTGGTATTAGGTTTAGAAAAAAATATTAAAGCCATAGATACAAGACTATATATAATAAAAACACCCCTAGGTTCTTTAGTATTTAGTATGTGGTTTATCTAGGAAATACATCATTCCCTGGATACAAGCAGCTAGAGGCAACACTGGCCCGGATGTATCCTTGGAATAAAACCTGAGAACACTGCTTTGAGCTAGACACTAATGGGAACTGGTGGACGACAATGGTCCTTTCTGCAAACTTGGTTACGACCCTTCCTGGGGATATGGTTTTGAAAATTCCCAAGGTTATTATGATCCATTATTAAGGTAGAAAAAAATCCCTAAAAATATATGTTTGAAAGAAGATCATGGATAACATTGACTAGATCCAATAAATTTATATGTTATGGAAAAAAAGTTATTTATATTTCATCAGTTTTTTTCCTTGGATTACCAATTATGTGTTTGTTGATGCTCCTTTCCATCACAGAGTCTAACATCTGAAAAAGGGAAATAACGTAGTCCTAAGAGATTCATCCTTTGAAGAAACATAAAAAATTGACAAAGGGATGAAAAAGGAGAACATTTCCCATAGGTCGTGCATGTTCCCTCATGGTCGCGCAAGTACACTTGCGCGCCGCCTAGTGGTCGTGCAAGTATACTTGCATGCCACCTCATGGTCGCCCAAGTGACTTGCACGCCCTAAGTGGAAACTGCCCAGGGTCTTCACCAGGATATAAATAGATCCTGTGGGCCCCCCATTCAGAGATGATTTTTTTCCAGAAACTCAGATTTGAGCTCCCGACGCCATAGTATCTTCTCGAAGCTTCCGAAGCACTTCTAAGGAAATTTCTTACCTAGAACGGAAGATCTATAGAGGGGGAGGAAGGCCTAAGTGTTGAAAATTATCAACACATATGTGCCTGAGTGGCCAGCACTTAAGGGAAAAGGCCACACTTGCGCTCCGCCAAACTCCTTCAATAGAACTTGTGCGCCCCTTTTCTGGAAGAACTTCAAGGGGATTATAAAGGATTTAATCAGGAGTGGATCAAGTATTACCATGCTGGTTAAACATCACGCAAGTACCCCATATGTTGCGCAGGCATACATGCGTGACCATGACTTGCACGCCCATGCAGTACCTGTGCGCCTCTGCCTTTTTGGGTGCCCTTCATTCCCATTTTACCCCTCTTAAGCCATTCCTCTTTTCTTATTCAAGATGCAGTATTCAAGACACTCTTCAAATCCATTTATGGCATGATTTCATTATTTGAATTCACTATCTGAAAGGAAATATGCGGAATACATCTCAAAAAATAGGGATTTACACATATTTATGTCACTAAAGATTGAGATTTCATTTATTCAACCTCATCCATTAAGATGAGTGAATCATTAACCTAGGTCTCCTTTTCAAGAATAATCCCCATTCATAAGTCCTCTAGTTTGGGCATCCTTTTTAGCAGTAAGCCCCATATCCCCTAACCTGGGCCTCCATTTCAAGAATAATCCCCAGTCATAATTCTTAAATATGGGCATCCTCCTTAGGAGTAATCCCCAAGTCCCTTAATTTTTCAAATATCTTAACATGGGCCTCCTTTTCAAGAGTAAGCCCCAGTCTTAATTTCTCTTAACCTGCACTAATTTACCTTTGATCTGGGATTCCTTATCAGGAGTAAAAAACCAATCATAAGTCCTCTCCTAATTTGGGCCTCCTTTTCAGAAGTAAGTCCCAAGTTAGAATATTCAAATCTCCGTGAAACACATAGACCTTTATGGACCCTGTTCCTGGATTTCTTCCATGAAGTTAATCCAAATATTCATTTACCTGGGATGTCATGCATACATAAGTCCCACCTTATTTCTTATGATTGCATATTTCATGGCACAATTGTCTGATTCTTACCAATACCTGTTGTTTCTCACACTGAGCATGACTCACGTGAGCTTAGAGTGTAAAATTTATTATGACATCCATCATTGAGCCATCAATCATAAACATCATACTCCCTTACTCTAACTACATGGGTTCTAATTCCTTTTCTAAACAAAGGATACGTAGGGAGCCCATCTATGGGTTCGATCCCAACTCTGAAATAATCCATGTCCTTCTGAATGAAAATAAACTTCAAGTTCCCCACTAAGTGGCTTTAAAACTATCATGGTCACCATAATGACCAAGAGACTTCTATATAAATGTGTCGAAGGGTACCATTGACCAAGAATATCTAATAAATACAGATAATTTTCTATTGAAGAAGAACCTCAAATACATATAAAAGATTCTCTAAATTTCATACATATCGATCATTGATTGTCAAATCTAAAGGAAAACACATTTTATGCATGGTAATGTAATAAGGATTCATGAAAATAACTTAAATCTATTAAGAGAGTCCCGTAGTAGAAAATAATTCCCCTCAAAAAGGTGTGATGAGTCCGACATCCCATCCTCTCGACCAATGAAAAATCCTAAGACTCATCAGTCCACAAACTAATAAGCACATACCTTTGGAAAGTAGGTCCGAATGGATGTGGAGTCATTGGGTGTTTCCGGTTCTACGAACAATCCTTTTAGAATCCGATCATTATTTTTCAACCACCCATCAAAGGAGATCATCCCCGGAATCCGAGGGAAACATAAATGGTGAACCCTATGTGAATCCATAACTAAGTTAAAATAATGTTTTACCTATTTGTTAGACACCTATTTAAAACTCAATGATATGGAAAACAAAAACAATCATTGACATATGTGCTCATCCAAAATATGTAGTGGTTGAATTTATCTTGATTACGTTTGTTATTGGAAACATGCACTCTCTTCCAAGATCTTGTGCATTTCTAGAATGGCTGCTCTCAAGTTCACATCTGTGAATACTACTGCTGAAAATGCCATTGCTGCTACTCCTGCTAGATCATCGTCCGCTCTAAGGATGATATCACCTACTTAGCATCTTCAACGCGGAGTATCAAATGCGCTGGTTAATGAGTACTGTTAACACGGTACCATCCCAAATCTGGAGTACCGATTGGAATGTTTGAACCTCCCATCAAAGGAGATCATCCCCGGAATCTGAGGGAAACAGTGCTACCCCTAATTTTCATTTTATTATAGACATTGGCTGGTAATAAAAGGACTTGGGCTAACAACTAATTTAAAGATCAATGTGATGACTGTACTAATGAGATGCCCAATCCAATGGGAGCGAGAATCGAAAACATTGTCATGCTTCTCAATTAGGTAACTCAATATTTGAATATAAACATGGGTCAAGAGGAACATTGAACCATCCCTAAGAAATAACACGTCTCTATCAAGAGCTTTATGAGAAAAAAAGCCTCCTACTTTTAAGGGATCATATGATCACTCAATTACTGATCAATGGATCAACACCATTAAAAATATCTTCTCCATCCTTCCATGTTTGGAACAATGGAAGGTTCTCATCACTGCATATAATATAGAGCGTATAGATGATCAATCATGAATGTTGATAAAAAATACGCAGCTTGAGGAGGAAATCAAGGAGTTCGAATTGAAGGATTTCTGAAATATTTTTTTCGATAAATATTTTCCACACAACCTCCAACTTAAGATGGAAAGGGAATTCTTTGAACTCAGGAGAAAAAGTCGACAATTCTATTAATTCACACGAGGAAATCTTCACAAATCTTTCACAATACTCCTATGGCTTTTTCATTACCCCTGAATGCAAGGTTGATCACTTCTTTGGTAGGATGAAACCTAGCCTGTGGAAAGCATTGGAAATCCGAGACTTTGACAACTTTGAGAAAATTTTATGATGTTCCCTCAAGTTCGAAATGGTTATTGGATAATCATAGGGTTATCATAGGGATTAGAAGCGTATAGTGGACTTCAATGCTGGTGGTATGTTGGATAAACCCAATGGTGCAAAGATGATCTAGCACCCCACTTGCTAAAGGTGCGGAATGTAGCACCCTGGAAATTTCATGAAGGGGATGAGGAAACACTATATGTATTGAAGAGAAGGGATCCTGACTATTAACTGTTGGAATGAAAAACCCACAACTGCGATAAAGGAGATGAACACTCTGTTTGATCCTGAATGCGTGGTTCATTACTATAACTGAAAAGAACCAGACCAGCTTGCAAATCAGTTCCCTAAGCCAAGGTTTCTCGGAGTCAACCAAAAACCTCCAAGGCACCATGGGAGAGATTTTTCCATCACTACCGGTCAAGTGAATCCCGACCACAAAGTGGTTGTAGGTACGCTAGTTATTCATTCAAGAATAGTGATGGTCTAATTTGATTTTGGTTCTACGAATTCTTTTATATCCCAAAAGAATAGTTGAACAATCCCAACACAACCAGAAATCATGGAAGTAACGATGTCAGTGAGTACAGAAAATGGGAAATCATTTCGTCCCTTAAATAAAACTCCTCCCATATCATAATATGTGGATTTAATTTTCCGTGGAACCTCTTCCTACACCTTATGGGGAAATTTTATGCAATTATTGGCATGGATTCACATTCATTAAATAATGCTAGCATGAAATACTGTGAGAGGGAAATCACTCTCCATGTGGATAATAGAACCCCGATTAAATTCAAATTCAAGGATTAAGATGAATCTTTTTTAGATCAATCATCTCAAGAATCAACATTACTGCCCTATGAGCATGAATATTGTGATCAATTGATTGAGTGTAAGAAGATAACCACCCTTGAATACATTCCTATTGTGAGGGATTTTGCTGAAGTGTTTTCTTGACGTATTAAATGGTTTTCCTCCTAGAATGGATTTTGATTTCTCAACTAATCGTATTCCTGGGAGATTTCCAGTATCTAGGGCTATGTATTGAATTGTAGTTGTAGAGCTTGAGGAGCTAAAGAGACAACTATAAGAAAATATGGATAAAGGATTAATATGCCGAAGTGTTTCACCATGGGGTGCACCAGTCTTCTTGGTCATGAATAGGTATGGGTCAATGCGCCATTCCATCGATTATCATGAGCTTTAAGAAATCAAGATAAAGAAATGGAATCCTATCCCACGAATTGATAACTTTTTCAATCAGTTTCGTGAAGACAAATAATTCTCCAAAGTGGAATTGTGGTTATAATATTATCAAGTAATGGTGAAGAAAGAAGATATCCCCAAGTCTAATTTTCGTACAAGATTTAGGCACTATGAATTCATAGTAATTCCTTTTATACTCATTAATTCTCCATAAATAATCCTAGACATGATGAATAGAGCCTTTAGAGATTACTTTTACAAATTAGTGGTAGTCTTCATATGGGATATTCTGATATTCTCCAAAACAAAGGAGGATCAGGAGGAGCATCTATAAACTGTACAAGAGTCCTTGCATAAGGATATGCTCTATGCAAGGTAAAAAAAGTGTCAGTTCTTGTTGAATAATGTCTCATTCCTGGTCCATATAATCACATGCAATGGGATATCTATGTATCCCCCCAAAACAATTACAATTGAGGGATGGAAAAGGCTATCATCAACAACCGATATCTGTAGCTTCTTGGGGTTAGCTAAATATTATTGTCGATTTGAGAGAAATTTCCTAGGATTGTCCAACCCTCTTACCAATATAACTCATAAGGGAGTAAATTTTTCTTAGAGTGAAGAATTTGAAGAAGGCCTAAAGGATTTAAAAAGAGGCTTATCACTGTGCATGTTATCACTTTAACCACTAGTGGGGATCTTTTTGTGGTATTGAGGGACGCTTCGAAGAAGGGCCTCATATGTGTGTGGATGAAAAATGAAAATGACATTTCCTATTCCTCAAAGAAATTGAAATTAAATAAATATATCTATCCAAAACATGACCTTGAGTTTGCTGGAGTGATCTTAGATTTGAAATTTTGGCGGAATTATCAATTTGTGGATAATTAGGAATTATATACAGACCACAAAAGCCTCCAGTATATATTCACGCAGAATGAGTTGAACATGCGCCAATGAAGATGGTTAGAGCAGATCAATGACTATGATTGCTTAATCCATTACCGCCCTAGTAACGAGAAAAAGTTGTTAGATTCCCAAAGTAGAAATAAACTAGTGATTATATCACTAATTAGAATTAAAAAGGATACAATCTTCTTAGATTTGATGAATATGGACATGGGAATCAAAATTAAGGGAACATTGTCAATCCTTTCGCAAATATTTGCTCCACTATCACTTTTGTAAAGGTTTAATGATGCTAAAACAGATGTTGTGGGAGTTTAGGAAAAAGTGGAAGCTATTGGAAAATTGAAATCCTCGACTATTAATATTAATGAAGAATGAATAGTAAGATTTGGGAAAAGACTATGTGTTCCATCATGTCAAGAGCTGAGGAAGGATTTTTTGGATGATGCACATAGTTCGAATTTCTCTATTCACCTAGGAAACACAATGATTTATCAAGATCTCCGAGAGCATTATTGGTGGGATAATAAGAAGAATGAGATAACTAAATATACAACAATGTGCCTGGTGTGTCAGCAAGTGAAGGAAGTGAGGTAGAATTACAAGGGGATGATGCAACCATTTCCCATAATATAATGGAAATGGAAGAAAATTACAATGGACTTTGTCACTAGACTTCTGTAGACATCTAAAGGCAAAAATGTTGTCTTTGTTGTTGTGGATCGTCTTACAATGGTTTCACACTTCATTGTTTTTCGGTTTGATTTCTCATTGGATCAACTAGAAAAGATATATATCATGGAAGTGGTAAGGCTTCCTGGAGTACCACTATTTATTGTGTCTGATCGATATCCAAGAATCACCTCTATGTTTTGGGAGAGTCTTCAACATGCTTTGAATACAGAAATAAATATTAGTACGACCTATCAAACTCAATCTAATGGCCAATCTGAGAGGACTATCCAAACACAAGAGGACATCTTGAGAGAATTCTAAATGGACTTAAAAGGAGTGTCGGATAATCAAATTCTTCTGTTTGAGTTTTCTTATAATAATAGTCTCCACTCGAGCATCCAAATGACACCCTATGATTCCCTTTATTGGAAAAGGTGCAGTAAATGGGCGTGTTGGAATGTGGTCAGTGAGTGTAAGCTACTTGGAACCAAAATTTTCAAAGAAATGGTGGGGAAGGTGAAAACCTTTCAGCAGTATATTAAGGCACCAAAGAGTTGATAGAAGAGTTATCCAGATAACAGTCGATAGGACCTTGATATTAGAGTTGCAGACATTGTATTTCTACACATATCTCCATGAATGAATTTCATGATGTTTGGAAAGAAGGGAAAGAAAAGTCATAGGTACAGCGGCCCATTTTGAATTCTTGATCGTGTTGCGGTTGTGGTATATCGACTAGCACATCCACTTACCATGGCAAACATACATGATATATTTCATGTATCCCTCTTAAGGAAGTGCATTCCAGACCCTTCACATGTACTATATTCAATGGTGGTATAGTTATATGATTAAATTTCATTGAGGAGAAACTAGTAATGATCTTAGATCGTAGATAAAAAATATATGAAATTAAACAATGCTCCTCATTAAGGACTAGTGGAGAAACCCCATGTTTGAAGAAGCAGTGTGGGAATCAGAGAAAATTTTTAAGTAGAGTAACCCACAACTGTTTTAATGTGGGAAAATGATATTTTTAGGGAGAAATATTTTATATGGGTAATATTGAAATGACCCAATCATTCATTAATGGAAATACATCTATATCTAATTAAATGTTCCTTTATGTAAAATTTTTGTATAAAATTTCAACTTCTTTGGTTTTATGTTTATTTGGATTTTAAAATACTGTTATGAAATTTGAATATTGCTAATATAGTTGTTGAACAATTATCACATGATTATTAATAATACATGGCTTTAACAAATCAAATTTACATAGACAAAGGAAGCGATGGCCACATCCCGTAGACTTGCCTCATATGAAGCCCAATTGTTAGAGCTCAAAAAGGATGTGGCATCATTGGGTATCACTCTTGACCAAGCTCATGCCGAGCTTGATCATATTAAGCAATAGCAGAACCACCTACGGGATAAGTTGAAGTTGATAGAGATTACCAGTCGAGCGATGTTATCTGAGCCACCCCAAGAGTAAATCACCATCAAACACCTTACTCTTCGGTCTTATGTGGGTCTCATATGGTTTTATGTAACAATAACATATCACTATGGTTATAAACATTATTTTTGTATATGATAATGAATATAATTTCATTTTATTATCGTTACCTTGTAAATAGTTTTTAAAGCACAGTAATTGTTTTTAGTTAATGTTGAAGATAGAACTGTATTTTAATGAATTAATTGATTTATGAATTAATTAATATTTTAATAAAATATTAATATTTTAATTAAATTAATTTTTATTAAATAAAAATAATCATATAATTTTATGAATGAAGTTGTAATTTTTATTAATTTTTGGAAGACATTTTTTCCAAACCCCTGAATTTTCGATAAATGTCAGTTTATATTTTAAAAGTGAAAATCAACATATTTAGAAAATTTAATAGATTAAATGAATATTATTTATTGAATCAGGATGTATAAATTATTCAACCTTGACTTTTTCATAATTTTCTGAGACAATCATGTTTTTGGGGAAACATTGTATATTGTTTAAATGTATAATGTGTTTTATGTCATCATAATGAACTAATAGTTTTGTAATAAAATACTATAAATTTAATTTTCTGCCAATATATGTTTTACCATTAAAATTATGTTATTTTGGGGTTATTTTATTTATTTTACAAAGCATTAGTCGACCCATTACGACTTCTAAAACATTTTGTCTTTTTAAATTGATTTCTTTGGGAGTGTGACTCACTTCCACAAAAGCAATACCATTATTTTAAGATGTTAGAACGTTTTACATATAAAATATTGTTTTTCACATCACTTTCCCAAATGAAATGCGTAAAAACCATGGGGTGGTTTGTGGTTTGAATTAGTACAATGTGAGGTGTCCCAGACCTAAATAATCAAGAATTTTCTCACCTTTCCTTTAGAAACCCAACCAAGCTCACACTTCTTCCTCACTAAATGCCTTTGGAGTTCATCCAACCAATGGAATAATATATATAAAATCCTCCAAAGTTTCCCCAATCTCTCAGAAGCCTCTCTCAAGCTGCTCTGAAGCCTTTGGATGCACACTTCCATGTAAGGGTTTTTCTTCCTTTCACATTTTTTTCATATATTCTTTAAACTGTTACGACCTTTTAATTTCAATTATAAATTTGTGGGTATAGTTTCAAACCTCCCCCATATTTCCCTCATTATGTTTTAAATATGATAGTCCCCTATCTATCTCAATAAATTCCTCTATTGTACACCTGTTACTATACCGAAATTCCAAAATGAATTTATCTCTCAAATAAATTCAAGAAATTATTTTGAATCTTGAAACAAAATTACATTAAAACTATTGGGACATGTATGTATATAAACCACTTAATTACCATTTCATTTAAATATGATGAGACACCACATTATCTCTCATCAAATATTTTTTAAAATTCTTACATCACGTTGTTATGCTGCTGAATTTGCACCGATCTTCCAAGCATGTGACATGGTATAGTGAATACCATGCCTATTTCTAAATCAAGGGTATTCCCATTTATGCACATTTACTTATTGATTATAATGTTTTATGTAATAATTCCACATTAAATTATCATGGAATAATTGATGATGTTTTATGAATCCTTGTAATATGATACATGTGGAAAACTTATGCATGAAATTAAATGTTTAAGAATGGTGCGCCCTTTAGCGCTCCAACGCATTCGATATGTATAGTATCATTAATCTTCTTGTGAAATGGGTGTTTACTCATTATATTTTAAGTGAAATGAGGGTTTACTTGTTCTCCATGTGCAATGAGGGTTTACTCATGCTCCATGTGAAATTAGCCTTTGTTCATGCTAATTCCTTATTAATTATTGTTGACACATTTAATGTTATGATTATCATGATTTCTCATGCCATTATGTTGCTATTTATTTTGTGCTCTATTGATATGCCTATTTTCTATCATGTATTGTATTCATCATGTTATTACCTATTTATTCCATTAATAGGCTTTATATCCCACCATTTTCATATGCATTTCCTCAGGTTATCTCATTCAATACAAACTACGAGGGAATGTAGTGGTCATGTAAAGGATGTTTTAAATAAATATTTTGTGTGTTTTATGTTATAACCTGTTATGTATTGTTCTGAAGCCCTAATGACACATGACCTCCTGATCTTCTATGTTGTATCAAGTGAATATTTTATGTAATAAATAATGTTTATGTGTGTAATAAAAAGTAGGGTTGTCATAGAAGCACACTACACTCATATAGACTATAGGCAGTTCATATGCAAGAATAGTGTTTCAAATTTTAAACTAAAATAGGGAAAAATAAGATATGAAATAATATAAATTTACATAATCATAAAATAAATTTAATATCATATAATTTATTTGAATCTATTTATAAATATGATATATGTAATGTGGGTATTAAATGTTCAATACCTCATTTCATGAGGCATTAGTTCATATGTACACACAATAGAATGTTATATTTGTATTTACATCGAAATCAAGGAAGTATAGTATTTTTTTAAAATTAACGAATCAAATTAATATAATATATATTATATTATTTATATTGGTTATATAATTATAATCAAACATAATATTTTTTATGAATAATGTAATACATCATTTCATAAGTACATAGTTCAAACATTTACGCAATAATAGTTTTTAATATTTAATTAGAAGGTTATTTATAATTAAAAGGATTACACAATAAACACAAAAACAAAAAAAATTTATATATACATATGTTAATTATGATAATTATTTAGGGTTGTTCAATGGTAGTATAATAATAAATTAAAATAAAGAACAATGTTTAAATATATACAACATCATTGGAATAACTCTTTCATATATACAAATCTATATTGTTGTGATTAATAAAATAAAAACATATGTCTTATAAAAAGGAAGGGATGTTTGGAAGGGATTTGGAAAGGTATTGGAATGGATTATACAAAATTGAACTATATAAATGTGAGGGATGTGTTGTACATTTAAAATATATTGAGATGTAAAAAATATTTGTTTTAAATGATTCTTATATATTCATTTATTACTCATGAAATTTAAATCTAAAAAGGGCCATTAAATAATAATGGATATGATCGGTAATAAATACGTTCATCCAATAGGATATGGGAATGTTATTTGTTTCATTTTATACATTGTCAATATATTTTTAAATGATTTGACCTATTACACTCAAACAATGATAAATATTAGTTTTACTAAAGTTACAATTCGTAATGATGACAAATTGGTTTTTTCTCCCTATAAAACTGTTATATTTGAAATCCATATATGTAATACTTCATATCCAAAAAAAATTCAATAAATGATGAAAATGTATTTCAAAATAAACCAGAAATGGGTGGTAAAAAATGTTTTTCTTTAATTTTATTTTTGAGCTATAAATTTATTTAAATTAAAATGAAGCATAATAATAGTAATATTGATAATTATTGGATTATTATTATATAAAATTAACTTATAAACTATTAAAACCTTGAAAAAAATATTATGTTTATTTATAAGTACATTAATTAAATAACTCCTCTAATATTAATTTTACTAATTAGAAAAATTATATTCTTTATTTATTTAAAAATATGTACTTATATATTTTTTTTTGAAAATATATCCTTAAATTTCATGTTAACAAATTTAATATGATAGGGAATATTAGATTTTTAAATGAAAAATCTCTTAATATTCATATAATGAATGTAAATAAGAAAATAAATTTATAAACATTAATATGGCATAAAAATTATTTATTATGAAAATTAAAATGGTAATTATGTTCTCAACTTTTTTGAAAACAACATCATCACTATTATATTTCTTATTGAAATATGGGTAGATATTTTTCAGTCATAGAAATATTTTATTTCAATCATGAATCTTCAACCATATGAATTTCTCAAAATACCAAACCATGAAAAATCCCTTTATTCCTAAAACCCTACACTCTATGAACATAAATGTAAATTATAATATCTATATATAAAATAATCCCTAATAATTTTACATCATTATGTATCCATACATGTTAAGTCTATAAAAATTATTTAGTTAATAATGAATCATAAAAGCATAATGTACATAAGATTAATAAGTCATCATTACCTATATAAAAATATGTTCTACATTATCATATATCAAAATCATCCATTACCCTTCATTATCAAAGCACGTTGGATTGAAACACCTTTTATCAAATAATTCACCATAAGGATTCATCATTATACTAGAATGAAAATTATTATATTCATAAAATATATATAATAGAATATGATAATTCAAATTTTGCATAAAATAAAAAAACAAGCTCAAGGATTATCTAGAAATATTATAATCGTTATATGTTATTGTTTAAAAAGTTGTGGATCAAAATTTGTATGGAAATTTAATTCAACACCTTACATCTTATGATTGTTTTTCTATATATTATGTGTAAATATGGGATCACAATATAATAAAATTAAAATAAGGACTATACACAGTCTATTCATATAATTAAAATAACAAATAGCTATAAAATACAAATATGTATTAATATGGATATGATTAAAATATTCATAATTATTCAAATGATGAATGAGGATACATATCAAATTATTACGATAATATGTTTTCGGGAAATCCTTTAGAAAAATCAATGCATATATTTTCACACATCCATTCAAGCATATGAATTCCTTGAATAACTCAATTTTTTAATTTTGTGTCTCATTTTATCTACATAAAATTAAATAAATTAATTATAAAATCAACATTGAAATTTTTTATTTACTGAAATTTTTTTAATCCAAATAGTCTTTTCACTTATACATCATACCAAAATGATAAAAAAAGATCTATGAGTTTCACTGAACAACAAATTATTCAAATAGGAATCATAAAGCTCCCATTTGTTTAATGTCTCTCAAAGCCCTTTAATTTTAAATGTTAAATTTTATATAGTAATGTTCTTTGAGAATTTATTCATTTTTTTCCAAAAACAATCCTCCTTTAGATCAATTTTTATTCATTTTGAAAATGATGGTTGAAAAGAAACCAAAAAAATAATGTCATGAATCGACAATTTCATATCAAATATTCCTTATATAATTTAAATATGTATCACCATTCATTCGATATGTTTTTAATAATTAATTATAATTCTAACATAAAAAATCTTCTAATCTATTTTCCATTCAGATATCTTATTGAGTAATCTAATAAAATCCTTAAAAATTTCAATCCAGATTCTATGCATTATTTTCTACTCAATTTGAGTGAATATATAATTCAAAAAAATATTATAATTATATATTTCAAAAATTACTCCAAATTAATTATGATAAAATATTTTTAATATGAAAATCATTAAAAATATTTCAAAATAACATGTTTGATAAATTTGGACAAAGGATTCAATTGATGTTAGAAATAATTATTACATTATCATTTTTACTTAGAAAAAAATCATATACCAATAAATATGAAACATTTAAGATTTAAAATTAACAATTTTAATATATTTATTAAAAATATGGAGTATTTACCAATATTATATTAATTTTATCTTACATCCAGAAGAATTTTACACTGTTCCATGATAACATTATTAGTATGATATTAAATTGAATTTTTAAAAAATAATATTTAGTAATATTTTATTCCAAGAAAACAATGATTCTTTTTGAAATTTTTGGGTATTAGAACCTCACCAACCACAATAGTGTCTACCATATCGAAATTTATTTCGTAATTTTTTAATAAAATTTAATGAGAGGAATTTTTCACTATGAATGTTAAAATATATAAAATTTCCAATATTATTATATTTATTTATAGTTCTGTATAAGAATCCTATATTTTTCTAATCATTATAATATCATCCACAATATTGAAGGACATCATCACCGATCAAAAAAATTAATTTTATCCAAGAAATTAGAGTACTATTTAGTCATATTTGTTATAGATAACGCTAAAAAATATTTCCCACAAAATTTTAAAATGTCAAAATCAATATTCCTATATATAATAAAAAAATATAAATTATATTTTTTCCTCTTTTTCCTTCTATGGATAATAACTAATGCTAAGATCGATCCATCAATGATATTGAGGTCACCATTTCCAATCCAAAAAGTCATTGACATGATAGAATATACATATTATTGATAATTGATCTTATTAAATTATCTATAATCATTACGGAGCATCATGGGACCATATTTTATTTTTATAAAAAAGACCACCACATGGTGAAGTCCTAGTTCTGATTTTACATTTTTCATAAATCTCAAATAGTTGATTTTTCAATTCCAAATAAACATCATGAGCCATTTGATCATATTTTTTTCTAGGGATTTACATTTAGATCTTGATCGATAATGTTAAGGCACTCAGATTTTGTGTTTATCTATTGGTCTTACATTTTTTAATAAACCAAGGAAGGTAGTCTGAATCAAATTCACATATTATTGGTTTTGATATGTGAATGTGAGTTAATGAATTTTTAGCTTCTCATGATAATAAAATTCTTAAATTGGTGTAATTTTGAATATTGAATAGTCTAGTGTTTGACCTTGATGAATAATTGATGGTTGAATCTTAGAATAAATGAAGTGGGTTTTCCCAAATTGATATTTATTTTTTAGATTTTATATATGTTTAGATATTTTATTAGATATATTAAATAAATTTTATTAATATAATTAAATAGGGGAAATTAATTATTAAATGATGTTGTCGATGAATTACTATTTACTATGAGAATTAATTATATAGAAAAATAACTATCAAAGATAATTAATTTTTATAACTAATTATGATATGTAGAAATTTTATAGGGATATTTGATTGTGAAAATTTTATTATGGAATATGAATTGTGTTGATTGATTAATTAATTGATGAAATAATTAATGCATTGTGTGCTTTGTTAATTGTTGAGTTAACAAATGGCATTTGTAATGTTTAATTAATTGATGTATTTGTAATGAAATAATGGTTCTAATAAATAATAATTAAATAATGATCAAATTGATGCTATTTATGTGGTGGGAGACATGATGTTCTTGACCAATTAGCTTTTGGTACGTGGACATAGTGTTCCTCCCCAATAGTGATCCATGATTTAGAGTATGGGGTGCTAGGCATGACGACCTACACTTAATGGGATATAGAGTTATAGGCATGGTGACCTACACTAAATGATATATGGTGTTATTTACATGAAACTCAACATCAAATTAATGATAATAATGAATGATGATTCAAAATGAAAACATTAATTGAAACTAAGCATAATGTTATGATTAATGATTAAATGAAAATGATATAATTATATAATTATTAAGTGTAATTATTTATTTATAAAATTCTATACAATATCTTTTGACTGGACACGTTTTAGGAACTGTTGGTGGTGGCCTACTGAGTTTTAATCATAACCTATTCGGGCGGGATGATTAGACCATGAGTAGACATTGTTGTTCTTGGATAGGATAACGGAAAGTCCATATGAATGTTAGTTTCTTGGGATGGGGGCATGAAATAGGGAAACAAATGTGGATTGGGAACCACTTATGAGTTATTGTGTCTTTACTTTTAGTTTCATTATAGACACCTGACATTTCCAATTTTGCAGCATGTTTTTCCTTTCATTTTTGTATATTATTTTCTAGTTTTTGATATCAGATGACATGGTCTTGTTCTTGTAATTCATATAGTTCCAAACGTGGTCTTTTTGGCTTCTATTGGTGTTTTATTATGATAGTAGAGTTTATATTCTCACCAAGTCTAACATACTATACCCTCGCTTCTAGTTAACACCCTCTAGCATACGGGGAGGCACACATGAGGGAATGAGACTAACCAACCCGAGTGTTAATAAATGGTTCCCATACCCAGTTGGCCACATGCGCTCAAGCGTACCTCCCCATTCACCAGAGGTTTATGACTAGTAGCAATTGTCTGGTAACTCATTTTTGGGTATACTATTCCCCCTTGTATTAGAAATAATACTAATTGAAACAAAAAATAAAAACTGAATGCAGAAGCATATCAATAACTACAAAAATACCATGTTATATGATATCGAAAGCAAAGGAATATAGGAATCAATTAAATTGTAAATCATAATATGAAAATGAAAATTTCAAATGTCTACAATTAAACGAAATTTAAAGATACATGACAACCATGTGGGCCTCGAACAACATCTGTTTCCCACTTTCATCCTCCAAACCAAAACAACAACCTATCCCAGGAACATTCCCATATCCTATCCCAAAAAAATTGTACATTTGTGACTATCTGGAGGCCTGAATAGGGTGTGGTTACAACTCAGTAGGATAACACCTATAGTGTATAAAACAAGTACAGTAAAAAAGATAATGTATATAGTTTTATTAATAAATAAATACAATTCATAATTTGGAAATTATCACATTGTAGATTAATCAATAATCATCACATGAGTCCCAGTTACAATTCATGTTTTCCATTTGAATCATAATTCATTATTATCACTAATTTGTTGTTGAGTTTCATGTCATGAATCCCAAATCTCATTCAGTGTAGGTACCTATGACTATCATTCCTGATCTCATTCGTTGTCGGACATCATGCAAAGCACCACATAATATCAAGCTTCTATAACTATTGGGTGAGGAACACTAATTCCATCTCCCAAATTCTAATTGGTCTATAATGCCATGTCTTTCACCACACATATATAAACTGGTTAATCATTCTTTAATTCAGAAGAATTATATAAATTATCCCATTATTAATCAATCAATTAGTTATTCATTTCAATGTCCACTATATAACCCATCAATTTCTAAGGTCATAGTTAAAAATTTAAATCATTAATTAATAAATCCATCCACACAATTATCATTCCAAGAAAAAAATATTCACAATAATTAATACATATAAATAATAAACATGTTATAATTATTTATCACAACTAATTATCATTGATAAACATTATGAAAAAAATTTAATTCTTAAAATTAATAATAATTCATAGCCTACATAATTTCATAATTAATTTACCCCAATTAATTACCTAAACACAATCAATTATATATATCAAATAAAATATCTCAACCCATAACCAATATACAAAATAAATATCTATTTCAGAAACCCTCTTAATTTGATCCATGATTTAAATATAAATTAATCACCAAGCTAAAAAAACATGTCCATTAAACATTTTTAATTATATTAATTTATGAATTAAATTACCAAGGGAAGATATAAATTCATAAACACACATTCTCATATCCACACAATGAATATTAGAGAAATTTTTAGACCACCTATCTCAGTTTATCAATGGAAGAAAGCCCATATTAATTCAAAAAAATTTAACAGGAACGATGTCATCAGTCAAAGTCCAGATCTAAATCCCTAAACCAATATTTTTATCAAAGGCATCAAGATCTTCAAAATCTTGATCTAGATCCACAATGTGAGATCTAGATCTCAACTCGTATGATTAGAACTATTTAAAAAATGGAGATATTTTATGAAAAGACCAAGAAAAGATAGTGGAATAAAAAAGAGAAGCAATGAGTTGAAATCTACATACCAGGAAGAGACCATATCTTCAATATAGGATTTCAATATAGACGAACGAAGTTTGGATCACTATGGAATACCTTCAAAAGTATCTAGTATCACCAAGAATACATCAATCCTGACCCAAGGATGAAATAGGGGAGTATAGGGGTGGTTAAGTAGTTGAATAATATATTTTAAAAAAACCCACAATCACGGTTTCTTGGGTAGGGGAGCATAGTTAGGGGAAAAAATAAGCCAACCATTTAGACCCCTATATCTACGTTTTTGTAGTTGACATAGTTTGGTCGGAGAGTTTTTCAAACCATGCACAATCATTGCAGAACTCTTTTTCAATATTTTCATGGTTGGAAAAATTTAACAGCATAGTATTTCAATCAGTGAATTTCCCACTGTTATTTAAATTATCCTAAAACATCAAACAGAAAACCCCAAGACACTATTCAAAAACAAAGGTACATAAAAACATAAAATATTAACTGAAATCACACCATAGATGTCTCTTCAAAATGTTGAGATCTTACAATATATCCACCTTATAACAATTCATCATCGAGAAACACTCCCAAAAATCCCTATGATTCCAAGACAAAAATATTGGGACATGGAGCACTCATATGTGATTCACATACCCATGTTTGTTCTTGAAAACCTCTATGTTTCCATAACACATTAACTAACAACATAGTCTTTCCTAGTAACACATTATCACTACAACCCATCACACATATCAGATGCTCCACAATGTATGAATCTATTATGAGGACCACCTCTTCCACATGAATCAAATGAGAAGGGTCGTGGAGAAATCACCGTAGTTGTGGGAAATGGAAAACAATATTCATTGTGCTGATTTAATGTTGAAAGTCTAATTGGTACACCACAGGACTGATTCTCTGTAGCATAACAAATGGTCCTACAAACCAGTGCACCTACATTCTTTACCTCTATACCCTATGGTAAAAAAATATATGTGACACATGATTGGATACATGATCAACCATTGTAAACTCTAGGTGTAATCACTATTTATCAACATAGAACATCTGCCTAATCTAAGCCATATCTATTCATTTACAAATCAACGGAACCTACTCTGATTTCTCTTGAATGAGACACGGTCCCAACAACTCTCACTCACCCACCACTAACCAACATTGCATTTATCTAAAAGGTTTTCCATAAACTGCATCAAATGGTTCAATCTATATAATTTATTAATAATTGTTGTTAGAGGAAAACTACACAAAATCCAAAATCTTCTCCCATGAACCATCAACGTCATTCACATAATCACATAACCAATTCTCTAATAATTGTATGGTATGCCCCATCTTCCCATCTGTCTGTGGGTGGAAGGACATACGTAACATAACATATGTGTCATGTTCCTTCTATAGTAACTTATTGAAGTTGGATGTAAAGCATGAACCACGATATGAAACTATAGTATGTGGCACCCCATGAAAATTATCTATCTCTCATATATACCATTCTCTCCATAGTTCTACTGTAATGGTTTCCTTAATATGAAATAATTGTTCTACATTTATTAGTCGATGTACAAAAACCCAAAGTGAATAATTCACCCTAAGATTCATTGGAAGTCCTAACACGAAATCTATTGTCACATAATCCAACTTTCATTCCCGAATAGGAAACAACTGTAATAGGCCTCAAGGTCATTGATGCTCTTCTTTCACCTGCATACAAGTTAACAATCATGTTAGGAACCCTATTATATTTTTATCATGCATGGCCACATAAACTATAATATTAGGACATAATAAATACTTTCACCCCAGTATGTACCACCCACATTGATTAATTAAATTCTTGCATGAGTTTGACTTGCATACTATTAAGAAAAAAAACATGATTTTCATATAGATGATCTCATCCACATCTATTATCTTGTCTAATGATGTCTCCCCACATTCATGGATTTTATTTAATGATAAACACAATATATCATCATTATAAATGTCCTTGATTCATCCCAAGGGTATAGACTCCATTGATTTGGAAAAAAAGTCATCCTCTCCTGACTCTCCTAAACTACCACATGCATTTTCGCAGGCAATGCCATCATCATTATATATAATCTCAACTCATCTACCATCTATGGCTAACTATTATTGCTCAAGGAATCAATATCAATATTCCCCATTTTGGGATTATATTTTAGTTAAAATCAAAAGAATTCATATAAACTAACCATCTTCACTGCTGAATATTCAAGTCTCACTGTGAAATGATCTAATTGAAGATTTTATGATCTACAAAGTGAGTAAACTATTCACCCAAAGGATGGTTTTTTTAAAACGGAAGAGAATTAACAACTACTACCAACATGGGGTCATGCATAGGGTCATTCTATTCATGAGGCCTCAAATGTCGAGACCCATAAGAAATGACTTGATCACCTTGTATCAACACAACTCCAAGTCCAATCCCAAAAACTTCTTAGTACACAGTATACTCCTCACCCGACAGAGGTAAGATCATTGTTGGTGTCGATGTTCAGATCTTCATCAACACTAGGAAAGAATTCTCACATGCTTCTGTCCAATTTAACATTATCTAATTCATTTTCAATCTTGAATGTGATGTTTCCAACCAGGAAATGTTCGGGATGATCTCTTCTAATAACCATATAATCCCATAATTCATTGAATATAAATGAAAATCTTGAGATACTCTAATGAAATCATTTCCTTCATTTTTTGGGGCCATTTCCATACCTTGCATCGAGATGATATTACCCGAAAATTATACCTTATCAATCCAAAACTAAAATTTAGATATCTTGGAATATAGTTGATTCTCAGTTAGCATATCTACGAAGATGTAATGATGTATGGCCTGATCATCATGTGTCTTAGCGTACATAAAATTTTGTCGACAAACTATAGTAAAAATTTATCTATGTATGGATTAATGATCATGTTCATCAATGACATAAATACAGCTAATGAAATTTTCAACCCAAGAGTAATTAAAACAAACTCATAAAGGCCATCCATTATTATAAAATAATTTCATAGTATATCGGAGGTCCGAACTTTCACCTGATGATACCTTGATCTCGGATCGATCTGTGAGATTACATCAGCCCCCATATTCTTTTCAAATAGATCATTGATATGTAAAACAATATAAAATTTCATCATAGTCATTTTATTCATCTTCTGGTAATTGAAAACAAGAGAAAACTCATGTTGGACATTTTTTCAAAAATAAATGTTGATCCCTAAGGTGATGTACTCGGATGGATAAAACCTTTTTCCTATAACTCAAATAACATCATTTTCAGGTCTATAAGATCATTTAGTGTCATTTTGTATGGTCAAAGAGATATCATCTATTCCTAAGACTTGAGTGTGATAGTTAATTCCACATCCCTCTGAGGTGGAAACTCTGAATAGACTTCAAAAAATACATTCGGAAATTTTATACTTCTCATAAGTGGACATCATGCCTATAACTCCCTTCATCTGGAAAAATATTAGAAACATGGGATGTCCGAACTCCTAGTTTCTATGAAATTGGCCCCACACTTCTTATGTGGATATACCATTCTCTATGATGAAAATTCATGCCACCCTAATGACATACGAAGGATTTTCACCTATAATAACAATCAATGTGGGCACGATATGTGACTAGAAACTCCATACCCATAATCAGGTCGAATCATGTTATATCATGAACATCGATATCCCAAAGAAAACAATACTCCATGACCTCTAAATAATATTCCTTTCATATAATGGTATACCTAGACCGTGTTCCATATGGTGAATCAATATTCAATATCCCACTTAAATAATCCACCAACAGGATGAATCCTTTAACAAGATTTGTAGAATTAAATGAATGAGAGGCACCAGTATCCAACAAGATAGTTGATAATGTAAAAGAAAGAATAGTACCTATCACTATTGTTGGACTAGCCTGTCTCTCCAAAAGTGTTTGCTAGACTGCATGTTACTATCCTTCCCCACATCCATGTGGTCTTTTCTGACTACCATAAGTAGCACAACTCTGCTTATACAGGTCCTCATACTCAGAATTACTAAGTCCACTACATCTACAACTGTTTCTAGTAGAAATAAATCTACCAGAATGACATGTTGGGGAAGACCCCCTTCCCAGAGTCAGACTCTGAGTGGCTACTCCCTCAGCACCAGCGTTCTGCTACTTCCATCAAATCTCCTATAGGTACCCCTTCAAGCCATAAAACCAGAATACCTATGGTGGTTGAGGAAAATGTGTATGATAGTGTCCCACCCTACAACATTGGTTGCAAAGAACATGAGTAAGATCTAGTGCAATTGTTACTCCTAAATGCCCACCTTTCATTCTAATGACCTGACTACGGTTCTCATGGTGATGCTTTCTACTCTCAGAAGGAACACTATATCATCATCCAGTGCCAGCAACCTATCCGGTACAAGAAACATTATTTTGGATCCTCACTAAAATAAGAACCAGATTAACCACTTCTAATAATTTATTCAGCCTAATGATATTTAACTAGGACATAATTCCCACCTAAGTCCATCATGAAATCATTTTTCTGAATAAGCATCATCAGCCACCAAATATTGTACAAAATTATATAAATATTTTAAATGTTCAGTGTAATCGATTATGGACATGCTTAATTAGCAATGATTGATATATTCTAATGGCTTCCCATATCTCAGAATCTCTGTATATAAGTTTCCCATGAACATCCCAAAAATTTCCAACCATAAAATATCATCATTTTGTCAAATTTTTACCTAAATGTCCGAATAGTGCTTCGCAGATGCGAATAGAATTTATGTATCCAAATTGGCCTACCTCTCAATCGATGTTTCCAAATGGTCATGTATCATCTCAAAGGATTCAATCCCGAATTTATCTCCCTTAGGTCCACAATATATTGTAAAAGTAAGAGGGTTATATAGCTAAAACTCCTATTTCAACTCCGACATGCATATCCAAACATTCCTTGGGCCTCTCTCGTTGAATTTCATGAAACAATATATGTTCTTTTAGAATGTCTCCCCTTCCACCAAATCATTCACCAATAGTGCCTCAAGTTCACTGTCTGTAAGATCATTTCATGCCATACCCTCTAGTCTCTCCCTTAACAAGAATCATGGAGGCAAATCTATACAAATAAAATCAAACATCATAGGTCTCATAACCATACTATAAAATATTCACGTTTGATTATAAAGTTACATAATAAGTTTCAACATGTTCTTTCCCCTTTTTCTCTCTACACTATCAACTCTGATGCCTTCTAACTAACCTTAACCACCGTATTAATGTCTTGGTTAACTAGTGTATCTACATTCTCACTAATTAATTCAATCATAAATTTATCATGATGTCTCTGATTAATTAATTCAACAATTAATGAATTACTCATACACATTTAACCAATAAACGTTCTCATTTTTCACGAATGTATTTTCAATTTTCATCATTATTTCAATCTCACAACAAGGGAAAAAATGTTGAACTACATTACTATAACATGTTTTCCCATTAGTTCCTACAATGATGCATGTCACAACAAACCTGAGTTCCTAAAGTGAGGCATTCAGAGCCAAGTATCACGCTTCATTAGGCTAGGAAAAATAGTTTAACAATCGAAAAAGCAAATTCCACTACACACCCAAAGTGAATCATCTAGGGTGAAATAATATCCATCTGTAACAAAAAACATAAATCACAACAATACCACCCGGAGTTCTCATACTTTCCCACGTACATGGGTTGGAAACTCAAATACACAAGCTCAATATCGAGTCGTGACTATTCCACGTATCCTCTATACATTTACATAAATTGAAAGAGAAAAGATGTTTAAAGAAAATAAAACCCCTTTAATACCACATTGTCACACATGTAATTTATGATAAAGGTGGTACATTATATGTGGATTAGTGAGAATATTTTGTGTCCATTTATAATTGAGGGGGAGGACGTAGTTAAAATTTTTCCAAGGATTATCATATATTTATGTCTCATATAATAAAAAATAGATCAAATGTGGACCATTTTATAATATAATATTATATAGGTTATAAATAAAATAAAAAAATTGAATTTGAACATGTTTTAGGGAATGTATACCCTTATCATTTTATTTTTAAAACATTTATCCATTTTTAACAGCAACTATTAAAACTAACTTTTTTACAAATATCACTTTCTATAACGTTTGGAAAAAAACTCAACTCCCAATTTTTTTAATTCTAGATTAAAAAATATTTCTCCCCTTTAAAAATGATTATCCAATTCAATTAGATGAAATTAAATACAAATTAAATTATAAAAATTTAATGTAAATAAAATTTCTAAAAAAATATATTTTTATATATAATCATTTATTCATTTAAAAAATATGTTTCATCTTAATTATAATGAAATTTATTAGATATTATTTAAAATATTGAAATTAATAAAATGATAAAACTATTCCACAATTTAACTTCTCTTTGATAACATAGAAAATAGAAGGGTTTTTTTATAATAATCATTATTCACAACTACAAAAATAAAATCTATTTTCTTTATGAAATTTCTTAAAATTATAATCAATGTTATTTTGGGATATAGAATAGCAAAAATTATATCCAATTTATCAAATTAGAGTTATTAAATTCTGATTATTTTTTTATACAACAATATAATATTTCTTAAAAAATTTATAATTAATAAAAAATATTCATCTTTTGAGGTAAAAATTACATAATATTATTTTATTGAATATATATATATATAGTACAATTCAATAAAAATACTAATGAATTGGGAGTTTTTTAATTATCAACATTACTTATATTGTTAGACCCCAATAGTTTAATGTCTAATGTTGAGATAATTTATCATTAAGAAGGATAATATTATGAGAAGGAATAATAGAATAGGTATGAGTTTATAGTTTTAGGTGTGTTATTTTTAAAAGAGACTAGGATATTGTAGAATGATTAAGGTAAAATGAGGTGATGAATAATATTTATATGCATTCCTGATTATTCCATTAAGGGGATAGTAGAATTATTAAATTTGAAAAGATTATCAAATAATGTGTGACTGTTTACATTGAATAATAGAGTTTTTTAATAAGTGATTAAAATGACTGATTAGGACATTGATGCTCCCATATGTGTTCTGTGAATTGTTTTCCATTAATGAAATCTTATAAATAAAATAAAAAAAATTCAGTAATATATTATCATCCTACTATAGTGATGTTTCCAATGTTTTTTTATTTATGAAGAGGATTCATATATACATATATTATTCAATTATATATTTATATAATATTGGATATAGAATTTGTGGATACTAATATAAAAAATTTTATGGAAGATTGCGTTATTTGATAATAAATATATATATAAAGATCATTATATATTGAATTTTGATATTAAATAATAAAAATGTGGCTTATATGAAATATTTTTTATGGATATAACATGTGTCAGAATAGTAGGGGATGAGTTGACCACTATAGTTATAGTGGATGAGTATATAGTTCAAAAATAAATAGAAAATTATTTTAAAGCTGTAATAATAATGACAACATCTAATTTAGAAGATGGATATTCTAGGTTGAGTTTTAGATAATACACTATTGGATTAAATTTCATTATTGTTGATAAAATATGTGAGAAATGGTATTTATTGAATTTATATATGATTTTTCATAGCTTTGGATTTATTTAAAATAAATACAAAATGATCTGGAGGATTATATAATTCTAGAATAGAAATAAGAAAAAATGGATACATCTCAAAAAAAAATTATGTATCATCCTAAACGACATATGTTTTCATATTGGAAAGTTATATGTTTGTTAGGATGGGTATATATGACATTTTATATGTTATAAAAGTGCATGTATAATAGTGTTTTAAAATGAAAAATGTAATCTAAACATATATTTGATTTTTTGGTATATTATAGGTGACATTTTAAATAGCATATGGTCCTTTATACATTATTATGTGTTATTTGTTTGTATTTGATGTTATAAAATATAATAAAAATAACATTAAATAATTAGAGTAAAATGATTAATGTTACATAATATGAAAAATTGTTTTTTGATTAAATGTTGATGACATATAAAGAGAAATTAGTATCATAAGAAAATAATATTAAAGTATTGAGTAGTTATAAACAAAAATATTGGGTTGTAAATCTAGAATTTCAAATTATAGAAGCTTAACATTAGATATGGAAATTGAATAACAGATAAAGGTGGATAAATTGAGTATCTAAAATACCCTAATTAGGATGGAAAATAATCTATGGTTGAATGTAATTTATATTTGAGTTTAAAAACCCATGAATCATAAATAATTATTGTCTGATATTAAAATAAACATGGGAGGTTGTGTATTTTTACAACTCTAAATTAGATGATGATAGGACACCCATATTCCTAGATGGGGGGGTTATATTTGGTTGAATAATGAATATGATGTTATATCAACGCCATGATATCTATCAATGCATCAACATATTGTGATCTTAGAACATTTGAGTGGTAATGAAGATGGTATGAGGTTCTATTTTTTGTGTATAGATTTAAATAAATTCATTATACGTTTTCATAATAGTATATCATGTAAAAATTTGTTCCACCATGTGGTACAATAATATTCTGTATATAATTCATATAACAATGGGGAGAGATGTTATAAAAACATGGAGGAGTCTGAGAAAAATGTAATGCATTAAAAACTTTTATTTTGTAATAATATATTCACCATAGAAAAATAGACATGATAATGAAGGAGATATGTTAATTTTTGGAATATTTTCTGTATTCAAAAATATGAAAAATAAATCACAGATGATATTATCATGAGATTTATGTGAAACTATATTGGATAATAAATGAGTATAAAATTATGGCTCATTTAGATGTTTGTAAGAATATCCTCCTATATTCCATTTATGAAAACAAAAAATGAAAGTTCAATTAAATTAATCCTAAAAAGAGATTTAAAATTTTAAGGAAAAATAAATGAATGTGGATGTAGCCACTTCTAGATTGTGTGTAGCTGTAGCTGCGTAATTTGATATTGAGGTGTTATCTATAGAAGATGAATTAATATAATAGGAAATCGATGTAATATTTAATAATGAAAATTGACCAAATTTTTCATGTTCTATGAGGTGGGTATAAATGTTTTATTGATGAAGAAGATGTTGAAAATTATTATTTGAATAGATTTAGTGACTCAATGAAGTAATTAGTGAATAATGGTTGATGTGAGACAGGAATTTCATCTATTTTAAAATGTATCTATAACTTTACTCTCCTAGTCTAAGATATTGAAGAATAAATATGACTACTTTCTAGAGGTCAATGATTTTGAGTTTTAAGTTTTCACAAAGTTGAATGATTTGTTTCATCTAGATAAAGATTCATTATAAGACTATATTCATTAATTGATATGATATTTTTAAAAAATGAAGTAACCAACTATGATGACCAAGTGTTCTGATCACTTGATGAACCTCAAATAAATATTTGAATATAATTAGTGGGGCTCCATATAATTTCTACAAAATCATGTGAATTGGAAGATCATGTGTTGAAGTGGTTAATGTTTCATAATACTTTTGAAGAATCCCAGTTTAAATCATAAAAGAGATGTCATGTGGGATTCTTTTAATCTGTTTTCAATGCCACCATTTCTAAAAGAGATAATTGGCCTTTGATTTTGTTTTGTTGTGTAATTAACCATTCAATTGTTATTACCTTCCTTTAATTATAGAACATTAACCATTAATGGGTTAAATAACCAATCATGTTATGATTTATGAGGATAAAATGAAACTTTAAAACCCTTATTTTATTTTCTATATTACAGTTTCATTATCTATTTAGGAAAATATTCCATAAGATACTATGTATTGTGGTAGTATAAGTCTTCTAGGATGAATTTGAATGGAAATTGTTTTTATGAGTTTCAATAGGTTATTGATTTGGTCCACCTGTATCAGGGGTCCTCCAATCCTAAAAAAATTCAGATAAAATAATTTGAGAATATTAATCATGATTAAAATATAATTCCATTATGGTGAAATAATATATATATATATATATATATATATATTTGAATCATGGGATTATGTTCTAACATTAATCATTATAAATCATTTGACGTGCAAGGGTCAAAATTTTAAACTATTAACTTTAAAATATTATTATCTTTTAAATATTAATGTTTGGATAAAGGATGTTGTTGTTAAAAAGATATATTATTTGGAATGAAATATGTTGATATTTTTATATATATTTTTAATTTTTATTTGTAACAATTATATTTTAAATAAAATATATTTTTGGTTAGAAGTTGGTTATTTATTTTTATAATATACAAAATACGTGTCTATTTATCGTTGTTTAAATTTTTAGATTTTTTGTTAGTAGTATTTAAATAATAAATTTACCTATATTATCTTAATTATATATTGTTTTCTGTTTTGTGTTTTTTTTATTCCACAAAATCATTTTTGATTTCATTTATCTATAACATCTATTTTATAATATATAGTATTTTTATGATTGATGATAAATTGATAATGAGCGAGAATACCTAATGAATATACCAAGAATAATTTAATATATTAGTGTGATATTATGTTAATTTAATCCATCATAATAATTAATAATAATAATATAAGGATTTTTTCATTAAATTGATTATAATATAAATTATATAACATGTGAATAATTTTAAATAGATTAGAAATTATTATTTTTAAAAAACCATATTATTAATTATTAATGAATGATTATTTAAGAGTATTATAATGATTACGCATTGGAAATGTTTAAATGGATTTGAAAAATTTAATATTTTTATTAAATTATAATATCATAGAGTATATAGAATGATAAATAAAAACAATTTATGTTTTTATTTTCAATCAAGCTCATGTGTATCATCATGCCCATACACATTGGCCTTTTGAATGTTGTGTAGGGGAGGGGCATCAAGGCCTTAAGTGACATCCCAAAGACAAGAAATGATGGAAATAAATGAAAAGGGCATCAACAATATTTGGGGGTTTATTGTCTCTTATTATGGTAAACTATCCTAATCAGAAAAAACCACATATCCAATATATGATGCATGAGTACAAAATTTTACTATTAAAATAAAAAAAGGATACAACTATATTATAGTAACGTGGAATCCCAAAAAATAGTCAAGAAGAAAAAAAGACATAAAACCCATATCCAAAAATTGAACCCAATAAGAAATCCAGCGTTGACCGAAATATCTAACACCATATTCCTAGAAACAATATCTGGAAGCTTCAATAAATCACTAAGATACCTTAATGTACCTTTATCATGATAGATGACATATTTTAATGTACAATAGTGCACATATAGGTGGTGAGATTACACATAATAAGATTTCACCATTGAATTTATTTATCATTTCACAATGATATAATTTTGAGATATTTTTATAAAAATATGTAAAAAAATATGAATAGTTAAAATGACAGACATAAAACACATTAATGGGGAATGCCTAAAAAATACTTCAAATAATTTAGCATTTTATTTGGAAAATTATTTTCCATGTCCACATATACAACCACACACAAGACGTTAATATTTATAATACTATTGATTGGTAAAATTCACAACCACAAATTTTACCACATTGATGGTGGTAAATCACAAATATTTTATATCCCTTTGAACTAATTCTAACCATTGAATGCCAAAATAATTCCATGTCAATTACCAAAACCCAATTTCCATTCCAATAATTTCACAAAATACAATTTAAATTCTATATGTAATTTTAATAACAACATAACATGATTACAAAACTTATAACAGTTTTAAAAATAGTTTTAAAATTATAATCAAGGGTTTTTTAAATAATAGAAAAACATTCCAAAATTTCCAAGACAATGCTAAAATATGAATTCCCTCAAAATATGCATAATAATTTTAAAAACATTTTATGAAAATTATTTAATTAAATTATTATTTCTTGTTATAATTAAAGTGGATTAGAGTGAGAAAAAAAATTAATCAAAATTTTTGGTGAAAATGAATAATGACATAATAAAACATCATGATATATTCACCACTCATATTCTATTTACTAAATATAATAAAATTTCTCCATAAAATCATCCAAAAAATATATATCTATGCTGGATATACTTGGTCTATAATTACAATAGAGATAATAACATTGGATATAAGATTATCTTGGAAGAATGTTCCCTTACAAATAAATATTGTACTCAATCGCACTTTTATTCACCTATGGATCTCTCCTGGATTGATTATGGTCATCTCACTCAATAGGGGATAAAATGGATATCGAGTTATGAGAATACTAGTAGAAAATTTTCTTATGGATTTAATGTGGGATTGATACACATATAATTGATAGACGACTGTAGGTAGTATGGTTAGGACCCGCATTTCAAAATACTATGTGACAACAGTGAGATTATACTATCCTAACAACATAAATATATTAGTAGGATTGCATCATTAGAAATACCATTTACCATGCATGCATTTCTCACTTTTTCAAGATGTGTAGTTTATAATGGGAAATTGAATTGGTTAGAAAAAAATTGTACTGACTATGCTCCTTTCTAGTTCCCACAGTCATCCCTTGAATAATATCATATAGATTTTGTATTGTTTCTTCTAATGATAAATAAACCAATAACCTCCATAAAATCTTCTAAAATTTTCAAATCATCTTATGAACATCCAAATGCATTCCCAAAATAATATATAAACATAATATACACGAAGAAGGGGTTATAAACCTAATACCATAGTGATATATTCTCCCCAAAATTTTCCATTCCAACCATGGTAATTTGAAAAAACTTCATTCCTAAAAGTCTTGTTGATGTTCCTTTATCATTTATATCTTAGACATCCATGTGTCGTCTTGATTATAATAATTTTTTAATTAAAAATTCACTAGACTAGTACATTAAAAAAAATCATCTCTTCGTAACAGAAAATCTTTACCATCCCAATAATTGACATAACATCTTTCTCATGGTCAACATGATACCATCGAATCGCATAGTCAAAATTTGGTCGGAGATTCTTTAAATGACACATGAAACACAATACGAAATGACATGATCTATGGTGAAAAAGACGTCCAATATTCCACCTCACCTATATGTTATAGTTTCTAAAATGGCATATGTGTCAAGGATATAAATTTATATTCCTTCTAAAATTATGATTCAAAATCTATGGAGAGATTCATTTGAACACAAGATCACTCAACTCAAATAAATAAGGTCATCAATGATGATCTGAATAATATTTTTGATGACTTAGACTAGTGTCCATTATCCCTATCATCAACTAAATATTTTTTATTTTATCATATATAAGGTTTGATCTAATTTTTGAAGATTCTACAGTTTCCAACCAATAGAGTCATTAATGAAAACTATTCTTATTAGTTGATTCTGTAATGACCAATCTTTTTCAAAAGTTACATGTCATTTTTTAAAATTATTAAAATTTATTTTAGTGATTGTAAACATGAAATATATCCAAATTGATTTTCAAGGAGAAGTAGGGAATTGATTAGGGCCCAATTTTCCAAAAACAAATGGTCACAAATACTGTGCCGCATTGTGAGTAGAATCTGGGTTACCTAGCATGAATTGTTTCCTCTAACTGTGTAGGGTGAAATAAAAGTGTGTTGGGAGCCAAACTGTTTGTATAAAACTGTGGGAATCTAGGATCATGACCCAGAAAAAATTTATGTGATTGTTTCATGTATTTCTCAACATTCAGGAAAACATTTGACTTAAATATTTGTGGAAAATAAATATGTAGTGTCTTGAGCATGGATTGCACATATTTTAGTAAATTTTGCAGCCTAACCTTGTGATCCCTATATTAAGTTGAAATTAGTTTTTTCCCATTAATTAATCTTATAGAATAATTTGTATTCTAATTTATTCTTCTTGTAGAAGAAAACATATTTCTTGTGCTATAGCATTAAAAACTTCTCAATATAGGAGTTAAGGAATCTTCAACAATCATTATCTGATTCAAGAACTGAAGGAAGATTTTGAAAGATGATAGAGACCTCTGTAATCCTATCCCTTCATATATATATATGTTAATATATGAATCCATTTTCCTATAATGTGCAATTTATTTTCCGCAGTTTTAGAAATTTCAATCATTTATCATTTTTCATCCAACCTACTCCAAATATAATATCGATATTGAGCGAGGAGTCATCTACAACTTAAAGGTTGATTGTCCCATAATTTTTAATTGAGTTTTGATGCTCCATATCCATTACATTATATTGCACACAAAACGTTTACAATCATTACCTTTATATTGATTTCATCATGTTTAAATGATTATCACAAGTTGATACATGGTCATTGATTATAGTTTAGTAGCTTTTATGTTTATTACCAAAATTATGGACACCCCTTTTGACTTCTATGTTGAATTTCCAATTTTATATAATTTTTTAAAATGAATCAAATGACATTTTAGAATTCTATTGAGATTTTAAATAAAATTCTATTGATATATAATTATTTATAAGAAACCAATGTACCTCTTCTATTCCCTACTCACCTGTAATTGGAATATAAAGTTTTTTGAATTTTATTATTGACCATGTATTCATTTTATTGAATTTAAATCTAAAAAAAGGAATTACTATATGTAGTTAATGGTACAAAAATTTTTGATTTTAATTTATAATGAACGTTGGTCTTTCTTCATTAAATTAAATTGATGGTTTAAATGAAATGTTCAAAGGGTGGGGATTCTATTTATACTATTTACTTCCTTATTAAATGATTAAATGAACTGATATTACTTATTTTTATATATATGATTTGAGAACAAGAAAGAAACAAGGCAAAGAATTTAGTTTTATATTATTTTTTATTATCCAATTTTATAGGATGTTATTTGATTGTAAGGTTCCTATTGATCATAATGATACTCTATTCCCTTATATAGGGTGTTGATAAAGACATCAAACACCAGTGAAACTATTTTTTAAATGGGTTTTATGCAATCTGTCCCCTGTCCGAGTTTTGACATGATGGAAAAGACAGCATACTGATTTAAGAGAATGATTTCTACCAAATATTATGATATATAGGGATTTTACCTTCTTTATTGAACTTAAACAAAAGTTTTAATGGTTATGGATGTTTGAGTAATTACCCATATTGCCATCAACTAGTATTCACGTTATACAAACACTTACATATTCATGTACTTGGTTTATATAGATGGATGTAATATAAAACTAAACTATATATATAAAATTAAAATAAATATAGTGATAGATTGGACAACCTCTCAGAAATAAGATGATGTAGGTTGAAAATTAAGGTTTACATTCGAAACATTAAATTTTTTATTTATTTAATTATCATTTTTAATTATTTATTAATAAAAAAATACTTTTCAGTTATGGGCATTCCTTGGATTACATGTTGAAATATTTTCTTGAGGCATAATTATATTTTATCTCAAAACATAATTGGACTACTTTTGTTAATGAATAATATTATGTTTTCATAGGTACTGATACGGGAATATTCCAAACCACTCATATTTAATATGCATGGCCTATAGATATATCGTAGTAGAATAGTTCTAATAATTGTATTGAGATTCTAGATGAGCATTTGTTGTTCATTTTTTTACATTTTCAAAGAATTGTTGTATGTTTCTATTCGAATTTGTATGTAATAATTTCCTGAATTTATATATATGACACTGCTGAGTGGATATTTGATTATTTTTCAGTGTCCAATTATTTATTCTTCTAGTTATTTTTCATTCTGTTTGTTTATTATAATATATATTCAATTTAATGATTATGATTTTATCTGCTATTCCACCTTGATAAAAGGGTATAACCAACCCACCATAAAACCATTACACCTTCAATAATGGTCAGAAGCATATAGAGTACATGGATGAATGCCTGAGGTGTTTTATCCAACTGACTTGGGATATGGGTTGAGTGGATCCTAGTTCTGGATGTTACAAAGTTTTATCAGATCATTATTTTCTTTTTTTCATAATATATTTGCATTATAAGGAAGACTGAGAGTTATTGGGATTTGAAATTGACCATATTCTAGGTTATAGCTACCCCATATATAGGGTAAACCCAAATTACTTAGGATGGGAAATTATTTTTATTGATTTTTCTATTTATGGTCAATAAGACTTCACTATTAGGTGATGAGGATATCTAATTATGTAATTACTATTGGTATGATTGGAATGATATTTATTTATACTATAAATGAATAGAGGTAAGTTCATTCCATGTTTATAGGATCATCAGTCTAGTTATGGATGTCTATGTCACAACCTGGTCCAATAAGAAAATAGTATTCCAGGTATATGGCCACTTATTTCTATAAATTCATTTTTAATATAGTTTGATGAAATATTTAACTATATGACATATAATATTTCAATATATATTGTTTCTAATAATACTTCCTCCCAGCCATGTGCCAAGGTATGTGGAGTCGTCGTGTGTCGCATAAAAACATGATAGAGTGGTAATTTACTTACATAAGAATATTATTAAAATATTTATATATACGAACTTTTTAGTTATGGACATTTCATGGATTACAGGTACACAACTTTTTTTGTGGCCTAAATATATTTTCTCTGTCAACATTATTGGGCTGATTTTAGTGCCTACGTATATTTCCATTATACTTGTATGGATAATTGAATGTTACACACTATTTTTATTTGATACGATTGACTACAAGACAGATCATAGAAGAAGTGGACCAAGAATAGAATTGAGATTCCAGAGAAACATTTTTGTTGTTATTGTACTTTTTTATAGCATGTTTTCAACTTTTTGTTTCTATTTTTATGTTATAATGAAATAAGTCATTTTATATGAAACAACATAGTGGATGTTGATTATTATTTATTGTTCAATAATGTACTCATCCACTAATATATTTCTCTGTTTATTTATTCATATACATTATTTTTACAATTTATTTATTATAATGGTTGTCCCTTTTGGATAATTGGGTATGTTTTCCCCACAATACTACCTCTACACCCTTGCTGCTAGTTAGTAGCCTCTAGAAGAGGGGAGGCTTTCTTGAGGCCATGCGAACTATTACATTAGGACATGGGATAAGTGGACCCCAGGTTGGGATGTTTAATCATCAAAATGAGGCTATGTGATTATACTTAAGAACTAATATTGTTTAAGAAACAAAATAATAGTAAATTATTGTCCCATGATCCACACTATACATAAAAAAATCTCTATGAATTTCTTATAATGTATGGTTTTTTCCATTCATACTATCCATAATTTTGGGTATGCTAATTCATACTCATAATCATCCTTGATCAAAGTCATTTCTATATGATTTTAAAGAAATGAGTAATAAACATGAAGCATCTTTCCCCCAAAATCCATAAATGAACTCCCTGAATCATAGCAATTATTTAATGTTGATTTTAGAAAAGTCTCCAAGAAAATGAGTTTCATGAACATATATAAAAGGAGAATACATAATGATACAATCCATAATTAACCATATAGAATAGTGTTTTATAAATATCCTTGATAGAAAAAATAAAAAATCCTAGACATGTTCTCCCATTTCCACATTGGAATACATAACCACTAAAATATACAGACAAGTATTTGATTCTATTTGCCTTCATTATTTTATGTGATGCATCAGGAAACATACTCTGCTACATCCGTATTCATACAAACCCACCACGATTTATTTTTCAATGATGTATAGATTTTTTAAATCTAATATAGAACAAATCATATCAAATAGAGGTAAGAAATAATAATTTCTATAGAAGATTACAACATTACAACAATCTAATCTCTATGTTTCAAATATAAATTCTAGTCATTGTTCTAACATTCAATGGCCTTCTCCCCATTATGTTTTGAAAAAATTGTAACATAATTATGATGTGATTACTATGAAACACTATCATAATCAAATAATCAAGAAACAATTTTTGGAATAGAAATTAACAAATTACATTTCAAAAATATTTCTGGATGCATATCCTCTATATTGACATTGGATTCCACTATTCTGAAAAATCATTAGCCAACTAAGCATATGAATTCCTACTAAATGTGACCACAATTATGTTCCCATTCAGGATTATATACCTAACGTTGATTTCAATCCTCTATAGATACTCTATACATCTCTTCTAACTTCAATTAAAATTTCATTACGTGGAAATGTGTTACAAAATCATAGGATCCATAAACATTTTGAATGTCTCACAAAAAATGTAATGATGAAATGACATCAATTCATAGAACAACAAATATAATTACAAATCATGTTTTCTATATTAATTATCTTGTAATAATAACTTCTCGGTGTAATAATAAACAATATGATCTTCTAAATTGATAACACATTGAAAAATATATCTCAATGATTCACAATAGACAACATTTCCAAATATCGAATAAGGAACATTAGAATACAACCTAATGTAGTGATGTCATTATGTTTGGGATATGATTTATTATATTCAATAATCAAATAAAATTGTACATTTTTTTCTCATGGATACTAAATATGGTCAGGAAAATTTTCAATAATCTTGATTAAATCCTCTAGAGTATTTTATTATTCCATGAAAACTACATATCTCACTAAAATTATTTAGTTATTTCCAAAAAATTACATATCTTTTCATTTTTAGAAATATTGAACCTACATTTTAAGAAATTATATATCCATGGAAACGTACCCATATTATCCAAAAAAGAAAAATTTGATAACATGGAACACAAATTAGGTAACCACAATATGCCCAACACAATAATCAATTATTTGTCATGATCTGATTTTTTCCTTGAATACACAAGTTTATCAATAAAAAGGAAAAAAAATCTTTATATCTATAAAATATTAAATTAAAAAATTACATAATTATTTATGCTGCATTTATGATGAAAAAATTAATAATTATATATTTATAATGGTTATATCTACTTTTGAATGTTGTTTTTAGAATAACCCCATCCAAACTCACTATTGGGAAAATACCAAATAAAATTTAAATTCATATTACAACTAAGAACACAAAAATTGTTCAAAAATATCATAAATGTGTGGAAGAGGATTCCAATTATTTATTGTAAAAATGTTATTATTACGACTATCCATATAAAGTGTAAGAGTTCCACCCATATTCTTCACAAATATAACAGGTGATTCACACAATGACGTACTCAGTCTAATGAACCCATTTATTTATAACTATTCTAAATGGATATTAAATTCTTGTAATTATATTTGTTTCAATAAATATAATGTATTTGAGATAATATTAGTCATCGGTAATAGATAATTCCAAATTTTGACATATATTTTGAATTGAAACACATAGATATTTTTAGGGAAATCAATTGGAAACTGAAAAATAATAATTGGAAAATAACCATTCCCAATATAATCCAAATATACCATGGTAAAAGATTGAAACTAATAATATATTGGTCTTACAAACAATACCAAATATTTTTCTTTTCTATAAATTTCATTTCAATATCCATTAATGTGATATTCGAAACCATCTACTGATGTGAAACTAAGAATTGAGGCATAAAAGATCATGTATTCCATATATGTTGTCCACTAATATAAACACAAAATAATTTCATAGAAATACATCTCAATAAAATGTATGTACCAAATAATTCTATACCCAATGATATTTATTTAAAATGAATTGTGAATAAAGTCTCTACAATACCCGTTTATTATAGGTTTTTTGTTTTGAAATTCAAGGAATTAACTCAATAGACACAAAAGTATTACTAGAAACACTAGAGGAATATAATTATTAGGATGAATCCATATCAACAAAAATTTTCATATGTTTAAAATTCAAATGAATTATAACTCTCACAATCAAAGGTTAATTATGATCTTCAATTATCATTTTTATAGCTCCACAAATTTTCAAACTGGTTGGAATTTTCCTTTCTCTTCCATATTTAAATTTCATTAGTTAATGGGTCATTGTGTTACTTTAATTATCTTAAGTTTCCCTCTTCATATCACAAGAATTTTTCTTCCTCACTCTTTATGTCAAATTCTAAAATTATTGAGTAGTGTTAGATGTGTCTCGATCATCCATCCTTGGTGATGTGGAATTATTTTTCAACATATGTCTAATCATTTGTATTTGTTACAATCTTTGGGAAGTTTCACAAAATATCAAATGATATAATGTAGGTAAATACACTAAAAACATCCCAATTTATTTGGGTTGAGTAAAAAGAAATAATAATCCCTTGTTCTGAATGTAATGTGTCCCACAAAACTAGAAGTACATGTACCTCATCCTATTATTCCCAATGTTAGACTTCCAAACTATTCCTGTATTAATTTTTATTCTACAGAAAAATTATTTCCCAATATACCCACTCAATTATAGTTACTGTTTTGACGATATATTTCTAATTAATTAGAAAAATAATAAAAATCAATGAGAGAATATTTTTTATAACCCTTGCTCAAAAAATTCATTCCATCAAGAATACAGCAATAGGAAATCATTTGAAAAGTGGTGTGAATTCATACATTTAGCTATATACTCTCTATCTCTCTAAGATATTCTATTTTTATAGCAATATATGTTTTTTGATCTAAAAATATGATACTTGTAAGAATATAATTTCATGTTAATATGTTTTAAAAAATAATTCATGCCATTCCTTGGTAAAATAAAATATAACATCTAATTTTCACCATTTCCATGGATATCATCGCACATATACATTTCCATAATTATTTTCAACATTTATGGAGTAGCTTGTAAATAGAATATTTGATTCTTCTTTTTTACACATAATACAAGATTTTTTAGTCATGGAATTCCCCCAAATGATGGGAGGTTTATTCTTTTCTTACATAACATAATGGATCACATTCCAGGGTTTATTATTCTAATTATTCTTATCCATGAGTAGGAAATAATAGAAAATTCATTAAACTGGATGTTGGTCCCCCTATGTATCAAGTGAAATCCCATCTTTATAATCCTTTTAGGAATTTTTTTCAATGATGCTTACCTAGTGAGATTCACAATAAATGTAACAGAACATTATTTACTCTTACACACTACGAACCAAAGGTTTAGATATTTAAATTTTCCACAAAAAAATTATTAAAACATATCCTTAAACAATTGATCAATCGTCTATATTTCAAAAAATATAAAAAATATATTTATAATTATTTAAAAAATTAACAATTTTATATTTTAAAAATGAATGTTTTTAAGAATTTATTGAAGTATTTTAATAATAATGAAAAATAAAATCCTCTTTGGATGTCTTTAATTAAATTCATGTCATGAATATATAATCATATAAAACTATTAATATTATTTATTAAATTACATAGAATTTTATAAAGAAGTTTATTTACCCAATCGTAATTATAACATAATTAAAAATATATAGAGGCAAAATATGTATTTTCTTGTTATAAAATTCGTAATACTTACTACAATTAATCAATATAGAGTGATTTTATTTCCAATTACATGATAAATCAAAATAGAAACTGTTTTCTATACCACAGAACATATAATGGTTCTATGATAATTCCCAGAAATATTAATGTAAAAAATTATGTAGATTCAAATTTCCTTAAAATTTATTTATACTGCCCATGACTGGTAGAATAGGTGACGTCCAAGATAGATAATATTTTTGACACCCCACCCCTCCTCATTTTCTTGATTAGTGTCCTGGGACATAACTGAACTTATTTGAAATCCTCTATAAACCAATCGTTGCAAATAAATTTCACGTTCCATAGTAACAATTGTGTGGATAATGCTCTCTATAATATATAAAGAATACAACCCAAACAAAATAACCAAGAAAACTCTATATGAATAATGAAAATAAAATGAAACTAAAAACATAACCAAAAAAACAAATCAATGATTAATCAAATACAGAAATAAATTCCCAAGAGGGCCAAAAGAAAACAAACACAAAATTAAAATGATAAAAAACATATAAAAACCCACCCTCTACATGATCATTTACATAGTATCATTAAGAATCACTAATGAATTTATATGAAATTAATTTACAATGTTCTCAAAATATGGAATCTAGAAATTATTAAAAATACTGAATTAGTTAATTGAGTCTAAAAAATATTGATCCTCTACAATGAAATCGCATATCACACTACTATGAAAAATATTGTCTATACATTTTTATAAAATAGTTTCATGTACTATAAACGGATCATATCGGATCCAAAAACTAGTTTTTGAATTAAAGAATAAAAAACTTAAATTAAACCATCAAGAATATTATTTGGAACATCCATTTATATGTCCACACACACAAATACAAAAACAAAAAAACACTCAATATTTGTGTTAGATTTTATAGAATATCGTCACATCCATAATTCATCTAACATTTATATTAGTACAACATGACAATCATATATCCATTTCAAATCACAATAAAACATGTATGAATATAACCTTATATGTCATTTAAAAAAACAAAATTTCTATTCCACCCATTACACATAAGTGAATTACCACCGATTAATGAATTTTAATACAACCATACATGCATCAAAACAAAGTAAAATTTAAAAACATCATACTAATATTATAAAAAAAGGTTTTTATAAGAAAAATTAAATTTTTCAAAATTTCCAAGACAATACCCAATCATGATATCGATCAAATGAAACAAAATAGATTCATAACCATTTTTAGAAAAAAAATTAAATTATAACTAATCCTATAATTTTGAAATCTAATGGAGTCGATATAAAATACATGTATCTCCAAATGGTTTTCAATGTTGATGAATGATACATAAAAAATTCATTATCCAAACAAAAATTATGTACCCTTCACTACAAAAAATATCATTACATCATAAAATAATCCATATCACATAGATATATACAATAATAACAACATATATTGTTCTGAGAGACAGAGAGATAACCCATTGATAAATTATTAGTGAGTAATAAAAAGAAATTTTTTATGAATTCGACCCTTCAAGACACATTGATTCTCCTATGGTTCTATCTTGGATTAGAGTGGATCATCTATCAAACAATTGGAGAAAATGAAATTTGAGTTATGGGACGATTTAATGAAAAAAGAAGTCTTTTGGGGCAAATTAAAATTATATTTACTACTTATGGAGGGATAATTATACACTTCTTAGTAAGGCTACAGGGTTTGGTAAACTATAAACCAAATGTGTGGGGTTAATATCATAACTACATACCACACATGGATGGAATTTACAGTTTGAAAAATCATGAACCAATGATAGATCTTTCTATATTTCAATATTCATGATTTATCTTGATAATTTGCATTGTTTGGCTAAACAGTATACCATTTTTCTAGTTACTGATTTCTCCCTAAAAACTAACATAGTTTCCTATAGATTGTGCAATATTTATAAAAGTTGTAAAGAAAATGTGAACCACTAGAAAAGCCTCTATGACATTACTAAACCCTTCAGAACCTCTGGAAGAATAACCCAAACATAATATATACTAAAATAGATGAATAATGGATTATGTTACTACAATAGGTGGTTATACATAATATTTTTGATTTAGAAAATTTTGATTGAAAAAATATTAAATATTAAATTATTTTGTTTAAAATTTAAAATTATTTTGTTTAAAAATTTAAATTATATTATATTGTTTTATGAGGGGCCTACATTATTTACATTTTTTTGATATAAAAGATATCCTTAATAGGGGATTTTTTCAAGTAATATACATTTTATATTATTTTTATAATAAACATGTCTACTTATGATATAGATATTTTCATGATTTTTTTATTGTATTTAGAACTAAAAGTCATAAATATTTTCATAGTATCACTATAGAGTAAAATTTATATATCCATGTTAGTTTACCTTTTAGATAATTATGAGACTTTTTCAAGAGGAGAAGAAAAAATTTATGTGTGGTATAATATATCCTTATCTAATATAACATTAAAATATTTCATTCAATATTACTTGACGAATATTTAATAAATTGGATTTTTTAAAAAATAATATATGTTTATTTTTATTATAACTTATGATCAACCATTGGTTTGGATGATAAGAAATTTGAATTTCTAAATAAAAAAAAAATTCATGAAATTAATTTTATATGGTAATTGAAACATATTTCTATCTTACAAAAATATTATCAATAATTTTAAATTTCAACCATAAAACATTATGATTCACTGTTGATGAAGATAAATAATTCACTAAATCATTCAATTTTGTCTAATAATTTCAGTTTTTTATTCTTAAAGTCATTATAATTTAAATTTAATATCATTAATATTATTTAACAATAATATATATAGAGAAATCATAAAATAAAATCTAATTTTTATTTGAATATTCATTGAAATTTAATAAGATACAAAATATTTCATATATTATGGATACATTTATTTTAATTTTTGTGTGCCCTTTTTGAAAAAAAATTAAAATATTTGTATTCACATAAAAATAATTATTCTAAACATATAATCAATTACTTATAGAAATATGGATTTTATAGAAAATGGTTCATCCCAACTTGTATAATTTTATACATAAATTGGTTTATAGTTTATTTTTTAATTATTCTACAATATCCATCATTGGTAGATTTTAATTACATTTTACATTTTTTTTGTTATACAATTTAGTTTTGATAAAATGAATTAGTAATTTTTTGGACATTATGTTATTACTATTTTTATAATTATTAGTTCTATTTTTAAATGGATGAATTTATTTTTTTCATCAATATAAAAACAATAAATATTTTCGAGTATGATTAATATGGTGTATAATTTCTATATTGAAATTAAGTATTATTTGAATATATTTTTAAACATTTCTGATTTATTATGGAAATTTCCAATTAAATATTATGAATTATATTATTATTTTTTATAGAAATTTTTATTAATAAAAATATAAATTTTAGGTATAATATTCTATGATTACTATCAATAAGTATTTAGCGTCATATAGTGTATTTAAAATTACATTTATTATATTTAGTTATGTTATTTAATAATATAGTGTTTCATTTTTTAGTAAAAAAATGGTTTTTAAACTAATATTATATGAACTAGAAATCATAATTTATATTATATTATGTTTGACATTATAAAAATTTGGTATGAAAACTAAAATAATAATATCTTCTGAGTTTAACTACACCAAATTTTTACACTTTAAGGTATTTTAATAGTGCAACATGATGAGTTATTTTTTTAATTATAATGTGGTATTGATTTGATTATTTTTAAAAGGGAACTATATAATTTATTTTCATTGAATATATTTGGAAAATGAATTTTTATAATGAATAAGTAAAATTCATAGTGATATATTTTATAGATAAGATACTAATGTACATAGTAGTTAAATAAATATTATTCAAACTGGGCATGTATAATCTATTCCAATTTACTTAGGGAGGTTGCGTAGATATTTTAATATAATCCCCATTCTTGTTTTCTCAAAGAAATATTTTTATAGAAGTTATGGTGAATGAGTATCTAACTTTCTATCAAATAGAAAAAATATAGAATAAAAAACATATTTAAAATTCACTAATATTATTAGATAATCCTTGGAAAGAACCTAATTAACCTATATAGGTATAGTGTACTAGAATCATGAATGCAGATAAAACATTCTAATCCATGAAATCACTATAAAAACAATGTATCCAGGAATTCGAAAGCGGAATCCCATGAAATGCCTGATTTTGAAAATCATTTTTCTCAACTGCATATACTATTCATTATTATACTATAACTAAATTATCATATTTTTCTTCATTTTCACCACTTACTACTCTTCCTATTATGTTAGAACAATTATATATACTCAACACCAATTGAAATTATTTTTTATCTTTTTTGATAATCCATCATGTATATTTTTCATATTTTATTCAATAATACTATCGATTATTTATTTTTCTATAATGTAATGTATAAAAGTATAGTATTAAATTTGATTCATTCAAATATGTAATGTATTATTCTATACATTATGCATATTTCAAATTCGTTTTTTTGGAATGTAACCACTATAATATATTTTTCATCTTCCCTTTAACAACTGATTATTATTCATCATTATTTTGAACAGTTGTGATAAAATTTTCATATAACACCATATTATTTTATATATTTTTTAATTGAAATAAAGTTAATATATTAGATATTTATTCAAACATGGAACATTGAGTCTAAATGAAAATTAATTAAGTATACTATTGTAAAAAGGAACATAAATTAGTGGGAATAAATAAAAATAACCAATTAAAATAAAAATTTGTTATTTTAAAAAATAGTGAAAATTCATTTATTATTCAATCATATATATTTTCTTAATTTTCAAAAAAGGAACTTTCTTCTTAAAAAAAAATTTTTCTGCAAAAGTGCTATTTATTTCATTTTCCTAATAGTAAATTTAATAAATGAAAACAATTTTAATAATTTTATTTGATTAAATAAATACAATTTTTCATGTAAACCTGATAATTTTATCTTATGGTGAGATTAGTTAATATTTCTAAAAAAAATATTTTTCATTGACAAATTGAAAATAGATATTTCAGTAAAAGATATCAATTATTTCCAACTAAATGACCCATTATCTTTCGAATGTAATACTAAATTAAAATAAGTATTCATTAATTTTATTCATTATAATTAATTACATACGAATCATTATTATAATTTATTTTATGATGTGTTATTTATTTTCAATAGAAGACATGTCTAAAAATTGTTTTTAGAAAAACATTGTTTTTTCATATTATGTAATATTAAACAATTTCAATTTATTTGTTTTATTAATATATATTTTTTTATAAAAAAATAATATATTTTAACAATTATTTGATTATTTTATTAAGGAATATAATGAATTAAAATTAGGTTTTATGGTTACAAATTCAATTTTCTAAAATAAATTTCCACTGTAGATTTGATTATTTATTTAAAATTATATTATTATATATTGAGAAATTGAATCCAGAAAATAGGATTCCATATTTATAATTAGAATAATTAATTTAATTCACTATGGTCAATGTAACATCATGTTAACTTATAAGGGTATGTTTCATGATCTTCTAATTCACCTTTTGGTCTAAAAATGTTAAATATTATTAGAGGAGTTTTGAAAGTTTTACTCTAGATTAGAGAATAAGTACATTCCATGTACCTAATGTACAAGTTGGGTACATCGATCTGGTTTTAGGTAGTGAATGGGGGTGATCATTTTGTGAGCTGGTACACATCATATACTTGATGTACATGTCAGGAATGGTTTTAATATATCATTTTTAACCTGAGATGACAAGTTTTCAGTGTATCTTATCCTACATGGACTACACATCGTGGCCAAGGTGTATACATCATGACCTGGGCTGTGTCCAACATTAAAAATACATGATCAGCTATTTTTATTAGTTCATCCATTCGTATTTTTGTTACTCTCGAGCATATAATTTTCCTTGGAGATTTTAAGTGGTTCATTCCCTTCTAAATCCAACAGATCAGCAATCGATCTCCAATGATATTATGAAACATCTCTTCAGGTAAGTGTTCTCTCATATTCTTTCTTGTGATTGACCGTTATACTTCCCTAGGAATTCATTATTAGATTTTTATACTTCAGATGGATGTTTCTTGTTGTCCTCATATTGATCCATTGTGAGATATTGTCTCAATGTCAGTTCCTTGGATAATTTTAGTGAATCATACATTTATTCTTGAGGTATGTGGTATTTATTCTATCCTCTAATTATTTGTATTCAATTTTTGAATAAATCCATTGAGCGGTGGTTTTGATTCGAGGTCCTTCGTTGATGACATTGTTTGGTTTCATTGCTTTTGGATTCCATTGTGGGCATGACTGACCTGAATATATAAGTAAGTGGTTCTGTCTTTAAACTATGATAATGATATTGTGGTTTCGTTGATTTTGTATGTTTGATTTTTGATATTTAATAATTTTTGTTTTTTATTGATTGTTGGGTGTGTTGAAAAAGAGTATTTTTAATGAAAAATGAGGTTTCTATAGATTTTGTTAAATTTATTGTGAAATGGTTTTGAATGGTTTTTAAAAAATTGAAATTGAATTGGGAAAAGAAGAACATTGGTTTCCTTGGGTACTTAGGTGGAATTTTTACCGTGAAGTCATCATCCATTAATTTTTTATTATCAAGTAGGATTATATTTGTACATTCCTCAATTTCCTAGGCATCTTGTTCTAGGGAATCAATATTGACATTTTTGGTAGTTTACTCATGGGGTATTACTCTTATTCCATGAATCGTTTATCTAGTATCAGATTTGTGCACACGATTATTTAGTACAATTAGTCTTCTTCCTAGACAAGTAGTATTCCTTAGTGTTGTGATACATGTGATTCTATTTTTTATTGATTATCTTCATGAGTTAGACTTGATATGCCTGTTTATGCTTGTGGAAAATGAAAAGGAAAATTTTCTTTCAAACTAATATACCTACATTTGTTTATAATAGTAGAAAAATTTAAATTTTACAATGTTTTCAATAAAAATTACTTAATTCTTCTCATTCCATATTGTTAATTTTATATAAGAATAAAAAAATTGTTATATAGAGACTTCATATTGAACACATGTGTGGGATCCTACTGAGATTATTAGCTCACACCCTATGCACTTCTTTTTTGGTGAAAAGTCCATTGTTTTTCTTCTCATGTAGTGAAAGGCAAGGCACTTTAGTGAAGCTGTGAGGTTCATCTCAGCTGGGATGGTAATATGAAGTGAGATGGTTGGTTTTTTACATGTGATCATTGGAGTAGATTTTTTGTATTGATTCCCTTACAGTTAGACATGACTATTGATGTTTTAGATGTCGTTTCAGTTGTTCGGTTTCCATTGTTTTCATTATAGTTATTGCATATAATTTTCTAGCTTTCCTATTTTATGTTCCATCTCTTTATATGTATTCCATGTGTTTGTTCATATTTGCAGAGAACAATCCTACTGATTTTTCATTTAATGACTGGGTTCTTCTTTCCTTCCCATGGGGATCAGGAACGCCCATCAGGTATGTGAATGATCAGGATAGGCACTGGGTATGAGGGTAACCAAGACATTTCATTACAGTTTGGTATCAAAGCCATGTTTTCTCACAAGAATATTTTTTGGTGTGATATGTTAGATTCGAGATAGGTTTTTCGGAACAAAATAGGTCTATAGCAAAGTGTTCATGTCCAGTTCATGTTGTGATGAGAATCGTGTTACTAGGGGTTGTTGGAATATGTTTCATTAGTGTTGGTTTTTTCTTTTAAAATATCAATGTTTTTTATTGACCTTTTATTATTAAATAAGATCTCGTCGGTGTCTAATTGTTATTCGATTTTGGAGTGTAGTAGAATGCCTATAAGATGTCTTTCATTCGTTCATCAAGATAGTGCAGCTAATGATCCTTATGGGAATCCGACTATAGATCTGAATCTCATTAAGATGATTGTATGAGCAATATGTGATATTTATTAATATTTTTTATGAGTTCAGTATGTAGTAGCTGAGGTACAACCACGAGATGGAGGGGGAATAGATGGATCTTGAGAGTTCTTTCATGAGAACCGTTGTCTTTTAATGGGATAATTAAATCTCATGAGGTGGATGATTGAATGGATATGATTAATCAAATATTCGACTTATAGGACACACTTTAGAATATCATGGTGAAGTGCATAGTGTTTATACTCGAGGGTTCTGGAATGCGTTAGTGGGGCTCTATGGTCCAAGTAGACAGACACGTTGGATAAGATTGGATGGGAATCAAAAGCCTTTTTTTTCAGCAGTTTTATCTAGATTTTATGATGTTGGATAATATATGGAGTTCTTATCATTGCAACAGGATGACCATTCAGTGTCAGACTACACCAACTTGTTTGATGATCTTTTATGTTTTCCTCTAGACGTGTTAATGAATGACTAGTTAAAGGCACATAAGTACCTTAATGTTTTTTTCAGATATTAGATCACATATGTTCAGGTTGAAGAGTTTTTCATATACAGAGACAGTTGAAAACGAAATGATAGAAGAGATGTACATGTATGGTATGTTCAACATTACCAACTCTTCTCATCCAACTGTTGATAGCTTCCATGGGTATATGGGATGAAGTGTAAGTGCCAAGACCGTCTCATGAGTAATGTTACTGTTTCTTAGTAGAAATCCTCATTCACACCATCTGTTGCAACTAGTAGTGTGACTTTGACTAGAAATCAGTGCCGCAAGGGAGTCACACAAGACCATATTGTACTATGCATGCGAAGACATGAAATAATAAAGGATGTGAGGGGCATCTACATCATTTCTATAAGGAGATGAATATGCCTCTTTATGGCCATGGTTCATCCGCTCCAAAGGCTATTGTGGTGTGTTAAAAAGCTTCATGGACTATAAGGATATAGCCACTAGGGACAATAGTGATTAATTTTAATATAGTAGATGAGTGACCAATGTATGTTGTGTTATTGTTGCAAAAAAATACATTTATGCTCATTATTGAATCATTAATAGAAACTAATTTGGTTGATAGCAATGCATCCCAATCGTTTATATCATCATGTTTTTTATATGCTTTTACTTCCAATAGATCTTATTTTCTTAACAATGGATATAGAAACATCTCATAGAATGAGGAAAGAGATAGGGTTCCAGTATCTTTCTTCTTCGTTTACAATAGCTATCAGGGAGTTAGTTTACAATTTTTGTGTTCTTGATCTAGATCTATTTTATGGAAACATCTGTATGGATTGGTATGTCACACATCGAGCTGAGGATGATTGTTATCATTAGAATTCTTTTTTTCATACTACTGATGAGATATCTAATGTGTTTATGGGAGATTGGTACCTGGGCTCAGGTCATATAGGACCATCCCATCCTATATCTCAAGAGTGTGTTGGTTGTTATTTTTGTGTTTTTGCCCGATGATGTTTCTTCAATTGAATATATTCATGTTGTGGTCAAATACATTCCTGATATTTTTCTTGAGGAATTCGATGGTCTTCCTCTAGATAGGGAGGTAGAGTTCATGATTGACATGGCACCTGGTATGTAGCCGATATCGAGGCCTTCTTATCCCAGGGTACCAGCAGAGATAAAAGATCATAGGATTGAGTTGTAAGACATGTTAGAGAATGTTTATTATCCCCTCCGTTTCCCTTGGGAATCCCCTATAATAATTTTCATGAAAGTAGATGGTTCACATAGGTTATGTGTGGACTATTAGATGTAAAACTGGGGAAAAATAAGGGAAAATATCTGTTGACATAGGTGGATTATTTGTTTGATCTGTTGAAAGGGGAAAAGTGGTTTTCAGAGATTTATCATTGTTCCAGATATCATCATCTCAGATTCTGGGAGTTTGATATAGCAAATACATCCTAAAAGAGTATGTATGTCCAATATTAATATCTTGTGATTCATTTCAGTCAAAATAATTCTTTTATAGTTATTATGCCCTTGATGAATCAAATATTTCACCAATAGCGTGGCACTTTTGTTGTAAATTTTACTGAAGATATTCTATTTTATTAAATGTTCAATCATTATAATGAGAAAAATATGAATATGGTTCTGGAGGTTTTGAGAAATCACCATCTGTATGGAATGATTTAAAAATGTAATTTCTAAATTTGAGAAGTGTATTTCATGGGGAAATTAATTTTAGATCATGTATTATCAGTTCATCAAAAGATGGTAAAATATGTTTTTTCCTAGAAGGAACCAAAATATGGATATTGTATACAAAGATTCCTAGTTTGAGATGGACACAACCATCAGCTCATCTAGGATTTATCAAAGATAGACTCACCATTGTATGATCTTACCATGAAAGTGGTAAAATTATCTTGTGATGAAAGGTTTCAGCATTCTTTCGATGAAGTGAAATGACTACTGGCATCAACGTATATTCTGATGTTACCTGAGCCTAATAAGGGGTTCATATTGCTTTTTGATGGATCTGGTGCTTATTTATAATTCGTGATTCTTCATGATGGTAACATGGTATCATATGGATATCATCAACTCTGATAACATTAAAAAAACTACATTACTCATGTTTTAGAGCTTACTATGGTGATTCATGTGCATAAATGATGGAGGCACTATCTCATTTGGGAGATGTACACAGTTTTCTATGATCATAGTAGTCTGAGATATATATTTTCTTATAAATACATGAAAATTAGATAGAGATGATGGGTATAATACCTTAAAACACTTTACATTGACATTTACTACACTTTAGTGAAGGGTAATGTAGTTATAGATGCAATACAGAAGAAGGTACCATCACATGATATTTTGAAGTCAAAGGAGGAGTAGAATTGTAATTTCTGAGATTTTACATTTATTATTTTTAAATATTATATGGAATTATTTCGAGACTGGGCGCGAAAAGGGCACATCATTCCAAGTTCCAGTGAGCCCGGAATGGTGGTTTGAACTTTTTTTGTTAAGTGAGTCGGCACTTGTGCGCAGTTGTGGCAGTTTCCAAACATATGCCTATATTAAAAATCTGAGCGCACCGTTGCATCTAGGACGACGACTTTACCTATGAATGAGGATAACCTCGACTGGCGCGGGACAAGGGAAAAAGTTAATTTCCGGACATTTTAAGTAAAATAAAATAAAATAAATTAACCAGTTTATTTTATTTCGTTTAAGGAAACATCCGCTGCAGCGTGGCGACGGTGCAACTGTTTCCTAAATTAATGATGCGTCATAATAAATTCAAAACGGAAAGTCAACATCATTATTTATGCCGTGTAATTAAATGTCAACTTGTTTCCCTTTTAATGGGTTAACCAATTGTTGTTTGTTGGAAACCCTTGCGAGAACCTCTGCCGAATCCATGAGGCGTTGGAGCTATTCTCGATCACAAATGACAACGGATCAAAATAAAGGATCGGTGCGCCGACATTGAAGGAGAACAACGACAAAGGCAGCACGACGCCTTCGTCAACGATCGATCCTTTCAAAAGGCAGGGGTTGTTGTTGTGATTTTCTTTTCCCCGTATTGGAATTTAAAAGACAAACGTGGATTAACCACAAAAAAGTTTATCTGCGGATTCGTACGTTCTTGCAAGAGTGTTTTCTTTGGGATGTTTTTGGGTAAATAAATCCATGCTTTATATTCATGTTGATCTCTGCTCCATTTAAACCTATTAATGAGAGCGGATCAACGTCGTGACAACTACGGTGGATGTTCGTTCCTCAATTTTTTTATTTGGATCTCTTCCTCCTTTTTCTACGCACGTTCTTCGCGTTCTATGCGGGGTGACGGACAACGGATCATTGGGCATCCTTTTTGCAATGCAAAGATCGCAAATCAAAGGTTAGACAATGCAACGACCTTGTGGAGGTGCGACGATGATGGTGGATGATGAATCAGACCAGATCCCAAAGGGAGTTCTTCGAGCGTTCTTCGCACGAGAAGATCAATCATGTTTTTGGAGCCGATCGGATGCCCGAAAATGACAGAAACAACTTTGTGGTGTCAGGGAAACCAAAACCTGATGTATTCATGGTGATTGAATGGCTGGATCAATGATCGGAGCACCACAGGAGGTGCGATGGTGGAGGTCTGCGTTTCTGGAAATTTCCAGAATACATGGCGTGTACTTCAGAAGAACACGTCGTGTAGTTCTGATGGTGGATGCTAGGGTTTCAGGGTTAGAGAAGGATCACACAGCGTGTGACCCTGGTCACACTATGTGTTGGACCTTTCCTGAAGCTTGGCGTGTACTTTGGGTTGTACATGGACATGGGATGTTCTACACGGCTTTAGGCGGCACGGTGTGTACAGCTCGGCAGAGGTGGCTACGCAGATCTCGGCCTGTATCCCAAGGATACACGGACACGGGATGGAGTACACGACCGTGTACTCCCTCACCCGGCCAAGCGAGGTCACCAGTGCAGGTCACCCCGTGTACAGATTTCATGGGTTGGAGTACATGGGTTGGTGACCGTGTACGGGCACATGGCCAGAGTACACAGAGCCATCCCCAATGACCCAGACACGGTGTGTACTATGTACTACAAGACCTGTATAATGTTTTCTACATGACCAGCCTCACGAAACGGGTCGTTATACACGGGCATTACCCGGGGTCGGACAACATGGCGGGAATCTTTTCTACATGTTGTGTACGTTTTGGAGAACAGATTGGTCATTGTGTTCACCATGCCTTGAACATCATTCTTTTGGGTTAGTGCCCCTTCTTCTTTTCCCCTGATGGTCAGGCATCATTCCCTCACACCGGATTATGATCCCTTCAGCAGGACTTTTCTGTGATAGAGTTAGGCATCCATCTGAGAGGCCCATATTGAGATCCTCTATCCATTCCAGACCCTAGGTAGAGTCAGGCATCGGCATGGCCAACTTTACCGGGCGTTGATCCTCTACCTTGCAGGTGAATTCCGGATGATCGAGATATCCTCCATGGCCCTGGAAGTGATCCTCATCTGTGTATAGATATCTCTCCCACTCGGGAGTGTGTCTCCCGTAATGAGTGCTTCTATCTATCGTAACCCTTCCACTCAGGAGTGTGTCTCCCGTAATGAGTGTAGCTATATCTCGTGATGGTTCCTGACAAACATAACTTCTAGGACGGATGTCATCAGAACTATAGGACTCATGGAGTGTGTTCTCCCAGAATGAGTGCATCACGAAATCTTCAAAAAGAATCCCGTGCGGGGTATGCAGTTGCGTGACTTGTCTCTCGACCATGGGTCTGGGTTTTGAGTATATCTGGTTTGTTTCATATGTTCTGTAATCATATATTATGAATATTTACTGTACCTTTACATTCTGTACTGCTTTGTGGTTTTTGGGGTCCTCTACTGAGTTTTGTTATACTCACCCCTGCACGGGCTTTGCCCACACTTCTAGTGACTTGTGAAGACGAGTAGCCTTTTGACAGAGTCCAGGGCAGACCAGGACAGGACCAAGCTTTTTGAGTTTCCTACAGGCCGAGGCATTCCTATGCCTATGAGTAGCAGTCCCGGTACCATTGTGCTTACAGGTTGGACTTTGTTGTTTTTTCCAGACTCTTTTTTTGGTGGTCTTGTATTCTGGTCCAGTTTACTTTTACAGTACTCTACCTTTCGTCGTGCTCTGTTGGTTGGGTATAGTCGTATGCATCCATTTTTGTTCATTAGTTTTTTACATTTCAGCATTTGTGGGCATGGAGATGTGTGTGTGTGTGTACAGGTACTTAGGAAATGCCTCCCATGTTAGTGGCATACCTACTTGGTGCTCGTCACCAGCCCCTGGCCTATTGGAGGAAAGCTTGGGGAGTCACGGCGTGGGCCCCACCAGGACGGGTCGTGACAGAGTGGTATTAGAGGTGGTCATTTCTACCTTAGGACCAAGTTTCTGTGAGTTTGGTTGGGGGAAACAGTGTTGAGTGTTTCGGGTTCGACTTTTAGGCCAGAAACTCCAGTGTTTGTGTGGCGGCCGACGTATCCATACACCAGGACTCTGATAAACTACTTTTTGACCCGGTTCACAAAAACACTGGTTTCGGGGAAATAAAAAGGTTCATGCATCATATAGGAATGGGTTGTGTCTTCCATATCCTTAGTGTCATCTATCTAGATATACTCATTGAACGTGGCACATCTTGTTTCTTTACAGGATGCCTTCACAATTCTTACCCGCTAGGATTCAGCATCATGATCACGAGGATGACCCCCTCAATGATGAGGCTTTAATACAGGGACTAGTTCCCCAGGAATTGCCACCAGGTGGTGCACCTGCTATACCACCACCCGTGGAGTAGCCAGTGGTACCAGCGGTACCGATCGGTGAGGAGCGCATGCTCAGTGCGATCCATGAGTTTCAGAGATAGAGGCCCCTCAGGTTCTGAGAAGAGCCCGACCCTCAGGTGGATGAGGACTGGCTTGAGGTCGTGACCATAGTTTTTTGTCTAGTGAGGACACCAGCAGACCAGATGGTGATCCTAGGAGTAATCCCTCTTCAGGTTTCGGCCGGACGATGGTGGAGTCTGACCACACAGACTCACGATGAGGAGACTCTTTCATGGATGGAGTTTGAGCGACTCTTCAGCGAGATGTTATCTCCAGTTATAGTGAGAGTTGTGTGCATCCAAGAGCTTCTTCAGCTAAAGCAAGGCAGTATGACGGTGGCTGACTATTCATTGAGGTTCACCAACCATGCCAGGTACTCGATGGATATGGGCAGGGACCAATACTTCAGGTCTCGGACCATTGAGCGATGTCTACGGCGAGACATCTGAGCTAGTGTCGTGCTTCTATTCATATCGACCTATGCTGGAGTGCTCGAGCGGGCCTTAGTGATTGAGAGCTTCTTAGCGGAGCAGAGACAGCCACCGGCAGTCAGCAGCAGGAAGATAGGTGTGGAGACATCGGCAGTAGGGAGCCGATGTCAGACACATGGATCTGGACATGGGAGACATCATAGGAGGACCCAGGACCGAGGATCGACAGTCCAAGGCTCTCAGGATGGATCCAATAATCCTAGGGAGAAGCGATGTTATGCATGCGATGGTAGGGGGCATGTCTCAAGAGATTTCATGGCACGTCGGGCAGCTGACAAGGAGGTAGTGGATGGACCACCGAGACAGAGGCAGAGAACGGAGCAGGAAGATCCTCTAGGCGGTGGACGTGGCAGAGGAGCTGGGAGAGATAAAGGTGGTGGCAGAACCTTCGACTTACTTCCGCCACCACCCCTAGGAGGTTGGCACCAGGCTCAGGGAGCTGGGGGACAAGGACGAGGATAGCTGCATGCGGTCAAGGCACATGACCAAGGGTCTTCAGGGGTGATTCGAGGAACGATCTGTTGTCTTTTCTACTTTATTTTCCATTCTCATAGACACAGGTGCCAGTCATTCCCTCATAGCCACATGTTTTGTACAAAACCTAGAAATTCCGGTAGAACCGTTGACTCGATCCTTATGATTGGAGACACCTACGATAGGAGACTCGACGATCACGCACCTTTACAGACGGTGTGATCTTACCCTTGGAGGCGAGTGTTTCGGTTGGAACCTCTTGGTGGTAGCGTCGATGCCTTACAAAGTCATTCTCGGTATGGATTGGTTATCTTCTGTCCATGACCAGATTGACTATTTTAGGCAAAAAGTGTGGTGTGTCCGCTGTGATGGAACAAGGTTTTCCTTTGTCAGAGAAAAGGATTCCCAGACATCACAAAGTGGGATCATGCATAGGAGGGGGAACCCGATCACTCATGAGTTGGCTAGCCTTACCCTCGGCACAGTAGATGTTGTGAGCTCTCAGTTCCCAGTAGTGGTGGCGGAGTATGAAGACGTCTTTCCAGAAGATGTTCCAGGGTTAGCTCCCCACTGGTAAATTGACATCTACACCGACTTACACCTTGGTACGACACCGATTTCCTCATCGGCTTATCGGATGGCTCCCGCAGAGCTTCATGAGTTAGGGGTGTAGTTGGAGGATTTGCAGAGCAAGGATTTCGTGAGACCCAGCGTTTCACCCTGGGCTGCCCCGGACATGTTTTCCAAGATGGTAGAAGAGAGACTGAGGTTGTGCGTGGATTACCAGCTCCTGAACTAGGTGACGGTGAAGAACAAGTATCCATTGTCAAGAATAGATGACCTCTTCGATCAGCTAAGAGGGGCTCAGTTGTTCTAGAAGGTTTATATTCAATCAGGCCTTCACCAGCTATTAGTGCGGGATGAGGATATACCGAAGACAGCTTTTAGATGTCTCTACGGTCACTATGAGTACTTGGTGATTCCATTTGGTGTGACGAACGCCCCCATAGTGTTCATGGGGTTTATGAACCGGATCTTCTAGCCATACATGGACCGGTTCGTAGTGGACTTCATCGATGACATCCTTGTGTACTCGGCATCATATGAGGAGCATGCGAGACACCTACAGATGGTTCTGGACGTACTCTGAGGGAACCAGCTTTATGAAAAGCTCTCGAAGTGTCAGTTCTGGATTCTAGATGTCCACTTTCTGGGACATGTCATCTCATCATATGGAGTAGCTGTGGACCCATCCAAGGTGGAGGTTGTGTTAGCATGGGAGCCACCTCGGAGCGTGACAGAGGTGTGAAGCTTCATTGGGTTGGAAGGATATTAACAGAGATTCATCCCTGATTTCTACTAGATATCAGCACCGATGACAGCCTTGACTAGGAAGGGGAAATCCTTCGTGTGGACAGAAAAGTGCTAGCAGGATATTGAGCAGCTAAGACAGAGTTTGATGAGAACCCTAGTCTTGATATTGCCGGAGGAGTGTGTCAAGTACATATTTTTTTGCAACGCCTCAGGGACCGGGCTCTGCTGTGTCCGGATGCAGCGGAATGCGGTGATTTCGTATGTTTCACACCAGCCTAGGCCGCATGATCAAAACAATGCGACCCCTGATCTCGAGTTAGTAGCGGTTGTCTTCGCATTGAAGATGTGACGACACTACCTTATGGGTGAGCGGTTCATTGTCTACTCTGACCAACAGAGCCTCAAGTACATCTTCTCACAGAAGGATCTGAATCTGAGGTAGAGGAGTTGGCAAGATTTCTCCTAGGACTTTGATTTCATGATCATATATACTCCTGTGAAGGGGAACAAGGTGGAAGACACTCTTAGAAGAAGGTCGAGATCACATCTGTTGAGTGAGGCGTCACAAGGATTAGCCACGTTGCAGTTATCCTTCATAGATGGTGAGGACACAACTTACCTACAGTAGATGGTTGTCACCACTCCATTCGTACAGCAAGTTAGGGAGGCACAATTTGGAGATGTCGACTGTGTGACCTTACGTGCTCAGTTATCCACAGGACATGCTCCTGTTGGATATTCGCAAGGTCGGGAGAACGTACTTCTTTTTAGAGGAAGCACTGTTGTACCAGTGGCTTTCCAGGAGGAGGTCATGAGGGAGTTTCATACATCCCCTTCGGAGGTACATCTTGGAGTGGAAAAGATATACCAGGACCTCTGACGTCAGTTCTGGTTGTCAGGGATGAAGAAGGCAGTGGCAGAATTCGTTTCTCAATGCCTCACATGCTAGCAGGTGAAGGCTGAGCACCAGGTTCCATCAGGGTAAGCTCACCCCTGGATGTTCCAGAGTGTAAGTGGGATAGAATATCGATAGACATTGTGAGGGGCTTACCACAGACTTCCAAGGGGCACGATTCCATCTGGGTGATCACTAACCGACTCACCAAGTCGGCCAACTTCCTACCTATCAGGGAGCAGAGTTCTGTAGAGAGTTTTGGACACCTCTACGTACATGAGATATTTCAGCTTCAGGGCGTCCCCTCAACTGTAGTCTTAGACCGAGACTCACGCTTCACATCCTGGTTGTGGAAGGGATTATAGGAGGCTTTTGGGACTCAACTACGCTTGAGCACAACAGTTCATCCCCAGACAGATGGTCAGATAGAGAGGACCATTCAGGTTCTAGAGGATATGTTGTGGGCCTATATCTTGGACTTTGGTCGCAGCTCGGAGGACCACTTACCACTTGTTGAGTTTTCATAGAACAACCGCTACCACTCCACCAATGGTATGGCGTCGTTCGAGGCCTTGTATGGGTGACCTTTCTGGTCACTACTTTACTGGACCGACCCCGGAGAGTCAGCACTCATGGGTCTAGAGTTAGTGCGAGCTACCACAGAGAAGGTGTAGATCATCCAGGAGTGGATGAAGACTGCACAGAGCCGGCAGAATTATTATGCTGACAGACGATGGAGGCCTCTGGAGTTCGAGGAGGGAGACCACGTTTTTAATCGGGTTTCACCTCGATGTGGGTTGCGGAGATTTGACTGAGGCGGCAAGCTATCTCCGAGGTTCATCAGACCTTTCAGATCCTGGGAAGAGTTGGTGAGGTGGCGTACCGCCTGGTTCTACTACCATAGTTGCATCAGGTACATGATTTCTTCCACGTGTCATAGCTAAGGAGGTATGTGCATGACCCATTGCACGACATCGAATGGGGCGAGCTGTACATCATGGATGGAGTGGTGTTTGCTGAGTACCCGGTGGAGATCCCGGATCAACAGGAGAGGATCCTTCATGGGCGATCAATTCCCTTAGTGAGCATCTGGTTGTAGCACGTGAATCTTCAAGAGATCACATGGGAGCGGGATCCCCATATCCGTGCACAGTACCATCATATTTTTGAGTAACCTTTGTTTTGGATTTTCGGGGACATAAAGCCCCAAGGTGGGGAGAATGTAATGACTCGGATTTTCTGTTTATTATTTTTAAATATTATATGGAATTATTTCGAGACCGGGCACGAAGACGGCACTTCATTCGAGGTCTAGTGATCCCGAAATGGTGGTTTGAACTTTTTTTAGTTAAGTGAGTCGGCACTTGTGCACGGTTGTGGTAGTTTCCAAATGGTTGCCCAGATTAAAAATCTGAGTGCACTGTTCTGTCCAGGATAACGACTTTACCTATGAATGAGGCTAATCTCGACTAGCGCGGGTCGAGGGAAAAAGATAATTTTCTGATGTTTTAATTAAAATAAAATAAATTAAATTAACTAGTTTATTTTATTTCATTTAAGGATACACCCGCTGCTACGTGGCGACAGTGCAGCTGTTTCCTAAATTAATGATGCCTCATAATAACTTCAAAATGGAAATTCATCATCATTAATGCTTCCGCGTAATTAAATGTCAACTTGTTTCCCTTGTAATGGGTTAACCAATTGTTGATCGTTGGAAATGCTTGAGAAGATCCTCTTCTGCATCCGCGAGGCGTTGGAGCTACCCTCGAAGACAAATGACAACGTATCAAAACCAAGGGTTGTTGTGCCGGCGTTGAAGGATCACGACGACAATGGCAGCACGACGCCTTCATCAACAATTGATCTATTAAAAAGGTAGGGGTTGTTGTTTTGATTTTATTTTCCCCGTATTGGAATTTAAACGACGAACATGGATCAACCACGAACAACATGATCTGCGGATTCATACGTTCTTGCGGGATGGTTTTCATTGGGATGTTTTTGGGGAAATAAATCCATTATTTATATTCACTTTGATCTCTTCTCCATTTAAACCTTTTAACGGGAGCGGATCAAAGCTGTGACAAACAATGGTGGAGGTTCATTCCTCAATTTATTTATTTGGATCTCTTCCTCATTTATCCTCGCGCGTTCTTCGCGTTCTTCACGGGGCAACGAACAACGGATCGTTGCACATTCTTGCTGCGACGAAACGATCCCAAATCAAAGGTTCGAAAATGCAACGACCTTATGGAGGTTTAGCAATGATGGCGGACGATGAATCGGACCAGATTGGAAAGGGAGTTCTTCGAGCGTTCTTCGCACATGAAGATCAATCTTGTTTTCAGAGTCGATCAGAGGCCCGAAAATGACGGAAACAACTTCGTGGTGTTGGGGCGACCAAAACCTAATGGTTTTGTGGCGATCGGACGGCCGGATCAATGATCGGAGAACCATGGGTGGTGCGACAGTGGAGGTCCACATTTTTGGAAATTTCTAGAATACACAGCGTGTACTTTCGAAGAAAACACCGTGTAGTACTGATGGTGGCGGCCAGGGTTTCAGGGTCAGAGAAGGATCAAACGGCGTGTGACCCTAGTCACACGGCGTGTTGGACCATTCTCGAAGCTCGGCATGTACTTTGGGGGCTACACGGACACATGATTCTCTACACGGCTTCAGGCAGCATGATGTTTACAGCTTGGAAAAGGCGGCTGCGCGGAGCTCAGCGTGTATCCTGGGGATACACAGACACGGGATGGAGTACCCAACCATGTACTCCCTCACACAGCCAAGAGTGGTCAACAACATAGGTCACCCCATGTGAAGATTGCATGGGTTAGAGTACATGGGTTGGTGACCGTGTACGGGCACATGACTAGAGTACACGGAGACAACACCAATGACCCAGACATGGCGTGTACTCTGTACTACATGTCATGTATAAGGTTTTCTACATGACCAGCCTCACGACACAGGTCGTTGTACACGGGCAGTACCCGGGGTCAGACAACACGGCGTGTATCATTTTACACGTCAAGTAATTTTTGGAGAACGGATTGGTCCTTGTGTTCATCGTGCCTTGAACATCTTTCGTTTGGGTTAGTGCCCCTTCTTCTTTTCCCCGGAAGGTCAGGCATCATTCCCTCACACCGGATTATGATCCCTTCAGCAGGAATTATCAATGATAGTGTTAGGTATCCATCTGAGAGGCCTGGATCGATATCCTCTATCCATTCCATACCCTAGGTAGAGTCAGGCATCGACGTGACCGACATTACTGAGAATTGATACTCTACCTAGCAGGTGAATTCTGGATGAGTCGTGGTATCCTCCATGGCCCTGGCAGTGATCCTCATATGTGTATCGAGATCTTTCCAACTCAGGAGTGTGTCTCCCACAATGAGTGCTTCTATCTATCGTAACCCTTCCACTCAGGAGTGTGTCTCCTGTAATGAGTGTCGCTATATCTCGGGGCGGTTCCCGATGAACATCAATTCTCGGATGGACATCGTCAGAACTATACGACTCATGGAGTGTGTTCTCCCGGAACGAGGGCATCACAGAATCTTCAAATCGAATCCCTTGTGGGGGTATGCGGTTGCATGACTTGTCTCTAGACCATGGGTCTGGGTTTTGAGTATATCTGGTTTGTTTCATATGTTCTGTAAACATATATTATGCATAGCTGACTGTACCCTTACTTTGTGTACTGATTTGTGGTTTTTGGGGTCCTCTACTAAGTGTTGTTATACTCACCCCTGCACGGGCTTTGCCCACACGTCTGGTTTCTTGTGCAGACGAGCAGCCTTTTGACAGAGTCTAGGGCGGACTAGGAAATGACCGAGCTTTCTAATTTTCCAATAGGACGAGGTGTTCTTATGGCTATGAGCAGCAGTCCCAGTACCATTGTGCTTACAGGTTGGACTTTTCAGTTTTTTTTTCAGACTCTTGTTTTTGGTTGGCTTGTATTCTAGCCCAGTTTAATTTTATAGTACTCTACCTTTCTTCGTGCTCTGTTGGTTGGGTTTAGTTGTATGAATGCATTTTTGTTCCTCAGTGTTTTACATTTCATCATTTGTGGGCTTGGAGATGTGTGTGTGCGTATAGGTACTTAGGCAATGCCTCCCATGTTAGTGACATTCCTACTCGGTGCTAGCCACCAGACCCTGGCCTATTGGAGGTGGGCTTGGGGAGTCACGGCACGGGCCCCACCGGGATGAGCCGTGACAAGAATATTATAGGGATTTTCACTCAGTTTTACTTGGATGATCAAGAGGTAGTATCATGTATAGTTCTGACAAATGATTGGTTTTCATAACCTAACATGATGTATATCACGAAATGTAACAACTATATGTTGAGTTTCAGAAGATTAATAATAACCTCAGTGGGGGATGATTGTTTCTAGTTGGTCTCTTTCATCATATGTACTACTTCACATTTGAATGAGAGTTGCAGTCCCAATATCTATGAGATGTTTAGTTTTTTTATTGTCATATCTCTTGATGTTCCATTCATCATGGCAGTAGAAAGATGTATTATGACATGAGAAGAAGGTTCTTGTAGTTGATTATGAAGACTAACATTGTAGATTACCTGTCCCGCTGTTACATATGCTAATGGACAAAGGCATAACACTGGAAGTCCTATAGTTTTCTTCAGCCTATCTTATTGCTGGTTTGGACATGGGATGAGGTTTCCAAATATTTTGTTGTTGGGATACCACTAAAACACTATGGGAAAATTTTTATTGGGTGGTTGTTGGTCGGTTGATGATTTTTTCTCATTTTATCCCAATAAGAGAAACCACTATAGATGGTGATTTGGGTATTCATTATGTGCAAGACATCATGAGGATACATGGGAGTCTATCTATCGTTGTTTCATAAAAGGATCCTATGATTACCTCATGGTTCTGGATGAGTTTTCCAGAGGTAATGGAGACTCTAGTAAAGTAGATCACCATATACTATCCACTAACATATGTCTAGAAATAGCATTTAATGCAGATCCTAGAGGATATTATTCGTGCCTGTGACATTTATTTTAGTGAATCATGGGACAATTATGTGGGAGTGGTAGATTTTGTTTTCAATAATAGTTATTAGTCATCAATCAGAGTTTTCCACTTTGAAGCATTGTATGGTCACCCGTGAAGATCGTATATTTATTGGGTAGAGGTGGGTGGAGTAGCATTAGTTACACCAAGTCCAGTTTAGGAGTCATCAGAAAATGATTCATGAGATGTGATTACATTTTGTTAAAGCCTAGATGTGAATTTTTTTTTGAAAGATCAGTTGAATCGAGAATTGTTGTTTTCTTTTAATGGCTGCATTTTCTATGTATTTTATGACCAGTTGGGTCAACATCGGCATATAAAACAAGTAAAGGTTTCTCTAATATATGATTTACCATTTTAGATCACCGAAAAGCATGGAAATGATTATTATTACTAAACTCTTCAAAATCAATTGACAAGAATTCATGATGTTTTCCACATTTCCTATCTCATGATTTATCACCTTGATCCCAAAAACATTCTTAGAATGGTTGAAATTTACTTAGATCCCTATGTTTCTATTCTAGAGAAACAAGTTGTGATTTTGGAATCTCTAGAAAACAAATGGCATAGGAAGTCGATTCAATTAATAATAATTCTATGGATACGAGGATAATATACTCAGGAGACACGAGAATGTGAGTTGATGAAGAGGGAGTTAAGGAATCCTCTTTTTCCATGGTCAACATCATCCATATTATATCACTGGGATGTGAAGTCCTTATATTGGGTAGTTTTTAACATGTTCAGGCTTTATTTGGGTATGAATATATTTTTTCTGGGTTCCCTTATTGGATAAAAGTCCATTACCGTTTTTAGAGATTTTTTTCTAGTTTTACTACAGACATTAGAAGAGGTACTTATCGTGTACTTGTAGATGGATTCAGTTCATTAATTGGTGATCATTTAGTGAGCTGGTACACATCGTATAACAAATGTACACATCTTTAATTGTTTAAATTTAATATTTTTAACCTGATGAGATGATGTTTTTAGTGTATCATATCCAACATGGACTATGCATCATGACCAAGGGGTACACATTGTGACCTAGTAGCATCCAATTTTAAGACACATGGTATACTTTATTTTCTTGTATAATCTTTTTATCATTTTATTTCTCTCAACCCTAGACTATTCCTAGGTGATTTTTAGTGGTTTATTACATTTTATATCGATTAGATCGCCCCTTAATCATTGTTCAGTGTACATTGTGTCTCTTGGGTAAGTGTTATATCAGATTAATTCTATTGATATACCACAATAGTTCCCTAGATATGAAAATTTGGATCTGTTGACAGGATATTTGGGTTACATACTGTCCTTATCTAGATCTGTGTCTGATATTGTCTCAAAAATCATTCCTTGGGTTGTTGTAGTGATGGAAACATTCTATCATGAGGTACATGGGAATTCATCTAACTATCAACCCATTTTTGGAATATTTTTTAATCAATACATAGATCTATGGGGTTGATTATAGGGATTTCATTGATAATGTTGTTGTGTCTTGTCTCATTTAGATTTTCTTACGGGTGTGTGCGACATGATTATTAGGTTACGTGGTTCTATATCTGTCCTATGAAAATGAACCTAATTTATAATACATTATTAATTCTTTTACGAAATTTTCTTGATTGTTGGGTGTTTATTAAAATGGGATTTTAATGAAAAAATAGTTTTCCCTTCATTTTGATAAATATATTGTGAATGTTTTTTGAAGGGGTTTAAAATATTTAAAATTTAATTTTCAAAATGATAACATGGGTTTCCTTGGGTACATAGGTGGAAGGTTTATTCTAAGGCCCACATTCAATACACTGTGATTATCATGGAGGTTTATAATGAGGATTTCCTCTATTTCATAGCCGTATTATTTTAGAGAACCAATATTGATATTTTTGGTGGTTCACTCATGGTGTATTACTCTACTTTTTTAGATGGTTATTCTAGGATTAGATTTTTGCCCATGATTATTTGGTATGGGTACTCTCTTTCCAAGACCTATAGTATTCATTAGTTCTATTATAAATATGTTTCTGTTTTTTATTTATTTTATGTTGGATTTAGCCATTATATTCATGTCTCTGATTGTGGAAAATGATATAGAAAATGTTCTTTAAAACCAATATACCTTATTTTGTTTAGAACTGTGGATAAATGTAAATTTTTTCGTGCTTTATATAAACTCATGTAAAAAATATCCTACCATGTTTTCAATTTTAATTGAGAATACATGAATTTTTATACAGAGACCTTATGTGGAATGCCTTTATGGGATCCTGATGAACCTATTAGATTACACCATACACAGTACCACAATATGGTGTATACCATTTTTTCATGTAGTGAAGCAAATGGAAAGGCATCGTAGTAAGGTGGTGAGTTAAATGTCTTCTGGGATGGTTATATGATGGTGAGATGTTTGGATTTCACATATTCCAACATTGGAGTATTTGTTTGGTATCGATTCCTTTGTATTTGTACTTGTCATTTTTTGTTTGAGTTATTTCTTATATTGTTATATTTCTACTACATTTCTTACGGTTACGGTATATATATTTTATAGTATTTTTTTGTTTCGTTTTTTTAATATATTTATGCAATCTTGTTGTTCAGGCTGGGAAAAATCATTCTCTCAGTTTTTTCGTTCAATGTTTAGGGGATTTTTTCCAACCCGTAGGGATTAGAAATACACATTATGTATGTGATGGATTAGGTCAGGTTCCAGTTTTGACCGTATCCTTTGATGGATTGTTATATTCCAAACAATTTCTTTCATAATAAATATAAAATATGTCAATTTATGTTACCATGGTTAAGGTTAAAAACAGAATACCTATGTTTAAACCATTATATAAACCCAACATTCACTCCCATACCTATTTAATTATTATTTTGTAAATATAAATGAAAATTATAATATTCTAAATATTAATACATTCAATTATTATTCATTTTCCCATGACTATGTTGTTATTTCCCGAAATATTATAGGATACATTATGTGTGTCCCTCCGCTTAATTTTAAATGGGTCATCTTCTTCCCACATATACAGAAAATTTGAGAATTATATAACCTAATATCACTGCTCTATAACCATTATTTCATCCTTCTCTTAATTATTGAGATTAATTTCATATACTATGACCAATCCATCATGGATTTATGAAAAAGCCAAAGGAGTTCACTAAAGGAGGAGTCTTAAATGGTAATAATTAAAATTCAATACAATTTCATCTTATAAATATTCAAATAATGTTTCATACATCATAAATTTAAAATTTTAATTTTATTAATTATTGAGATACTATTACTATTATAAAAAATAAATTTTCTTCCTATTTTCTAATGAATGAAAATAAATGTATATCCCATGTGAATATGGGGACTAACAAATCCACAAAGCGATATGATTCAATTTCTAAACCTATTTTTCATTGTTGGTAATTATATTTGAATATATATATATATATATATGATATTTTTGATATAATTATTTTACTATGAAAAAGAATTATTTTTTAGCTTTTTTTATTCTAGACATCATCAAATAAAAACAACAACCCTGTGTATATACAGACTACTGCCTCGATGTTGTGTTTTAATAAACATTTCATCAACAAATTATAGGAATAGTTATAAATATATAAATATATATAAATAATATTATTTTTATTTAATTTTTATCATTATATAAATTATTCTTTGAAGATTAATGTTCAAATTCCATAACTGAGGAACCAATATATTGATTTAAAATAAAGTTGTTATCAGAAGAAATGATTATGGTGATGAATGATTGTCATTAAAGAGTGTTAGGATGTTATAAGTACGTATTTTAAGATATTGTAGTTATGAAATTTTAATCCAAAGAGACACATTATAAATTAAAATTTAATATACATTAGGTTAGAGAACATGTGATTCTAGATGTACAGGAGGTATTAGTTTCTAAAATTATTTTTTTCTAGTGAGAAATATGACATGTTTTTTACTTATTCTATTCATGCTGTTTTCACAACACCCATTTGAAATGTGTTATCTTGAATATCATTATTTTACTAGAATTTAATACCTATTTTCAATCCATTTCTTTAGGGGGTGATGTTTTAAACGTTACCAGAGAGGTAAAGGATTTATGATAGAGTCATATTTTTACCAATATTACTTATTAATCAATTTATGATAAAACAATTATGTAAAATATCTATACAACATATTATTCCTCTCAAATCATCTATTTTTTATTGATATTAATTTTTTTCTTTAATTTTATTATTTTTATGTTTATAATAATCAATGATAATGTAATAAATAAAATCCAACATTGTTTTTACATCACTCTGGAATATTATTGACTATGTTAATATTGAAAATTCAATATTTTAAAAAAATATTTTACTATTACATGAAAATTATTAAATTTATTCAATTTATATTACACTTTATGAAACATAATTAAAAATAAGGTTCTTTTACTTTTCCAAACATGGTACTTTTTAATTTTTCACTTAACATTTGAAAAGAATTATTATTTTAACATACACTTCTTAAATATATTTACTTGATAATATGAATTCTATTTTACAGGATGAATACCACAGTTATTTCCATGTAACCTTTCTTAGAAATTTATTTCCTTAATATTTCGGAATTTTTTATGTTTCAGATAAGTTATTTATAAATTATATAGTATTTTATAGATAAAATTTTCTATTAAAATATTCATTTTTTTAATATATATAACATCCTATGATATTTATTATTATTTAATAAGGATACAATCAAATGTTATTATCATTATTCTATTTACGATTAAGGATTATATAGTGTAATTTTTAATGAAATATTTTTCTTTAAATAGATTATGATTTGATGATATGAGTAATGTTTTATTATATTGTGGTACACATATGAATAGTTATCATTATGTGGTGGTTGGAATGTGAATTAAAAAACAATTCATTTTCTAAAAAAGGTTATCCCATGAGATAATAAATAATTAAATATAGATTTAACCCATTTTCATATTTAGAATTTTACAATATGATATTATTTTTAGTTAACCTTGACGGTGGAAATGACGGAATGGGGAGTGATCCCAATCAATGATTATAGTCATTATTTGGAGACATGACTATGGTCATGTTTATCTATGCTTATATGTTAAAAAAAATATTGACATAAACATTTGTTATGTTCTTGAGGATCATAATTGTTAATCGATGACTCAAAACTATTAAGTATTATGTCGTTTAATTTTTTTATAAAATATTTCAAGATTCATTATTTTATATCTATAATGGATTAGACTTAATTATTTTATGGTATTTTTATTGTTTTCAATAATTTAATGTTTTATTACAATGGATTTTGATCAGATTTTTACATCTCTTTAAATTACCCATATCGTGAGCATATGATCACCCATTTTTATTATATCTATTAACCAAGATAAAAAATCGATTTAAGTGTTAAGTTTATAATAAGGGTTATTTATTTGTTTAATATAATGTTAAATATTGTAGATCATTTAATTTCAAATTGTATACTGTGAATTATCATTTGTAAATAAACCAGTATGACTTTTTCCTGGACCATGTTATTTTTTACTAAATATTTATTTAATTTGATCTACTGTATATGTATGAAATGTTAGGGAAACAATAGTTGTTTTCATAGAAAGAATTTTTTACGATACGAAACATGTATGTGAACGAAATTAGGGAGGAAATATACTAAATGTATTCATATAGGATAAAATCCTTTGTTATGGTATATAAATGTGTATTGTTTTCCGAGAAAGATATATCTATATCTTAATAGTAGATTACATTTTGTGGTCAAATAACTGAGACACCTATGGGAAGCAAATTTAAATGGGATTGATTTGGTATTAAATCAATTATCACTATGAATCATGAGTTTACCAAAAACTACTCATCATGTTAGGCCCTCACTACATATTATCATAGCATAATTTAAATTTTCATTAATAACCATTATGATGTATTTAAATAAAATTTAACTTCTATTACCTATTTGAATTTTATGTTTTTTATAGATTATAAAAAGTATCATTATTTATAAATGATATGAATGAAATTTAGATTAGATTAATGATACATGATGGTCATGTAAACAATTTTAGATTTATTAGGGCAGTGTAAATTTAATTGTACAAAAGTTTTGATTAAGGATATTTTCCAAATATATATGCACATATTTGAACATTCTTATATGAAATATTTTCTATGAGAAAAATTATCAATGATTTTTAATTAACATAACTAATGATTATATTTTTATTTTATAGTAAAAAATATAAATTTTATGATGATCCCATGTCCTCTGTAATGTTCTACTATGATTGAATTTTGATGTATATGATCCCTATAAATCATGTAGTCATCCCCTATCTAGTTAAATATTAGTTTATTGTTAGATTCAATTTGATTTATATATATAAACACCATATAAATTATATAAGAAGGGAATTGAAATTTTATATTTTGAAACAAAATTTTATGGTATAATGGTGATAGGATAAATTACGACATATAATGTTAATCACATCAATTGTAAGGGTATTTATTCTTTTTTAAAGAGTAGGATTATGTTAAAGTGGTGGATTGAAATTACACCATAATGATATGCCTATTTATTTTTGGATTGTTTCATTCTTTATGGATGAAACATCTAGACTTATATGGATGTTTTTTATATTTGATTCCATATATTTAAAATCTATTGCAACACTAATCTCATAGACTCTATATCATATGCCACTAATTGAGTTGTACGAATAGAATAATGTACAATAAGATAATTTTGATTGGTGATTAAATTGGACATGTCATTCACCTTGGGGTGTACCAATTATTATTATTTATAAGAATAAGGGATCAATATGAATCAATATTTATTATCTATAACATGACATGGAAAATAAAATATGAATCATCTTCCCCGTATTAATGTATTTTTTATCAATTACTGGAAGAAATATGTTTCCCAATGATTGAAAAGGATTTGTGTGCTTTCATTTGATAGTCAGAAGTGTTGATATTCCCATGGAAACATTCCTTATAAAGTATATTAATTAAAAAGTAATTGTTACTCAATTTTACCCCACATATTATTCATTTATATCAATTACTATATTTATATATATATTGAATAGATTTTTTCAATATTTCCTTGATGAGTTTTTAGTAGTTCTTATATATAATATTTGTATTCCAAATAATTTAATTGAAGAAAGTATATAATTGTATATCGACAGATCCACCAAAGAGTGATTTTATTTGAAATTGCAATTATCCCTTAAAAATCGATCATAACAATTGTTTCCATATATTTATAACATCTTATTGAAACAATATTAATGATAAATCAATAAATTACAATATTATCACCAAAAAACTCAAATAAGAGTTATGTTACTTTAAAATGATATATATGAATAAAATTTTAAGGAACTAATAAAAAGTATCATCATTAATTTTATTATCGCTCTACTCCATACTACATAATGATTTAATATTTAAAAATCTAATTATAATACTTAGTTTGTATGAGTTCTTATGTATAATTATATAGTGATAGTATATAACTCTTAATAATTGGTTGTTCATGAGAGAAATTACATGACTCTAGATTTGGATTTACCCATGGTAATCTTTACCTTGGTAATCCATTGGAATTATAATTATATAGAATGATTTGTATAGTATTTTTGTCATATAACAATAATTTATATATTTAATAAAAGGAATTAAATATACAACAAAAACTATCAATGAAATTTATTAATAATTTTAACAATATTGTATACATTACCACCTTATAAAAGAGAACCACATGGATAATGTAGAGACCCAAAGCTTGACGTACATCGACATTATATTACTTTTGCAGAATAATTAATACATAACAAAAATAGACAACAATGGAATGTAATAGTTTAGTATATGTGGAATCTCGGAACGTAATCTTCTAATCATGGTGAAATATCTTCAACATCTCCCATAGAGATCTTCCCCTTTTGGTTTTCTTACCTAAAACCATTCTTTATATCCTGGGGAAAATAAAACATAAAAAGGGTGAGCTTAAATTCGTAGTAAGGGTAAACATAGAGAACAAATAACAATCCATAAATATTTGAATAGAAAAGCTTGAACAAAAAATATAAACATCAAAATCATGAGAATAGGCATAAATCATGGACGTACGTAAGGAATATATAATAAAGGAACATAAATCATCACAAAATAGAATGGGAATAAAACATGTGATAGTGGCAACCATTAATCACATGATATGATTTCCATAGTATCCAAGTCACTGCTTCCAAGACCATATTATTGGACAAAGTCCCTTTATAAATCGAGTTCACTCCTCTTTCCAGTCCTGTATTACTGAATCTTATTAACTTATCATTCCAGCCATGTATATCTCATGAGATATAAATATTTACCCAATTCATTGGAGGGAGATATAGGTCCCACCCATCTCATAATAAAATCATTCTTACTTGTTCCACAATATAAAATTAAATGATTCATCATAACCCAAAGAATAAAATGGGTTTCATAAACATCATCTCATCATCACATAATGCATATAAAACAAATGGATATAATTTTATTATATGAAAATAAAAAACATGTAAATCATAGATACATTATACTTGAAACATACACATATGAAATAATTTCATCATATATGTAAAATAGTTTTGAAAAAACACTTGAAATGAATTCTTGAGGAAATTATCCTTTCTTCTTTATAATCATTTTCTTTTATCGAAATTCCTTACAATTTTAAAAGAAAAAAATTTTGTTGAAAATAATCATGAATTCTTGTAGAGTATTCTTCTTGAAAGTGAGGTGTTATGAAACCGTAAAAATCTTTTAACGCCGTATAAGATAAAAATAACATTATCCTCGTACATTTGTCGGAAAAGTCAAAATGATCCTCGTGTGGTAAAAAAAGTAAGATTCCTTTCATAACATGTGGAAAAATTCAAAAATTGGTAAAAGTCCATTAATCATACATGAAAACATTTTTAGAAGACATATACATGTATGAAAACAAAAACCCTAGTAAATACTAACAAACAAACAATCTCGGATAAGAGTGAGATTGGAATAGTTATCCCTTACCTTATGTCTGATATGATTCGTATATATCCGAACCTCCTGTATAATGATTTAAATAATGTCATTGACTTATTACAGAATCATATTCATTGTTATGATATCATATATAGTTTACTTATGACATTATATTACCCATTATTTTGTAAATTCGATGTAAAACTAGCGATTTGGGTAAAATCGTTTCATTTATTGTACGTGTCTCGACTTGTTGTTATTGATATTATTACTTATATCCTTATTTACTTAATTCATGAATGTAAAAAATGATTTATATATAATATATATTCATAATATATATATATATATATGATATATCGATAAATGGAATGAAATACACCATTCATGGAGACGGTAGGTCGTACGTACGCATGAACACTATTTTCTTTTCCTTATTGAATTAAATGGAAATATGTAGATTACATATATTTATATAAATAAATACAGTATCATTATTATGTCATATATCTCATTATTATTCATTATAAATAAATTATAATCATTCATGAATTGTTAACATGGAGAATGAATCTCATCGCGTCGTGGAGACGGTAGTTCGTACGTACGCACAAGCGATGATATCATTACCATGATCATGGAATTGTATTGAAGAGTATGTATAATATTTCTGAATCAATATCAATTTACAATAATCATATATAGTTATTTATTTACACCATTATACCTATCCAAGTAAGGTGGTGGTCAAAAACAGATTACACCACGGTGTGGAGAAGATATTCCATACGTACGCATCTGCGGTGATTTCATTTTCCGTATGATGGATTAAAGGTGAAATAGGGTTGTTTCATATTTGTAATAAAATACCAGTATATTAGTGATACTTATTTTATTACTTCATAAAGAAACGACTAATAAAGAGGATATAGAAGAAGAAATAAATTTGAAAGAATCTATAATGGATATTACCTCTTCTTCGACACGCCTCTTTAAAACCTCCTCTTAGGGCACTAAATTCGGTTTTTGAAGAATACCAGGACCAATAAAATATTAATAGGGTATTGGATAAGATAATTTGGAAGGGTTTTCCCGAGATTGGAGGCTCAATAGTGTGTTAACAGAAGAGGGAAGGGGTGCCCTTTTATATGGGAGGAGAGGGGCACTTTAGGAAAACTGAAAATATTATTTTATAATAAAGTAATATTCGGTTTATAATAGCTCCAAATTGATTTATTTAGAAGACAATGTGGGTATGGGTCTAAATCCTCTCAACCAATAGATTTTAGATAGGTTTGGGTCATTATATTAGCCTTATCTTTTAGTTTTAACTCTTAGTTAATTAGATTGACATTTACCATGTCACTTTGTATTTTTAACTTATATATCTACTAAACATACCATATAAATCCAAGAGTCCCCCAAGTGGTCCATTAATGATACACCTATCATTATATAAGTAACTTGGACGAACCTTAGATTTTTAGAAATATAATAACAATTAATAATATAATATTTGTTTTAAAAACTATTTTATGTGAATTTTAACAATATTTGGTAATTGATTTTTTTGAAAATCATAACATCATGATTAGTTAGCAAAAATAAAATTAAATCGATAATAATATATCATATTAACCTAGAAAATTGGTTTTATTCATAAAAAGTCTCAAATTAAATTTATTTGGGTATTTATACCATCAATTATGTTAATATTTCATCAATAAGATAATTACTGCATCATCATTGCATCATAAATAAAAACAATTATTTAATGTCTAAAAATTATAAATAAATTACAATTATGTATGAAATATTATTATCTTTCTAATGAATATTTATATTCTAATTTATATTATATATAACCCTATATTAAAAATGATTTATTTATTATACTTTGATTTTAACTATTTTAACCCATCTTTAAATAAATTAATAATAAATGTTCTAATCTAATCCATGTGGAACTAAATGGCCATATTTTATTATTAAGGTTGTTTTTGGTCGAATTAATCTTATCCAATAGAATTAGGGCATGTTTTAGGATAAATAAAATTTCATTTTTACCCTTAATTACCCTATTTACTTTTAACTGTGGTAAATAAAAGTAAAAAGTTACTATTCACCAAAAATTGTTTTCATCTCATTTAACCACATTTTAGTCCTTGATATTAACTGTGTCTCTCAGATTTTTGAAATTCTACTCATAGAAGCGGTAAAATTTGGTTTTATGTATGTTTGCAAATATCTCCTAGGAGGTAGGTAAAAGGCGGTGAAAAGTTCAATAAAATTCTTATATATCGAAAATTATTATTAAATGACTCCAATGAATTACATTTAACTTATATAGGTATTATGTATCAATTTTGACCTAAAATAAATTTCAAGAAAATAAATAATTATTTAAATAAGAATATTTTTATTATTATTAAACCAGTGTTTTCACTATTCATCAAAAATTGAAAGTTTTCAGAAAAATACAAAAAATTCACCCCAGGCTAATTTTGATATTCTGAATCCAAAAATAAAGTCTATTTTGATAGATAAAATTTATAGAATTTCAAAAATTGGGTATTAATATTCATAACGGGTAGTTCATAATTATATTATAATAATATAGCATTTAGTGAAACTCAGTATTGCGTACTACACACACTATCGAGGAAGGAATTGATTATGTGTAATGCAAGACATGTTTGGGCTGTGTATAGTGAAAGAATTGTTTGGTGTTTCGTATAACTTAATCAAAACGTATTTCATTTATACATTAAACAAAATCTATACTTAATGTTTTGTAGAATAATTTCCACAAAACGAACATGAAATTGTGCGTAAAACGAGCTAAGAATAGTGTTGTGTATACTGAAAGCTAATATGGTGTTGCGTATAGTACAATATAAACTTGGTGTAGTGTATAATAGAAGGCATCAATTAAATTAAAAGAATATTTTTCATAAAATCTCAGGGTGTTACATTTTACCCCCCTTAAAATGAATTTCGCCCTCAAAATTCGTCTGGGTTATAAATTTTTTACTACATGAATGTTTCTTTAATATAAACCCACATCGTAAAAAGCAATACCAAAACTTGACTTTATAAACTAATGTATGAAACATAATGGTTACCCAAATTAATTAATCACTGTGTTTAAACATAGTAGAACATAGGTGAAAATATGGATATGGAAGAGAAATATAACCATCAATTTCTGATGAAGAGTTGTAGAGGACATGGCTACAAAAAATCCAAAAATCACAACGCCATATATTTGTGATGATTTATGGTACCATCCGATTCATCATATATGAGAGCACTAGGACAACATTTTTTGTTTTCAAGATCATTTCCCTAAACATGATGAATTGTTGTATTAAAATAAATACTTACTTGATTTTGGCACAATCTCACCATTTCCCATGCCTTGAACAATTTCCACTTTATCTCATAAGAAAATGAAGATGAATTTGTCTTCTGTGAAGTGTTATCATATTATGCGATAGAATGATAGGTCATTCAATCTATTTCTATCACAAAATGTTTAGAATAATTTATTAAATATACAGAAGTCCATCCATGCTGAGATTAATCGTATATGGTTGCTAAGATGGACTTATACATCATCTATCATAGCGCTTAATAAAATAAAACTAGTTTCTACAAACCAGGGTCTTCATGTAGGCTAGTGGTAGGCGATAAAGGCATGTCTCACTTTGGTTGTGTGTTCGATTCATGCATCCTTGTCCGACGCGTTGGGCTGTTTCCTGTTCTGCAGGTTGTCCCTTTTCTTAAACTACACTTTTATAACATTCTATCAATAATATCGAAAAAAATTCTAGACTTAAACAATAATAAAATATGTTCAACATAATCAATTCCAATATTTAGGCTTATCCAAAATACTTCTTTCCATACTCATAGTAAAAAGATAACGATTACAAAAAAGGTCATATAACAACTACATTAATACCATCATTTATCCCTCGTATATCAAAAGATATATCTTGTTGATCGCATTCCAAACATGTGAATACTTTAATCTTGTATTCTCTAGAAAAATGAATACCCATTGAATCATAGTGAAAACATGAATGCTGACAAAAGTTAACTCTTTCCACATAAAAAATCCAAAAATTCTATATACACAAACCATGATATAACTTTTTCATTATATCAGTCATGAGCTCATGTATACTGTCAAACATTTAATTTTCTCCTTATTCCTTCATTATGCGCATATAATCTTCTTTCCAAAAATATCTCAATCACTTTTTATGGTAACCGGTACCTTAAAATTATTGAAAACCACAATATAACAATACATATATATTCCAATATTCCACGATACTATATACATCATTATTTTGGAATCCCAATACATAAACACATAATCATTCCACCACATCGTTTTCATAGTCATCATCGCCAATAATGATTTCATGCGACTTCCCATTGTCCTTTTCCTTAAGTGGTTTCTCATGTCGATCATAATGAACCCTAGGATTATGGAATTGATTAACATAATGACCAATTTCATTTCACTTGAAGCATTGATGTGTTGGTGGTGCGTTCTCTGCAGTCTTTTCATTATTCACATCATTAGCAACCCCTTTTAAATTACTTCAACATTCAGCTGCTCGATGACCCTCTTTTCCACACTTAAAACATTTTCTAGTCCCTTTAAGACAATATCCACCATTATTCTTTCCAAACTTTGATCATAGAGAATCATTCATCTTATTTTCACCATTATTCTGAAATTTATCCTTGAACTACATCTTTTGTTTATTATCAATACAATGAGATTGATATGTAACACCAACATCGATTTCTACCTTGATAGAACAACACACAATTTCTTCATATCCACTGAATTCCCTTATAGCTAATTCCCTGATAAGACTTGGTTTTAAGCCACTGAAAAATCGATCTAATTTACTTTCAGGTTGGATGATAAAACTAGATGCATATCTTAAAAGTCCTGTATAATTCTGTTCGTATATACCAACAGATTCATCATCCTTTTTTTAAGCTCATGGAACTCATTTTCCATCTTTGTTTGAAGAATACGGGGGAAATACTTTCTGAAAAACATATTCTTGAACTCATCCCATTTCATGGATTAAATTTCATCTTGGGGCCTTGTATTCTTAATTAGAGTCCAACAATGGTCTGCATCACCTTCTAAACGGTAAACAGCTAGAATGACTTTATCATGTTCTGAACAATGAAGTATGGAAAATATCTTTTCAATGGTACCGATCCATTTATCAGCAACATGTTGATCAGATGACCCATGGAAAAAAGGTGGACGTTGCATCACGAAGGACTTAATAGAATATTTTTCCCTTCTATGCTCATTTGGATCTCCAAAATTAATCATATCTTTTGTAAGTATATCAATAAAATATTACACTCCATCTCCCATAACATTGGTTTTTTAAGTAGTAAAATCATTGCATTGTCCATTACATTGATCAACATAGTTCCTTTGGGTTCCATCCATCGTCTAAAACACAAAAAAATAGTGTGAGAGGAAAAAATCATGCTAGCGAAAACAACATAATAAACGTGGAGTACCTTCGATATCTGACTTATTAGGGTTAATTCAAATATCATTTCCAAAATTCTAGGACTATAACCTATAAATATACTTAACCCGAGGAATATCCCTATACATACCCTAGAAATATCTATAGGGATCTACCTAAAGTTTTTGCATCCTAATTTTCAATGTTTAACTAAACCTTTCCTCTAATATGATCTATAGTGACCCAAAGCTTGACGTACTTCAACATTACATTACTTTTGCGCAATACTTAATACATAACAAGAACAAACACCAATGGACCGTAATAGTTTAGTGTCTTTGGAAACTCGGAATGTAATCATCTAATCATGGTGAAAGATCTTCAACATCTCCAATAAAGTTATTCCCCTTTTGGGTTTATTACCTAAATCATTTCTTTATATCCTGGGGAAAAGAAAACATAAAAAGGGTGAGCTCAAATGCTCAGTAAGTGTAATCATAGAGAACATAAAACAATCCATAAACATTTGAATGCAAAATCTTGAACATAAAATCTAAACATAAAAATCATGAGAAAAGACATAAATCTGGGAAGTACGTAAGGAATATATCATAAAGGAACATCAATCATGATAAAATAGCATGGGAATAAAACATGTGATTGTGGAAACCATTAAGCTCATGATATGATTTCCATAGTAGCCAAGGAATCGCTTCCAAGACCATCTTAGTGGACAAAGACCCTTTCTAAATCGAGTTAATTCTCATTCCAATACTGTATTACTGAACTGGATTAGCTTCCCCTTAAAGACATGTCTATCTCATTAGATATAAATATTTACCCAATTCATTGGTGGCAGATATAGGTCCCACCCATATCATAATGAAACCATTCATACGTGTGCCACAATATAAACATAAATCATTCATCATAACCCAAAGAATAAAATGTGTTTCATAAATATCATCCCATCATAACATAATCTATATAAAACAAATTGATATCATTTCATCATATGAAAAGTGAAAAAATGTAAATCATAGAGACATTATACTTTAATTATACACATATGAAATAAGTTCATCTAAGATATATAATAGTTTGACAAAACACTTGAAATGAATTTTTGAGGAAAATTTAATTTCTAGTACAAAATAATTTTTTTCAAAAAATGCCTTGAAATTTTAAAAGGAAATGATTTTATTTAAATAATCAGGAAATCATGTAGAGTACTCTTCTTGAAAATGATGCATTATGAAACTGTAAAAGTCTTTTCACACCGTATAGGTTAAAAATAACATTCTCCTCGTACTTTTGTCAGAAAAGTCAAAAAATTCTTAGTGTGGTAAAAAAAGTATGATTCCATTCATAACATATGCTAAAATTCAAAAACGGGTAAAAATACCATTAAACATACATGAAAAAAAATTAATAAACAAGGACATCGATGATTACAAAAACCCAAGTAAATACTTATGAATAAACAATCTCGGAAGAGAGCGAGATTAGAATAGTTATCCATTACATTATGTATGATATGCTTCATATATATCCAAAACTCCTATATATTGAATTAAATAATGTCATTGACTTATTACAAAATCATATTCATTGTTATGATATCAAATATAGTTTACATATGACTTTATATGAACCATTCTTTTGTAAATTCGATGTAAAAGCAGTGATTTGTGTAAAATCGTTTCATTTATTGTACGTGTTTTGAATTTTTGTTCATGATATTATTACTAACATCCTGATTTAATTAATTACAGAATGTAAAACATGATTTCAATATAATATATATTCATCATATACATATATATATGAATGATCGATAAATGGAATTAAATACACCGTTCATGGAGACGGTAGGTCGTACGTATGCATGAACGTTGTTTTCGTTTCCTTATTTAATTGAATGGAATTAAGTAGATGACATATATATATATATACATAAATACAGTATCATTATTATGTCATATATCTCATTATTATTCATTATACAATTTTTATAATCATTCATGAATGGTTAACATGGAGAATGAATCTCATCATGTTGTGGAGACGGTAGTCCGTACGCACACACGAGTGATGATATCATTCCCATGATCGTGGAATTGAATTCAAGCATATGTGTAATATTTCAGAATCAATATAAATTTTCAATAATCATATATAGTTATTTATTTTCACCATTATACACATCCATGTATGGTGGTGGTCGAAAGTATATTACAACGCAGCGTGGAGTCGATATTCTGTACGTATGCACGCGGGGTGATTTCATTTTCCGTAGGATGGATTGAATGTGAAATAGGGTTGTTTCACATTTATAAAAACTTAACAGTAATATTATTGATATTGATGTTATTAATTCATAATGAAACAACTAAATAAGAGGATGTAGAAGAAGAAATAAATTTGAATGAATCGGTAATTGATATTACCTCTTCTTCAACATGCCTCTTTGAAACCTCCGCTTAGAGCACTAAAATTGGTCTTTAAAGAAGACAAGGACCTCTAGAATATTATTAAGGAAGTGTAGAAGAGAAATTTTCATGGGTTGGCCGAGTTTGAAGGCTCAAAAGGGTGTTAAGAGAAGAGGTAAGGGGTGCCCTTCTTTTAAGGGAGGATAGGGGAACATTAGGAAAAAAACTTAAAATATTATTTTATAATAAAGTCATTTTCGGTTTATAATAGCTAGAAATTTATTTATTTCGAAGCTGAAGTGGGGATGGGTCGAAATAATCTCAACTAATAGATTTTATACAGGTTTGGGTCATTATATTAACCTTATCTTTTAGTTATAACTCTTAGTTAATTAGATTGACATTTACCATGTAACGTTGTATTTTTATATTATATAGTTAATAAACAAACCATATACATCCAATCGACCCCGATAAGGTCCATTAATGATCAATATATCATGATATATGTATCTTGGCTGATCCTTTTATTTTTAGGAATATAATAAAAATTAATAATATAATATTTTTTTTAAAAACTATTTTAAGTCTAAGTTGACACAATTTGGTAATTGATTTTTGTGAAAATAATAACAGCATGATTAGTTCGAAAAAATTTAATTAAATAAATACTAACATGTAATATTAACCTATAAAAGTATAGTAAATCATAAAAAGTCACCACTTACATTTATTTTCATACTTATAACAGCAATTAAGTTAATATTTCATTAATAAGATAATTACTGCATTATCATTGTGTCAGAAATAAATTAAAATAATTAAAGTCTAAAAATTATAAATAAAATATCATTCTATAGGAAATATTTTTATCTTTCTAATTAATATTTATATTAGAATTTATCATATGTATAACCCTATATTAAAAATGATTTATTTATTATACTTTGATTTTAACTATTTTAACCCTTCTTTAAATAAATTAATAATAAATGTCCAAATCTAATCCATGTGGACCTAAATGGTAATATTTTATTCCTAAGGTTGTTTTTGGACTAATTAAACTTATCCAATAGAATTAGGACATGTCTTAGTGTAATAATAATATCATTTTTACCCTTAATTACCCAATTTACTTTTAACCGTGGTAAATAAAACAAAACGTTACTATTCACCAAAAATTATATTAATATCATTCATCCACATTTTAGTCCTTGATATTAACCATGTCTCTCGGATTTTCAAAATTCCACTCACAGAAGCGGTAAAATTTAGTTTTATGTAAGTTTGCAAAAATCTCCTAGGAGGTAGGTAAAAGACGGTGAAAAGTTCAATAAAAATATAATATATCGAAATTATTATAAAATTTCTCTAATGAATTACATTGAAATTATATAGGTATTATGTATCAATTTTGACCTAAAATAAATTTAAATAAAATAAATAATTATTTAAAAAAAATTGGCTTTTAAATAGTAACTGAGTGTTTTCACTATTCATCAAATATTTAAACTTTTCAGAAAAATACCAAAAATTCACCCTATGCTAATTTCGATAATCTGAATCAAAAAATGAAGTCCATTTTGAAAGATAAAATTTATAAAATTTCAAAAATTGGGCATTACTATTCATAACGGTTAGTTGATGATAATATTATAATAATATCTCGATTAGTGAAACTCGGTATTGCGTACTACACACACTACCGAGGAAGGTCTTGATTGCGTGTAATGAAAGTCATGTCAGGGTTGTGTGTAGTGAAAGCACTGTTTGGTGTTTCTTATAACATAATCAAAACATATTTCATTTATACATTAAACCAAATCTATACTTAATGTTGCGTAGAATAATTTCCGCCAAACAAACACGAAATTGTTTGTAACACGAGCCAAAAATAGTGTTGCGTATACTACAAGCTAATATGGTGCTGCGTATAGTACAATATAAACTTGGTGTAGTGTATAATAGAAGAAATCAATGAAATTAAAAGAATTTTTTCATAAAATATCAGTTTTTTATAGATAATGATTTAGATAAAATCATAATTTTATATTATCAATGATATGGTTTCAAAAAGTTTTAATATTTATATATTTTCAAAGGATGAAACTATAAATCCTATTGCATGGTGTAAATAATTTATTTCTCCAAATTGTTTTCAAAATTCTATTTATAGGAATATTATATTTGAATACAATTTGGTTTTGGAGATACTAAACATATAAAGAAATTATCAAAATATAAATGTTTATTTTGATAAAATGATATGATTCATGAATCGAGTATGCATAATGTCAATACAAGACATTAAAAATGTGCTTCTATAGGATGTTTATGGATCCCTATGTTCAATTTATCCATGATGTATGAATATGTACAGAAAAAAAAAGTGATATTTAAGTTGTATGACATGATGTGTAATATTTTTCAAAATGTATCTCAATTCACGGTATGTATGTAAGTAAAGGAAAATAAAATACTTTTAATTTAATTTTTATGAAATTACCCATACTATTGTTGAAATGGGATATCATCCTTAGGGATTTTTTTCATCAGACACCAAAAATTTTCTGAAGGATAAAATTATATTTTTGCTGGATTCAGTCCAATTATAAGGTCAACAGACATCAATAATATTAGAGATGATATAAATCATGATGATTTTTCTTGAATATTCATTAATTAAGTTGTATGGATGAATGAAGTACCATATTATTTTGTATGTGATTCAGATCAGATGATTACATAAATTTTATAGGGATGTATTTATCAATCATTGTATATGATTTTTTAGCACTTCCTTGAATTATTTGACTAATTTTCACCTTGATAAAACCACTCATACCATGTTTGATATTTTTGGATCAAGTTCTCAATATTATAATAGTGTTTGGCATCAATAAAATTATTTCATTAAATTCTTATTTAAAATTATCCTGAACATATGATTTCAAATGACTCAATGTGACACCCTATATGTAATGAATCTATTTACTCTAACATGTTGGGATGATGTAAAATAATGACATCTATTTTCACTTGAGATATCTCAAGAAATGATACATGATGTAAATTACCTTAAAAAATACATCATGTAACCTTAGAGTTGAATGATGTTTTATGATGATTATCGATTGTGATACCCTGAAATTGATGTTGATGATAAATTATACAAGATAATTTTCACTGTGATATGATTTTGAAATTTTGAATAAAGGTAAATCGCATCCATAGGTACACTTGTTGTATAATGATTCAATATGTTATACTATTGATTTTATATCAAATGTCACCCCCAAAATACATCTATCAGGTTCAAAATCTATTCCATATAACTCTCATGAAGAAGTATATACCTAAACCTTCACATTTACTAAATATAGATGTGATTCAATTTGGTAATTATAATTAATTTGAAGGAAAAAATATAAAACCATGACCATAGAGGTATAGGTAAATATTATAAGGCATCCAAACTATTTTAAATTGTTTAGTTTAATTTTAAATTTTATTAAGATACATAGGATCATGGGGATGTATGGATGAATAAATATTATCATTAGTAGATGAAAGGTGATTAAATATTGTATGTCAAATTAATTACAGGGGGTCTATAGTGTAAAAACCCATTATTATATGTATATTTCCATGAAAAAAAATTATTTATTTTATAGATTTCCATTAACAAAACAACATGTCTAAACAAACCGTGATTTATTATTCATTTTAAAAACTAGCCATTAAATTATTTTTTAAGACACTTATAAGAACATTACAGAAAATAATTATTATTGTTTTAAATAATTCCATTTTTTAATGAATTATATATAAGTACATAATTTTGTATGATTTTATTTTAATAACTGAAAAATTGATTAAACAAACATTTTCTACCATATTTTGAATATAAAATATATATATTTACTAAAATAAAATGATTTTTTATAAATAAAAATCATATTTATGACATAAATTCAATTTTATCTTATGGTCATTTTTTATAAATTTTCAAATAATATTTATTTTTCCATAAATTGGGGATGGTATAGTTTCTTTAATAATTATAATTTTCATACAATTAATATTGTTGATGTTCTTAGCTTATGAAAATTATTTAACTTATTTCTCATATAAATTTAATTTCTCTCATTAATTGCATTGGAATTAATATATTAATTATTTTTTTATAAGTAAATTTATGGGCTTCAAAGATATTTTTATAAAGATTATTTGTTTGTGAAATATATTATTATTATATCAAATTGAATTTTTTCATTGTGATTAATTATTTTAATGATATCTATATATTATATAATGAAAAATATTATTTAACAATTATTTTAATTGTTTCCCATGGAATATAATAAATGTTTATTATCATTTATTCCTGAAATTCCGTTTTTCCAAATTAGTTCATTGTTGTGGTTTGGAAATTTGAGTAAAAATAAATAATGAATCATATAGAAATTGATATGGTCAAATAGATTACATATTAATAAAACATATATATATTTTAATTTAATATAATCTATATAATTTTTTTTCATTTTGGACTCTAAAATGTTAAACTTTTTTTACAATATTGAAGGCTAAAACCTAGTTTCCAGGGGTTTTTACCATGAGGTAAGGGTAGGATTTACACCCACACTATTATAATAATTATATTCTATAAAACTTTCTGCTACATATTGTAAAATATTTAACTTTATATCCATTGATTGATACTTTCCCATGAATCTAACCTTATTTGAATGAAATATTTTAAAATGATTCATGTATGAACCTCCCCATACTAATAGAATGGAACTACTTCACGTTTCTTATTCCTACATTTTCAGACTTATATATCATTTTTAATTTTCATAATATACTTCTTATATTCCTTCCCATCATTAACAATATTCATTTATTCTCATCTGGAAAAACATTCATGGATTATGTTATACTCTAATCCGCATCACTCGTTGCAGAAGTATAATTATAAACAATGAAGTTACTATTTTATTTCATCATCTACCAAATATAAATATGATACATCTATTATATAATTAATAATACTTAAAAAATAAAAATAAATTTATGATATTTGGATTACATTAAAACCATTTACCACCACTTATCCATTAAAATAGAGAATACTATATCACTCTTGGTTACATGTGGATAATCACCTCTTGGTAGTGATATGATTCATTTACCTTCCTTATTATTCAAGGTGGGATATTATATTATATTTAATGTGGGTGTATATATTTATATATTATATTTACTATATAAAAATTTTATAAAATTTTTATAATTATTTTCTATATATTCATTCCAAACATTGAAATTTAGATACATCAATAATAAAAACATATGAACTGCCATCTTTGTATAGAGATTCCATTCATTATTCATCAAAGTATTATATATATTTTTATATAAATATATATATATTTATTATATATGATATATATATATAATGAAGAAAATTATGTTTCGGAATGAACCATCATTAATGTTCACTGAATTTGACATCTAAACTTAAACATACATGGATAATTATAGGGTTAACACTTAAGATTATATTGAAAATGAAAGATTGATATTTAATGGGATGTAGTTTGTTATTTGTAAACAAATTATGGAATTATTTGAATTAATATTTAAATATTTTAATGTTATAATAAATTTAATTTTGTAATGAATGATTCATGATTGGTGATTATGAAGGGTATAAATTATGTAAGGGTTTCTCATCGCACACTTATTACAATGAGACATAATAATACCCAATAATTTTTCAATTTTATCGTGTATATAATTACACTTTAATGACATCTATGATAAATATAATTATATATTTTGTATTTGGATCTTAATTTAATGTCATTATTCATTGATGATATGATTCAAATATTACCCAATATGTTATGTTTTTATGTTACAATATAATTATTAATGGGATTATTACAATATTAATAAACAAAAAAATATATCTTATGATCAATATCTCAAAAATAATATGAATTTTATTATCCACTTTTTTTCATTAGGTTACCTATGTTCATTTAGTTTTATTCTCATTAAATACCCAGAAATCAAAGGAATATTTTTTATGAAAAAAAAATTATCTTCTCACCATTTGGGATTCATTCCATCAATCAATATATTTTAATTAAAAATATTTCCAAAGTTTTATTAATATTCTCCTGATATTATTTAGAATAATGGTTATCCATTTTTTAATTTATTAAATATCTACAAAATATAATATCTATGTAATTTCTGAAAATTATGCTTTTGACTTTTTACTAGTAATGTGAATGAAATGTTTGTTTCAATATAAATAAGATGAAATAAATCAACTAGCATAATATATACTCATATATTCGATGCTTAATTTATATAATTTCATATTTATTTTCAAAATTATTTTTTTTATATAATATTTGGTATTTTCTTTTTATTTTGAATATGATCACTCTGAATTAAGTGGTATTTTCCTCAAAAACTATTCTATATATAATTCAATGTTATTTTAATCTATAAAAATTTCATTTTAAAATTTCTTTGACTTAATAAGGTTATAATATTAAAATAAAATATTTATTCTTTTTGTGGTTTATGATTATGATAATTAATTTTTTTTAAATGCATTTCATGTTGATGGATTATTAAATGATGATATGATGAATGTTTTTTGATCGTGGAGAACATATATCTATTTTTTTCATTACATAATGGTTTTCACCTAAATTAAATACACATCAAGTGAATTATGTGATGAAATATTTCTCATGATATAATAAGTATTAAAATAGGGAATGATGAAAATTCAGAATGGTAGTTTATCCAAAATGAATGTCTAGAGAGTTATCCATTAATAAATAAATAATTTAATTTGGAGTGAACTGAATTTAATATTATAGTAATTTCATTAAACCATGAATAAGGAATTACTTTTCCATTCATATGTGAATGAAAAAAATTCCTTACCATTATGCTATATTTCTATGGTTTATAATTGTTTCATGATATTTCTTTAGTTTTATATATTATATATTTGGATATTAAAAAATTATTAAATGATTTATCTTTACATATATTTTAATGATTGGGTATAATGGTGTTGTATTTTGATCATGTTATAATACAATTATTCTTAATTAAATTTTTAATCATCCTTGATAATTAATATCTCTTATGTTTATCCATTTAGAGAAGCTAATATAATAACATTAATATATTACCATACCATAAGTTATGAATGATGGATTTGTATAAGATATTTCTATTAATGGTTCCAATTATTACAAACCTACCTGAAAATAATTTTGTTCATTTAATAAAAATTTGTTTAGGTATACAGTTTTTCTAAGGCACAAAAACATTTTAGATTCTTTTGTGGACCACATTTCTATCTAATGAATATTAAATTAATACTATGTTATATTTATTTGTAAATTATTAGGGTCAATAAATTTTAATATAATTAAAAAATATTCCATAACATCTCCCCCAACTAAATTTATCTTTTAAAAATGAAAACAATCCTTTTTGTGTAACTATTATTTTCAGAAATACATGATTTTTATGAAAAAGAAATGGCATCATCATTAATGAATGATCCAAATTTAAAACATAATATATAATTATTTCCCTTTAATATATTTTTTCGTGCATGAATAAATTTAGAAAAATCATATTTAAATTATTATATATAATTATCCTTTATAAAAGATAACATACAATGAAATGAAAATTTTATGTATTCTTAATTATAGAACCCTAATGTATCAATCATCGGTTACATTTATGTTATTGAAAATTCTCCATTTTTAAAAATCTATATCAAAATGACATATATATATTCTAGTTTATTTTTAATTTAATCATAAATATGTATATAATTACATAGATATTATAGTGTATGTTTAAATACGATTTCCATATAAATTTTTTGTCCTTTATTTATTCTATTAATAAATTGTATAAATAATGTACTTATCCAATTTTCATGTTTTCTACTCCATGTTATTCATATGAATACCTTATTTTTTTTTATCTTTTCTTATTTTCCAATTTAATATAATGGTGACCATTATGTATTATAAAAATCAAAATTATATTTTTCAACATACGGCGAGACTTTTATATGTGTATAATGAATAATCATTGTAAACAAATCATATTAACAAGGTTACCATTATGTAATTTCACATCAATATTATACACTTATGTGTATCACCAAAATAGACATTATATATTGTGTAATGTTACTATATTATATTATTATTGGATGAATATTTTATATGTGATAATGGTGACATATACATTGTGAGTAATGTTACCTTTATATATTGTTGGATTATCCATATTTTATTCAAAAATTATTGCAACAATGAAACCACAATACATATTCCAAATATCTCAGAGGCTCTCTAAAATACATATAGAAATTTGGATAAACCAAAAGATATATACTATACATTTCTATATGAGTTTGAACATGATTTATCTATTAAATAAAATCATAAAATATGATTCATATTCACTTATCTATATTCTAAAATCATATTTTCATTTTCAACCAATTACTTAATTTTGGGATAAAAAATATACCCATTTGAATTTTTAATGGAAATCACTAAAAAAATCACACATCAAAATAATAATAGTAAGAAATGAATACAAAATTAAATAAATAAATTCCAATTTTCTTTAAATCATTGAAAGAAAAACAAAACATATAATAATATAAGTTGTTTTATATTTAAATGAATTACATTAAATTATCCAAATATTTTTTTAATAAAAATATTTCCTCTCCTTCCCAAAAACAATTTAGTAAATTATATTTATAAATTATCAAATAACATATTACAATAGTTGTAAACATATATAATTAAAATTTTTAATTCATAACCTAACACAGTTGAAATCTATCCCTAAATAGACTCTCTCCAAAAATAAGGGTTCACTCTCTATTTAGATTAAATTATTATTTATTGAAACCCCTTGAATATGATCATTTTAAATAATTTTTCATACATTAGTGGATAACTAATATAATATTTATGTGTTCTTTCTCCTGTTAATAAGAAAAATATACATGAATAAATAATAGAGGTGATGAAAACATCAAATCAATTACATAGGTGGAATTGGTTTGACTGTAGCGACCCAACACATTGGGGTTCTACTAGATAGTGGGGGGCCTTTCTATAAATATTCATAGTCCTCCCCTAATAAGATAGTGTCGGGATAAAATTTACATGAATTAATAAATAATATTGGAGCCTTTCCCTATGAACATGTACACACAAACCCAACTTCCTCTTTGAATAAGGGAATATGAAGACAATTAATCTATTGTAATATCTAAAGTATAGTGAAATATGTAGTAAGATATTGGAATATAAGATAGACTATAGAATTATAAATCAAAAAACAGACATCAAAAAAAAAAACAAGAAATGATGTCCCCACCTAAAAAAATGAAATAAATGAAAATCGAAAGGGCATGTCCCCTCATATCAATTTCATGTCCACTACATGTAGTATATGACCCCTTGAATTCGTATTCTACACCAATTTCACTATTAATTTGTCTATCTCTTACATATGACATTACACATTCTGGAAAATTCCATTCATGGGAGATTATTTAAATACCCATCATGATGCCCTGGAAATTTATTGGGGAGTAATAGATATATAATATAGGGGTCCACCTCACCTCATAATTGACAATTTATCAGAAAAAGATACCAAAAAGTTATAATACACATATTGTCAACAATAATATAAAAAATAAGGGAAAATACTATCCATGTATCCAAATTCCAACTAAGAATGATGTGTTTAATTTCTGAACTAATGTTCCATCACTAATTCCAACATTTCAAGTAAATTATTAAGAATCAATGTTGATTGGTGAACATCTCACCAATTCACTTCACAATCAAGGGATCAATAAATTTTTACAAGACATTATGTGTAAACCCAACATTATATGAATTTTGTGTCCAAATATTCACTATTAGGATACACGTATGAGGTAGACAAAACATATGTAGGACTCCCACACAACCAGATCCCAAAGATAGGGAGTTAACACTCTATATATTGATTACATATTCTTAGTGTATTGGAGTACTATCTATATCCATATAAAGAGTGTGGGGGTAACTTCTCGATGATTTGATAAGGAATTTCTGATCCCAAATTTACTTAAATGATCCTTCCATGATCACTCTTATTACACATAATAATTTATGATATTTTCTATATGTTTTTATATTTTTTTCATAACACATTACATATAGAATCGAATTAATTACATAACAAATTGAGGTCATATAAAAAAAGTGATATTATTAAAATATTATCACATGATAGTTATACTTAATCCTATGGAATTCAGGGTATGAATAAGATTAATTAAAATTTTTTAATATCTGGTTTACATGTGTTTGTAAAATAATTTTTTTACCAATTTAGTAAAAATGAAATAAAATAAAGGAAATATATCATTGAAAAATTATTTTTCCGAAATAAAAATATATTAATCCTCAGTAAATTAAACGAAAAAATATTTTATAATGATTTTAATTAAATTGTTAAAGTATATATTCAATAATTTATTTCATAATCATCTAATGTTTTTTCCAATAAAATATATATGAAAAAACAAAATTTTCACGTTGATTTTTTTATTTCTAGGAATCAGTTTTGTCTCCTTTAATGAACATAATATTCAAAAATAATTTTTAAAAATATTATAATTATTATTTTAAAGAATAAATTCAATTTTTTGGAATCAATATTTCAAAAATATAAAAGGGTGAATTTTTTTTATAATTTGGTTAAAAATTATTTTATTAATGAATTGTGAAGTATTCCAAATTTTAATAGAAATATATATTTTTGGTAATATATTAATATTTTTATATTATATTTTAAATATTATTTATATTAATACTAAATAAAAATAATATATATATATATATATTAATAAAAGTTTTTAATTTTAAATTATAATTTTGTTAATTTTTAATGTTAGAACCCCATTATCTTTTGAATTGTTTCTCTTGGAAAACAAATGTAATCATCACGATTGTGAGAATAATTTTAAATTAATATTATATAAATAAAATAATTTATTTTCAAAAAATGGATTCCATATTTGGAATCTATAAAAATATATAATATCTGATAATATCAACAGAATTTATCACCAAATTGAATAGTTAAAAATATACAAAGTAATTATCATCATTAGTTTTTCAAAAAATATTTTTACAATTGTTAAAATAAAATGATATGGTTTCAAATGACCTAAAAATTATATAAAATATATTTTATCAAAATATTTCATCCATATAATTTATATGGATCAAGAAAAATTCTAGATTCTTTCGATGTGGGAAAAATAACAGTAAAATGTTTTCTTTTAAAAACATTACATGCGATCCACTAAAATCACATATAAATGTCCACCCACAATCCACCCTTATTCACGCAATAGAATAATTTTGGATATATAAATAGAACACAAAAAACCTTCCCAATATTAATACTATAAAATTATAAGACTTATCATTTGGAAATCAATCATAGAAATGATTTAGTGAAATCCAAAGCAGGATACCTAATGATGATTTAATGTTCTATAGTGAGTTTTTTTTTAATTTCTTTTGACACCTACTTAAATATTAAATAAAACATAATGATATAAAAACTACAATTTATTCAATGTAATTAGATTTTATCAGGTTAATATCAAGAACGAAAACCATATCTACATAATCAATTGTGATACAAAATCAGCATTCATGTGTATAGTTGATAACTCCTAACGAATATATGTCATCCATATTTTCCATTACCACCTTACATGGTTGGTAATAATTACTGATACGAATTATAAAATTTATATTTATTACATAAATATACCTATAGTGTAATTATATAATATATTACCTTTTAATGGTCTAGTTCGTAGATGATTTTATAATATCATCTCGGTGTACATAGGATAACTACTTCAGAAAGAAATATGACTATTTCTTGACAATTGATTAACATGGAAGATATTAAGGGTTAATTTCATGAATATATGTGACAAATTGATATATATTTTATAATGATATCATATTTATCATTTTTAAATGAAGATATATCATTTTATTTCTTACATTTTCACTCACTGAATATTAATAACATTGTTCATATATGTGTGGACTCCTTCATTCATGAAGTGATTTGACTAAGTATTTTCATAAACACACCAGATTTATGATATATATTGGAATATATAGTAGATAAATATTTTTTAAATAATATTTTTATCATAATTAAAATATAAAATATGTCTTACTACATTTATATAATGATTAATGAAAACTGTAAATGTTACTCATTGTACATATGAACAATCGTCTTAATGATCATAACATATCTCATTTATCAAGACCATTATTTCATTGATAGTATTAAAAATAAAATTATTATATAAATAATAAAATAATGTAATTATTATAAATCTGGATATTATGTATCAATGATCTGTGTAATATTACCAAAATTCAAAAAAAAAAATTATTGGAAAAATAAAGTGATAATTACCCAAAACATAATTTTATAAGATAACTGGTAATATTCAAGTAATAAACAGTCAGATGGAAATAAAATATTATATGATATAAATATGTATCTATAATATATGTATAATAAACATATATTTAATATACAATAGTTTCAAATATTTATAGAGGATGTCGATACTAAAGAGATAATGGATTTGGTTTCCCTCATTTACCTTTGGATGATATATGAAAATTCAACAATAATTTATTTTATGAGGTCTATATACATAAATTTTAAGATGTTATATAATGAAAATTATATTTTTTTTATTATATTAAATATTTCACTAATTTTTATTATTATTTAGGATTTAGATTCAAAATATTTTTAAAGTGAAATGGTGTTTCTATTATACTTTTTTACTTTTATGAGATACATTCCATATTCCGCACTTGTTCTAATATGTTTAGTATATATTTTCCATAAATATTATTTATACTAACACTAATTAAAATAATGTTTATTTAAATATAGATTTGAGGATATCACATTCTTAGGTATTATGGTTTAAAATATATAGAAAATTGTAAGGGATATGTGACACAATTTTTCTTCATTGATATATATATTTGGTTTTGCACCTATATATTTTTTTGAGGATTATATATAGTCCATTTATCATGTAATGTGATGAATTTATTTATTGTCCTGATATTTTATGTTTAAATTAATATTATTGCTCAATGGAATAAACAATTCAATGTTACGAAAATGTATTTTTAATTGATATATTATCATTGATTATCTAGATAATTCATTATTAAGCATAAAATGACGAAATATTAAAATTCCAATATCAAGAAACTCAATTATATTATTCTCTATTGCTTATTTTAGTACATTATATTCTTTTATTTAATATCCTCTATTCATGTACTCAATATTTATAAATATTGCAATAAAAGTAATTATTCATTATTAACCACTTTGGTCGAAAACCCTTTTTATTCAAAAACAATGATTTATAAATAAATTTTATTTATTTTTAAAAATAACCACATGGTTTATTAAAGTCATTTTTACCATTATTTAATATTTAATTATTTATGGAATTAATATATCATTTTCCAAATAATTCCCTTTTTGTTATACCAAAAATGGATGATGAATATTTTTTAACATCCTAAAAATTAATGGTGTTTCCCACCCTCGTGACCAATATTTGGTTTGATGAATAATTTATAGTTTTTATTGTTTTTTTAAAATAAAACTAATTCCAATATTTTTAATATATAAAAACTACTTTTTCACAGATGAGAATATATTTTCATCATCAAATTTTTTGATCAATTTTTTAAAGATCAATTTATATGAATTTATGTTCATTTTAAAAGAAATTTTATTCCATGTAAATTAATAATAATAGTTGTAATTTTTTTTTCAAATTTAGGTTGTTTTCTTCATGAAATTAACCAAGTGATTTTTCATTCAATAATTATTTTCAAAATATGATAAAATCCATTTTGGTTTATTATTATCTAATGGGGATGTGATCAAAGGGTGCAATTTTTATTATTTAACATAATGGATTATATTTATGATGACCTGATGTATAAACACCTTTTTTCTTTAACTTGTTATACCATGATAAAACACTCATTAAAACCAATTATTCTAACTGTTTTTGAAACAATGTAAGGATAAAATTATTAGGAAACAATTCTATTTTACATAGGTTAGGATATGAAAAAAAAAATTGTGAAAAAGATTTCATTTTCATGGGTTATGAATTGAGGAATGATTTATGGTTTTATTGAATAAATTAAAATTATTGTCATTATGTGTAGGGTTGGATATATATTTCCCTCCAACACAGCTTGTAATGATTTATATATCAGTAGATATACATGACTGGAATGTGGCATTTATAAGGATTAGTACGGGAAATTGTTCTCTATGATGGTCCTTTAGTGAACACTATCAACAATGATGGATTGGGGACTAAACCCATTCAACTATGAGATAATTTTTAGGGATCATTGAATTATATGGAAATGATTTTATATGGTTATTTGTTTTAAAAATTTATATGGAATATAAAAATTTATTCTATCCTTGTTCATGTTATTTTTTTCTTGTGATTCAGGTTTTATAAACATCCAATCATAATTCCATGACTCAGTATTAATATATATTATATAAATGATATGGTTTTCAAATATAGAGTTCATTTTGTTATAACCTTAAATCAATGTAATTCTTATGTGCCTCAAATTTTTTACTTACTAAGAATCGAACCTCTGCCATAATGTACTTTTTTTCCCCATGTTATAATGAAATGTTTTATGTATAGTCTGGTGGTGAAGAGTTTTAAGGGGGAATATCTTACTATGATATGTTTAATATCATTCATCAAATTATCATATTTTTTACATAGATTATAAATTCACTATACTATTTTCTACCTCTTGTGTGAGTTTGTGTAATGTATTAAATATTCATGTAAAAATACATCACACACATGTATGGGAAGATGGGGTCACTATAGCATTCGTCATCACATATTCCCCAAACAATCTTCATGATCAGAAATCTTCACATTGTATCTCTCATTCAATAATAAATCACAACATCATGATATTAGTGGAAAAGGACTCCTGATATTCTACTTTTTGGAAAAACATAAATGACCCAAATAAGGATATGTGATAGGTTTAGGTTATTAGTGGTAATATATGGTCTATACTGGGGTCCACATAGAGTAAAACCCCACCAAGCTACCTAGAGCTATTTTTCTATAGAATGGGCTAGGGAGTCCATTTAACATTAAACTTTGTTAGAAGTCGGTACATAGTGTGTCTTATCCACCTAGGATATTCTAGTGCTCATCTATATATACTACTGTGCATAGGACCATTATAATGTAACTGACGATGGCCAAGAAATTTATAAATTTGATAAAGCATGTTAAGTTCCATCAACCTATGTTTTAGTCCAGGACAATACTCAGAGTATGATTTACACTATGTTACACAAAATATATTATCCCTATGACATGGTTGAACTGGAAATAGTGTGTGGTTGAAATATGATATGTTTCATGTAGTTCTTATACATGTTAAACCATACAACATGGGTTACAATGGGTGCGACTAGGAACATAGAACATGTAACTCCACAAAACATCCTGGGTGTGTAATCTATGTACATGCTAAGATAGCCATGAAATGAGTAAATTGTTCATTGAACATCCATATGATGTAGAATAAATATATCTTAGAAAAAACCCATGCATCTACATTGAGTGAAATGCATGGACTGTGTTCATAAACTACAGTGTGTGTATCATAATTTTTTGTAGATGTAAAATAACGAAACAAATTATCTTATCATTCCACTTCCTTAGATGATTCCACTATAATCAAACTAGGGGTCCAAGATCTTGGGTATTCCATTCCTGATTCATCACATGTGGAAATATTATTTGCACCCAACCCTTCACTATTACATCCCATAATTGTTGCAATCCTATAATTTCTATTATGGAGTTGGGGATTATAGTTGACACCACAAAAAACCACAACTCATACATATCCATAAGAAAATCAACATCATGTTCATCAATGATGTATCAAAAAAATCCTTATGTTCCTCCATCCTCAAACCCATCCTAACATTTTTGATATGCAACTCCATTGGCCATCAACAATGTATGCGATGAATAGTGGGGGAGCACAAAATACATATGAATCTGTCATTAAAAAATCATTCCTATATAATGATAACATAATCAGGGTATCTTAGTTGATAAAAGGTAAAATTGATGAATTATATATGAAAAATATAACCAATAAATCTTGTGTCTCATAAAATAAACAAATATCAACGATATAAAGAAAATTATATGACAATCCAAGATCAATATTTTAATAAAAATTGAGTAAAAAGATTATGATCCATAACTCTATTTAGATATATCATTTCATAGTAATGAATTCACAAATGATGTAGAAGACATTCTTAAATAACTTCCTCTAAATCCTCCTTGATGGGATCACCCATCATCATCAGATTAGTCTCACCAACGAAGAATACCAAATCCATATCTCTAAATTCCCCAAGGTTCATGAATATATTCATGTTTTAATTTCATAAATACATATTCATATATTCAATAATGTTAGGTAATTTAAAATAAATAAAATAAAATAAAACTATATATTTATTTTAATTGAAGACACTACCGATGGCTACATCAACCATATATCTGGCACCGCCCAATCATGGGACACAAGTGGTGGGTACCCAATATTCCATAATAAAAAGATGTCATATCATTATGATCCCTGAATCTACTCTGTTGTTATTCAACTATTTGATGAACAATATGTGCACATGATATTAATATATTTTATAGTTTTATTATATCAATACTGATCTCACTATGACAGAGAATATATCATCATCAGAGCACCTGACTCTAAAAATATTCCTAAATATATTCAAATTCCATACAAGAAAATTAATGATCCATTAACAATTTCCTCAATATTGTATTTTCATCATAAATTGAAAAACTAGTCTCATGTAGGGATATGGAGCCCTCAACATGGATTTCTAATACAACGTACTCTATAGGGGTTTTGTGTTCCTAAAAAATAATGCAACTGATGGATCCACATGCCCATGAATTTTCACATTATGGTAGATCCCATAAATCAACAGTACCTAAGAAAGGAAGATCCACCCTCATCATCTATCTAATCCAATTTTATATCCTGAAAATAGTTGTAAACTGGTATCCTCTGTTATATAAAATGAAAAACACTTTTCACCGTGTTTAACATCAGTTGTAGTGTCTAGTGGTACGTACTACTCTAACCTATTGTAGTATTTATAAAATAGTCATATGATCCATAGAAATATAATATCATCCAACCCAGAACCCCTTGACCATTAAGGAGGTGAGATATTTTATAACATAAATTCTCATCACAAAACTCCAAAATGACATTTTTTCATCAGTACACATAGGACTCTTAACAACTTTAAGAATTCCAAATCCTCCCTTATATGTACTAAATAGTTCATAAGTATCTCTAACACCACCTCTATAGATACATTAACTATCTACCATTGTCCATAACCAGGATAGTGGTGGCCTATATGGTCTTTGAAACATGTCCAAAAATAGTGGTATATTGGGTGAGGAGTTATAATTACCAAGAACTCGAACTCAGATGATGATTGATGATCCACATTACTGTTTCTAAATACTAACATTCACACCCAAGTAATGTTAACTAGAAAAAATGGTACACTTAACATGGACACCATATGGGGGATAAAACATTATTGTAAAAATCAATTGAGTCCAACAGGATACTTGAATCCTATATATAATAAATATGTGATGATAGAATCATAGAACAAAACAGTTATCAGGGGAGTTCCATGAATCAGGACTATCTCCTACACACATAAGAATCAAGAATATAAAATAATATATTCTATCATATTATTTGGAAGTGGGCCAACATAGTGAGTTAGTTTACTATAAAGAGCTTCCCATAAAACATTACATAATATTTAATTAAATAAATAATTCACATTGAGTATCTTCTCTGGTTTAGAGTTTCAGAGAGTTAGGACATAACTATAACATCTCAATGATTAAAAAGTAGACACATCTAGTCAGGTTCCATTTTATTCAGAAAAATAAAAACTCTTGATCAAAATAGTCTTTTCTTGTTCCATGTTTTATACAACATGACATTTATTTGATCCCATCCTTGACCCTATTCCAATTTATGTCCTGTGAAATACATTTCAAAAACATGGGATGAGCAAAAAAAGTTCAGTAAGGTTTATAAACCAAGGAAAGAAAAAATTAGATCATCAATATATACATAATATAAGATTTTTAACAAACCTCATGAAATCAAAATATTTGTGAAATACAAATAGAAATCATAAGACACAAAGATAACTTGAGTCATTCATAACATCCTTACGTAGGGAGTGACCCTCATGGTTACATTTGGAATACCGGTCATTGTATATTCCCAAAATATCTTCGGAGAAACCTTAGCCTTTAACTCCTTCACAATAACCAATGCATTGGAGAGCTATCTACGTATCACCCACCAATAGTTTATCACGAAACCACCCGACTTCTTAAACAATTCCCAAGAACCATAACATAATCATATCACATAAAACATGCATAAAGAAAACATAACATTTCCACATTTCAATTAAAATATGTCAATAAAACACATGATATAATCAAAACATTTTCTAAACCATTTTCAATGCCGAAATAAAAGTAAAATAAAACATGGTATTTAATTTTCTTTATGAAATGTTATGTCTTTTAGAGGAAGAAAAAACTAAAATAATGGTCACAACGGTGAAGAAGTCATTGTCACCACATACGTAAGACAAAAACAATCCTTTTTACGTTTAGTAAAATGAATCATTTAATAATATTCCTTTTGAATGAAATTAAATGTAAAATGGGTTTTATATACTATATAAAATAATGTCGTGTAGAAATAAAAATATTCCTCAATGAAAGGAGATTATGAAGAAGTCCCGCACAAAGATGGTATCCTTAGATTAAGGATAAATAAATTACATAATTATGTGTGAAAAATATAAATACACTCAATATATGTGGATATTAAGTGAAAAATATTCAGAGGTCATCCACACATATTCATAGCATGAAATAATCAAGAAGTAGAGATTTATCCCAAAGAATTGAAATTTGGTTAAGAAGTTCCCTTACAAAACTTTGACAGCCTAACAGATTCAATTTAAAATTCATAAAATGAGGTGATGTGAAATAAAAATGGTATGTCATCACATGGACATAAAATTTACAGCAATAATGAAATATAATAACATATCCCAACATAAGTAGATTTATATTAAAAGACATAACAAAATGAATTCTTTTAAAAAGAGGACGGTGAAAGGTTCCCATACAGATTTGGGTAACTTTAGAAACGTACACCCCATGAAAGAAGGTTCATACAATGAAGATGTAAATACCGATAAATTAAATTATGTTACACAAAGAATACAATCATGGGCAGTAAATACACTGCACAAAAGTAAATAGTTGAAAATGTAGCTTGAATCTCACGAGAATAAAAAGTGAGAGAAAAACCACTTACCTCATTGCAATCAATCTATCTGTATGACCAAAACAAATAAACACCAAATGAATCATGTAATTCAATGAATATAAATAGAATCATGATAATATATATTAAATGGCTGTACACAATACACCACATTCAAAAAATAAGTGGCGAATAAAGGAAATCTCACAGAATTAAATGTGAGATAAGAAATCCACTTACCTTAAGTGTGACTTGTCTTGTTCGTTTCATTATATTCCAGAATAATAAACATTGGTAAATTTATAATTTCTTAAGGACATCCAATAAAGTTTATTATTCAAATCACCGCACATATAATCATGTTATAGTAAATAGTTAATTATGTGAGTTCATATCATACATTTTGTCGATGTTCGGTACATGAGTAAAAAATATACTTGTTTGAAGAGAATTATCCACGTATTTATAAGTAAATCCTCTCCAGAATGGTATTAATGATTTAAATATATATCCAGTATATATTCATTTTATACTATTCCATAACATTTGAAGATAAAAAATGAAATGCACCGTTCATGGAGATGGTAGGTCGTACGTACGTATGAACGCTACATTCATTTCTTTGTCATATTAAATAAATTAAAACTTAATGAGACACATATATATTATAATAACAATATAATATATATTTTATATAGGTAACATAAGTTCATTAATTACATTCTTTTTAAATTCCATGTTTGGCATGAATGAGTCACATCACTTGAGGGGGTTGTAGTCCTCACTTCCTCAGATAAAATTATCGCATTTTCACAACATGGAAAGCATAAAGTTTTGTTTTAAATATAAAATAAAGAAAAATAGAGAGGACATAAATGTAATATATATCATATATAAATAAAATGAAATCATAATTCCCACCAAAAAAGGTGTTAAAGGAAAATTTAACAATCATCATTTTGTGAGACAGTACTTCGCCACCCACAATAACAATATGTTGTTTAACCATTAGACGAAGGTGTTTGTAAGTGTGGGTATAATAATTATCATAATAACATACAGTTATATTTAGGATACTGGTTTTATTATTTAATCGAATAATAAGAAGATAACAGTTATTGAAGAAGGAAAAAAAAGAAACTCGAGAGAATACATTACCTCTTAATTTGGTAACTCTTTTTGATTTCAGCCAAAGGATCCCTTGGAAAGAGTTCTTCCAAAAGTGAGGAATCTAAGATTGAGAGAGGGATGTGGAGAGATAATATGAGCAGAGTTTGGGCGAGCCATAGGCTTGAGATTTGTGGTTAAGGGGGTAGTGGTGGGGCCTTTTTTAAGTGGGAGGAGGGTCACTTTTTGAATGTTTCGAAATTTTACTTTATTATAAAATGTTTTTTATATTTTAAAGGTCCCAAAATGATATATCATGAGAATAAGGTGATAAAGGTTTGAAATTCACCTATACAATAGGATTTTGAAAAGTTTATTTCTTATATTTTACCTTATATTTTCATTCTATTCAAATCGTTCATTTATGAGGTAATCACTGCATCATCATGGTGTCATAAATAAATTTATTTATTTAATGTCTAAAAATTATAAAAATATATCATGATGTTGAAAATATTTTTTTCATTCCAATGAATATTTATATTCTCAGAGATCATTTATGTAAATAAAATTAAAATTGTATTACTTAGGATATACAAACATTTGTTATATTTCTATTCCTTTTAAAAGATAATATCATAAATGTCACTATTACACCCATGTGACTCCATGGGTCCTCAAGTTAGGTAAAAAGCATCCCATGGTAGGCCATGACTCTAAAAATAAGATGTGGACACATTTTAGGGTTATTTTATATTATTATGAGAGTATTTTATTACCCTTAACTACTCGATTACTAATTAATCATGATTATTAAAGATAATTACTGTCATTACTATTCATAATGTCCAAAAACAAAAAGGTCTTAGTTACATAATTTGGAACATCTGATTAAAAATATTTAATCCATTTTAACAAATTCTAAACACAGAAATTGATTTAATTAATTTCAAAAAATAATTCCCTTTGTCAAAATCATAGATGGGTTTTTTAAGAAGTAAAATTTATCAAAAAAATGACTTGTATTTACATCCAATTGAAAAGTGAAATTTATTTGAATGAAAAAAATTTAATTAAGATATAAAAATATTATTCAACTACTCATAAATACCCATTAAATGGACAATGTATATATAAATAAATTAGATGAAAAAGCAGTTTTGAAGTAAAATGTCATATTTTTCACTATTCATTAAAAATGAACTTTTGTCTAAAAAATACCAAAAATTTATCCAAAGTTAATTTGATATTCTAAATTCAAAAAATATTTCCATTTTACCAAATTCCAAACATATAAGCTTCATTAATTAAATTTATAATTAATTCTCGCTGTCAAAACCAATAGCGTGTTTTTAAGAAACAATATCTATCAAAATATTTACACATGTTTATGACCAATATCATGTTGAAAATAAATCCAATGACTACCATTGAATTAAATGGTAAAAATATATTCTAATTACAATTTAGAACTAATTAAAAACATAATCTAACCATGTAAATAAATTATATTAAAAAAGGGTTTTTCATTAAAATACATCATTTTTCACTATTTATTAAAAATGTACTTTATCGGAAAATTTACAACAATTTACACAATGTAAATTTTGATGTACCGATTCTAAATAAGGTATTTATTTTGTAAAATATATTATATAAAATTTTCAAAAAGAGGATTTAAAAAGGGTTCTCCATTAAAAGGCTGTAAATCATCCTTTTAAATAATATTAGAATGCTTATGATTAAAATTGGATTCATTCGCATTTTAAGCCTATATCATTTATAGGGTAATTTTAAAAATAGTTAACAACCATATATAATCATTTTTAAGTATGTTTTGTTCATTCTCACCAATACATCGGCTAGGCATCAACTACCATGTAATATAATATTATTATATTATTAGTGTGCAATGTAAGATTTCAAAGAAACTCGTTGTTACGTATTGGGTACACCATAGAACATAGCATTTCCCATTAATGTAATATAGAAATTTTATTCACAAATATTAATTAATATGAAAATTTCATATTCTTTATTTACCAGGGATGTTACATCCTTCCCCCCTTTTGGTACTTGCATCTTCGAAATTTTAAAATTGGGCTCAGAAACATCATTGAAATCCCCCCATTGGAAAAAGAGTTAATTAAATATTCACATTAAAAGTAAGAAAAAAAAGTACAATGGTCACCCGAGACTACAGATACTAGGATTACATGAAAATAAAAAGGGTCATGTTCAAATGCAGAGTGAATGAAAAAATGAATAGTAGAATGTTAACCACCAGAAAATCACAAACTTGTGATTGGTTAAAGGGTATTTGATTCCACAGTAGGAAACGTTAACATACAATGTTTTTGTTTTAAGTTACATATCATTGAGGAATTTATTTATGAGAATATGTAAATCATAAGAAAAAATACTCTATTATCATGTTGACATTAATCTTTTATTAGATTTCTTACAAAAACTCATATTTTCTCCAAACAATGAGTTTTTAGGATGACTTGTTCACATTGAGAGAACTATAATCAACTTCTTGAGAATCACCTAATCCACCAAAGATGAACTATATTTTTCCCTTCTCTTTAGACCTAGACTAAACCCAAAATTGTTAGTACAAGATCAGATAATCCCCAAATGGACAATCCTTTATAGAAATAAATAATACTCTTAATCTCCAAAATTCAACAAAAAGAACCCAAGGTTCAAGAAAGACCATTAAATAAACAAATATCCATACAATTATTCAATGTAATCAATACTAAGATTGATACCCAAATTTCTGATGGATTTAATCACCTAGTCTTCGAATGTAATTTTTAAAATTTATCTCCAAATAACATCAGTTACTCTTAAAGTATCATACTGTAAAGTAATAAAGATAATCACATATCCTCTATGATAGGTTAATAATTTCCGTAGATAACCCAAAATCAACATATTCTTGATTCATAATATCATCTAACTAAAAATAATTAGTCATACTAACCAGGGACTTCACGTAGCCCAGTGGTATGAGAGAAATACAAGTCGTACTTTGTTTGTGGGTTCGATTCCCAAAACATCATTCAACATGACGTGTTATCACACTTTATGCATGTTATCCCATTTAAAAAAACTATATAATGTTATAAAATTCCCTAAAAGATATAAATTCATAAAAATAACCATAAAATATTTTAACCACAAAGGTTATCTAATATCATTTGTTTTCCATCCCAATATATATTAACCGGTAATTAATTCATATTCATGGATCATATAAACAAAAATGGTTCTATATTACTAAATACACAAAAGAAAAGATAATCATTCATTGAATAAAATTTTCATATATCAAGCATCTGGGTTAGACATACTATAAAATGTAATCTAATGTAATTCCATCTTTAAAACAGCCTTAATAATTTTAATAATTCCCTCATCCTAAATTATACCATAACTCTTGAATCCCTTATATGATGAATTCATACTCTATCAACATTCTTCTTGATCCATTAGCCATTCATTTCCAACTTATTATAAAATAATTATTTCCTACTAAAAAATCATGAATCATATCATGAGATTAAATAATAGGAAAAAAATGTTAGGAAATAATCCATACCATTCAATAGTCATTTTCAGTTTCTTCATCCTCAATCAGATTGGAATTAGGTATTGGTAAAATAATATTTTTACAATCCTGGTGATCCCATTCCCGAAACTTCTTCATAGGACATGTGATTGCATAATGACCATGCACACCACATTTAAAAAATTCAATTGATCCCTCATAAAGAACTTCATTCCCTTTCTAATAGTGAACTAGATGATTCCTTTTTCCATTGCAGGTTCTTTCTTTATGACCTTCATTTCCTTATCTATAGCATCTTTCATTCCCTTTGAAACATTTTCATTGTCATGGAGGAACGCAAGACAATGACGTTGTCTTAGGTTCAGGTCCCTCTGGGAGAAGATTTACCTGGGACTTGTATGATCAGAGTACACTATAAAAAGATCACCCATCAGATTATGTCACAAAATCATCTAGGTGAAGACCACTGTTACTAACTCCAGGTGATGGGTAGTGTAGTTTTTATCATTTTGTCTCAGTTGTTGAGAACCATATGCGATCATTGCTCACTACTTCATTAAGACACGCCCGAGTCTGGTCCCTAATGGGTTACAGTAGACTACATACCTTATTCCTTCCTCTGGAAGCCTCAAGATGGGGCAACTAGTCAGCCTCTGGTTCTGCTCTAGAAAGCACTTCTGGCATCTCCCGAACCATACTAAATCTTTCCACTTCATCATCAATGATGATAGTGGTTTTGCAACTCAGGATATGTCTGTGATGAATCTTCAGTAGTAACTAGCCAATCCCAAGAAAACATCATACCTCCACCACACTCATGGGTGGCTCTCAATCCAGTACCGCCATAATATTCGCTGGATACACTGCTACACCAACCTCTGAGATGACATGTCCCAAAGAGTGAACCACTTGGATCCAAACCTGGCCCTTTGAGAGCATACCATAAAGATGGTGCTCTTGGAGTTTATCATGTACTACCTAAAAATGGTAGGCATACTCCTCATCAATAGTCTAGTAGATAAGATTTTTTTCGATGAAGACTACGACAAAGTAATGGAGGTATGGATGAAAAATCATTTTCTTGTGTCACAGGACCACTAATGGGTAAATGGATATTCCAAAAGGCATAACTAAGAACTCGTAGTTACCGTACCGACATCTGAAGGTCGTCTTCTCCACATCCTCATCTAGAACTATGAGCTGGTGATAGGCTGATCTGAGGTCTATCTTCGAGAATGACCATGCTCCCTTCACCTGATCAAAGATGTCATCAATCCTTAGGGGTGAGTATTTGTTCTTCACAGTAACCTAGTTCAGTGGATGGTAGTAGACATAAAGCCTCAAGATCCCATAAACCTTCTTGGAGAATAGAATTGGGGCTTCCCAGGGAGAAATACTAGGCCAGATGAATCCATTCCCCTTCGAGTCCTCTAGTTATACCTGCACTCAAGAAGATCAGCGGGAGCTATCTGATATGTTGATGTAGATATCATTGTCGTACGTGGGTACATGTCAATGTAAATGTACACCTATATTCAAGGAGGATGTCCTGGGACATCGTCAGAGAAAATATCCATGTACTGGTCCACCACTACAGGATATCTAGAACTATGCACATCAACCGCTCTAAGGGTAAGGTATGCCAACAGATGAGTGATCGAATGAACCCTACTTCGAGTAAGTGTGTCCTATACAAAAAAGGATCCCTTCTTGCCTGTGAAGGTAAACCTGGTCCCATCAATGTAGAAACACTGCACATTGCACCTAATACAGTCAATCTAAGCATGGACTGTAGATAATCAGTCCATACCCAAGATGACGTCGTAAGGCCTCGACGCCGCTTCTAGGAGATCCCCGCCAAAGATCATTCCTCCTATAGTAATCTCCAAATGCCGAAACCAGTGCGTAATCATCGAATATTTTCCCTTAGGAGTCTCTAGTTGTAAGGTTCGTGCCAACGACTCTATCAGAATCTCTGAGCTCTGAATGAGAGCGATTGCAATGAAAGAGTTACTATAACCTATGTCTATATGAACTACAATTAAGGTGGTTTAGACACATACCAAACCACAAATCATCTCCGGAGCACCATGTTCATAAGCCTCAGCTAACTGGAGATGATCTCTCTCCTATCCCCCTTCTCAATGGTTCAGGACCTAATGAATGGGTCTCGCATCAAATCTGTAGTGTATCCTGAGAGGTCGGTGATCCTCACCGAGTACTTTGCCTCCATGATGATACCCTAATACAGATGAAGTATCTCCTATATCCACACTACAAGTATGTTGGATGGGATAAACTCCCCCTGAATCTAGCACCATAAGTCGGCCCAGAATGCTGTGGCCTCATCATGCACCTGGAGCATCGGGCTCCACCATCTTCCTGCTTCTTTATGAAGGAGACACACGTAAAGGATCAAAATAAGGTCAGATTGTGTCCCAACCAATCTAAAGACTCTCACCACAGCCTCTAGCCAATCATAGGCTACCTATGATTCCATCTCACCCGACAAACTAGGCATCATCTGGTGTTGGAACTCGTGCAACATGCTCATGCGGTGTGTATTGTCTTCTGCTGGGGCTAGTGGCATTGGTGTCCCATCAGGTAGTGGTACGACTGGTGCCTATACTATGATAGGGTCCTATATCAAGGCCTCATCGCTCGGTGGGAAACCATCTTGTAAAACACTCAGAACTCTAGATGGAAATCTGTGTGGAAGAATCCTAAAATGTAATAGGTGCGCCATGGTCAAAAAGAATAACCGGGTGAGATGACTCAAAGAGATCACAAAAAAACTCTTCAAAACTCACACGCAATCAGTGTTTTTGTGTAAAGTGTCGGAAATCAGATGTTAGGGTCCTGGTGTTTGGATAGGTCAGTCGCCGCACAGACATTGGACATCCAGAACTGAAGAAAACACTATGTAACCATAACACTATTTCATCACAAAAAAGATCAATGTCCTCTGTTCTGCGGTAGAACTGGCCCCTCTGATACCAATTTTTCATGACCTGTCAACCAAGGCCCATGCTGTCACTACCCCATGCTCTCCTTCCATAGTCCAGAGGCTGACGACTAGCACCCAAGGAGTAAATCCATATAATTTGGAAGGCATTGCCTTTATAACATGAAATCCCACATAATAGAGTACAAGATGGAAGCAAAACTCTATGTAAAAATGTATAACAAAATAGTGATGAAAAGTAAAAAGGGGCCATAAATACAATATCAACTATAAAGTACATGAGTTTAAAAGTACAAGTACTGGAAAAAAGGAAATCATCTCCTAGATCATACACTGGAATATCGTACCTGGAGTGTAGTTACAGATAACCTCCACATCACTCAACCTTCGTCCGTCTCATCCGTATACCATCACGTTGTGTGGTCCACCTCTAGGTACCGTCCATTCCTAGAAAAATCATCCATGGTCAGCGCTATCCATCATCAGCATCCAACATAACAGGGTGCGGGATTACCCCAAGCAGGGGTGAGTATAACTATATTTAGTAGGGACCCCGAGACCCTCAAGGTCACACAAAATCCAAAAATTAAAAAAAAAACAAGGTAGGAAATCAACAATTAACCCCTCCAATGTATATGCACATAGTTATACATATGTTATCAAGTAATCCATTTCAATCATGAGGAAAAACAAAAAATTTACTGACTCAACTCACACAGGTGTAAAAAATATATATAGAGATGGAGATGATCATATTTAACCACTAAATCATCTATTCTATCGAACCCACATAGGATATAGGAACATTAGTTAAAGATATCGAACCCACACATGATACAGGAACAATACCCAGAGCTATCTATCCCACACAAGATTCAGTAACAGAAGACAGAGCTATTGAACCCACAGAGGATAAAGGAACAGTAGTCAGAGCTGTCAAACCCACACAGGATCTAGGAATAGTAGTCATAGATGTCGAACCGACACATGATCAAGGAATAATATTCATATCTATCGAACCGATGAAAGATCAAGGAATAGTAGTTAGAGAGAATCCATCCACAAGGTTTCACCACACAACATTCTTGATTCCGGGATGGTCTCCTCCTCAAGACAGGTTTCTAAAATGTCCTCCACGTCATAGGGGTCAAAACCAAAAAATTTGTATCCATGACAAGGAGGACAAGATGGCCAAGCCATTTACCAAAAAGTACATTGTGCATTGGAATAAGGTACACACCCAGTAGTTAGACCTCAGGTACTGCCCATGTGTAATTCCCCTTGTCGAAAGGCTGGTCATGTATAAAATTAATTACACAACGTGTTGGACTATGGTACATGCCATGTAGTCAGATCTCAGGTATTGCCCGTGTGCAATGACCAGTGTCGAAAGACTGGTCATGTAGAAAAGTATGTATATGGCATGTGGTATGGTTAAATGTCGTGTCAAATAAACATGGTTTGACTCTATGTACGCTAGCCATGTGCCCATACACGACCCCAACATGAGTTCTCCAACACGTGTAACTGGTACACGAGGTAGACTGTGTCGCTAGCCATTCCTGGTCATGTGCTGGAGTACATTCCCAAGTACTTCACCTCGTGTCTGTGTATCCCCGAGTTACATGCTAAGTCTCGCGTAGCTTCCCCTACCAAGATGGGTAAATGGTACATGCCACATGAAGGGGATCAAATTCTATGTGATGCACATGGGATGCCCATAACCCTAACCGCAGTACGGTCATACTACAATGCATGTTCTTCGGAATTACACACTGTGAAATCTTGAATTTTACAAAAACAAAACTTATGCCTAGCATGCCTCCTGTGATTCTCTTTCATTGTTATAATGATCTGATCGCCATGAAACTATAGACTCTAGGTCTCCCTAATGTTTTGAAAACTTATTTTCAGTTTTCGGGCCCCCGATCCATTCTGAAAACACATGGTGATTCACTCGCTCGTAGAATGGATGAAGAATGGTCTTCTTGGTCCAGTCTGGTCTCTCACCTTCTATCATTGTCGTACCTCTGCTAGGTTGTCATTATGTTGGGTCTTTAATTATGGAGCGTTGGGTCGCATAATGAAATCACAACATTCCATTGTTCATTATCCACGAAGAACGTGATGAACACACCACAATAAGTATGATAGAGAAAGTGGACTGTGTTAGTTTGGCCCGGTCACTCCACATTATATTGTTAGCATGTAGTTCAATAGAATAAAACAACATACGAGAAACAAGAACAATGTTGCTCAAATCAAACACTCCCCTACTATATTTGATTCGTCGATGGATGTCAGAGGGAAGGAGACGATGTCGTTGGGGATAGAAAGATTTTTATGAGAAGGGAAGTACAATCGTCGATTGATGATGTTCTACATTATTTGCCTCTGCATGGTAGTTCTGATCCATCTGAGGGTCTGCTTCCTCATTCTTCAATCTCTGGTGGTCATTCTTCATTGGGAGGAGCGTTGTTCATTGGAGAGAATAAGTTTCTCCAAGTTCTCTTCTAAACCCTCTCCCAACAAATAATTTTCCATAAAAAATAAAATTAAATAAAATTATTTTAATTAGAATTTCACCATTAATTAAAAAGGTGTTGGCATAATAAATTTAAAGGGGGCGCCATAAATTTGGGGGATTTTAAGAGGCCTCCCCGCACTAAATAGGGTGGTTCAAGAGGTGTATGCCTCATGTGGTCCCCACCACAATAGTCTCTCAGGGGAGTTCAGGTTCGGGTGGGCCCCACCACCATAACCTCTCATGGGTGGTTAAGGTGTGGCGGTCCCCACCACCAACTTCCACCTGGAGGCTTCAACTAGCAAAAATAAAAATAAACAACTATATTTTTATCTAATTATTTCTCTAAAAACCCATAAACTATCTTTTAATCTCGACCAACTATCATCAAGGTGAAAGTCTTCTAATGTGAATATCGGTGCTGGATGTTCAACGGTGCACTAAAATTTCAATTCAATGAACCATTTGAAATGTTTTAAAAACATGCTCATACGATTAAGGAACGTACCCGAACAAAACATCAGAAACTAATTCCGGGCACATCGAGCATCAAAATCACATGCCATCAATTTTCGCAGACTCGTAAACATCCGATGTATTTAAGAAAAAAAATTCCATGTAAATTCTTGCTCTTTACATATATCCTTGAATGAAGATTCATACAGTCTATTAAACTAGGGAATGTCAAAAATGATGGTACTGAATATTTAATTTTTTTACATAATATATCATATTAAAGAACCTATTGTTAAAGGTATTATTTATTGAATTTAGATATGTTTGAGTTTATTCGTATTGTAGCACTGATAAATATCTTGATGGGTGAAATTTTGTGACTAATATTAATGTATGGTTTATTTTTTTGATATGGGAGCCTCTTCCAAGAAAATATATTTAGAAGTGATTCCTACCGTTTATGGTCATTGATTCTTGACAAGATAGGTTTTGGGGAAACAATTAGGGATAAATATTTTGGAATGAAATAACACATTAATGACACAATGGATATTCCACAAATCATAGCATGGGGTATTAGAGTCTGGTAGTTGTGAAATGGATAACGTATGTTGATGAAAAATATTGAATGATATTCGAACAAAAGCATCAATGACAATTATTTAAGGCAACATAGAGTTATAGGATATTTATTTTATTATATGATATGACTATAGTTGGATTTTCCAAATACGGAACAAAAAAATCATTACCCAGAAGATGTTTCCATTACAATAAAATACCCATATAAATTGTATCCCTAATTGTTTTATGGTTATAAAAAATACTCAGGTTGTAGTGATTGGTTTGCATGACTAAATTTGTTTTAATAGTGTTTTTGGACTATTCCAATGATAAATAATCTATGAAACTCTTAAATTCAAAAAATAATAATAATTAGTATATGTATATATAAATCTGTGAAAATATTTTCCATATATATCTGTATGGAATATTATAGGGAGATATATACAAATTATAATTCAGATAGAGTAATGTATAGTAAAACTAGGGTTCCATAATTAAATTTCTTTTGACGAGGATCCTGTCTTAAAAAATATATGTATTGATCTAGATCAAGTGAATAAATGGATTTGTGTTGTAATAATACTAAACACATGGAGTGAAAAAAATATAAATGTGTAATATTTCAATCTATAGGATAAATAAATTGTTAGATTTGGATAATACATAATGGCAAGACACAGTATCTAAAAACCACTAATATATTTTAGAGACAGGAATCATAAAACATGTAGTTATAAATAAAAATAACATCATGAAAGCATCTCATATATTGAATATATATATATATATATTTAAATTTGATAAATATTATATATTAAATATATTGATTAGTAAAATAAATAAATAAATAAATAAATAAAAATGTAAAAAGAGTAATTAATTGAAAATATAAAACATTTTATTTATTTATTATATATTGATAAAAAATATAAATATAAATACATATATATAGAATAAAAATACTAATAAATTGTATATATTAAATTTGAATATATAAAAAAATATAAAATAAAAATAATTAACAATGGTAAATTATTAATTATTTAAAAACATATTAATAAACAAATTATTAATAATAATGAAGAATTGTAATATATATAAATATATATACATGTTAATAAATAATATATATAATATAAATATATATATGTAATAAGTATTGTTAATGAAAAATATATTAATAGCTTATTCTTTTTTAATATTGTTTTATATTTCAATTTTACATAAATCAAACGTTCTGTGTAACATTGATTTCATGTACACACACACACATAAATATATATAATTAATGTACATTCATATACAAACATACAAGAAAATATATTTATAAAATATACAAAAAATCATTTTCAAAATAATTATGTAATTTATTAAAATATTGATATATTCTAGAATTTCATAATAACATGATACATTAAAAATATTTTGTTTCTAATCAGCCAATTTTTATTTCTATTTTTAATAATGTTATTGTTTGAGCATTAATTATTAATATTTTTTATTATATATTTTATTATTGAATTTGATAGTTTTCTATTACATATATATTTTATGTTTTCAGATTTTCAATATTTATTCATATTTACCAAAATATTTAAATATATATCTATATCTCTTTAATAATTTATATTTGATTGATTAAATTTATCCATTTTTTAGTATTTTTAAAGTGTACTCATTTTGAAATATTCAATATCACTCATTTTAAAAATGAATGTATTTAAGATTATATATCATTTGATAATGATAAAAATAAATTTGTAAATAACTATTTGTAAATGAATATATTTATAATTAAATTAATTTGTAAATTTATATTTGTTATATTTATAAATTAAGATATTTATAATTATTATAAATAATTATTAGTGTTTTTAAAATAATAATTTACATAATTTGGAAAACATATTTTTATATAATTAAAAATAATAAATTTATAATAAATTTAATTAAATAAATAATTTATTGGTGATAAAAAACTTATGTTTAATAGAATATTTAGTAGTGCTAAAACATTACAACTTATAGATACATCTTTTATCTGAGATTTTTTAGAATTGATTAATCATGAGTTTATTCATTGTTATTGCTGATAAATATCCCTTTTATCAATGGTTATCAATTTAACCATTATAAAAGAGATATTTATCAGCGATTTTTTTAAATCGGTGTCAAAAGTGTTTGCGGTCTATTTAAATGAATTCTAACAAGTACTCAGTCTGTCACAATTCTCATGCTCTCGTGGAACTCCTCAAATTTTGGTGCGATTCATCTACGCTATCTGGCATTAATCAAAGATGTAATCTAATGAATATTATTTTATAATTTTTCTATATTACTGAATGATCATTTGGGTCCCACATTTTTTATTTTCTGTGTTGGTCATAACTAGGAAAAACCCTACTCCTCATCTCCATGCCACTACTGGCGCAACTCCACATGGATCATGTTAGTATCCTAATGTTGTACCATGATATAAGTGTAATTTATTAGTCCTCTCTTGTCCATTCCACTATGAATATCTGGTGTTTTAGGTGTTCTGTAGGTAATGGTTGGTCATCTCAAGAGTTTTTTCAAAATCCAATTTTCCAACGATAACTCATCACATAGTAAGTCGTCCACCTGTATGTGGTAATGGTAGGTCGTGACGGTGAGTCTGGAATAGTGATTCAGGATGGTGACATGAAATGGTGAGTCTCCAATGGTGGGATGGGATGGTAGGTCACCATTGGCGATTCACATAATAAAGAGCCATCCATGGTTGGAACATCCACCAGTCAGTCGTGTTGGTGTGTTGCTAATGGTAGGTCACCAATGGTGACTCGTAATAGTGAGTTGTCCTATTGTGTCTCACAATATTTGGTCACCATCAGTGACACATGACAGTGAATCATTCAACGATTACTCATCCAACTGTGAATTCATAAAGATCATGATTTTTTAGATAGTCAAAATGTGTGATATTGATCATGATTTGGTTTTTTGGGATTTTAAATCTATTTCTTCCATTGACAATGGATCTTTCCATTCTAAATATGAGACACATTCATCTATGTATATTTCGTTTATACCCTTGTTACCATGTGTCCCAAAAACCATTCTTCCCTCAGAGATCATTCGTTATGTTGAGGCCTTCGGATAACCTTTCCCTGGAAGCTTTTTCATACTGCATGTGCACCCCTATTTTGGGTATTAGTAGGAATTTATTATCATCTATTACTTGAGGTTGGTGTCCCTTCATCTATTTTCTATATTTTTTTGGTGTGGGGTGGATGTATGGATGTATCCTTATGAATATTGTTAAATCCAAACATACTAAAGATAATAGAACCAATTAAGAATTTAATAGGTTCTGTTATGATATAATAAATTTTGTGTTTGGAAGATTATGATAATTATTTTGTAGTTATATCTATTATCTTTATCCATGTTGTCAATTATAAGACATCTATGCCAATTAAATATCGTGGTTGTTGGTGGTCTTGTTTTACACACCTATGATTCCTTGAAAACGACTTTTGATGGCCTTTTTTGAAAGACTGTAAATATAAAAATATTATTAACCACTTATTCCCAGTTTAATAAATGGATGCCTTAGGATGAAAATAATTCTTTGATAATCTATTTATTATCATTGTGGAATAAAAAAGGAGTTTTTTGTAAATTTGAACACACCTTAACTTGTATAGTGCGGTGGTGTACGTTATGTATTTTTGTTCTGTCTTGTTCCTTATGTGGGTTGTGTGGTGTTGTTCTTGCGATTGTGGCAGCGTTTTTGGGGTAGTTAGGGTGATTTAATGGAATCTTTTTTCAGTATATTGATTGATTTAGGAATGTATGATTTATGTCATGCAGTGGGACAACAATCATGTTGTGTTTTGTTTGTTATTTTGGGTCATAGAGATTTTAGGATTTGGGGATGTCTTTGGTTGTGGTGAGAGGTGTTGATAGGTGTAGTTATGAGATTTATGTTCTCCTATTTTTGAAGATGGTTTTTGTGGTATTACATACGTATAATGAAATGGGGAGTGGTTGATAATTGTGTTGAATAATGTGAAAATATAATTTGAGTTGCATTACTATGTTTCTTTTTACACTGTTATATAGTGTGTATTATTTTCTACTGTGCTTTTTAGATGCCCCTGTAGGTATAGAATGAATAAATGTTCTTCTTAATTAATAATTATAACTGTTTAAATGTGTTAGTTTTGGTTATTTGTTTAGTTATGACATGTTTTGTAATTTTTCATTTAGAGGTAAGACCAAAGGTAGTTTGTGGGATTTTTTTTTTGATTGAAAAACCCAATATGTTGGGATAAGTTATTGGTCTCATATATATATATATACTAAAATTATTTTTCCATATGATTTATATACACACCCTAACATAATTGAGAACTAGGTTTTGTACACCCCCATTATCATGGGGGAGGGTTTCTTTTTCCAATATATCAATGGGTAGATGGATGACTGGAAATTGGATATTCCATTCTCCCACTTCTCATAATTTATAGTTCAAGACCCATTAAGAAGGTTGTGGTGCATTTTTGAGGCCCATAAGTCTGTGTGTGAGGTGTTCTTTCCAAGCAGTTTACAGTATGATATGTGGTGTGTTTTCCTAGGTGTCATTGGGCTGAGGTACGGTAGTGTCCCTAGTTTCTATGGGTAGGATGTGGTGAGATAAATTTTCCAAGGTTACGATACTAGATCTAAGACCTAGGTGTGTGCAGGCAGGTTGTGACATGTAGCTTTATGATGTTTTTGGAAGCCCCATGATGTTTTCCATTAGGGTATGAGCAGTTAATAAGTGGTAAGTGGTGTTGGGTACCCAAATCATTGATTTTCTTACAATAATACATTAAATGACTTTGGTTATTTGGGCAGTGTGAATGGTGATAATGGGATGGTTAGTATTCCTTTTTATGATTTATTGGATTATATAGTTTTATTACAGGGTTATTAGTATGCTTCTCCCAATTGTGCACAAGATACCTTGTTTTCACTTACATAGTATTCAGGTATTCTCACCCTATGTATATATAAATATTTTCATGTATCCAAGAGTATTATGTGGAATGTGTTGTACACTACTAGCTCTGACATTAAAAAAATTGTCACGTCAGTACATAACATTGTTCTTTTAATATTTTCAATGGAGTTTTATTGTATTTATAAAATTTTTAATTGAAAATATTCATATGGGATTGATTTTGCTTTTACATTATATATATTTCATAAAGTTGTATTAGGATATCCCATCTTATATAACGATCATGTATTATATAAATTGTGTAAAGCCTTCTATTTATTATATTATATACATTTGGGAATGGTCGCCAACCTTAGGTCTATTGGATGAGAGATTAGAGGATCATTAAATCTTATTTTTCATCACCATGATGGATGTTCGTGACACATTACATTCGACTCTCCATCATTATGAAGGGGGCTTGATGGAATTGTATCAGAGGTGATGGTTGAGAGATAGGATGGAGTATAGAGTTAGGGATAGTGAGGATTTCACTAGTTGGTAGGGCAGTAGTGTTACACAATCTTTTTTCATGAAATTTTCCTGGTAAGACATGCTAATACATAGGATGTTGCACCGCATGATCAGATGAGTTATCTATAAAGCAACCAAATTACCAAATGAGGCTACATCGTTTGGAGGGTAGATACCCTAAGAATGGTACATGCATCGTAATGACATGTGTTCCTATTTGTATTGGGTGTTTTTGGAAATTTTATATAAAAAATAATTTAAAATGTGTTAAAATGAATCTTAAATAAAATTCGATACTTTTTGGGATTATGAGTTCCTTGTTTTCCTTTTCATCCATGGTACCAGGTCATCATCTACATATTGTGAAAGAAGTGGAGGTTTATTATGCTGACAAAGTAGTTTGATGGGTGGTTTATCTTGTATAGTAGGATAATATGTTGAATAATATTCTATGTGATTTCTAGCATTAGACTTTGGGAAGTTAGAAGGGATGTATTTTAGACATTGAGATGCAGATATGGCATGAGGATCTTCTGATCAACTTTATCTTTATTTGGGATCCGATAGAGTAATAGGTTCCTTTGGAAGTGAGCAATATGAGGAGAGCATCATGCCACTATTAGACACCATACATGGGGAAGAGAAAAGAGGCTAATGTTTTATCGGTCAATTGAGAGAAGGATTTCTGAGAAGAATTCCTTTCATTGACCATAAATGATGACAATAGGTTTGAGTTATCCACCATCTAGTAAAGAATTTTTCAGTACATGAACATTGGATTATTTTAAATTTTTTCCTTCATTTTTCTCTATATATTCTTCCAAATGAGGATATTCATGTGAGACTTCTAGATGATTCCCTTCATCAATCTCTCTAGTGCAATGTTACTCCCTTCACCTTGTTGACGTACATGGAGGACCAAAAGAAGGATCTGGTAGTTGAGAGGATGGAAAAATGAGGAGGTCAACCGTGTGAGAGGATCTAGAAGAGTTATCTGTTGATAAAGGAAACTATTAGAAGTTAGTATGCATAAGGACCTTTTAGGCTTCGACTAAGAGGGATTCGACCTCACAAGTTCCCATTTCATCTTTCTAGTCATGATTTCCCTGTGAACTTGGGATTGATGGTTTTTACAAGGAACCCTAATGGAAATATTCAGAGTCATTTCCTAGTGGCCATTCGATCTCAGTAGGGTGGAGGTGGTAAGGTTAAACTCTTTCCTTAGTTGAAGTTGCGTCCTATGCCATTTCAGTAGCTGGGACAGTAGGTTCCTACTCCACTAAGGGGGGATGAAGTATGTGGAGGCCAACCATAGGGTGTTCTTAACGGATAAATGACTAGTCATGGTCTGGGTGTTGATCAAAATCACATGGGTGTAGTATCATGGAATAATATTTTTCATTCCTTAGAGGTCGTAGTTTCAGTAGGGCTTGTGATCATCCAAGGCCTAATCAGTTTTTTAGCACTCTTTCTTGCACTTCGATTCATTCATAATCATCAAAATCCTTTTTTACTCAGTCAAACCCATACTCTAGAACTATATATTAAGAGGATTCACATCACCATATTATTGAGTACTATAGTAGGAGGTCATACCATCTTGGATGATTTATACCAGGGATATATACGGATGTTAGGGAAGAATCAATATTGTGGGGACCTTTTAGTTCTATAGATGCATCCATATTATATCATACATGGAATTAAATGGATGGATTATGTGAATTTTAGTATCATGTGGATCCACAGGATTTTTGTGTTTTTATACGTGGAAGGTCGGTATGTGGCTTTAGTGGGTCAGCAGAGTTGTCAGATGGCAGTCAGCTTATGGCTCCCCTTCATACCATTTTGGTTGTTATATTAGTTGGATCATTGTACTATTTGTTGGGTGAGATTACTAGAGTTGTTGGGGACTCCTTGGATTTTTTTCCTAGGGAGTTTTTGACTCTACCCCTTCGATGTGATTTTGAGTTTGGGATATACATACAGCCCAGTGTCTGTCTAATTTTTGATGGTTCATTATCAGATAACACCTTATGAGCTATGGGATATACAATTTCGGGTAGATAACCTAATGTAATATAGGATTAGCTGGCATAGTGTGTAATCTTTGAGGCTCTAGTCATTTTATAATGAGGGAATATGGTGTTCTAGGGTTGGGTAATGAATAACAGAGGATGAATTACATAACAGTCAATAACTATTATTCTCTACCAAGGATAAATGATATTTTTATAGCAGAAAAGGGGGGAATGTTGGTTCTATATGATCGATATTCGGTCTGTGTATTACTAGATGAGGGTGATGGAGGGTTATATCATGAAAAATAGTTTTGTGGGTAGTTATAAAAACATCTTGTTCTTGGATATGGCTTTTGGTATATAAAATAACCATCTATGATCATGGGAAACATGAAGGTGATTTTCTATGAGCAACTAGACTATTTCATCATCATATTCATCAATTAAATCATAATCAAATAAATTTCACAAGGGGAACATACCAAGAACCTTATTACATTCTTGGAGGTCTATCGACACCACCAGATCTATAAAATTTTGTCGAAGTGATTTTTTCTGACATGATTGAGACACTACATTTTACATGTGTTGTATAATCAGGTAATAGTAGCAGATCCATTAATGGTCAAGGTAGCTATTTCTTGGAATAAACCATGTAATTCTTATGAGATTCATAATTTTCAAGATCTGGTAGGATATTACTGAATATTAGTAAAACATTTCCTTAAAAATTACACTCCATTGAGAAAAATTACTATAAAGGACTAGGATTTTTTGTGGGGATAGTGGAACTAGGAATAATTTGGATACATGAAGGGTAATTTGGCTATTTATCCAGTGCTCTAGATTTTAGAAAAAGGTTTAATGTTCAAGGTGTTTTGTGATGATTTTCTTCTGGGAAAGGGATTAATTTTTATGCAACTATAGAGGGAGATATCTTATTGGTCATGGATATTACATCCAAACTACCTTTAGTATTCTACCCATGATCTAGAGTTAGAAACCATCATGTTCACACTACTGTAATGATTAAATTTCCTCATATGGAAGTGCTTTATTGTCTTTGGAGATCACTAGTGATTGAGGTATATCATTTCCCAATGAGAACTGAACTTTCCGAAGAAAACGTGGCTATAGTTTCTCTATCATTACAACATTGAGAACTATTACACCTCAAGAAATTTAAAATTATTGGCTGATGACATGAGCATGAAGTCGTAGAGGGATGTATTTGGGAATTATTGAACTTTTGGATGGTGATTGAGACGTTGGAAACCTTGAACCTAGATGTTGGAATTGATAGTGACAGAGGTTATCTATTTCAGAGGATAGTGAAATCATACATAATGTAGAAGGATGAGGAGTCATGGTGAAGAGACTCAGATGCATGGGTGAGGTATGATCATGTAGAAAATGGGGTTTCTTCGACGTGATGTTTGTATGATGGTTAGGATCAGATGTTGTTACCTGGGAGGCCATTTTTTCTAGTGGATATTTATGAGGGAGTTCTCGATGTGTTTCAAAGATCACCCAAGGTGCTACATCTAGGTGATTAAAATAAGTGGAATGTTTTGAGGGACTATTATTTATTGCCCAATATGCTGTGGTATGTAAAGGAGTTTGTGGCGACGTGCTTGGGGTTCCAGTAGGTAAAGGATGAGAACCATGTTCATGATGGTTTCTATAGCCCATATTTTTCCTCAAGTGGAAGTGCTATGACATATCAATGTATTTCTTCATAGGGTTACCTAGGGCATACATAGGTTTTGATGAAATTGGGGTACTTTTGGATTTCTTGAAAAAATCGACTCAATTCGTAGTGATTAAAGTGTCAAGAGAACCGGGGTCCTTTTGAAAAAGGTATATTGATGAGGTGGTGCAGCTTCATGGATTTATGAGATCCATTGACTTGGATTGGGATTCACGTTTAACACACAATTCTGGAGGGAATCATATCATGATTTTGGAATTTAGTTTCAAATCATCACAGCCTTCCACCGTCAGGAAGATAGGCAGATATAGACGAATTTCCTGACACACGGATATATGCAATGTGCATTTGTAATAGAATTTGGTGTATCTTGGGACTGACACATTTCATTTGTAGAGTTGTCTTACAGTAATAGCTATCACACTTACATTGGCATGGATCCTTTATATTCATTGTATGGAACACCATGTTATTCACTTTTATTCTATATAGGGGTTAGGGACACAACCGATATTTTTCATGAGGCCGTGTAGAGCATGAAAAACAATGTTTAGCTTGTTCATGAGATCATGAATGAATCAAAGGACTCAGATAAGTCATATGATGATCATAGGAGGAGGCCATTTGATTTCAGGCTTGGGGACCACATGTTATTGATGCTTTCCCCTCGATGGGGAGAGCAATGAATAGGTATAGGGATTTACCTTTCTCCTTGGTTCATTGGAACATTTCAGGTGGTAGGCAGAGTTGGAAAGTTGGAATACTAGTTGTAAAGGCCACCGTAGTTACAGAAGGATCAATATATCTTTCATGTGTCTAATCATCATCATTATATTCACGGTCACTCCCATATAATCGAATATGGAGTGTTGGATATCAAATATTTTGTGACGTTTGTGGAATAAGTAGTAGAGATCTAGGCACATCTAGAGAAGGTGGTGAATGGATAGATCATTCCATTAGATATTGTGATATAGAGGAATAGTGGGATGAAAGAATGTACTTGGGAAAGGGATATGCAGATGTATTCCCAATAGCAATTGCCTTTGGAGTTATGTTTTCCCCCTTTTTCCTTGTGATTTAATATTTGAGAATTTTTTGATTTGATACGAGTTCTTTCATATTCTATAATTTTTTATATGGTACTCACATGTGAAAAGGGGATTTCTAGATTCTAAATTGAGATGCATTAATAACAATGCGATTAAACATGTGCAAGAGATTCAGATCCACCTAGAGCGGTTAATATTTTGACATAGAGGATAGTTTTACCTGTATCATGTGTTCAGATAGTGTGGTTATTTTCTTCTAGGGGTGTGCCTTGCGGTTTTGTTTGGGATTCAGATATTGGAGGAGGTTTTCTTAGATGATGATGCTTCACTCTAGCATTCGATCGATTCATGGTAGTGTATCATTGTACCTTGGAGTGTATGAATCATAGTGGAGATTCTTGTATTGAAAAATCATTGCGAGGTATATGATTTTATGGCCTAGACCACCCCAGTTCATTCATTGAGATAATACATTTTTTGAGGTGTTATTAGGGTAACATTTTCAAATTTCAATAGTTTTTAAAAAAACTTGTTTTTCTAATAGTAAAACATCAAATGGTGAGTTTTCCACTGGTAGGTTGAGGTGGTAGGTCACACCTGTGAGGCAGGACAAGTATGTTCAAATGGTGGCTTCCATGGTGAGTCAAGGATGGTGGGGTGCAATAGAATGTGACAAATGGTGAATCACCCAACAGTGACTCATCCACCATAATCTCATCCACCGGTGAGTCATGACCATGATTCACTAAATGTATGTCGCCAGCAGTGACTTGAAATAGTGTCTCTACTACCATTGAATCGCAATGGCATGTCACCAGTGGTGAATCACAGTGATGAACCATCCAACCTTGACTCATCCAATAGTGAGTAATCCAATTTTGACTCATTCAACAATGATTTATCCAAAGATATTTCACCTAATATTGATTCTTCTAATTGTAGTTCATCCACTAGTGTGTCATTTTAAAAATTTTCCTAATTATAATTTTAACAAGTTTTCCCAGTTTCACCCCATTATAGTTATATCTAATGAAAAATGATTTTAATACCATATATAATAGTTTTTAATCTATTTCAATGATATAAATTATATATTCAAATTTCTAACTCTTGGGATTATTTTTGATAGTCAAAATTTGTGGTATTGATCATGGCCAGCATTGAAGGATTTTGAAATTGCTTCTTCTATTGATATAGGGTATATAATTTGAATAGAAGATACCATTTTATCCTTGCGCTTTTTATTTTTACCTTTACTACCAGGAATCCCCATAACCATTATTCCCCATGTGATTGTGCATTGTGATGTGGCCTTAATATAACATTTCCCTGGAGTTTTATTCCTACTGCATGTGCTCCCCTAGTTTTGGGTGCATGGAGGAATTGATGTTGGTTTGTTCTTCGAGTTGGGGATCCCTTAATCTCTATTTTATATTTTTTATATGTGTCGTGGGTGAATAGATGTTTCCTTGTGAATACATTTGATTCCAAATTTAATCAATATAATCAATCATTTTAGGATGATAATTGGGCCTATTATGATATAATAAATGAGGTTTTGGGAAGAATATGATGATGATCTTATTATTTATTTTCTTATTTTGATCCATGTTGTAAATTATATGGGATATATGCCTTCTAAAAATCTAGGATGCTGGTTTTATTTTTTTCCCAATTATTATTGATTGTGAATTCTTGTTTACGGGTTTCTAATGAACGGATGTAAAAATATAAAATTAATCAACCACATATATCTTGTAACATTTATGGATGACTCAGGATCGAACATGTTTTGTGACAACCCCAGAATAATAAAACTGTAAATAAAGAATGAATGTTTGATAAATATGAATACATATTGTTTTTTTTTTGGAGTGGACGTGTGTTGTGTATGGTTATTCTCAGTCTTAGGCCTTATGTGTATTTCTGTGGTGTTATGGTATGGAGTCTGGCTATGTGTAAGAGGTATCTCAGATGGTTTAATTGAATCTAAATTTTATAAATTGATTGATTGTGTAATGGATGAGTTGTTTCATTTGGTGGGACTATAAGTGGGATGTGTTTTTGTGGTTGTAGTTTGTCGTGTGGCAGGACTACAAATGGGTTATTTTTTGTGTTGTAGGGTTGAATGTGTTTGTGTAGTAAAGTTGCTGATTGTTATGATGAGATTTATTGATTGGTGTGGCAATGATATGAATGTTGACATAATTTGGAATATGGTTTGGGAAAAATTATTTCAATAGAATGATAATGGAAGGGGTTAGTATGGGTGTTAAACATGGCAGAAATATGATGTGAGTTTCATTACTATGGTTCATTTATCATTGTGTGTTTCATGCAGTGTGGTTTATAATGTACTATTCTTGGTAAATTCTGAGGTAGGGATGAAATAAATAAATGTAAATCTTTATAAGGAATTATAATTGGTAAAATGAGTTGGATGAGGTTATGTGTTCAATTGTGGCTAGTTTTGATGTTATATATTAAAATGTAGTATAAAAGGCATTTTTTGGATGGTTTTTTTTTTGAAAACCCCCATATATTGGAATGCGTTCATGGTATCATATTCATATATATATAATAATTTTTATTTTTTCTTTATTATTTAAATTCACAACCATCCTAGTTGATCAGTATGTGGGAAAGACCCCCATTATCATGGGAGTGGGTATGTTTTCACAACAAACTGGTGGTGGATTGACGGCTAGTTATTTTCACTTATCTACAACCTCTTTTACACATTGGTAGAATAAGATTATTTGTGTAGGATTTTGGGTGGGTGTGAGGACAAGGTGTCTGCAGGTGAGGTGTTCATTACCAAGTGTTTACGGGATGAGATTTTCTATTATTTCTTATGTGTCTTCGGGGTGACGTATGATTTTGGCCCTAGTGCGCATAGCCAAGATGTGGTGTTCCTCGTTTACGCATGTTCCAAGAATACCTATGAGGACAATGTGTTTGTGGGAGGGTTGTTAAATGGGGCTTGTGGATGATTGTGGATGTGATATGATTTTTTCTTTTTGGTTGTGAGTAGTTAATCAGTGAGAAGCTATGTCGGGTTCCCAAATACTCAATATGCATACTATATTACATTATATGACTGGAAATATTTTGTGAGGTTTCCTTGGAATGGTTTGGAAGGTTAGTATTACTTAATATGTGATATTGGTTTCTACTATTTTCTTATATGGGAATATATATGCTTCTCCCATTTTGGTTTTTCCTACTGAGTATACATTTATTCTCACCCTAAATTTATAAACATCTTCCAAGATTCATTGTGGATTATGCCATCAATTATAGACCATATTAAATCTGACATTTGGATATTTTTCATGTCATTTCTGATAATTTTTATTTTGGTAAATACATTTCATTTTTATTTTATTTCTAATAAATTTATTTGATAAAATTTTTGTTGGATGAAATTTTATTAAATTTATATATAGTTATTCAAGAATTTTTTTGGAATGGACCACAATATCTATAGATACAATTTTCTTTAAAAATTGAAATTCCATCCATTTTTTAAGATTATATACCTTTTGTGTCTCCATCCTTGGGCCAACTAGAAGCGGGAATTTGGGGACATTAACTCTATTTTTCATATTGTAGTGGGATGGTCATGGCACTTCACCTTACACTCTTAATAGAGAAGATGATGATTCAATAGGGTATTCCTTATGACTTTTCCATTCCTTCTTGATTTGAAAATCACAAACACCTTATACTTATGAAAATCTATATTTTAATTCTCTAAGGGAAATTTCCTTCGTCAAGGAAATTTACCGTAACCATGATTTCTTCATACATATCAATATTTTTTCTTAATCATAAAAATGAGATTCATACTCAAAACTTTAGAATAATATAATGCTTAGATATTAAGCATTCTATTTATGGATCCAAATTCTAGATATGAACTCTAATAAAGTTCCACTCCAAATTTTGGATATGAACACTAATAAAGTTCCACTCCGAACTCAGGATACGAACTCTAATAAAGTTCCATTCCGGATTTGGATATGAATTCTAATAATGTTCCACTCTGAATTCAGTATACGAACACTAATAATCTTCCATTCCGAATTATGGATACGAACTCTAACAATGTTCAACTCCGAATTTTGGACTCTAAACATTTACGAGTTCGACAAAGAACTTCTATGAGTTCGACTACGAACTTCTTTGAGTTTGACTATGAAATTCTATGACTTCGACTACGAACTTCTATGAGTTCGACTACTAATTTTTACTAGTTCGACTCCGAAATTTAATGAGTTTGACTCTGAACATCAATGGGTTTGACTTCTAAATTTTACTAGTTCGACTCCGACCTTTTATGAGTTTGACATCGATATTTTACAAGTTCGACTCCAATCTTCTACTGTTTTGACTTTGAGATTTAATGAGTTTGACTCTGAAAATTTTCTAGTTCGACTCCGAACGTCAATAAGTTCGACTCATAACTCTGTATGTTCAGATTCTGAATTCTGGTGAAACCAGACTCCAAATTTCCTTAGAAACTCAGACTCCGGATTCCTACAGAATTTAGGTTCCCAATTCATTTAAAACTGAATCCGAATATCTCTTTATTATAGACTCCAAATTTTATTTTTGTTAGAATCAAAATTATTATTTTCTTACATTCTAAACTTCAGTTTTACTTTTTATTACACTTTTTTCATTACAAAATGATATCGTGCATTCAGTTACATATGTTTTTTTATAAACTTATGTCGTCCGTTCTGTTTCAAACTAACCATTTGTTTAGTGACACATATACAGGTCCCTCTGAAATTCAAGGAGAAATACGACCGTTGATGGAGGGAGCCGACCATTGGAGCTTTTCCTATAAATAAGTGATTATTTGAAAAGAAGAGACAAATTTGACACAACTTGGGCTTACATGATATTGAAGTGAATTCTAGAGATAGAGGCTCTTATTAACTCTCATCATTCGTGAAGAATGTTTTAATAGCTTGTTAAAACTTTTCCTTGTGCAGACTTGTTTAGTGAGACTCTGATTATTGTTGATTACAATCGAGGGCTTCCGGGTATAGGATTACAGAGGTTCCAACACATTAAAGTTGAGGGCTTCCTTTTTTGAGGAAGACAGAAGTTCCAACTACCTTGAAGTTGAGGGCTTGCAGGGGTAGTATGACAGAGACTCTGATCTTCATATCGAGGGCTTACCCGGGTGTGGGTATGACAGACTTGCTTGAATTTATAAATCAAGGGACCTTTATCAAAGGTTATTGGATTCCATTATCTTTGGGTTAAAAGAGTTATTTTTCATTACTTGTAGTTTTACTACTTTTTTTCCGCTACATTGTGTATTATAAGGAAAATATAATCTTGTTATATTTCCTTACACTTTAACTCTGATTAATTTAGATTATGTATGCTTTAAGGTAGAATCTCATATTGTAATCTTTGGTTAAGTTTCAATTTTTGGATCCATATTTCTGGAACTAGTTTTTCAGAATCAATTTCCAGATTTAAGAAAGTGTAAAGAGTTAGAAGTTTTTAACTTCATACATTTCCCAATATTTCAATTGGTGTTAGAGGTGTTGTGGATTTTCATTGATTAACTTTGGTAAACTTAGATATTTCCTTGTTTATGGAAATTTTTAAAGTATACAATTCACCCCCCTCTTATATATTGAGCATCTACATTATTATTTTGATCATACAATTGGTTTGAGAGGAGTTATCTGAAAACGTTATACTCACATATAAGTTCTTTTTTATTCATTTTTTCAATGTTCTATATTTTCCTTTCTTAGTAATATTCTCCTTGAATCAGAACATTTTTTATTAAGAAGTTTTTATGTAGAAAGATTTTTTTTAAGATGGCATGAATCAATGTTAGTTCCATCGACACCCTAAATCCTACAAGACCACCAATTTATTATGGAAATGATTATGAATATTGGAGAGATCGAATGAAGACTTTTGTTATCAATACTAGAGTAGAAAATTATGTCTTTCTTACCAGTGGATATAAAATTCCGGATAAGCATGTGAGTGCTTTCACAAACCAAAAGAAGCGTGATTATCAATTAAACAATAAGGTACACAATAATATTCTATGTTCAATGTCTAGGAACATATATAGCCAAATTTCATCTTGTGAAACATCTAACTGTATATAGAATAAACTCTAAGATACTCATTTTGGTACATACAAAGTCATAGAGAATAGAAGAGCTGTGTTGAGAGGTGAGTATCATGGTTTTAACATTCCTTATGGAGAATCAATAAGAAAAGCACAACAGAGGTTTATGACTATCGTGAATAGCCTAAAATTTTTGGGATAAAAAGTTCTAGATGATGAAGCTCTTGTGGATAAGATTGTAAATATTATACCCAATGAGTGGGAATCAGAGAGAAAAACTATTTTTGAGAACAGGAAGATAACTCAAATTTCCTTAGATGAGCTGTTTGGAACTCTTCTCCAACATGAAACAAGGATGAAGACAGATGTTGAAAACATCAAAAAAAAAGAATGGGAATGGTACTGTTTCTTTTCCTAAAAAATCAAATCACATGAAAGAAAAGACTCCTGAGAGAGTATCTAGATCTAAATCTAAGAATGTTACTATTTAATCTGAATCTAGTGAGAGTGAATTCTCATAGAATGAGTAAGCTAATCATTCTCGAAGGATGAACAAGATAGAATGACATAGAAATTTCCAATCCATGTATAAGAATAAGGAATAGAACGTTAAGAAATATTCATAAGATATAGGCTATGAATTCTAGAGAAGTGGACACATCAGACCAGATTGTCCTTTGCTTAAAAAGAAAGAATGAAAATAAAGGCATTATGAAAGGAACAAGAAGATGTTTTACAAAGCCAAAGATTAGAAAAGTCTGAAATCTAATACTACTTGGAGTGCTAGCTGTGGAGACTCTTCTGAAAGAGAATCTTCAGAATATGATTCATCATCTCATAAGAATATGGGATTCATTTCTAATACTTCATTTACACAAACATGTCTTATGGACAAGGTATGCTATGCCAAGACTTTAACGAATTTATATCTAGATAAGAATTAATATTCCGAAAATAGTACTTCTAATCAAGATACTTCATCTTCAGAAAATTAAGAACCTTCATATGAATAAGTATCTAGATTTTCCAAGTTACACGAAGAAAAAAATTGTCAAATTTATAACAAATTAGACAAGGAAAATACTAGGGAAGAAGTTCTTATAAAAGAGATTTTAGATCTTTCTACAGTTCTTAAAGATAAAGAAATGTTTTTAGAAAAACATTCTAATGACCTTGAGAAGAAAAATTTTGATGACGAAGAAATTTCTAAAGATCATAAGAATGCTATTTCAAGGATTAATGTTTTTGAGGAAAAATCAAACTCTATGGAAATCATTCCTCAGGATAGGAATTTACTCATTAGACTAAAAATATGAAATATTTTCTCTTAATATGATTCTTGCAAAATTTAACTCTGGGAAGGAAAATTTTGACAAGATGTATTCTCAAATTAAACCTCACAAAAACACTACAGGGGAAGGTTATACTCACCAAAAAACAGTTTTCAAAAACAATTATTTTGTTCTTTCTAGAGCCCATTTTTTCACTAAGTGTCAAAGTGGTGGGTATTAGAAGAAAAATTATTTTTAAATAAAGTTAAATCTATTGGGTTTCATTAAGCATATTTTTTTAAACAAATGAGGATACCCAAAATTTTGTTTTCTAACAATTCTGGATCCAAGCAAGTCTGGATTCCAAAATGATAACTTGTTTATTATTTTTAGGAATTTAGGGAATGAACCAACAACAATATTTGGTATATGGATAGTGGATTTTCCCAGCAAAAGACTGGTAACAAAAGTTATTTCTAAAATATTAACAAGACGAAAGGAGGAAAAGTAACTTTTAGAGATAATGCTCAGGGAGAAATAGTTGTTATAGGAAATATTTTTCTTCATGGTAAAACACTGATTTCAAATGTTTTGTTAGTTAGTGGTCTTAATAAAAACCTCATTAGCATAAGTCAATTATGTTATGAAGGATACCTTGTTAATTTTTGGAATGATAAGTGCTTATTACCAAATTCCATGGAAGAATTTTTTCTCTCTACCAATAGGAAAGCGAATGTTTACACATTAAACATAGATGACCATAGGAGCTAAGACTTACCTTGTCTAAGTGCATTGGAAGATCATTCATGGTTATGGAATATAAGGCTAGGTCACTATAACCTTATAAACTTATGTAAACACTCTAAAAGGAGATATTATTCTTCAGTTTATCAGAACACAAGATCAACTTGCTGACATTTTCACAAATCATTACCTTTCGATAGATTTGAATACATTAAAAAAAGATAGGAATGATAACCATAGGGTAATATTTTTTCATTAACTTATTTTTGAAATAATTCAACTTACAGTAATAAAATAATTTTCATAGGGGGAGTACATTTTCTTGTTAGTATAATCAATATTTTCATAGTCAGTTTTTCAAAAGTTTGTAAACAAAATTTTCTTAATAAAGTTTTTGGAACTAGAAATTTTCATAATGATGTTTTCAGAACTGAAATTTTCGTAATGGAAATTTTCAGAACTGGAACTTTCGTACTGATATTTTTCATAGTCAAACTTTTCGTACTGGAATTTTTCGTACTTATACTTTTCATACTGAAATTTTTTTTCGTACTCAAACTTTTGGTATTGGGGTTTTCATACTCATACTTTTCGTACTGGATGTTTTGGAACTCAATGTATTTTCAACATTATCTTTTTCATAATAAGTTTTTTGTAGTCAAATTTTTCGTCAAGAAGAATATCACCTATTACGAATAAACTTCATGGCTAAACCGAATGGTACGATTTACTTACTTAAGTGTTCGTAGTCATATTTTTCCTACTGGTATTTTCTTATGAGTTTAAAAATTTCTCAGATTCTAGTTTTCTTAAATCCAATTATTTTTCTTAAAACCTAAAAAGATCGGATTCAATATTTCCTTGGGGGTATGTTTTCAACCAGCATATCAGATCAGAGAGTTTTTCAACCACTATATGGATTTTAGATGTTCAAAGGTCACATCCATTGCCTATATAAAAGGGACCCCACCCCCCTCCCCCCGATGGTTGTCCCGCATCTATTTTCAAGCTCCTGTGTGTTGAAGCTCTGCCTCCCTTCTTAAAGATCATTACAAATCTTCCAGATCTATTCATTCCAAATGTTTACTGATGCTACTTCTCTGGATATGTCAACTACAAAGCCAATCTCAATATGGTTAGTTTATAGGGAGAGGTTAGTTCAATCGAGTTTCTTCAAATATGATGCCATTATATCTATGAATGTCATATTGAATGGTTGGGAGGATGTTTGCTTACCAAATCCAATGAATCATGATCTAGTTTATAATGATTTTGTTCGTCAGTTTTACAAGTCTTTTTCCTTCCACAAGGGAGATGGCAGAGATAAGTTTTCATTCATGTATTATGGGAAGTCATATATTCTTTCTTACACCAATGATGCAATCTTGGTTGCTCTATCTTATTAAGGTGATGATGAGTTTTGTTCACAAAAGCTTCTAGATAAGCAAGGATGTTTTAACAAAGTGAAGACATTGAAATTCCTTGGACTTAAAGATTCCAAAACTACTAAGATTGCTCATCTCTCTCTGATTAATCGGATTCTAAAGCTATGGGTACAAGGCTTTTTAGTACTGAGAAGGGGTGATAAGGATAATCTCTAGAAGAGTGATAAATACATATGATATTTTTTTGGTAAATCTAAAGAAGTTGAATTTGATGAGGCATGTTTTGATTACAGTTAAGAATATTAAAGAAGGGAATCTGAAAGCTCAGATCATAATGTACCCGGACATGCTTTCCATGCTTATTATTAGAGGTCTTGATTAGTTTAAAGTTGTTTTCACATCCACGAAAAGAAATTGTATGTTTATGCTGGTTAGTGATAATAGATTAAAGAGGAAGAAGATGGATTTTTCTGTTGAATCCAGAGAATTCTAACCTTTACCAGTGGATGTGGCTGAGGCAGCTCAGATAGATCAACAAACTCCAGAACCATCTAAAAATCAAGGGAAGAACAGAAATTTGAATGATGTGGTGGCTGAATACAAGACCGAGAAAGCTAAGGAAACACAATATGCACCGCCCAAGCCAAATAAACCGAAAGCATATCTAGATGAGGTAGCTGCTAAGTGGAGAGAAGAGAAGGTGAAATGGAAAGAAGGGGATCCTTAATTCGGATTAGACCCTGCTGAGGCTAAGGCCTTAAAAGAGAAATCTTATGACGAGTTGGAAAAAAAAGAAAAAGAAAAGAAATTGAAGAAGAATATGTCAGAAGAAGAGATTGCTCAAACTCTTTTGAATGAAACATAGATGGCTTCTGAGCAGATTCTGGTTCCGGAAACATTCCTTACTAAACCATTAATAGAGACTCCTGGGAAAAAGTACTTCACTCAGGAAAAGCATAAAGAGAATGAATTTTTTGAAAGAAAATAAGAAGAAGATTTTGTGAGATTGGAAAAAGAAATTGTTTAAAGAGAAGAAGAAGTAGTAGGGTAAGATGAAGAAGAATAAGTGTTCATCTAGAAGACCTAATTAAACAAGTTAAGGATTATCATGAAAAGTCTGAATCTGCAAAACATTTCATTCCAGGAAAGGGAGTTGAAAAAGAAGGTAGGAAGGATGATGATAAGGAAGAGGAAGAGAAGGAAAATGTTTTACCTGGAGAATAATCCTAGGAGAAGAATTATCTTGAAGATGGAACATTGAAGGAGAAAATAGATGAAGACAAGATTGTTCAACTATCAGAGAATGAGGAATAATCTCCATATGGTCAACCCATTCCAAAAACTGATAAAGGTAATCAAGTTCTCATGGATAAAACAACAAAAGATGTTATAAGAAAGAAAGAGGTTGGTGGTTCTTCTAAAAGGAAGCTGGGGAAAATTGTAAAAGGACAATCCACAAGAAAAGTGACTAATTTGGAATCATCAGCACAGAGTAATGACTTTGATGTTGAGTCTTTGAAAAAGTTGGTGGATACTATTCCGATATTTCCCACTATAGAATCCAGATGCCCGATGCTGCAATATAGTCTAAATCAGAAATCTGAATCCTTATCCATGGTGATGGATAAATGTGTTAAAAATGAAGCTTACCATAAAAATCCTATCATAAATTATGATGTTCATTGAAAATATTGTATCCAAATAACCCTTTGGGCAAGGGCGGTGAAGGATGACCTAGTTGAGTTTGAAAATTTATATAATGATGTTAAAGATGACATTGAAACCAAGGATACCATGATTAAGAATATTCAAGATGACATAATCATTGAGAAAAGTTCTCAGAATCAAAAAGTGAAGGACTTGAATGATAAGGTTAACTCTCTTGCTCAAAATTTTAAAAGGGATCGAGATCTCTGGATTGTGCTTGAAGAAAAACATGTAAAGCAAGATGAGTTAGTGAAGATGCAAGAAGAGGCCATGAAGGCTCAGGAAGAAGTTTTGAATGCTCAAGATGAAGGGATAAAACCTTTGGAGAAGCAACCCGATGAGGATCAAAAAGATTTGATGAAGCTGAAAACCATATTAAAGAAGCTAATCCTGAAGGAAAACGAAGACAAATACACTAAATCTGATTTTTTTTTAATTTTTCATTCATTGTAAAAATTATTTCAACTATAATGAAATTTTTGGTTGGTTGTATCTTGTGTTATTATGTAATAATGTTTCAGGAACATTATTTCTTTTCCATTCCAATAAATTCTTTTTTGAATATCACAATGGGGGAGGAGGAAAAAGAACTACTCAAAAGAGGGATAAGGAGAAAATTTTAAGTCAAGAACTATTTCTATGTAAGGGGGGGCTTATCTAAGGGGGAGTTCCACATTATGAAGTTTTTCATTTCTGAAGATAATGAAAACTCCATTCTGGGAATCCAAAATACACTCCTTAGAGTTTCAATACCTAAGGGGGAGTAAGTTGTATTCATCATCATCCATGAACAAATGCAGATACGTTTTAATTTCAAATTCAAATGAAAATTTTCAAAGTCCTTATATTCTTTTTTCATAAAGTTATTTGTGATTTCAAAAATTGGGATAATGTTGACTCAATAAGGTTATCCTTATGACTTTTCCATTCCTTCTTGTTTTGAAAATCACAAACACCTCATACTTAAGAAAATATATATTTTACTTCTCTAAGATAAATTTCTTTCCTCGAGGAAATTTACCCTAATCTATATTTCTTAATACATATCAATATTTTTCCTTAATAAAAAAAATAGGATTAATACTCAAAAATTGGGAATCATATAATGGTTAGATATGAAGTATTCTGTTTTAGGATCTGAATTCTGGATACGAACTCTTATAATGTTCCACTCCGAATTTTGTATAAAAACTCTAATAAAGTTCCACTCCAAATTCAGGATAAGAACTCTAATAATGTTCCATTCCAAATTCTGGATATGAACACTAATAAAGTTCCACTCCGAATTCAGGATACGAAATCTAATAAATTTCAATTCTGAATTCTGGATACGAACTCTAACAAAGTCCAACTCCGAATTCTGGACTATGAACTTTTACTTGTTCGACTCTGAACTTCTATGGGTTTGACACTGAACTTCTATGAGTTCAACTCCGAAATTTTACTAGTTTGACAAAGAAATTTTATGAGTTTGACTCCAAACTTCTATGAGTTTGACTCCGAAGTTTTACTAGTTTGACTCTGAACATTTATGAGTTTGACTTCGAACTGTTAATAGTTCCACTACGAACATTTACTAGTTCGACTCCGAACATTTATGAGTTTGACTATGAACCTTTACTAGTTCATCTCCAAACATCTACAAGTTCGACTATGAACTCTGTATGTTCAGATTCTGAATTCTGGTGAAACCAGACTTCGAATTTTCTTAGAATCTCAGACTCCATATTTCTATAGAATTTAGGTTCCAAATTATTTTAAAACAGAATCTGAATATCTATTTATTATAGACTCTTAATTTCATTTTGGTTAGACTCCGAATTATTATTTTCACACATTCCGAACATCAGTTTTACATTTTCTTACACTTGTTTCATTACAAAATGATGTTGTGATATCAGTTACACATGTTTTGTTATAAAACGATGTCTTCCATTCTGTTTCTAACTAACTTTTGGTTAAGTGACACGTATAGATTTCACTCCAAAATTCAAGGCGAAATATGACCGTTGGCGGAGGGAGCTGACCGTTGGATCTTCGCCTATAAATATGAGATAATTTGAAGAGAAGCTACAACATTGACACAAATTGTGCTTAGGTGCTGTTGAAGTGATTTCTAAAGAGAGAGGCTCTTATTAACTATCAATATTCGTGAAGAATATTTGAACAACTTGTTCAAACCTTTCCTTGTGAAGACTTTCTTAGTGCGACTCCAATTGATGTTGATTACAATCATGGGCTTCCAGGGATAGGAAGACAGAGGTTCCCACACCATAAAGTTGAGGGCTTCCTTGCCGAGGAAGATAGAGGTTCCAACTACCTTGAAGTTGAGGGCTTGTAGGGATAGTAAAAAAGATACTCTGATATTCATATCGAGGTCTTACTCAGGTGTGGGTAAGACAGACTTGCATGAAAGTATAAATCAATGGAAATTTATCCAAGGTTCTTGGATACAATTCGCTTTGGGTTAAAAGATTTATTATTTGTAACTTGTAGTTTTACTACTTGTTTTTCCTCTGAATTGTGTATTGTAAGGAAAGTAAAAATTTCTTATGTTTCCTTAAACTTGTACTCTGATTAATTTAGATTCTATATGCTTTTACTTAGAATCTCAAATTGTAAACATTGGTTATGTTTCAATTTCTGGATCCTTATTTCTGGAACCATTTTTTCAGAATCACTTTCTAGATTTAAGCAACTATATAGAGGTAGAAGTTTGAAACATCATACTTTGCCCCAATATTTCAATTTCTGTAAGATGTGTTGTTAATTTTATTAGTTTAACTTTGTTAAAAATATATCTTTCCTTGTATATAGAAATTTTTAAAGTATACAATTCACCCACACCCTCTTCTATATTGAGCATCTACATTGTTATTTCGATCCTACAGAAGACGGGGGGTCGTGATAATTCGTCACTAGATTTTATGGCATGTAATGATGAAGTTAATCATTGTATTCCTTGAAAATTTATTGACTTATAATATGATGAAGAAAAAAATACATCAAAAAATAAGTAATCTAAAAATTTTCATTTCGTATTTGCAAATGGGATAAAATAATGATGGATTTCAACTTCATTTTTTAGGTTTCAATGAAATAGAAATATGTAGTTCCAGTTTTAGAGGATCACCTAACTATGATAAACAACTTATTTCATATTTATGAGTCTTCCTTAGCATTTGAACTCAATTAATTATATGTAAAACTGATAATAATGAATCCAGGTGTCCCATCTAGTGCTGAATGTCAGAAGGATGTGTTCTTGTTATCTTGGTTATAATAAGGAAATTGTTTTTCCATGAGCTAATGGGTAAAATTTTACACATCAATTATTCCACAAATTAATGACCAATCTAATCATATTATCTTTATAATGGAGGATATTCAGTTATCCATAAGTGTTGACTTCAGTGGATCCTAGAAGGATTTATTTTCTTTACTGTAATTGTTAGAAAATATTTTTTATAAATAACTTTTCTAGATGTACCCATATAAGGATTTTTTTAATGTCCCGAATAGGCACCCTAATATGATGGTGGATGGGTTGGTCACCCCATAGCCTTTAGTGTGTCTCTCCATATTCCAGAGTGTGTCGACTAGGAGCACGGGTCCCACGTGGTGATAGAAGGGTGAATAAAGACTCTTATCGTATTTTCATATTAGTATAATTGAGAAAATAATTATCAACATAGGATGTAGTAAATATCAATGATATGCATCAAAAGATAGATTCATATTTAAAATTTAATAAAAGTGGACTATGCTAGTTTATACAAAATATGAATGAATAAAATGGTATGATACATCCATTAAAAAAGTAAATATCATAACATGTTTTTCAATATAATAAAAAAATATTAATATGATTGTGAACCCCTAGTGGCTATCTTTAAAAGCATCCCTAGATCTGACTCATTCCATTTTTTGTAACACACATGTATAATAAATATTATAACCTACTGTGGTCCAATTAACATAAGGTCAACATTGGTATCTAGTGTACCTGACTAGGGTGTGAGATAATAATCTCAGTAGGCCAACTCACTCCAGTATCAAGACTAATCTCGATGATGAAATAAAATTTAAATATTATGAAATCATTTATAAAGAATGATTTTTTTTGAAATGTAACTAAAATTCACGTACCTACATCATCCCTCTACTAGTGTCTGAACATGTAACTAGTTAATTAATTAATTAATTAAAAATTAATATTGAATGGTCATAATGGAATATCTCTCACTGGTTTCACCTTTTGATTGCATAAATATTTATAGTTTTAAGATGTAACCATGAAACCATGATTGATGAAATATAATAATGAAGTTCCAATGTAATGACTAGGGAATATTAACCTCCAGAGCCGATAACATAGTAGTATCTTAGTCAAGATAAGGGGTATGAGTGTAATCCAAAGATCATATTACAGGAATTCGATAATAAGATGCCTACAAAATCTATGTTGATCATCCATGGTAAAATGTGGAAAAGCATTGTGATGGCCCTATTGGATGTAACCATGGAACCTACATATCAATGTTGGATCCTAGGAGTGTATCATGGGAATGATTTAATTCTATATTTGGGATCCTACAGTGCATTACCAGGCACATAAGAATAATCAATAATCTGGATCTAGGTGGGTCTCAACCTATAAAAGACGCATTATTGAATCTGATTGGTGTTCTTGTGTTCTCAAGGAATTCCATGGTGAGAATCCAATGTTAACTCGAATCAGGGAACTCCTATTTGAAAATCATGTTGTATTATATTTCAATTTGGTCGAACATCTCCTTTCATTATTTATATAAGTCCATATACCTTGAAACATTTATTATATACATTTATGGCACACTCTATAATTAAGGATCACTATGCTACATTCCAATAACATGTTATGGGGTTCTACGGTCATGATACCTATTATTTAGTTATGAACTTGAGTCTTTCCATGGAATTACTCCATGGAAAACCTTGTATCACTAAATGTGTTAGTATGATAAACCATTGAGTGCATCAATGATATCCTTATGTGGGAATCCATGTGTCACCAAATGTCTTTTCAACATTCAATACATTCAAAATAATTTCACAAATACATTCAATGTATAATTATAATGAATTAACCATTTCAATTAATTCAACTCATTCAATTTACCAGAAAATGTAAACTACATTTATAAGGATTTATTGGTCACATTGGAGGTGTTAATGGATAATTAGAATTACCTACACATGTAATTAATATCTAAAAACATTCAAATCATACAGACAGTTCCTGGGTACATTAATCATTACATAATGGGAAACTATGTCATTTTATTGACATTATGATACATGTCATAAACTTGACATATATCAAAAATAAAATCATCTTTTAGAGAATACATCAGGCCAATAAGCCATGAAACATCAATGTATATTGATACATTTTTAGATTGAAGGAATCACAACTCTCTTTGTGGGGTTTTATTATAAAATCATGACATTACATATCACACAAATCATTTATTAAATATATCATATATGTTCTAAATCATACTAAATTAACATTTAATGGAAATTTAATCTAATGACAACATTGTATTAATTAAATTATAAAACAGTTGTAATAAACAATTAATTAATGCAATCCTCAATATAAAGGACTAGGAAAATTGACCTTACCTCGTGGTGGAATTTATTAACTACAGATGAATTGATAGAAAAGATGGATACCACTCACAACTGGACCATATTATCATGAACACACCATCATATATATCTCTCTATGTGTGTGTGTGTGTATTTAATATAATGCACGTATTCCCTGCACCCTAATTAAATATGTTCATGGATGGCCTATATGTATCATATATTTATATTCCTTATGTATATGCATGTGCTCCAACAATCGTTGATCAAAACACATTATTTCAAAATAGGAAATGAAAATTAATGCGGATAGGAATTTCAAACCTCAAATTAAATACCACAGACTAAATAACACCATAAGAACCAAAATTGGAGGGTAAAAAACCGTGAAACAAGAATAAAACCACATCTTAGATGGAAACAACAACCCAAAATGATCGGAATCACCACGCCATTGTTGACATACACCGAATCTCAACTGAAGTGGTCTGAAGAGATGAGCCACACACCATATTCAAGAATGAAATAGAAAAAATATGACTATCCCTTCAAACCCTAGGGTTGGATGAATCTTTTCGGGCTACAAAGAGAACAAATTCGGTCGAGAAATTTAGAGGAGAAATTTTCGAGAATAGTAGTTATTCTATTTGGTAAAAATTGCGGAGAAATACATGAAGGGGATTGACTGGAATGTGTTCCTTAGAGAGAGGTTCATAGGCTAGGGAATTCAGCTAGGGGGTTTGTGCTTCATTTGTAAAGGGAGGAACCCCATTGGGATCTCTTAAAACATAACCGAATAATAATAATAATAGTCATATTAAAATTATATTAATATTATTATCATTTATTTAAAAATTTTAATATTATTATTTTCCAACAAAATTATAATTTCAAAAATTATATTTATATCATATAAATTAATATATTATATTCATAGAGATGAAAAAACTAGATGGTTTGTCCTAGGAGGGTGTTCCAAGATGGATTGTCTTGAAAGATTTTCCCCGAATGATTTTACAAAACATGAACAAACCATGTGGGGTAAAATGTTTAGGTACTTCCACAAAACACCAACTGTGTGGTCTTGGTGCATGGTTTATGAAACATTGTTTAACCCTTCTGCACAGTCTGTCCAACTGTATGAAGTCTCATGGTTACCTATTATGGGCCACACATTTTTATACAAACTGTGCACCCAATCCATGTCATTTAAAACATATGATTCTACTTATGGTGCTCCTGAAACCCCTTAAGACTACAAAACAAATCGACGAGCCATTACTGAAGCCCAATAACATCCCATTTGAAACACGAAACATCAATATAATTCAAAATTTTAAATTGTAATCATCTAGAAATTGAAAAAGATTAAAATCACAATGATATTTTGTCTGGTTCATAAATCAAATGACTATACAATCTCCCCATCATAGAACACCTCTTCCTCAACATGAAATCATAAAAAATTAAAGAATCACCCGACCTACGATGTTTATGTAGTTTTGCTCAAACCACCACATTGCTTTTCCTAATTAAAACACACCTTTAGGCATTATGTTTGCATTCCAAACATATAACATTATAACATGGATTGACAATCAATGTCCAACTAGAGGACTAAAAAATATCTTACATAAGACTGTTACATTAGAGACATGATCACATCATTATCTTTATAAACATTTGACTGATGTTTCTCCACACCACAAGTCTTAAATAGAAAAAGGTCCAATTACACGACATCTTAAATCCACTATCGGATTTTCCATATGATGCATACCTCTATGGGATCTAATGACACTCATGTAATGATTTCAAAAAAAGGAACTATTGAATACTATTTGACCAAATAGAAACTGGTGAAGCATGATTTCTCAAAAGACACTACCATCCTGGAAACCATACATTCTTTCTACTAGAAACATTCTTTAAAACGATTAATTATGACTATGAACATTGTACATGAGAGAGATAATGAGTCTAGACACTTGGATAAATTACCTCAAAGGTGTCCTTCTTAGGAATCTAACATAATTTCAAATGAAAACTATGGAGTCCATGAGTCCTACAGAAAAGTCCAACTTGGGAACCTAGGAATTACTCCTGACTTACCGTGCCTTGATAAGAACCATGCTTTAGTAGATAACAATATTAATGATCACCCAATTAGCTCAACAACTATTAAATTAATAGTAATGTATAATAATAACACTATCATATGGTATAATTGAAGACTTCAACATTGTGGACATTCTCATCTCTTATGAATAGAACACTAAAAGGGTTGAAATGGCTTCCAATAAAACCTAACAAACAACCAGATGAAAAAATAGTCAGACCTTAACATTTCAACTTCAAGTAAGAAGCTTCACATCACATGGATATTCATGAAAATTTAAATGAAAATATGCCATTATTACCCAATGAAATCCATGATTGATCTAGATTTAACAACCTATGTCACCCAACACTCAAAATTTTTTCCCGATTCATAGACTAAAAATATCATTTTCGTCATGTTTCCATCCAATCATCATCATAAAACAACACCTTTCATAATAAAAGGCATTGAAGAATAAACATACCATTTCCAAATGGTTTCTCTTGTTTGAGTTACTTCAACATAGAAGGAAAAATTTACTGAGTTTGAGGAGGAACTCCCTCCGAAAGAGTATCATAGTCACAAAAAACAAATAAAACTATCCACTCATAAGTTTTCTAGATCCAAATAACATAATAGAATGTGTGACGCTCCTATTAACCAAGATCAAAATGTCAAAAAATACAAATAAGTTCAAAATAAGGAAAATGGTTGTCATACAACTTATTCCTCCAAAATCTATACCGAGCATTGGATGAAACTAATTACATAATGCCATGGTCACCCTACTATAGAGATGACTGAAGACGACACCCAACATCAAAGGTGTTTTATTTCAGAGTCATATTTCTTCATAGGACCGTTATCCTAGAAGAATCATTATTAGTCATCTATTTCAATGAAGAATATAGAATCAAACGATAAAGAAAGTATCCTATTAAGCCTGTGGAATATCTAAACTGCTAAAACCATGAATTTACAGAAGCCCACACTTACAAAAAAGGGAAATGAATGTCATGAACACCCAAACAATATTGGGGTCATTTTAAAATTGAAAGAACTACTATGTAAAATGGTTCCAAACATCATAATGATCACATCACTAGGATAAAAATTCAATCTTCTAAGACATTTCTAATGGTTCATTTTACAAGGAAACCTATGTAAGAAATAACTACCCTTATATGAGGTTTTTGAACATGGGTCTCCACTACTGCTTCCATTTCAATGCCCATTAAATTTATTATCATTACAAAAATTTAAAGGGTTTAAAAAATATCAACTACACATTTTAATAAAAGTCATTAAAGTTAAATAAAAAAACAATTTTTAAAAAATATATTAGCATTTGATATTATATTAATAATTAGGAATGCTTTTACATAAACTCCTATTAAAAATAGAATAAATAAAGTGACCTACTAGTTTTCCCTTTTATCCAACCATGGTTCTATAGAACACCACCCAATATCAATTCCGAAAATAATTAATGTTCAAATGCTCAAATTTTCAACTCAAAAAAACAAACCCCAAGCAAACTACGTGGGCCCAAGTACACATTTACACATTTAACAATTTCATTTAAGATTTAAAATACACAAATCATACATCTATAAATGTTTGAAGAATTCAATGGTAATGGAATTTAATGTGGTATTCCATTTTTAAATCCATGAATTACACATATAATCAATAAATCAATAATTAGATCACATTCATAAAAAATATCCATTTTTGAACAAAACATTATCAAAATAAATGGAACAATTTATATGGGATACCATCTACAATCCATCAATGAACCCCCACACCATACAGTATGGCATTTGGTTCCCTTTAGACAAAATCAACATAAAACATTATTTTAATTCCCAAATCCCTTTACAATGGTTAAAATACATGTGTAACCGTTTTGAAGCTATAAGAAACCAATACACCATATAGCTGAAAATGTTTTCCATTCATAAGGACAACCAATATGTTTTGAAGAATCAACCAATTACATATAAAAAAAGGTATAACGTTAATACGAGTATCTAATAGAGAACAACATGATGATATAAAAAAAAATTCGTATCACAAGAGCATGACATATAAGAATGACCGTGATCATGGAATATTATCTCCCAAGAATGTTAACTATATCATCGAATCATTTTATTTAAATACAAGGGAAGTCATGCATTCAAGGAACACAATTTGAATCATCACGATAACGAAAATGAAACAAAATTTCTGGGTACTATGCATCGAATTTGAATTTGTATGTGCTGATATGATTCATAAATTTTAGTTTTATTTCCATGTTAGAAAAAGTGGGAAATTCCATGAATTCCATTATTCATAAGAAATATAAAGTACAACAAAAAATCAAAGTGAAATAAAATAAAATTTAACAAAAAACTAATTATAAAAAATCCAAATGATGGCCACATGGTCATATCCCATATGTGGGGTGATCAGTCCCAAGAATGGCTATTAACCAAGCCCTGAAAAATTCCTAGGCTCCTCTCTGCAAAACACGAATAGTAAGTTGTAGGAGAAATACATCCTATGATACTTATTTTTAACATCCTTACCCCACTCACCACTAAGACAGTTGAAAGACTAGTGACCACATGACATCAAACACATCCACCCATATAATAGAGGATAACGACAAGCAGCAAGGAACCCATTAGGTGATATTTGGTAGACTATACCCTCTTATTAGTGTTTTACATTGGTATAAAAATGTAAATAACAATAAATAGTGTAAGTAGTAAATAGAAATGATAGCAAGTGGAATACATATTTTTATATTCAATTTAATAATCGTTTCTATCAATAGTTTATAAAATAGATGAATTTATAACATGGTAATGGTAAATCTATAATGAAGTAAATAGTAAAATTTGATTTTAATTATAGTACGAAAATAAGAAAAAGATAGTAAAACCCTAAGAGAGATCTTTATCAGCATCCCGACCACGGTCTAAGTAATTTTCTCTTAACTCCCATGTACAAGAAATAAAGATGAAAAACCTAGATAATATAAATATAATGTATAATCAGGTACCAAGGTTACCTGATGTAATGCACCGACCCCAGTTACCCCGAGTCGGTGCATTAATTACATAACATTGGCATGATCACAAGAAAGATCAAATCTCGAAAGATCGATTGGTTTAGTAGCCTTGGAAACACTAGATATATTCATAAGTCTTACATTACATCATAAAATGATAAACTACTACAACAACATATTGTCTCCATATTCCACACTCATATCCCCACATAATATCCCTGCAGGTCATTCATAATTTACTTCTTCACTTCCTGGGAAAAATAAAACATAGGAAAGTGGTGAGCTCAAATGCCCAGTAAGGATAACAATATAGCGGAACATTCAAAAATAAGAATTAACATTTAAGGCAATGAATTACTAAAACAAAAGCCTTTTAAACTTGAACTTCAACATAGTATGGAAAAAGTAAAATGAAATAATGTCATTTACTTGTTCACATGGATATTCTACTAATCGAATAATCACATGAAATATCAATAACCACTTTCATAATGATGGAATACATAATGCTGAACTTTAATTTCTTTGTCAAGGCCTCGTCCCAAGACCTTGGGGATAACTGTAACCAGAACCCAACCCGGAGTGCCTCTAATAACCGGACACCAACCCGAAGTTCCTCTAATAACCGGACACCAACCCGGAGTTCCTCTTATAAACGAAGACCAAACCGGAGTTCCTCTAATAACCGGAGACCAAACCGGAGTTCCTCTAATAACCGGAGACCAAACCGGAGGGCTTACTTTTACCGGTCCCCAACCCAGAACATACTTGTCTAACACATTCATCTGAATGAAAGGTTGAAATATAACATAAACATTCAGATTACAAATAACATATGAAATGTCAATACTCTAAACAAAAACCATGAGTGACATAAGAATAACTTATCCACAGTCAAAAATATCACAAAACCTTCAATAAAATATGGATGTTTTTTATCATAATAAATCAACTTCAAATAAGCATAAAATCCATCAAAGGTTGTTGACATATATGAAATAAAGACTATTTTAGAAAAATATCTCGTTCTATTTTGAAATCATTTAAGAGTCTTATATTTATGAAATAAAACAATTTTTTGAAAATATTCTTAATATCTCGTAAGGGAAGCTTCGACGATTTTATAATGGAGGAAAATAGCCGCACCCACCGGATAAGTTAAAAAAACATTCTTACCTTAATTTTGTGGAAAAGGTTAAAAAATCACCTTGTTTGGAAAAAGACGGAAAGATTCCTTTATAAACCTCTTATAAAAAGTAAAACAAGGGTATAAATGTCTTTAACCCATATTCTTGTAAATAATAAAAATGTTTTGAAATACATTTTTAAGAAAACATGGATGTGGATGATAAAGAGATCCCAGTAGATTATTACATATAAACAAACTCGGATAATGATGATATTGTGAAATAACCCTTACCTTGTACTTTTCCTTGGTTGGGGTAGGTTAACCTCCTCTTCTTCGGTTTCTTCCTTTTGATTTGATCAAAAGGGCTCCGTAGGTTGGCTTTCTGATCAAACTAAGGCCTCTAGGTTGTAGTGAGGGATGTTGGGAGAGTATTTGGGCAGAGTTTGGCCGAATCAAAAGGCTTTGAAAATGTGAAGAAATGAGAAGGAGAGGTGCCCTTTTATAAGAGGGGTGAGGGGCACCTTTGGAAAAGCTAGAAATATTAATTTATAATAAATTCATATTCGGTTTCTAATGGCTCCAAAGTTGATTATTTAAATCTTAAGGTGGGGATGGGTCGAAAAAAACTCAACCAATAGAATTTAGACAGGTTTTGGTACTTATATTAACCTTATCTTTAAGTATTAACTCTAACTTAATTAGTTTCACTTTTACAATGTCTCTTTGTATTTTTATATAATATGGTTAATAAACTTACTATATACATCCATGAGACCCCCAAGTGGTCCATTAATGATGAACCTATCATGATATAAGTCTCTTGGCCGAACCTTAGATTTTTAGGAATTTAATATCAATTAATAATATAATATTTGTTTTAAGAACTCTTTTATGTCAATTTTGACACTATTCAATAGTTGATTTTTGTGAAACTCATAACAGATTGATTACTTCAAACAATGTAAATTAAATCAATCCTAATATATCATATTATCCTAGAAAATTAGTTTAATTCATTAAAAGTTTCATATTATATTTATTTGGGTATTTATAATATCAATTATTTTAATTTTTCACTATTATAGTAATTACTACATCATCATTGTGTCAAAAATAAAAAAAATTATTTAATGTCTAAAAATTATAAATAAAATATAATAATGTAGGAAATCTTTTTATAATTCTAATGAATATTTATAATCTGAAATCCAACATATATAACCCTATGTAACAATTGTTTTGTTAAAAGATATATGCTTGTGTCATTTTTGTATTCATTTTAACTTAATTAAAATAAAGTGTCATTATCACATACAAGTGGATCTATGGGGTCCCAAATCGACCCAAAGATGCCCATGGTCGACCATGTATCAACCAATAGGGTTAAGACACGTTTTAGGGTAATTTATTATTATTATAATATTAATTTTTAACCCTTATTTACCGGATTTACCCTTAACCATGGTAAATAAAATATTTACCGCAGTAATTATTCAAAATGTCTAAAAATAAAAGTTATCTATTTACACAATTTGAACATGCTGATTCCAAATATGGAATCCATTTTCCTAAATTCAAAACACAGAAGTGGAAGAAATTAATTTAATATTAATTCCCGCTGTCAAAACAAAAAGCGTGTTTTTAAGAGATAATAACTATCAAAAGATTGACACTTGTTTATGTTCGGTTTAATTGTAAAACTATGTCCAATGACCAAAATTTTATTAAATGGTAAAAATTTATTATAAATATACTTTAAAACCAATAAAATTCATAATTTATCACTATTAATTATTTTGATTAAAAAAGTTGTTTTTAATTAAAATTTAGTAATTTTCACTATTCATCAAAATATGAAAGTTATCCGAAAAGTACCAAAATTTCACCTTAGGCTAAATTAGAAATTCCAAATCTAGAAATGAAGTCCATTTTAGAATATATAATATATATAATTTCGAAAAGTAGGTATTACTATTCATGACGGCTAGTTTGATTGGTTGTGGTGTGTGTTAAAACTCAAGGTTGCGTACAACACACGCTACTGTATTATTCAAAGAAAAGCGTACCGTGGAAGCTTGGGATTTTTCATTTTAAATTTTTTGATGTCCCCATTACTCAAAAAGTTTAAAATATTGTATTTAAAAAGGGTTCACTATTAAAATTTGATAAAAGTGCAATTCTGAAAATGAATGTGTTCTTGCATTATATCTAAGAAACTCATAATATGGATTCTAAAATTATAACCATTATATAAAGTTTAAAATTTAGATAATACTATTCTTAACCTCTTTTGAATGGATTTTTTTTGTAAGTCATGGTGTGATTGAACTCGGTGTTGCGTGTAGTGCATGTTATTGAATTATTTTGTAGAAATAACACTCTATGAAATCTTGGGGTGTTACATTCTCCCCTCCTTCAATAAATTGCGTCCTCGCAATTTGAAATTGTTCTTCGAAAATAAAAGGTTGAAAATAGAAAATATATTTGTGGGAAAATCCACATCGGAAATTGGGTTACTAAAATTTAGTCTTAATATGAGGAAAAGATAAATGAAAGTGTCACTACCAAATTATGATCTCGATTAGGAGAACATTGGTGGAAATTAGAGACATATAATTGGAGGAAAAAAATAAATATTTATAGGTAGTGATTGAGGTCATAAATCACAAACAAGTATAAAATTGAGGTCCTTAAATTCATCAATCTATGATGATATGAAATACCATCGGTTCAACAAAACATAGGGTATTAGGATAACACATTTTTGACATTTCAAAATATCTTAGTTGAAATCCCACATCGAAAAATGAATTAATGAGGCCTCTATTTAAAATAAAGAGTAGAAAGTATGAAGATTACCGAAAATAACACATAATTGGGTTCCATGTAGGAGAATATGGATATGGAAGAAAAATCTAACCATCAATTATCTGATGGAGAGTGGTAGAGAACATGGCTATGAAAAGGCCAACAATCCCAAAGCCATAAATTAGTGATGATTTAAGGTACCATCTAGGAAAAGATTTTTGTTATAAGTTGCTTTTCTTAATTTTGAGGAATTTATTTATGATATTGGATAATATCATAAGGAGATATACTTACATAATAATTAGAGATTTATCCATTAATAAATTTCTACCACAAACTCATCTTTCACTCTAAAAGATAATAGAATTTAAAAAAAAATCTATGTACACTATTCGTATAGGGTTCCAAAATAAACGAATTTATAATTCATCTACAAGATCTTTTAATTAAAACTAAATTATTTAATCTAGGACATCTCATGGGCCAGTGGTAGGTGATACACCCTTGTCGCCCTTTGGTTGCGGGTTCAAGTCTCGCAGCCTTGCCGGACGCGACGGGTTACCGCCCGACCTCCGGGTTGTCCTTTTATGGCAATCCAAAATAATCCAAACTAGAACTATCCAAAATACTTCTGTCCAAACTCACAGTCCAACATTTATAAGTAAGGTAAGCATATTTTAGATTCTTTTTACCCCGTAATAGCATATGAATACCTTCATCATGTATTCTTTTAATACACTGAAACATCCTGAATGACCATATTCCTTATTGATTACATTCATTCTCCCTTATTCCATATAGAATGCTGGATATACTTCATCAATCCAAAAATGTTTTAAACCCCAACAATGATGGAATATACAAATCACTAATCAGTTCCAAGGTATTCAAGAATATCCAATATAATTTTTCCAAAATAATCATGTATTATTCGAAAATCACTACCTCGGTATCAGAACTATATTATGGTTTATCATTCTTTCAACCATATATTTTCCAAAAATTTATCCTGCTATTGATTAACTTTTCTTTGTTCTACACAATCTCAATTCCTTAATGAAATAGTACTACATTAAAATCCTTATATACTCCATAATTATTATAACAAGTACATTGTTGATACAACACTCAATTGACATAATAAACATAAGAACTCTAATCATTCCTCTTCATCTGTGGTAGTATCATAACTTGATTATTATCCAATAGCATCATTTGTGGCATAGTCTGATGACTGGGACATAGGTTCATGTAGTGTCGAATCTCCTTTCAAATGAACCATTCTACATTTGAAACCATTTTATTACCCTTGCAGTCACGTACTTTGTGCCATTTTCCTCCACACTTATAAAAAACTCCCATTTCATTCAGGAAGGTTTCAGGGTGTTTCTTTCCACAGTTACCACATATGGGAAAATTCTTCTTTTCCGTCTTTCCTTTATCCATCTTTCTCTCTTCCATCCTTTTCTTCTCTTGCTTCCATTCAAAGCCATAAAACTCAGTAAACTCTTTACTTATCTTATCAACACATGATATTATTTAGTCATGTGATGATAATACATGGGAGACTATTTCTTTTATAAATTCTAGATTAAGACCATGATAGTTATGATCCTTCCTTCTCTTTGGATCATGTGCATTTCTGGAGTTCTCATTTCTTCTACTGGGTGCCATTTCTAAACAATGGCATACACTAGATCAGTTTATGAATCAAAATACATAATCCCATACTTATAAAACACTTAACATAAATTGAACTATTTATGGATATAATCCATAATCATAAAAATGATTTCTTTGAGAAATTATATACTCATAAACCCTTCATAATGATTTATAAAGAAAATGAGAGTTATCCTAAGCATATCCCACGGGAGTGTCGTAACCAAGAGTGCAGCAAGGCCCGTTGTCGTGCACCAGTTCCCGTTCGAGGCTAGCTCAAAGCGGTGTTTTCGGGTTTTACCACTAGGTACATCTGTGCCAGAGCCGCCTCTACCTGCTCGTATCCAGACAGGGATGTATTGCTCAGAAAACTCACAAAATCTCTACAATACCAAAATTCTAGGATGTTCTTCTATACTAATCCTCAAAGTTCATCTTAGGTCTACGTGCTCTAATCAGAGTTTATCTAAATCTAGCTTCCAAGGTTTGTACTAAACATCCTCTGATACCAACTGTAACGCCCCGACCCCAGTTACCCAGAGTCGGTGCATTAATTACATAACATTGGAATGATCACAAGAAAGATCAAATCTCGAAAGACCGATTGGTTTAGTAGCCTTGAAAACACTGAATATATTCATAAGTCTTACATTACATCATAAAATGAAAAACTACTACAACAACATATTGTCTCCATAATCCACACTCATATCCCAACATAATATCCGTGCAGGTCATTCATAATTTACTTCTTCACTTCCTGGGAAAAATAAAACATAGGAAAGGGGTGAGCTCAAATGCCTAGTATGGATAACAATATAGCAGAACATTCAAAAATAAGCATAAACATTTAAGGCAATGAATTACTAAAACAAAAGCCTTTTTAACTTGAACTTCAACATAGTATGGCAAAAGTAAAATGAAATAATGCCATTTACTTGTTCACATGGATATTCTACTAATCAAATAATCACATGCAATATCAATAACCACTTTCATAATGATGGAATACATAATGCTGAACTTTAATTTCTTTGTCAAGGCCTCGTCCCAAGACCTTGGGGATAACTGTAACCGGAACCCAACCCGGAGTGCCTCTAATAACCTGACACCAACCCGGAGTGCCTCTAATAACCAGACACCAACCCAGAGTTCCTCTAATAACCGGAGACCAAACCGGAGTTCCTCTAATAACCGGAGACCAAACCGGAGTTCCTCTAATAACCGGAGACCAAACCGGAGGGCTTACTTTTACCGGTCCCCAAACCAGAACATACATGTCTAACACATTCATCTGAATGAAAGGTTGATATATAACATAAACATTCAGATTACAAATAACATATGAAATGTCAATACTCTAAACAAAAACCATGAGTGACATAAGAATAACTTATCCACAGTCAAAAATATCACAAAACCTTCAATAAAATATGGATGTTTTGTATCATAATAAATAAACTTCAAATAAGCATAAAATCCATCAAATTATGTTGACATAGATGAAATAAATACTATTTTAGAAAAATATCTCGTTCTATTTTGAAATCATTTAAGAGTCTTATATTTATGAAATAATTTTTTTTTTGAAAATATTCTTATTATCTTGTAAGGGAAGCTTAGACGATTTTATAATGGCGGAAAATAGCCGCACCCACCGGATAAGTTAAAAAAACATTCTTACCTTAATTTTGTTGAAAATGTTAAAAAAGCACCTTGTTTGGAAAACGATGGAAAGATTCCTTCATAAACCTCTTATAAAAAGTAAAACAAGGGTATAAATGTCTTTAACCCATATTCTTGTAAATAATAAAAATGTTTTGAAATAAATTTTTAAGAAAACATGGATTTGGATGATAAAAAGATCCTAGTAGATTATTACATATAAACAACCTCGGATAATGAAGAGATTGTGAAATAACCCTTACCTTGTACTTTTCCTTTGTTGGGGTAGGTTAACCTCCTCTTCTTCGGTTTCTTCCTTTTGATTTGATCAAAAGGGCTCCTTAGGTTGGCATTCCGATCAAACTAAGGCCTCTAGGTTGTAGTGAGGGAAGTTGGGAGAGTATTTGGGTAGAGTTTGGCCGAACCAAAAGGCTTTGAAGGTGTGAAGAAATGAGAAGGAGGAGTGCCTTTTTATAAGAGGGGTGAGGGGCACCTTTGGAAAAGCTAGAAATATTAATTTATAATAAATTCATATTCGGTTTCTAATGGCTCCAAAGTTGATTATTTAAATGTTAAGGTGGGCATGGGTCGAACACAACTCAACCAATAGAATTTAGACAGGGTTGGGTACTTATATTAACCTTATCTTTAAGTATTAACTCTAAGTTAATTAGTTTCACTTTTACAATGTATCTTTGTATTTTTATATAATATGGTTAATAAACTTACTATATACATCCAAGAGACCCCCAAGTGGTCCATTAATGATGAAACTATCATTATATAAGTCTCTTGGCCGAACATTAGATTTTTAGGAATTTAATATCAATTAATAATATAATATTTGTTTTAAGAACTCTTTTATGTCAATTTTGACACTATTCAATAGTTGATTTTTGTGAAACTCATAACAGATTGATTACTTCGAAAAAGTCAATTAAATCAATCCTAATAGATCATATAATCCTATAAAATTAGTTTAATTCATTAAAAGTTTCATATTATATTTATTTGGGTATTTATAATATCAATTATTTTAATTTTACACTATTATAGTAATTACTACATCATCATTGTGTCATAAATAAAATAAATTATTTAATATCTAAAAATTATAAATAAAATATAATTATGTAGGAAATCTTTTTATCTTTCTAATGAATATTTATAATATAAAATCCAACATATATAACCTTATGTAACAATTTATGTTCTAAAAGATATATGCTTGTGTCATTTTTGTATTCATTTAAACTTAATTAAAATAAAGTGTCATTATCACTTACAAGTGGATCCATGGGGTCCCAAAATCGACCCAAAGATGCCCATGGTCGACCATGTATCCACCAATAGAATTAAGATACGTTTTAGGGTAATTTAGTATTATTATAATATTATTTTTTAACCATTATTTACCGGATTTACCCTTAACCATGGTAAATAAAATATTTACCGCAGTAATTATTCAAAATGTCTAAAAATAAAAGGTACCTATTTACAAAATTTGAAAATCCTGATTCCAAATATGGAATCCATTTTATTAAATTCAAAACATAGAAGTGGCAGAAATTAATTTAAAATTAATTCCCGATGTCAAAACAAAAAGCTTGTTTTTAAGAGATAATAACTATCAAAAGATTGACACTTTTTTATGTTCAGTTTAATTGTAAAATTACGTCCAATGACCAAAATTATATTAAATGGTAAAAATATATTATAAATATACTTTAAAACCACTCAAATTCATAATTTATCACTATTAATTATTTTGATTAAAAAAGTTGTTTTTAATTAAAATTTAGTAATTTTCAATATTCATCAAATATGAAAGTTATCCGAAAAGTACCAAAATTTCACCGTAGGCTAAATTTGAAATTCCAAATCCAGAAATGAAGTCCATTTTAAAATATATAATATATATAATTTCGAAAGGTAGGTAGTACTATTCATAACGGCCAGTTTGATTGGTTGTGGTGTCTGTTAAAACTCAAGGTTGCGTACAACACACGCTACTGTATTATTCAAAGAAAAGCATACCGTGGAAGCTTGGGCTGTTTCATTTTAAATTTTTTGATGTCCCCATTTAGTCAAAAAGTTTAAAATATTGTATTTAAAAAGGGTTCACTATTAAAAGTTGATAAAAGTGCAATACTGAAAATGAATTTGTTCTTGCATTATATCTAAGAAACTCATAATATGGATTCTAAAATTATAAGGATTATATAAAGTTTAAAATTTAGATAATACTATTCATAACATCTTTTTAATGGCTTTTTTTTGTAAGTCATGGTGTGATTGAACTCGGTTTTCCGTGTAGTGCAAGTTATTGAATTATTTTGAAGAAATAACACTCTATGAAATCTTGGGGTGTTACAGCTGAGCAACATGGGGGATAATAATTTTAGTAGAATGGAACCCAGTAGATTATAAACCAATAGTGGAAATACAATATAAAATAAATAGTATGCAGGCATGCATATACTATGTAATGATGTACAATGCAACTAAAATACAAGTACCTTCTCCTGCCCTCAACTGGTGTTTGAAAATTTTCATGTTAATTAATTTATTAATTATGTATTTATATTTTATGGTCACATGAGGAATTACTGACCCTGAAAAAACCTTGTCATAGTATAAATAGTGAAGGTTCCAAGTTGTTATAAGGAAACCATGATTGATGATATTTAACAATGATGTTCCAATTTAATGACCAAGGAAACACATACCTCATGGATACTAACTCAATATTATATGAACATATCTAATTGTATGATGTGTCTTCCATGAATCATATTCAATTTCATTCCACAATAATATTATTATCAAATAGTAAGTTACCATCAAAGGTAAAACGAGTCTACGTAGTGATATGGCATTATAGGCTATATCCTCGGAACCTACTTATCAATGATAGATCCAAGGAGTGCATACAAGGATTCTTTTAATGCCACATTTGGAATCCTATAGTTCCATACTGGGAAACCAAGAATTGAAAAAGTTCCAGATCTAGGTGGCTATCACCAATGCAATATGCATCCTTGAATTAGAATTGGGTTCTGGAGTGCACAATGAATTCCCAGATAACAATCCATGGTGATCCTGATTCAAGACACTACTACATGAAAATTATACAATATAATATTTCAATTGGTTCAATCCTTTCCATTTACTAGTGTGATATGTCCATGTAGCATGTAGAATCAATTAAATCCACTTATGGAATATAAAATATTTAAGTTTCACTCAGCTACATTCTATTAACAAGGTAATGGGTTCTACGAACATGCTACCTATTATTCATTTATGAACATGAGCCCATCCATCACATTCCAACATGTGAATCCATGTATCACCCAATGTATAAGTATAATAAACCATTGAGTCCATCAATGGTATTTCTACACGGGAATCCATGTGTCACCCAATGTGTTATTATCATTCTATACATTTTAAGCAATTGAATAAATTTAGTTGATGTATAATTATAATGAATTTACCATTTCATTAAATTAAACTCTTCAAATTTAACAAAACATGTCAATTTTGATGATAAGGCTACATTGGTCACATAGGAGGTGTTATTGGAAAAAGGAAATCACCTACACAATCTATGAAGTTTCCAATCACTCAGATTGTGCCTTGGTGCATTAATCATTTATGAAAAGGAAAATCAATCTTTCTAATTACATAAGGGGTAATGTCCTAAAAATTACAAATACCAAACATAACATCAAGGAATAATGAAAACAACAAGGAAATAAGGGAGGAAATTTATTTGTCTACCACTAAATTTAATGTTTGAAGGCATTCCACATTCATTGGAGGGACGTTATTATAAAATCATGTTATATCTTATCACACAATAATTTATTTGATTTAGTATTTATATAAGATAATATACTAAATTCATTATTAAGAGACATTTATTCTAATTACATACCTGTAATAATTAAAATCCAAAAAAGTATAGTAATCCATTAATTAATGCAATTATATAATTGGACGACATGAAATAGGGAACCTACCTCATGGTGGAATTTATTTACAAAAAATAATTAGACCCAAAAGGTGGCCACCACCCATAACCGGCCCACCATCGTACAGACACACACACACACACACATATATATATACATACATACCTAATCCAATACACATAATCCCCATGTGTTGAGTGAATACATACATATAGGATATATATATATATATATATATATTATTTGTGTGATCCCCCTCAACAGTTGATCAAAACTCACTATATCATAACAGTTTCTCAAGATTAATGTGACTTGGACTACCAACCAGAAATTAAATATCACAGACTCAATAACACAATAAGACCCAAAACTTGATAGTTCAAACCATGAAATAATAACTATACCTCACATTGAGTGTCGTTAGAACCTAAAACACCAAGAATTTAGAAGCCAACACCACAACCAACCCGAAGGATTCTCAACAGATGATCTATACACCTTTTCAAGGAACGAACACCATAATCTGACTACCCCTTCATAACCCAGGTTCGTCAAAATCCTGTAGGTTGATGTAAATACCAAAATCGGCTGAAATATTTGGAGGAGAATGTTTATAGAACAAAACCACCTAGATTTAGTGAGAAATCGTGATGAATTATTGGATGGAGATTTACTTGAGATGGAGCTGTGGGGAGGTGGTAGCATGCCATTGGGGTTCCACCAAGGGTTTTGTGTGCCATGGGCAGAAGGAGAATCCTATTTGTGTTCTCTTAACATTTAAACAAATAATAATGATCATCATCATCATTATCATAATAATAAATATATAAATTTCCGTAACATTTATAAAAACATTTAATTATTATTTTTTCCGACATAAATATCATTGAACAAAATTTTATAACTTTTTATTTAATTTATTTATTCCTTAAAGTGGAACAAATATCATTGTTTTGAAAATCCTATGTAAGTCGTGCATTGTCTGATGTTTTGGTACTTCCACCAAACATAGACCACTCAGGCTAGGAACATGGTTGTGGAAACTATGTGCAAAAGTTCTTATCTCTATATCCATTTGTATGAATTTAAATGGTTACATGTTATGGTCTGCATAGTTTTAGCAATTCTATATACCTTCTTTAATCTTATAAAACTTGAATTTATTGGTGAATTTCTCCAAAAACACCTCAACCTCCATGGAAACACATTGAATGTTTACAAAAGGCTGATAACATCACTTAAACTGGTTAAAACATTCATAAATTCATTTTAAATCTTAGTTTTTAATTTTTCCCATCCAATAATTTATGATTTCTAAAATTCAAATAAATTTTTTCTACTGAAAATACATGGGTCTCTAGAATATTAATAAAATTTCCCACAATTTTATGTAAGGTAATGATATAAGAATATTTTATAAATATCCCTGGTATTTTCCATGAAATTATATTCTGAGTGAGGTTAATTTAAAAACATTAAGAAGATACTCAATGTCAAACAGTTTCCTACAGTAAACATTAGAGGTGACACTTGTTATCTATTGTTAACAAATTTGTTTTTATTTATGTTTCCTTGTTATTCGTTATCAAATTAATTAAAAAGGGGAAGAATTTATCATCAAAATTCATCAACCCGTTTAAAATTCATGGAGAAGACATGAGAAATTTTAATTAGATATCTTTACACATATGAAAACCCACTGTAAAAATCTATTAAATTAAGAATATGGTTGAATTATACTGAGTAAGAAAAATCGTAATTATATGGTTTTTTGGAATTTCATATATTATCTAACCATGTAGTACAATCTAATTAAGTATATTAGTCTGATTTTATGAGTATTTTTATTGGAGGTGAGTTAAAGCTGGCCTTTGAGAATTTGATAGGAGATAGTGGTGATGAGATTGAGTTACCATTGTGCAGAAGGAAATGAGTACCTTAGGAAAAGAAACGAGTAACTTGTTGATAATCTAGATGAATTAGTGACACTATGAAATAAAATATTAATGAAATGGCCTTGTATTTATATATGGTAGTACTTTTGATATTTCATTAGTGCTTTGGGTTGTTAATATTTTTTAATCAATGTAAACTTGTTTTTCACATAAACTATGTACCAATACAATGTTGTTGCATTATTAAGGACTACTAGTTCCCCATTCTCATGGTTTATTGTGAATTATGTCTTTTTTGGTATTGGTAGAGGAGAGTGAAAGATTAATATGAAAATAAATTTGAAAATAAAAGTGATATCATTCAAATAGTCATAGATTGAAAAATAAAAATGGGTTTTAATGTAAAATATATTTGATTTAAAATTTTCTAAATTTTTGGGTATTATGATAAAGTGGTAAGTGTGACCCTAAATATTAATAATGAGTTTATTTATATGTGTGTCTATTTAGGAATTGATTTTGAACCTGATTTTATGATTTTGTGTTATTTAGAATATGTCGCTCAAAGAGGTCCTGATGTTTCTAGTGGGTATCACATTGTTACATGTTATCCTTAGTTGAATGTCATATTCATTATAAATCTAGGTTCATTAGAGGTATTGAATTATGATGAATAAGATTATAATTTCTTCATAGTGTTGGGAACTCCCAAATATGATAGATTTTGTGGTGTTATAGGTTTTATTTTGGTCAAATTTGATAACAATCAGAGTTTTTTTACCAACAAATGATATATTTTTGGATGTAATGTGAGGTTTTTAAGTCCAAATTTTACTCAATGTTTTTACTAGAGTAGGATAATATAGTTAAATGGGAAGATCTCATGTGTATCCAATAAGTTTTGTGGATGGTGAAGGGTTAGGTTAAACACATCAATGAGATGGCTTCAATTTCACTATAGGTGGTGTCATAGGATCTGTTAAATGCTTATATTTATATTTGGAGTCCTCATCTAGATATCATGTATTGTGTCTTCTACTAAATGTATATTTTTTTGATATCAGGTTGTATGAAGTGTTTCGTTGCTGAGTTGTTGTGAAAAAAGTATAAAACACATTATCATAATTGTTGTATCCTAAGTTGGAATGAATATTTTCTGATTTTCCACATTATTTATTGTTGTTGTAAGTTAATGATTCATTATAAAATATTAATGATATCATCCTTTCATTGTAAAATGTTTTTGTTTTTCTAAATTTGAACCATTAATGGTTATCCATTCATCAATTTGTTCCCCTTTTTCTATCGTTCCAATTTGGGTTAATCTATTTTTGTAGAAATCTCTCTCTGTGCCTTGGGTGTGGGTTCATTGTTCGGTTATAGATATTTTGTGGGATTATCCCATTTTCATAAGAAAAACAATTATATTTTCAGAATTAATGAAAATGGGGTTCATATTCAATTTGTTTTGGTACTTTAGGACAATGATCCATATGTCATTTATGATGTGTATAAATCGGTCTGACAAAAATATAATGCACAATTTGACTGGTATGAATCCTCATGTGTAATTTTATTCAAAACTATCATACTAAAAACATAAAAAAATTCTTTCGGATTGTTTTTTTACATCAAGAAAACAATCCATAAATCATTTGTGACTCAAAAGAATTAGTCACACAAGAATTAAACTCATTTTGTGAGCTGTATGACTCATTGATATCCTTTATATTCAAAATATACATTTATATTGTAAAAAAAACTCACATACTCTATAATAGTCTTCCTTAATTTTAGTTATATTATAAATTTAATTTCATATATATTTAGTGTTTTATTATTTTTTGGGGATATTTATATTGATGATGTGTAATTTTACAAAACCATACACCTATTTTTGTTTTTTTAGTGTTCTCTACTATAACACTACATTATTCACCTTTACTAGTGCAAATAAATGCATTGGAATAGATAGAAATTATCATCGCTAATAAATGTGGTGCTAAATAGATCCGTTATCACTACTTTTAAAATAAATCATAAAGGATTCATTTATTTGTGATTTTTGAGTTGTTGATTAATGTATCTTTATGTGAGATTTTAAAGTCAATGATAAAGGATCGCTTTATTAGAGACAAAATATTAGAACAAATAATATTCTTGACCTTTTTTCAATTATGAAGTAGTTAGGGGTTTTTTAGAACTGATAATGTCCAATTTTAGCACTGTTGATAGAATGTTTTACTATAGTGGTGATTGCTTATTTCATAAAAGTTAAGAAAATTGAATAAATTGTTTTGAGTAATGCGAATATATATTTTGATAGGTTTATTATTGATGTTATTTATATCAAGACCATGAATGATTAATCGGGAATCACTAGATATTCAAAATTTGTTATAACCAATCCATGATTAGTAATAATAAGGTTGATAATTTGATTTTAATTTTGGTAGCCCATAATTATAGGTTTAACATTAATTTCCAAAACCATTTAATTAAAAAAATATTATCCATTATATACTTTGAACTCAAGCATGTGGGAGGGGAATTTTTTTTTGGGTCCAATTGAAAAAATATCTCAATCTATTTTAGGGCCCTTTGGGATAGACCACTCTAAGTGGATTAATGTCATTTTTTATTATGTATATTATATATAGGTTACCATTTTATGATATTTGATATGTAATAATAAATTATAAATCATGAATACAAAACTAAATTTCAATTCTATTTAGTTTCATATGATTGGGACCTCGTTTTAGAAGTTTAGTATGATTCATAAAAGATTTTGGGGAACCTAAAAAGATAAGAAAAGAAGACACCCTCAGAAATAATAATTGGTTTTTATTAATGATTTTCCATCCAAATATGGTAAATTAATATTGTTCATTACATTATAAAATATATATGAATTGAATTCATTCACATGAATTCTATATATTTTTATGTCTCCCCATAGGTACAATAATTTGTTTTCATTTTCACAAATACATGTTATATTATTTTATATTTGTTTCCATATTTTATTCCATGGATCCATGATAAAACCACGAAGTATTAGTTTCATTAGAGACATGACAACTAAATATCTTATTTTGATACATTGTTCAATGTCTCTCATAATGTTCCTCTCACATTGTGCCACTCTTGATATAAAAATCTTAAGAATTCATCATAATCAGGGAAAAGAAACATAAGAAAGGGCGTTGTGAGATTCATAGTAAGGGAAAAAAATTTATGAATCCATGATTATATAAATTTATATGACAAGATTAAATTTATGAGTTCATTATTATATGATGATAATTTCTTATCCAATTAATCAAAGAAAATATTCACGAGTCATGACATATAAAATTATACTTCAAAATTAATTGAAACATAAGATTGAGAAGTATTCCTAGGCCCATCATGTATTATTTGTTAAGGTACGAAATGAGTTCCACTCGCATAAGAATAACATAATTTCATACATCAATATTGACTACTAGGACAGTGAATTCATAATGGATTAGGAATCAATATTTGTTTCCTATATTTGATTAAGAACAGTAATGGTTTCCCATATTGGATAATGAGCATCAACATATTTCTCATAATAGATCAATCATATCTACATGTTTCCCTTTATTTTATCATGAGATTTTTCTTTTCAATTTACTAGAAGCCAAAATCATAGTGATCATACTGGTAAAATAAGTTATACAATACATATGTGTTCTATATGATCCTAAAATATTCACCATTAAATCACCAAAAAACCAATGAAAATATAATATTTTTAATAAAAATTTCTATTATTAAAAAACACTACCCATGAAGATAGAAGATTTTAAAAAACATCATCATCATAAACATAAAACATCAATAAAAAGAATTAGTACATAAAAATTTGATCATACCAATAGTTTATTACAATTAACATCAATTAATATTATCAAAGATTAAAATTCATTATGATGACCCCTGAAAAATTTTATTTCAGGAGTGAAAAACAATATCTAGATTTAAGATCACATTTCAAAAATAAAAATAATAAAAATATTTGAAAGTATTTTTTTTATAAAATTACACATAGAAATATGTTAATAATTTCTCAATATATTGAGTGGTAATTATTGATAGGTATTCTTTTCATATCATATATTTAAAAAAGAAAACATTCTATTCAAATTTTTTTACAAAAAATCAAAAGGTACTTAATTTGGAAGAAAAATATGAATATTTACCTTAAATAATGATTTTAAAATTATTAGTCTTGGATAAAAAAATTTAAAAAATAATATGATAATTATAAAAACATTAATGAAAATGTTTTTAGAACATATATAAATGAATGAAAATTAATTTTAGAGCCGAGTGGTCAAAACATGTATTTAAAATAAAAATATATCTTTTGATATCATAAATATTTAAATTTATGAAAATGGAAGGAAAAAATATTATCAATAAATAAAAATTGCAGGAGAAAATTCAGGTGAATATAAAATAATGATCATATCAATTTTTACTGTAAATTCCACCATAATTAGCCCTAATTAAAATAGGATTAAAAAACAATCCCTAACATAAGTCACATAATTCTTAATTAAATTATGATCATAATTTATTCTAAAAATAAATATATTATGCATTTATTTATGATCTATACTAATATATATAATAAGATTTATGATTTACTTAAGACATATTATGACATGTTCGTCAATATTTTGTTTTAAAATTATCTATTAGGGATTATAAATACATTATTTTAAGGATTGTTTCAGTTCAATATTCGCATTACATGTGAATTAATTAATAGTAACGTAATTTTAATAATATTATTAATGATATAAATATCATATAAATTCATTATAGACAAATTTTGAGTCATCTATAAAGGATAGACATTAAAAAAACAAATCACACCATTTATTGAGATGTATGAAATACGAAGGCATTAACTATGTTTTCAAATTACAAAAGAATTAAAGTAATAACGTTTAATTATAATTAAATATTAAAGAAACATAATTATAATATATATATAATTAAAACTCATTTAATCTGACCTAATTTCTATCTATTTTATATATAAGGAAAATTCTATCACATCACATCATGTTGGTGGTAATCCACACGGATGCACATGTGACATTATTATTTTATAACAGTTTGGAATAAAAGAAGGTACATTTGATATAAAAATTATAGAATTTGGAGAATTTCAAAAATAAATTTTATAATCATTATAAACATTATAGTACCCATTAGTGAATGTTTTTTAGGAAAAATGAAGTGAATTAGTATGTAGAGATGATACGTCGATTGTATTCTCAATAGATAATTTAACATATAATTTCATAGAATATGGGAAGAATAATGATGGTTTACTTATATAAGTAAATGTTTACCATATAAGAAATATTGAATATTATTTTTTATGATTTATATATGTAAATTATATGATGTATATGATGAAATATATTTAAATAGTTTGGGTTCAAAAATTACTGATTCACCATTAATCATCCTTGAGATCCCATTATATAAAACATTGTAATTTAAATTTAAGAAATAACCCCTGCCCCCCAAAATTGATTTTAATAAATGTATTAATGGGAATAGCATTAGGTTTTTCAATATATAATTTTCATTTTCGTGTAATGCAGTAAAATACGTGGTTTCATATTATAATAAATTGAGATGATACAATGTAATTTTCTAAAGTGATTTTGGTATAATAAATTCATAAATATTAAAATTACTAAAAATGTACATTAATTATACAAAATTATATATAACTAATATACCATTATACTATAAATCATTTATAGGTTTTCTGTGCCACATTAATCCTTATTTATTTATTAACTCCGTCATAAATCAATTTTGACCATAACTATGATTCAGAAATTTTAAATATGAATGGGTGATGAATATTACCATAAATGTACATGTGACTAATAAATTTTTCGTGGTTGATATGATCAGCAATATTCCACTCATTATTCTATGAAATTTATTTTTTTTGAAATTTATATCATTTATAAAAATTTAATTTCTCATAAGAGATATTGTAAAGAATTTCATTACTATTAATTTACATTGGACCATAAGGATAATATGAAAAAATTTAACAATAATGTAATATTTTAAATATTTTATAATTTCTTATATTTTCCATGAAAATATTTGTGTCATAATAATTGTTCATAATTATATAACCTTTTTATTCATAAAACTATTTTTTTCAATTAATTGAATAAATATTGGGCTACTTCTGTAGAAATGATTAAAAAAATTATCAAATCTCTAATAATTAGAAATAAATTGACATTATATAAAAGGATTTTTTTCTCAATGTATATATTATAAATAAACATACAATTTTTTATCATAATGTACAATTTTTATAGATAGTATAAGAAAAAGAATGTCGTTTTTGAGCATTCAGTATATAAAATCATATAATTTTAAAAATAACATCATGTAAGAAACAAATTTCATATGTTAAAATTTTGGATAATTATGTGTGAGGTATACACATCCAAAAAATATTTGATGTGTTAGGGAAATTCATGAGTCAATATGATATTATTTTTTTCAATAACTGCCACATTAATCTTTTAATGTAGAAACCAATATGTTTATGGTAACAATTCGTAATTTCAAAAAATGGTTAATATTTACAAAATTTTTCCCACATGAATAAAAAAAGGAATATATTTTTTCAAATTAAATTTCTATATGTTGTATGCATTCCATTTAATATTGTTGAGAAATATTTGACGAAAATTGTTTTTTTATAAAAATATATTTTTATGAATGAAAAAATAAATTTTCATATCTTATAAATGAATACAAAACATTGGATTAATGTTAAAATATATGATATCATATATAAAATTATATTTTCTTAAAAACAAAATTAAAATAGTTATTAATTTATTTAATGCAGATAAAAAATGGCATGGATTAAAATTTTTCCCAAACACCACGGATTAAGTCCAAAATGATTTTTATTTCACTGTATTTTTAGTTAATAATCAATGATATCATTTTATACATAATTAATTCATAATTAATTTAGACATATTATATTTATATAAATTAAAATCATGTTTATAATGATATAATGTTATATATTTCATTTAGAATGATGTATTCCATTATACCGAGATATAAAAGAAATTATTTGATAGAAAATATGTGATAAAATATTACGGTTTTACATTCTATCCACCCCAAAAATTAATTTATCCTTCTAAATTAAATCACATTCATAAAAATGTAATGATGTAACTATTTTATTACATCCTTAGGTTCCTAATATTCATCATTGAATTTTAGATTCCTCTCATGTACATTAACTAAGTGAGAAGTATTGTTCTAATGAAAGTTATCTACACTAAAGAAGATGTATTATGGTTTTTCATCATAAAAAATATCATGGTCTAGTTGTATAAAATATTGGATTAGTAATTATGGGGTAAATACACATCGTCCAAATTATTTCTTTTTGTAGAATATCTAACAAAATATCAATGTATAAATTCATATAACAAAATTATCACTAAAATTATATTCTTGATCACACTGAATATTGTATGAATAAATTTTCTATTGACTCTTAGAATCTTTTATGTGATGTAGAATGGTTGTGACATTATATATCATTTCCATAGCTCCCTCATGAAAAAATATAATTCATTCACCAACATCGTACGGGAAAGAAATATTTTAATAGTTCATTCCATAGAAGGATCCATAAGAATAAATTAGATTACTCATGTTAATGATATTTTTCAAAAAACATGATTAGATGAAGGTGTAAATCCAATACCCCATATAAATATATAAAATAAGATCTCAAAATATCCTATATAGATTAAATGGATCTCTCTGAGTGACTATATATTTAATGATAAAATGAAATACTGAAACTCACCGTTATATCGAGATCAAACTAAAGTCTTCACCTGAACATCATTCTAAACCTCATATCCAAATCACATACTATAGAATGCCAGATTTTATGTATACAAACCACTTCCATTGAGTAAATTATGGAATGCTGATACAAATAAAAATCATATCATATAGTAATTTAGTGTTATGAATCTGCATAGAGATCAAAAAAATACCATATAGTGATCTTCCCTTTAGAAGATTTTGGGATACTAAAGATGAAATCCCATGTAAAGCTTTATAATTTCAATTTTGGTGTGGGTAACTATTGTAACAACCCTATATACATTTATCTCATTACAATAACATGCTAATTTAATAAAAACCATGATACTTGCTTTATTATATCTATATTCATGTTTTATCAAAATAAATACTAATTCAGATCTATATACATGTTTATAATTGTAGTATGAATAGATAATGACGGTATATGATCATATTGCAATATATAATTCATCAGAAATAGAATATAAGTAAAACATACACAGTTTTAGAAAATTTTAATTCTTTTATAATACTATTTTAACTGAGGAACGTTTCAAAAAAAATATTCTAAAATTACACATCAACTATCTCCATCTCATTAATGATCACATGGATAGAAGGGTGAACACTCATATGTGAATGATATAATTTACCTCATTAATAAATCACTTCCTAAATTTTCCCTTATATATCGATTAATATTGTTCCTTAAGGGATCCTTAATATAGATACGGTCTCCATATCATTTCGAATAAGAGAATATACCACCCCGTTCACATTCCCATATAGGTAAAGTATTAAAAATTTGTAAGCATCAGTCGTATTCAACCATCTTCTCTAGAAAAAATGAAAAACTTTCAATGTACATATAAACATTATTCGATTATGATAAATATATATAAATCCTTCCTCTATAATGATAATACATCTATATTTTTATATGCTAACAGTACTATATATATCAATATATAATGAGTTGTGTAATCTTTCTCATAAAACATTAGTTTGAGAAAATAATAATCCTAATTAAGTCAATCAACATGATGAATCTTCTAATTAAATTCATTTATTAGTTACTATATATATTTCAAAACCATATTTACTATTATATAGTTTATTCACATATCCAGTGAAAATCAATCTGTTTAGTTACATAATATTGTCTTCGCATTTGTTTATCAAAACATAAATTTTTCCATCTGATTTTTAATTGTGATTGGGTAAAAAATATGTTAGAAATTATCGATAGATAACTAATAATATCTAGAAAAAAATGACATATATGTAACATAGTCATAATAATTAGTCAGATAACATTTTCAAAAACATTAATCATTGACAGATTCACTGATAAAAACATTCTGTATAATAAATAATAATAAATGAATATTATTATAAACAAAAAACCCTAAATTTTAATTGTTATAAATATCTTCTAATTCAAAAATTTCTTTACGAAAATCCTCAAATTATAATATTGTTCATTCTTAAACATAAATATAGAATAAAATCATCTATAATTATTACCACAAAAAATCATGATAATATTTAAAGGCCCAAATTGATAAATACATAAATATATCAAGGGTTTTAATTGTACAATATGAATTATTATATATTATTAGTGTCCACACACTATATGAAATGAAATACTATCCATATCCTCATTCTTGACTATAAATTTTCGATTTCCAAAATGATGTTAAATCTTGGAAATGTATTGTTTTTAGAAATTTTGATAAAAAATTATCACATTGATTCACAAGATTTTTATTATTTATATTTATAATGTTATTTTCTTGATATTGAATGAAAAGTCACATTGATCAATCGTTCATAATAACATAATTTATTGGTGCACCAAATGATGATTTAGATATTTGACTAAATCCTATGTCAAAATTCAACTAATATTTCTTATTCAAATACATTAACTCAATATGGCTATTCTATATGGTGTATTTTCAATATAAATTAAAATATGTATGATTTATATTGAAAAAATAACATCCTAACTTAATGGAAGACTACCAAACTGTTGTAGAAAAGACATATACTGATTCCCACACCATAGGATTATCATTCTTATAGTCTTAATGAATCACCATTTGAAAATTAATATAAGTATCAATTATCTCTATCAATTATTGTTATGGAAGATCCATTGGTGTAAGGAACAAAAAAATCAATATAATCATTGAAACATCCCTATTAATTTGTGAAATTTATGGAATCCTATAACATATCAATATATATTAGTTTTTAACCATTTATTTTTGAATTAAATTTTTTTTAATAAAAAAATGCTCAATGTATTAAATCTAAATTAAGATCTCAAACACATCATACACTGAGGAACATTTTTCAATAAAATATTTTAAAATTAAATCAAATTTGATGAAATCCTAAATTCATTAATACCATTTGAAAAAAATAAATGATCAATTAGAATTCAATTATATAGTTGGTAGATCAAATAATTCTACACATTTTTATGTTTTCATGTAAACTACCTTCATCAGCATTAACTTGAATGATGAAATATACATTCAAAATATTAATGAATAATCATATTAGGGGCATAACTATTTTTCATGGATTACTGGGATATACACATTGTTTATCATCAGCAAGATCCAAAATATACTAGTACTACATAGTCGTCTTGATTTATAAATGTGGATATATTGATCATGATATATCCTACATATTTTAATACAATATAATTTTACAAGAGTTGTGTAAACATCCTATCATTCAAAAATATATAAAATAAATTTGGTCTAAAAATTAGAGTCTAAAACAGAGTAGTATATTCATCGAGCTACCATTTTTCTTCATTTTCATCCTGTAGAGACCCGTATCTTGACGTACATGGACATTACATTACTTTTTCGGAATAATTAGTACATAACAGAAACACACACACAAGGATCGTAATAGTTTAGTGTCTTTGGAAACTCGGAATAAAATCTTCTAATCGTGGTGAAAGATCTTCAACATATCACATAAAGATCTTTTTTTTACCTAAAACCTTTCTTTATATCCTGGGGAAAATAAGACATAAAAGGGTGAGCTCAAATGCTCAGTAAGGGTAAACAAAATAAATATAAATCAAATCATATTCATAAGAACATAACATTTTGGAAATCATAACCCGCAAAAGAGAGAGCATAATTTCATAACATGGGATAAATCATGGCAGTGAAATGTAATCACAATAATCATAACATAAAACATGAAACTTTGTGGAATTCACATATAATCATAGAGAATCATTTCTTGTTAGTCAAGACTCATTTCCAAGACTATCTTAGTGGACAAAGTCCCTTTCTGAATCGAGTAACCCTCGTTTCAGTCCTGTTTCACTGAACCGGTATAACCTACCATTGCAGCCCTATCTATCTCATGAGATATAAAATATTTACCCAATGCATTGGAGGGAGATATAGGTCCCACCCATCTTATAATGAATCCTTTCTTATGTGTGCCACATAATCATAAATCATAATTAATCGCATAACCCATGTAATAAAAATGGGATTCTTAAACAACATGACATCATAAAACAATTCATATAAGATAAAGGAATTCATAAAAATGTTTCCATCAAAACATAATCAAATCCATGTAATAAGAGGGATAAAGACAGAACCCTTTTATTATCTTAGATGGAAAATAATTTTGATAAAATACTTGAACTTTATTCTTGAGGAAAATATCCTTTCTACTTCAAAAATACTTTTCCTTTCTTAACATGTCATACAATTTTAAACTAAAAGAAGTTGATTAAAAATAAACATGAAAACTTGTAAAGGAAGCTTCTTGGAAATACTGTTTTAAAAATCCATTCTTTCCGTATAAGTTAAATAAAACATTCTTCGTACTTTTGTCGGAAAAGTCAAAAAGTACCTCGTACGAAAAACGACAAAAGATTCCTTTCATACATATTACTAAAAACTCACCGAAGGGTAAAAATGGATTTAAAAAATTTTAGGTGGATGGAAATAATATTACATATTTATGAAACATGGATGTGGATGATAAAATACACCCCAGTAAATACTTACGAATAAACAATCTCGGATAAAAATGAGATTGTGATATTTCCCTTACCTTAGGTCTGATTTGCTTCGTATCTATCCGAACCTCCTGTATAATGATTTAAATAATGTCATTGACTTATTAAATAATCATATTCATTGTTATGATATCATATATTGTTCACTTATGACATTATATTACCCGTTCTTTTGTAAATTCCATGTTAAAGAAGCGTTTTGGGTAAAATCGTATCATTTATCGTAGGTGTTTTGACTTGTTGTTCTTGAAATTATTATTACTTATATCATGATTTACATACTTCTAGAATATAAAATATGATTTATATATCATATATATTCAGTATATATATATAATAGATAGATAAATGAAATGAAAAACACCGTTCATGGAGACGTTAGTCCGTACGTACGCATGGACGATGTCTTCCTTTCCTTATTGTCTTGAATAGAAGTAAGTAGATGAGATACATATATATATATATATATATATATATACATAAATCCAGTATCTTTATAATGTCATATATTTCATTATTATTTCTTATATATACTTTATAATCATTCTTAAATGGTTAACATGGAGAATGAATCTCATCGCGTCGTGGAGACGGTAGTCCGTACGTACGCACGAGCGATGATATCATTTCCATAAATATTGAATTGAATTGGAGTGGACTATAAAATATATCAGAATCAATATGATGTTGTAATAACTATTTATAGTTATTCTTTACACCATTATACCCATCCATGTAAGGTGGTTGTGGAAAATAGATTACACCACGACGTGGAGACGGAATTCCGTACGTACGCACGCGCGGTGATTTCTTTTTTTGTAGGATGGATAGATTGTGAAATAGGGTTGTTTCATAATTATAATAACATATCAGTATATGAGTGATACTGATGTTATTACTTCATAATGAAAAAACCTAAGAAGAAGAAGTGGAAGAAGAAATAAAGATGAAAGAATTGGTAACGGTAATTACCTCTTGTTTGAAGCGCCTCTTTGAGACCTCTTAGGGCACTAAAATTGGTCTTTGAGGAAGACCAGAACCTCTAGGATGTTTCTATGGAAGTGGAGAAGAGATTTTGGCAGGGGTTGGACGAGCTTGAGTGCTCAAATTGGTGTGAGGAGGAGGGGGAGGAGGTGTCCTTTTATAACGGAGGAGAGGGGCACCTTAGGAATATCTCAAAATATTATTTTATATTAAAGTCAAAATCGGTTTATAATGGTTCCAAAGGGTCTTATTTAGAAGCTAAGGTAGGGAGGGGTCGAAATACTATCATCCAATAGGATTTAGACAAGTTTAGGATATTATTTTAACCTTATCAATTAGATTTAACTCTGAGTTAAATAATTTAACTTTTACCGTGTCTTTTTGTTTTCTTTCACTATATGGTTAATAAACATACTATAACATGGAAAACGAACCCCAAATTGTTTATTATTAATATATATATCCTTATCTAAGTCATTTGGCCGATCCTTAGATTTTTAGGAATAAAATAACAATTAATAATATAATATTTGATTTAAAAACAATTTTGTGTCAATTTTGACACTATTTGATATATGATTTTTGTGAAAGTCATAACAGAATTATATGTTCTAACCAAGTTGATTAAATCAACACTAATATATCATAGTAACCTATAAAATTAGTGTAATTCATAAAAAGTCTCAAATTACATTCATTTGAGAATTTATAATATCAAATATGTTAATATTTCATTAAAAGGGTAATTACTGCATCATCGTTGTGCCATAAATAAATTAATTAATTTAAAGTCTAAAAATTAAAAATAAATATCATTATATAGGAAATCTTTTTATATTTCTAATGAATATTTATAGTCGAATTTATCTTATGTATAACCCCATATTAAAAATGTTTTAGTTATTAAACTTTGATTTTAACTATTTTAACTATTCATTAAATAAAATAATATTAAATGTCATAATCTAATCCACGTGGACCTAAATGGTCATATTATATTCCTATGCTTGTTTTTGGTCGAATTACACTTGTCCAATAGAATTAGGACATGTGTTAGGGTAATAATAATATCATTTTTACCCTTAATTACCCTATTTACTTTTAACCGTGGTAAATAAAAGTAAAAAGTTACTAATCACCAAAAATTATTTGCATCTCATTGAACCACATTTTATTTAATGACATCAACCGTGTCTCTTGGATCTTTGAAATTCCATTTACAGAAGCAGTAAAATTAAGATTTATGAAGAAATTAATTTTTTTAACTACCACTTAGTAGTTTCACTATTCATCAAAAATTGATGTTTTTCAGAACAATGCCAAAATTTCATCCTAAGCTATATTTCATATTCCAAATTCAAAAATGAAGTCTAATTTACCAAATTCATAACATACAAGTTGCATTAATTAATTTTATAATTAAATCTCGTTGTTAAAACAAATAGCATGTTTTTAAGAAACAATATCTATCAAAAGATTGACACTTGTTTATGTCTGGTGTAAATGTGAAATTACATCCAATGAACAACATTGTATTGAATTGTAAAACTATATTATAAATATACTTTAAAACCACTCCAATTAATAATTTATCACTATTAATTATTTTGATTAAAAAAGTTGTTTTTAATTAAAATTTAGTAATTTTCACTATTCATCAGAATATGAAAGTTATCCGAAATGTACCAAAATTTCACCTTAGGCTAAATTCGATACTCCGAATCCAAAAATGAAATCCATTTTGAAAAATAAAATTTACAAAATTTCAAAAAGTGGTTATTAATATTCATAACGGCTAGTTTTAATAACATTTTAATAGCATATCGCTGTTTAGTGAAACTCGTTATTGCGTACTACGCACGCTATCGAGGAAGGTCGCGATTGCGTTTAATGCAAGGCATGTCAAGTATGCCTGTTGTTCAAGCTCCTTTTGGTGTAGCGTACAACACAAGACATTAGTGAAATAAAAAGAATATTTTTTTTTCAAAAAATCTCGGGCTGTTACATTCTACCCCCCTTAAAATGAATTTCGCCCTCGAAATTCGTCAGGGTTATAAATGGTTTACTATTAGAAAGATTCTTTAATAGAAACCCACATCATAAAAAGGAATACCAAAACTTGGCTTTAAAAACTAAATTATGAAATGTAACGATTACCCAAATAAACTAATCGTTGGGTTTCCACATAGGTAAAAATATGGATATGGAAGAGAAATCTAACCATCATGTTCTGATGGAGAGTGGCAGAGAACATGGCTATGGAAAAGCCAGTAATCACAAATCCATAGATTTGTGATGATATAAGGTACCATCTGATTCATCAGGTATAAGATCACTAGGACAACATTTTTGGTTTTCAAGATCATTTCCCTAAAGTTGAAAATTTGAATTAGAATAAAAACTTACTTTATTTTGGTACAATCTCACTGTTGTTCGTGCCTTGAACAATTTCCACTTCATCTCTTAAATAAATGAAGTTGAATTTGTTATTCGTGAAGTGTTAGCAGATTATGTGATAGAATGACGGGTCATTCCATCTGTCTCAAACAAAAGGTTAGCAAAAATTATATACATAAGTCGGTCTATAGTCAGATTAATCATATATGGTTCCTAAAATGGACTTATACTTCATATATCACACTGCTTAATATAATAAAACTAGTTTCTACTAAACAGGGACTTCCTGTAGGCCAGTGGTAGGCGATAAAGACCAGTCGCACTTCGGTTGTGGGTTCGATTCCCACAGCCTTGTCCGACGCGATGGGCTGTCACCCGTCCTGCATGTTGTCCTTTTTCTAAAACTATATTACTATAACATCCCATCAATAATATCGAAAAAACTTCTATCCTTAAACAATACTAACTTATTTCCAACATAATCCATTCTAATCTTTAGGCTTATCCATAATACTGCAGTCCACTCTCATAATATAGTGAAAACGATTACCAGAGATTTAATACTATCGTTAATCCCCATATATATGTGTTGTTGGTCACATTCCAAACATTAAAAGGCCTTAATCATGTATTCTCTTAAATACCCATTGAACCATAGTGAAAAATTGAATGTAGTTAAAAGTTAACACCTTCCACATACCAAAATCCTCAAAATTGTATATACTCAAACCATGATATCACTTAGTCCTTATATTAATCATGAGCTCATGAATAATGTCAAACATTTCATTTTCTCCTTATCCCTTCATTATGCGCATATCATCTACTTTCCAAAATATTTGACTCACTTTTCATGGTTACCGGTACCTTAAAATTATTGAAAACCACAATAGAATAATACAACAATAAAAGTACCTCAACATCATTATTCTTGAAAACCAATACATAAACACCTCAATCCATCCTCTTCAATTATTGTCCCGGAATAAGTCCTTCCTTGATTTAGAAGTAACTTTTTATGTCAGGGCATTGAGTTGGGTAATGCCCATGTTCTCCAAAAATAATACATTGAACTCCATAACAGTCTGTCACTCTATGATCCTTTTCTCCACACAGATAACATCGGTTCCTCCATTTGAGGTATTCCTCAAGGTTCATTTTCCCTTCTTTAGAAATCTCAATCTTCTTTTCTTTATGCTCCTCAACATGTGAACATGCATAATAGTTTATCTTCCTCTTCTTTGATGAATTAGGCATACCACTAAATTTCACCTTGTTAATCATATATCGCGATGACTGATTTGGCATAATCACAAGATCTTTTTCTCTAGTAATTACACAATTTTGTTGCTCATAGTCACCAATTTGTCCATTGGATTCATTGTTAACCAAATTCCTTCTGGTTCCCTCCATTATCTAAAACACAAAAATAATCTTGTGAGAGGCAAAAATCATGCTAGATAAAAAAACATTATAAAGGGGGAGTATCCTCAATATCTAACTTCTTAGGTTAAATTCTATGATCGTTACCGTAGTTCTAGGACTGTATCTTATACGTATACTTATCCTTAGGGACATCCCTAGACATACCTTAGAAACATCTCTAGGGATCTTACTAACGTTTTCGCATCCTAGTTTCCAAAGGTTGACTAAACCTTTCCTCTGATACTAACTGTAGAGACCTGTATCTTGACGTACATGGACATTACATTACTTTTTCGGAATACTTAGTACATAACAAAAACACACACACAAGGATCGTAATAGTTTAGTGTCTTTGGAAACTCGGAATAAAATATTCTAATCGTGGTGAAAGATCTTCAACATCTCACATAAAGATCTTCCTTTTTTTTACCTAAAACCTTTCTTTATATCCTGGGGAAAAGAAAACATAAAAGGGTGAGGTCAAATGCTCAGTAAGGGTAAACAAAATAAATATCAATCACATCATATTCATAAGAACATAACATTTTGGAAATCATAACCTGCAAAAGAGAGAGCATAATTTCATAACATGGGATAAATCATGGCAGTGAAATGTAATCACAATAATCATAACTTAAAACATGAAACTTTGTGGCATTCACACATAATCATAGAGAATCATTTCTTGTTAGTCAAGACTCATTGCCAATACTATCTTAGTGGACAAAGTTGCTTTCTGAATCGAGTAACCCTCGTTTCAGTCCTTTTTCACTGAACCGGTATAACCTACCGTTCCAGCCCTGTCTATCTCATGAGATATAAAATCTTTACCCAATGCATTGGAGGGAGATATAGGTCCCACCCATCTTATAATGAATCCTTTCTTATGTGTGCCACATAATCATAAATCATAATTCATCGCATAACCCATGTAATAAAAATGGGATTCTTAAAAAACATGACATCATAAAACAATTCATATAAGATAAAGGAATTCATAAAAATGTTTCCATCACAACATAATAAAATCCATGTAATAATTGGGATAAAAACAGAACCCTTTTATTATCTTAGATGGAAAATAATTTTGATAAAATACTTGAACTTCATTTTTGAGGAAAATATCCTTTCTACTTCAAAAATACTTTTCCTTTCCTAACATGTCATAAAATTTTAAACTAAAATAAGTTGATTAAAAATAAACTTGAAAACTTGTAAAGGAAGCTTCTTGGAAATACTGTTTTAAAAATCCATTCTTTCCGTATAAGTTAAAAAAAACATTCTTCGTACTTTTGTCGGAAAAGTCAAAAAGTACCTCATACGAAAAACGACAAAAGATTCCTTTCATACATATTACTAAAAACTCACCGAAGGGTGAAAATGGATTTAAAAAAATTGTAGGTGGATGGAAATAATATTACATATTTATGAAACATGGATGTGGATGATAAAATACACCCCAGTAAATACTTACGAATAAACAATCTTGGATAAAAATGAGATTGTGATATTTACCTTACCTTAGGTCTGATTTGCTTCGTATGTGTCTGAACCTCCTGTATAATGATTTAAATAATGTCATTGACTTATTACAGAATCATATTCATTGTTATGATATCAAATATTGTTCACTTATGACATTATATTACCCGTTCTTTTGTAAATTCCATGTTAAAGAAGCGTTTTGGGTAAAATCGTTTCATTTATCGTAGGTGTTTTGACTTGTTGTTCTTGACATTATTATTACTTATATCATGATTTACTTACTTCTAGAATATAAAATATGATTTATATATCATATATATTCAGTATATATATATATAATAGATAGATAAATGAAATGAAAAACACCGTTCATGGAGACGGTAGTCCGTACGTACGCATGAACGCTGTTTTCCTTTCCTTATTGTCTTGAATGGAAGTAAGTAGATGACATACATATATATATATATATATATATATATATATATATATCCAGTAGATTTATAATGTCATATATTTCATTATTATTTCTTATATATACTTTATAATCATTCTTAAATGGTTAACATGGAGAATGAATCTCATCGCGTCGTGGAGACGGTAGTCCGTACGTACGCACGAGCGATGATATCATTTCCATAAATATTGAATTGAATTGGAGTGGACTATAAAATATATCAGAATCAATATGTTGTTTTAATAACTATGTATAGTTATTCATTACACCATTATACCCATCCATGTAAGGTGGTGGTGGAAAATAGATTACACCACGGCGTGGAGACGGTATTCCGTACGTACGCACGCGCGGTGATTTCTTTTTTCCGTAGGATGGATAGATTGTGAAATAGGGTTGTTTCATACTTATAATAACATATAAGTATATGGGTGATACTGATGTTATTACTTCATAATTAAACAACCTAAGAAGAAGAAGTGGAAGAAGAAATAAAGATGAAAGAATTTGTAACGGTAATTACCTCTTGTTTGAAGCGCCTCTTTGAGACCTCTTAGGGCACTAAAATTGGTCTTTGAGGAAGACCAGAACATCTAGGATGTTTCTAGGGAAGTGGAGAATAGATTTTGGCAGGGGTTGGCCGAGCATTAGTGCTCAAATTGGTGTGACGAGGAGGGGGAGGAGGTTTCCTTTTATAAGGGAGGAGAGGGGCACCTTAGGAATATCTCAAAATATTATTTTATATTAAAGTCAAAATCGGTTTATAATGGTTCCAAAGGGTCTTATTTCGAAGCTAAAGTGGGGATGGGTCGAAATCCTATCATCCAATAGGATTTAGACATGTTTAGGGTATTATTTTAACCTTATCAATTAGATTTAACTCTAAGTTAAATAATTTAACTTTTACCGTGTCTTTTTGTTTTCTTTCACTATATGGTTAATACACTTACTATAACATGCCAAACGAACCCCAAAATGTTTATTATTAATATATATATCCTTATATAAGTCATTTGGCCGAACCTTAGATTTTTAGGAATAAAATAACAATTAATAATATAATATTTGATTTAAAAACTATTTTGTGTCAATTTTGACACTATTTGATATATGATTTTTGTGAAAGTCATAACAGAATTATATGTTAGAAACAAGTTAATTAAATCAACACTAATATATCATAGTAACCTAGAAAATTAGTGTAATTCATAAAAAGTCTCAAATTACACTCATTTGAGAATTTATAACATCAATTATGTTAATATTTCTTTAAAAGGGTAATTACTACATCATCGTTGTGTCATAAATAAATTAATTTATTTTAAGTCTAAAAATTATAAATAAAATATCATTATGTAGGAAATCTTTTTATCTTTCTAATGAATATTTATAGTAGAATTTATCTTATGTATATCCCCATATTAAAAATGTTTTAGTTATTAAACTTTGATTTTAACTATTTTAACTATTCATTAAATAAAATAATATTAAATGTCATAATGTAATCCATGTGGACCTAAATGGTCATATTATATTACTAAGCTTGTTTTTGGTCGAATTACACTTGTCCAATAGAATTAGGACATGTTTTAGGGTAATAATAACAATATCATTTTTACCCTTAATTACCCTATTTACTTTTAACCGTGGTAAATAAAAGTAAAAAGGTACAATTCACAAAAAATTATTTTCATCTCATTGAACCACATTTTACTTGATGACATCAACTGTGTCTCTCGGATTTTTGAAATTCCATTCACAGAAGCGGTAAAATTAAGATTTATGAAGAAATTTATTTTTTTAACTACCACTTAGTAGTTTCACTATTCATCAAAAATTGATGTTTTTCAGAACAATGCCAAAATTTCATCCTAAGCTATATTTCATATTCCAAGTTCAAAAATGAAGTCTAATTTACCAAATTCATAACATAGAAGTTGCATTAATTAATTTTATAATTAAATCCCGCTGTTAAAACAAATAGCGTGTTTTTAAGAAACAATATCTATCAAAAGATTGACACTTGTTTATGTCTGGTGTAAATGTGAAATTACATCCAATGACCAACATTGTATTGAATTGTAAAAATATATTCTAAATATACCTTAAAACCACTCAAATAAATAATTTATCACTATTAATTATTTTGATTAAAAAAGTTGTTTTTAATTAAAATTTAGTAATTTTCACTATTCATCAGAAAATGAAAGTTATCCGAAATGTACCAAAATTTCACCTTAGGCTAAATTCGATACTCCGAATCCAAAAATGAAATCCATTTTGAAAAATAAAATTTACAAAATTTCAAAAAGTGGTTATTAATATTCATAACGGCTAGTTTTAATAACATTTTAATAGCCTATCACTGTTTAGTGAAACTCGTTATTGCGTACTACGCACGCTATCGAGGAAGGTCGTGATTGCGTTTAATGAAAGACAAGTCAAGGATGCGTGTTGTGCAAGCTCATTTTGGTGTAGCGTACAACACAAGACATTAGTGAAATAAAAAGAATATTTTTCATAAAATCTCGGGCTGTTACACATCCACCTTTTTTTTGATATTCCAAATATCATTTCATAGTGGAATTTACATTTTTATATCCCTAATTGTTCCCTTTATAATAATAAACTTCATTATATTTTATGTAATTTATTTTTAATCTACTAAATTATAATTTTTACACTTTTATAATTCATAAAATATCTTTATTTAATATTTAATTTCACAAAACAAAAAAAAATCCACCTTATATTTCAATTTTTATTTTCAATATTCTACCTGTTATGGAAATAATTAAATATTTATCCCCTATTTAATTTTTCTAGTTTCTTCATTAATGTGTGGAACTGTTCAGGTACTCAAAATTTGATTATTCTTTTTGTCGATTGATAATAAATTGTTTTTCCCACTATATCACTATTTACAAAATGTCCATATAATTCATTGTGTAGTCATTTTTATTATTATCTTTTATCATTGAATGAATATGAAATGATTCCAACCTCATTTAATGAACCTTTCTTACCCTGAATTTGGATCATGATTTCTTATTACGATATTTATCCATAAAATAATATATTAATCATTATCATATATAAATGTTTCTTCTAAATTACCCTTCTCTCAAAATGTTAATTATAAAAAAACCCAATTGAAATTATAATAAATCACATTTATATTATATCTTTAACCCCAAAATATCACTATTTTGTAATATTTTCCATAATATTAAAATAAAAAAAAATTATACCCCCATAGAAAAATTACTCTTCAATATTATAGTCAGTTTCAATCACAACCCTTACATATTAATATGATGTCTTAGACATATCCTAATTTGATTCCAAATGGATTATACATATATTTATATATATTTGGTGAAACATTTATAATATTAAAATAAAGCATATGTAATGATAACATAAAAGATATTAATAGATTCATATTTGAGTTAGCATTATATATATAGTGATGATTTTTTACATTACCTAATTACCAATATATACAATATGAAACCATCATTTATTGTAAGAATGGTCATTATATATTTTATTGAAACAATAGATATTTTCATTTTTAGATGTTTACTCTAAGTAACTATTACATGTCAATAATATAAACATTATATAGTATCTCTACCATTTATCATTAGTCATATTAACACCATTGTGACCATACATAATTGAATATCATTAATATTATGTGTTAAACATAGAACTATATATATTATCTATTAATATTGATTCATTTATATTTTGAAAGTTTACAATAAAATCATGAATGGATTTATAAAATCCTCCCCAATTAAACACAACGTCAAAAACACTATACATCATCTAAAAAATATAAATCTTGTTAAAACCCTCCCTAAAACAAATGAAACCATAACCAATGACAATAACATGTATTTTATTTTAATTTTAACAAAGTTTATTTATTTACTAAAATATTTAATTAAAGATTCTTATCCTCTTCATTTTCTATATATATATTTTTCAGATTCCCAATACATTATCTATTCATGTAAAAAAGATTGATGATCATTATGATATGCGAAAATACATTATGATTATATACAAAAGAATTATTCATTGTGGATATTTTATTAAAAGGATAAATAGAATATATTTTTCTTGGATGTAAATAATAATATAATAAATTTTTTATGAGATGAAGAGTTTTATTTAATTATTATTAACATCCTATAATGACATAGTCAATTTACCCATTTAATCAGCTATCCATGATAAATAATTATTATCTATATGATAATAATTTATTTTCCCTTAACACTATTAAATTCTATGTTTTTAAAAGAATGGATAATGTATTGAGAAGATGAAGAAAGTATATGTGGAAAATGAAGGGGGTATGCCTCTTGAATAAATTATTTTATTCAATATATTATTAATGTTGATACTAATATCAAATACATGTTATTATTAATGTTGACATATTCAATGATTATTGGGTGTGTTTGTCAAAGATTTCTAGTTTTTTATATTAAGTCGATTGTTTTTAAAGGTGTGTATATTTTGTGATGATATTTATAATTTTGTATACAATTTTTATATTATAATTTAAAATTATATATGAATCAATATTAATAAACACATTAAATTTTTCTATGTCTCACACTTAAGAGTAATTATATTCAAATAATTGTGGTCTCATTGTTATTTAATCATAAAAAATATAATCAAACGTTAATAAATTTATTCCAAATTATTTCATTCTGAATCATTTATTTTGTTTTATAAATTTAGGTTTCGGTAACATTTATTTCATAATTTCTATTTTTTTGAATTCTGATATAGTATAAACGATTATTTATATTTCATCAGAGTTAAAATGATTAAATTATAAATAAAATATGGTAATAAATTATAAATAAAATAATTTATTTTTTTAGAAAAATAAATTTATTTCAGAGGTGGCTAGAAAAATCCAACATGTACATACAATAGTGGGATCGTATACCGAATGATCAAACTAGTGGGAAAATAACTACTTGGTTTCATCAAATTAAATATTAAGATTATATATGGTTCATAATGAGCCACAAGTTAAGTATTATTGTTTTACTTGGTATCTAATTAAATCCCTATGAATTTATAATAATTTTATATGTAATAATCTTGATATAGTTGATGTCTTGTTTTCTATAAGACCCTAAGTGTATACAAAACTTAATATAGTGTAATATTATATCATTTCTTATGTATTGTATGGAAGGAATATTATTAACAACATTATCCACGAAATGTATAGTTTTTTTATTAATTGAAAATCTATTGAATAATTCAAAATGAATAAAAACACAATTTTATATTAAATAATTTTAAGCTTGAAAGTTATGGTTTCTTAAAAAATATGTTCTATTTGTCATTAGGAATTACCATAATAATTAATTTCATCAAATTATATAATCATAATTCCATAAAATCATATAATTTATATCATTATAATATCAAATATATCTAATTGTAAAACATTATTTGTCTTAAATATTTTTTTTGTGAATAGAAAATATGATTGAATTTGTTTTACTAAAAAAACTATTTCTTCAAATAATTTTAAAAGTAATATGTTTTTTTATTATTAATTTTTAGTTTATTAATCAAAATCCAATGATATATAATTGATGTTTTTTTAATTTATTTCTTTTATAAAATCATTAAACTGTAATTTTTACAAGAAAACAGATTTTTATACAATCTATAATTTTACTATAAATTTATGGGATAATATTTATAAAGATGTAATCATGTACATTGTATCCCATATTTGGATTATGAAAAATTAATATCATTTAATATGAACTTGTTTCATTTTTTTTAAATTGAATAATTAAATCGTTAAAATTTTAATACATCATTTATGTTTAAAATAGGTTCACTTAGTTGTTAAACTATGCAATACATGTGATATTTTCTTTTAAGCACATCTAAATCCTACTAAATACATATACATATATATAAAATAACATCTATTCATTTTATATGAATCATTATGATGTATATTTATTAAATATTACATTATTATATTTTAATATTTTAATATATTTCAATTGTATGCCCTACCTCCATTTTAAATGGTCACCCATCATATCAATCCATAACACCACATTGATTCCCCTATCTATAAAAAACAATAATAAATATTTTCAAGTTACCTAGGTAGTATGTACTATTAGTGGTCTCCTAAAATTTTAATTTAATGTGTCCTTACAAAAGAATCAAGTGGAGATCTACTGAAGAAGTGTTGATTGACCCACCCAACCTCATTCAAATTTTTTATTCTTTTAAAATTTATATATAAATGTAATTAATATTTAAATTAAAAATAAATCTTACTCACTATATTAAAATTTTATTAAAAATATTGAACTGGCATTATCCTATATATTTCCTAATAAATGGGAAATGAAATTATAACTCATGCATATATGGGTATTAACACCTCCATATTGTGATATAAGTCATTTTCATCCCAATCATTCAAGGTGAGTTATTGGGTTGGATTTAAAATTTAAATATAATAATTAATTAATTATTAAAATACATTAATGAGAGAACATTATTTATAATAAATTATCTATATTATTTATTAAATGAATAAAATATCAATTGCTATGTACGAACTATCGTTCCCCAGAAAAGTGTAATATTTTTTTGTCATTTCATTTCAATGAAGATTATAATTACATATATAATTATTATTTATAATATTTCTAATATTTATAGAATTTTTAATAAATTTTAAATGATCCAGCCATGATCATACTTAATTTATTAGAACTCCCAAATAAAAAAATTTATATAAAATTAAAATTTTAGCAATTAGAAATGATTATTTCAATAAGGTATTATTTATAAATGGATTTTAAAATTTCATAACTATAAGATATTTGATATTACTTGTTTAGAGAAGAATATACTATTGAAATATAATAAATATATATTTATTATAGTAGAATATAGTGTTCTAATTAAACCTGTAAAAAATGGTTAATGGTTTTATGTAACAATCCCATAGTGGTCAAGGATTGATTTTTATAGAATTTTAAACGATAAATTTTTTGCATATATCAATCCTTAATAACAAAAATTTTATCACTATTTTTTTCATTTCATCATACATGATTTTCAATTATTTCTATCTCTTTAATTACATAGAATACTGAAATAATTATATCAATAAATACTGGAATTTCTACCATCATTGGTTTGGATAATTTCTCTTAATTGTCCTTTTTTTATTAATGAAAATTCAAGAAATTTTTTAATATTCTATTGTAGATTCATAAAATAAATTTTTTGATAATTTACTTTTTGTTTAAATGATCTGTTATAAAACTCTTATTCTTTTCAAAATGATGTAATTTTGACTTTATATATATTATATTAACTAAATAAATTATTTAACTCTCTACATGAATATAATTCCCCCCCATTATAAAAGATTATTTTTAAAAAGAATATATTAAAATTTTATAATATTATATTGTAATAAAATTTATTACCTATATAAATTTATATATTTTAAATTTATATATTTTTAATAATTTAGTTCAAAATGAATAGGATTTTAACACAATAAATAATATAGAGGTATTTTAATGAAAATATTCATCAATTACAACATATATTAATGTGAATAATTATTTACTTTTTATATAATCAAATTATACAATCCTTTTTTATTATCTATATAATTTATATTTATTATGAATTGATGGTTACAAAATACATTTATTGTGTACATGGTTGTTTATGAGGATATTTGTGAATGTTTTATGTTCTTATGGCATACATATAAATGTGTTTATTATTATTTAATGTGTTATAATTAAATCATATAGTCCATTATGAAATTTTTGAATTAATAATGTGTGATCGTCTAAAAGTGTATATGGATTGTCATCCTAAGCATGGATGATCCTACATTAGGTTATCCAAATTATGATAGTGGGTTCGTGAGAGTTAATTCAGGGAATGAAATAGGGTACAAGTGTGGTTATCAAAAGAATTAGTATGTACATGTGCAGTCATATCAAGCCCAAATATGTGATGAATGTATTTTTTGGTTTCCCTAATTTATGGATTTTTTATTCCAAAAATTATACAATTATTTTATGAAAGGATTTTCTACTTATGTTATTCGTTATTGGATCATTTACATCTATTTCTTTATGATTAATTTATTTTTATTTTCTATGATGTTTGTTAGGACTATGGATTATGAACTATTATTTAATTTGTGTTAACACCAAACAAATGTGAAAAAACAAAATAAAAAAGGAATGAATACCCAAATAGGGAAATTATTTCCCATATAAAACAAATGAAAGAAGATTCATGCCGATACATATAGATCACATGATTTTTATGGGGAATTACGATCAAATGGCCATAAAAAGGTCATGAAAACACTCCACACATGTCAGAAAACCTACATCATACCCATTGGAACCCCTACCAAAATGTATTCCTCACATGTGACGGATCTAAGGACAACAAATTGACATACCACAATAGCAAAATAATCTCCACTAAGACATATGATTCTTCATCCAAATATTCCTAGAAATGTCAACCACAATTACACTAAAAATAGGATAAAAATATCCAAAAGGAATAATCCACTTATAGACATAAATATCATGTGACACATCATCAATGGGAATGGTAATTGTCTGTGATGTCCCCAAAGAAAACTCATCATACCACCAAGAAATTATAGAATAAACTAATGAAAAAAATTGTACGGATGAGAAATCCTATAATAGTCATAAAAGATACATTGAACACCCTAGGTGGCCCTCAAGACACATCCTGATCCCATTAAATTGGATGCCTCATCTGATAAAATTTAATCATCTGGTCAGCTACATCAGACAGAGGGCCTCATGTATGTCTATGAAACCATGTTATCCCCCTTTGGCTCACTAAGGACAAATAAATTAATTCGACTATAAAATTCTCATGATCCCCAAAATTCCTTTCTTTTCATGTGATGAATCACCATGATCAAGTGAATTTATCATTAAAAATAATTATTATTTCATGACAACTCTAAAAAAATTGTTAAATAAATAAATGTAAATAAAATATCAAGGAGGTATGAGCTATTTGTGGTCGTTAAACACTTGTGACTTGCTGAATACCACAATACAGTCTTAGAGACTCCCAAATTGGGCACCCACGATAATGAAAATGGGGTTTTAGTATGAAACACTGATATCAAGAATACTAATAGACATGTGAATATGATAACATTGATTTACATGGACATATCCCACATGATTCAATGGGTCTCTATAAATTGGAAATTATCCAATAATTGATGTGTTGATGAGAGGGGATCACGGTCACTAAAAATCAGGTGACACCCTCAGAAAAATGTATGAAAAATACTCATGATAATGTGTGGCTCTAGATCCCTATATAGAATATATCATGGATCAATGGAAGACACACCACCAAAATATACAAAACAATCATAGGGTAGAGGACATAAAATTCCTCATCCTGGCATGAAAATTTCATCAGAACCGCTACCTATCACATCTTTGAAAAGAAACTCTCAGTATCTCATGAATGGAAAGTCTAACATCATGTAATATATCATTTAATAGAGGGAGAAATTTTATTTCAGGGACGATTCACTTCATCAGTTCATTAATAGATAATTTTAATAGAACATAAGAGGAAATATGAAGAACCGATTACATGTCTACTACATCACGTGGGAATTGAAAAAAAAATTCACTCAACAAATATTAATCATTATTAACAAAAGTGGTAGAAATAAAATAAAATGTTCAGAACATAAAAAATTCTATGACCCTCACATGCTTCACATGATCCACAAAATACATATAAATTCACCTTGATAATTAACCCAAATCTTGCGACGAGCTTTCATTATACCACCAAGGTCATAAAAAGTCTTCCACATGTCTCAATAAGTCACATTATGATGCTAGATCATTCCATCCAAGTGTTATGGTCACTTCCAGGCATGTCAACTATGCTATCACATTACACGTTGAGCATGTCCATTGAGACTTGTGGCGTCCACAAGCTTATTGGATAGGAATTGCGATACTCTCTAGAAATTTCTTTTGAGACTAGTGATGCCGCCCAGATAATTATCCCAAGACCCACAATCTCCTCTTATAATGTCATACATGAGACAAAAAAACCTATGAGAAATTTCATAATTACTCTCATGACACCCTCTATGGGTTCCATCCAGCTCTAATGATGATAGTAGGGTATGTGTCAGTGATCATACGACACCCTCAAGAAATGTCAACAAGGTTATGTGATTCATTGTGGTAAAAAAAACATAAATTTTGCAATGTCCCCAATTAATTTCTATTGGATTATGTGATACCCTCCAGACATGAATCCTAGGTTATAAGTGCCTCCAATTACTTGATAAAATTGTCCATCCTTGGTGTGTATTCTCTGATCAATAATGTAACCTCATGTGGTATTCCCTGATTAACTAAACTATTTGGACTCTCATTCCTTCCATAACAAGGATATATATGATGTATCGATGAGGCCCATTGTCCAAAAGAAACATGTATAGGGATTTATGAATACACAAGTCCCCCACTTACCATGGAATTAAATAGATCATTTATTAAACATTGTTTCTCAAAAAGAGTATAGATCATTTGTGCATATGAAGTTTCCATAGTCATATAATTGTTCTCATGGGTACCCACTATAAAGGAAAAAATAATTATGTAATGCCCGAAATGTGGCATGAAACATTAACCTCAATACATGGTAATCTATAATGGGACCCATCATGAGGGCTTGATTGATCTATAAGAACACTGATTCATGAAAAAAATAAGATATATTGGATTCATTCATAATTCCCAATATCAAATAATCATGAATTTCAATTTAAGACTTAATTCAGTTATGTTTCAATAATTACTACCCAATAATTACCATGTGATGATCACTCTACCACATATATTTGCAGACTCACATATTAAACATTCCATGATGATTCTAATTCCTACTATAACAAGGATTGCTATGACATCTCATTGGGAAACATATCATAAAATAAATCCTTATAGGATTGTCTTAGTAGATAATTCCCATATTAGGAGCAATTAAAAATCATGATTTTTTGTCAATTTTTTTCCAACACTGAGCATAGGTCATGTGGGCTTAGGGAAATTCAATATTAATGTGATATGGATGATGATCCATCACAATGACATGTTCATACTCAATGTATAAGCTGTGAACAATTGTCCTATGAAAACTATAACCCTCACCAGAACAAGGATATGTAGAATGTCCAACGAGGACTTGAGCATGAACATTTTGTATCCCAGAACACCTCTATATGTCCTCTCTAAATTACATTAAACTATGCATTACCAGTGACCTAAAAGGGGTTTGAGTCCGGAAATAAATAGGATATGTATTAAAAATCATATTGGACCAATCGACTGCTCAAATTTTGACAACCTCATGGAATGATGAAAGAATATAAATAACATTGTTATATGGGATTAGAAAATATGAAATCAATAATTTATATTAAATGATGGAGAACCTCATATACATACATATGTATTACCTAAAGAGATCCTTATGTCTTCCACATGATTGAGAAAAACTCCCTCATAATTTTTTTAAATTAACTGTCCTCATATTGTGATTAGGAATAGATTCACTGACAAATGATATGTCTATAGAAGAATCATGAAGTAAGAAACAATTCTGCCAAAAAATGTTTTGATCAGTCCAACCAACTATATTCTCAAACAATGAGAGTCCAAAAGATTCATTGATCCTAAAATCCGACATTACCACCTTTATTTAGAAATTATATATGTATCCAGATATATATGAGGGAACCATTGGGAGTCTCTGGTAAGAGAAAAAAAAATTAATTTCAAGTTCATGATTGTGCACAACACAAATACCCCCACAATCAACAGTCTGGTTAAAAAATAAAACGTAATAGGTGGTTCTCAATCAATCCTCAAGTCCCAATGAAAAATAATTTCTTAAGGGAACATGAATCTTCATAATAGAATAATTACTGTGTTATACTCCGTAAAGACATTTTTGTTACCCCAAACAAATGGAGAAGCCTGATGTGAATCTTTCAAATGAACGAATTAACATGTTGCATTCCAAATTATATTGCATACCCTAATAAAACAATTAATTATTAACAAAATAATTCTACAAATGATCCTCTATAACTAGGGTTATCATGAAATAATTTTATCATCACTTTGATAATATTGAGTGAGTAGAGTGGACGAATCAATAATAAACAAACAATTTTGTTGACCATACATATCTAATTGTGCATATTTTGAATGAAATATTTCACTAATATATAACCTTTTACTTTTTCATCGGAAAAATTGTTGATATTTCAATTAGAATCACGATTCAAATACATGTCTTCATCATCCATCCATTGCTCTACAAATCATCTGTGAATGCAACCGTCACTGTTTTTAGAGAGATATCATATGCTATACCACTCCAACATCAAGTTGTGATCATGATGGTCTGGGAGTAACATTGACATAGTATAATACCATCTAGAGAATATGTTCATGATTTTCACATAGCATGGAAACTGGTTAGTTTGCATCACCCATGAAAAGAATCTGCTTATCCATTATCCTTTTTCGATAAAAAAACATCATTGTATGATTATCCCTAAAGAAAGATATTTCACACCTTGAATATCATATTATGGTGGATTATAAAGTCAAATAATGATACCATTTAGGTATGTTTCCACCAAAGAGGGAACATGCCAACCATCATCACCATCACCATCCCACTAGTACCCACCAGTCGCCTCTAAAAGGTACCACCCGACAGGCTGCCACATATAATTCCAATGAATTGGTAAAAAGGAAGTATCATTACATAGGGAAGGAACATGTTATCTATGAGAGGGATCATATCCCCATTATAGCTAATGATTCTAACTATCATATTCCAGTAGGAACTCACATGCATGTTTATATCCCTATTGAGTAAGAAAAAGTCGATGGGAATATTCTAGCACTAGGAATGGGGGAGGCACATATCCATAAACCCATACGAGAAGCCCATTAAAAATATTAACATGTCACAAGAAGTAAAACATTTGATGCATATTCCAACTTCAATCAATGTCAACTACTAGTTTATAATTGATATAGAAATATAAAGTCTTATATTCATGCAAAATCTTTGATAGAATAAAACATTATTTTCTCAACAATTGAATAACTCCACCGGTATATTCTAGAAATATTGTCCATAAAGAAATAGGTTTGTACTCATATCCCTGCATCCATGGAATCTTTGCACATTGGTCATTACAAATAATTGGTTGTATGACAGAAAACACAAATTCATTCTCCCATACAGTATGATGAATAGAATTTTATGATAATGTACCTAGCTTCGGATTGGGATCATTCCCCCATTCTAACTTGGGACCACCAGGTTAGAGCATCCCATGCCTCAGGAAAGAGGAACATTTTTTGTGAAAAAGTAAAAAATCATATTCCAAGGAGCCATTATTGGGATCAAATTCCTATTCTGGACAGGGATCACCATGTTTTTGTGGAACATGACTTGGGACACGATCATATTCCAATAGAAAAAGTCCATTGACATACTCAAAAAACCCTTGATCAGGCATATATACCCATTATTAAGGTGGTTCACCATGTGACAATGGAACACATCTTCGTAAATGATCATATTTCTATTAGTGAATATTCCGGTCATATTCTATTAGATCACAGATGTCACACTTAATTTCCTACTTTTACCGGTGAACTACTTCACTTTTATCATTCCAAGGAAATAAAGGTGTTGGATCATATACCTTAACCTATTCCAAATAACCTATATAATATTCTGATAGGGAATGAATATTTGTACAAGTATCATTTTTTTTCCAAATGAGGCTCACCAGGTGAGAGAATAATATTCTCTAGGGTGGGAGCATACCCCTTCCATGAATGAAAAGCGGCATATAAAAAATGCTCAGGATTACGATGGTATTCACATATTGATTAAGGTTAAATTAATTATAACGTAAAATTAATTTGTTAACTCTCATATTTCTATCAATTACTATATATATAGTATTATATTATTCCAATATCTTCTTAGAATTAATATCAAAATACTATTGGACTAGGAATTTATATTCATGTTCCAACCACTATCATACATCAGGAACATATCTATAGACAATTTCAAATGGTAGGTCAACATATTCAGACTATGACGTGGATCATGAAAAAAATCCTAATATGATCAATTATAATGTCCCTAAGGTCATTTGATACACATTCTCACACTATGATGTTCAGTTGACTATTCAATCAAAATGAATAATAAGCCATTCATTACCACAATTGCTCTCCTCATTGTAGTGTGGAGATGGATCACGTAGACTCTACTCATATCATCGATCATATTCAATCTCCACAAAGAGATACATCCCAATGTAATGTAAATCCTCCACTTTCCCAAACTACGCCATATATATACATGATTAAAACTCTGAAAATTTCTTACTGAGAGGTGATTGAAACATCATGGTCAACTGTATATGGTTCTCGATAAACATCCAACATCAGTCAAATCCAATCTGAAATAGCAAACAAATCCATATTCTATGGATTGACCAAATGGATTTGTGTAATTAGGATGATGTGGATGCGAACATTGACATTTGGAGAGAGTTATCCAGAAACAACTTCCCCATTATCTTCTACCCCCTTTCCACTTATAACTATGTGTTCCAAGATTAAAGTTAAATTTAGTTCATCCATTATCTAAAATAAAATGCGTGGGTAACTAATTAGTGTTTAAAGGCTCCACATCTACCTAATGTCATATATGAGTTTCTACTTTAGTCAATCAATATAATATATTTTCAACTAGACCTATAAATTATCTCCACGGATCGAGATACAAAACTAGAAAAAAATCACAAATCAACAACATGCATTACAACATTTCATCATGACACTTATAAATTAGATCTCTAAAGCCATGTCGTGTATTTGTATTTGAGGATGGGGAAATTATACAGAATTACAATTCATTATATCTCTAGATGAAACTGACCCCCCAGATTCAGCATCCTGTAATATTATATCTTCTATGAAAATTAGTGTACCGGGTTATACATGGACCAATTAGTCATTACAATAGAATTATCCTACATTAATGATGCCCATATATCATGAACTGAGGGAGAGTATATCCAAAACAACATCCAACCAAGAACTTTGAATAAACGGAAATTCAACATTGACAACAAGGTCAAATATGTTATCATCCAAACAATATCCCATAAAGTGTTGCTCAAATTATTCTTTGTCACTACAGCCATTTCCCACACGATCATAGTTGTTACATATGAAATGATCTATAATAGCTGCTTCTGTAATAGTCATCTTGGATTAGACATGGACACATGATCTAGTAGAGTATCTACCACTGCCTCCACCCCTTGGATCACCAAATTCTCGATAGGATTTATGATATATCCTTAGAAGATATATGAAAACCCTATTATTCTAGGATGGGGGTATTTATATCTCAATCACCATCTCCATGTTCATCTTCCCTTGAGTGTTTCCCAAGAGAATAAATGCTGATTTTACATCTTCACCACCCTAATGGGTTAGAGGAATTTTTATCTATATGTCTTTCCAAGGAATCCCCAATTCCATGATTGGAATCATTGGATCCTTAACAACAAGACTGCATAGTTCCAATTGCAGCTCCTGATGTCACCATCCCATAGGGTAGGTAGAATTTACAACGTCATCATCCCCACAATGAGAATCATTCTTCTCTATAATAGGAGAAAAATGTCGGTGTCCCACCTCTCAATCACACCATGAGACAAACCTATATTTTTCATCATCCATATAGAAACCAAAAATTGATACTCCCTTAGATTCATTTTTATAGGCCACAATTCGAAGAGCATACAAAAATGATAATTAGACATCACTGGCATCATTGGCCAAAATTGCCCTATATGAACTGTTCAAATAACAACCATAATGACGGTATTGAAGAATATTCATGTTATGTTTAATGTAATTTAATAGTCACCATTTCTCAATAATCCACTATGAATATATTCATGATTAACATGGAATGTTGTGATCAAGAAGAAATTAAAATGGGCTTCAACATTATATCTTTACCCACAGAGGAGTGTGATACAAATTCCCCAACTGAAGCATTATTAAAATGAAACTAGATAAAGTTCCAAAATATGGAACCTCTATGAAATGAGATTCCACCTATCACGTGGAACCCTACCAATGAAAATTGGAAAGGTGTGGCTATATCTTATTCATCAATAAGAAGAGTAGAGAGTCTTTCCATGGTTGAACAAAAATCTAAATATGAGTGTGAAATTAAAACTCTCCAATAACTAAATGACGAGCTACTCAGAGAATATATTCCTACTGATTATCATCATTAAGAAGGGGAAAATATTCTCCCTCCCATTGATGATCATCTATAAATATTAGTATCTATGAATCAGTCCAGCATTAAATTCAAGAATCCATTCTTCATATTTGAGGATGTCGAAAAATATCCTAACATCTCCTATAACAGGTATAGCATTTCCCCCACTAGGGGAATCATTCGGTCATTTTAATAATCAATAATTAGTTGGAAATGAATGTTGAAACACATCATTTAACAATTAACAATCTCTATGGATAGGTTATGACTCACACAGTAGTGCACCCTGTGTTATTTAACATTATCGTGTCCATGCACACTTGATTCGAATCCGTGAATGGGCATAATACAGCTATGCAGCCCTAGAGGAGTCTAAATTATAAATGGGAAACTTATACTACACCTCTACCCAAATTAAAAAATCATACATTCTCCCCCATTGATGTTGTAGGTGACCCCAAACAACAACTCACACACTTCGTATTAGGGTGTGAGTCGATGATGGGCCATAAATATAAAAAAGATGAAACAAAACAATGGTTCATCAATGATACTCTAACAGGGCCCACATTTGGTTGGTATGTAATACATTTTGAAAGAACCATTACAGGATGGTAAGAATATGATCATCATCTCCTATATCAATTCAACTCCCTGAAGAGGAATATGATGATCATCAAACTAAATAATTGAATAAAATTTGAGAATGGTAGTGTATCTAATTTCATAAGAATGTGGCAAGGTCAAACATATTCTCTCAACATCCCTATCGCTCAATAGAATGTACTAGAAATATATGATGAAAATATTTGGGTTGATTTGTGGATTACGTTGAACCCCAAGAATTATCCAAGTGCATTCCATGAGTTTGTAGAAGCGGCCCTTCATTTAAAAGAATCTATTTTGAAAACGTGACACAAAGCACAACATTGGCCAACAACATAAGGGAAAAGTCCATGAAAAACGGAATCCAAAACATTCTGTCTCAAGACAACAACACATCCCATTCAAGAACCTTGGATGTATCCAAACTACTCAACACCTCATGTAGAGTGGATATACCCACAAAATATCCCTTTTCTAGAAGCACAAAAAAACATGGTTTCTCAGGATGGTAGGAATTGATGAACGGAGCATAATCCTTCAAAAATGAATAAGTATCTTATTATTTCATGGAATCCATGAACAATAACCTTTTTAAGATTATATATCTTAGGAATACTCATGAAATCCACCTCACTGACTATCCCAAATACATCCCTTAACATAGAAGGATGGGTCTTAACATCCTATGATAGTTTGTTACCAAAGAAATCCTTCATGTAATGGTTTATTCAAGAAATAAAGTATTATAAAACTCTTTAGAGTTGGTGTAATAAATAACCAATTTCCATACATTAGATAAATATTTATACCAAAATGTTTTCGGCCGACGAGTAAAAAAATTTCAACAACATGATAACTGAAAAAAAGTTGATTGTGTTAATAAAACAAAGAATGTGTAGTTGAGCAGACCAACAATAGCTCCCCCACCCTAGAAGAAGACATCAATAGTTCCATCCAAATGTTTTCATGATAATTATAAGTAGGATGATTCAAAATTGGAACAATCAAATTCATCTCTAATGCAAGACCAATCTCTTGTAGATATCTTTCTTATATCATTCATGAAATGGGAATCACCCCACAAAATTGGATCATCATCAAATGAAGAGATGATATTAGGAACTATAAAAATTTAAATTTTTGTATAACCCGACATCAATTATGTATATGCCCCCAAATTGTAATTTATAATCCAAAACTAGTGAACTGCAGGCCACATGTTCCTAAACTGGAGATATAGGGGACTACAAGGACATAAAAGGACATATTATTACATTTATATCCTTATAGAAGGCCTATAAGATGTTAATAATCATTTTCAAGTTCTCTAACATGATTAAATGTGTCACGGAGGCACTTTATATCCCACCCATAGTTGTTTTCATCTGATTGTCTTGTGTCACCACCTAGAAGGCTTTCAATCTAATAGTCCCAACAAACGATTAGTTTGGTGCTCCATAAACCATTAGAAGCATATATTCCCAAGAATTATATACATGGACAATTACTATCCACATCCTATACATCTAATCCCCTACTTCATTACTAGGATCAATCCCATTTTTAAATTCTCTGAACGTTGGATAAAAATAGAAAATAATGAAAAAATATGATGGTATCCCATCCAAGCTCAAAAGGCATGATGTAATCTTTCGTTCAATATAACTAAGGGATGAACTTCTTGAATCCATATAGATACCACCAGAATTTAAGACAGAAGTCACTATAACCAAATTCTATCATGTAGAAACCATTTCCTTATAATTTTATGTTTCTATATCATCCATAAATAACGATCATGAAGAGGTCATCCAAGGGATCATCAAACCCATATATGTATCCTGAAGACTCAGTAGTGCCAACATGAATAGGGATCTGATTTATAATGTTTTTAGGATCACTATAATTACAATTAAAACCCTCCAACATTATCAATATGTAGAAGGTGACATGTATCATACAATGTTGATGATTAAAATGTAAGCTAGGTTTGTGAAAATACCTCCAACGAATATCAAACTCAAACCCCAATTTTGGGAATTCACATCTGTTGCTGGGTAATTTGTTTCTAGTAATACACCACATATAATGTTTTTATCATAATTATAGAGCTCCATATCTACATTGAGGAACTATTAACATTTATAAATATCTGAAGTACCCCAATCGAATGATAATTTGGCTTAATACATGTTGAAACTTCCACCATCAAGAATTGTGCAACCATATATGGTGATAGGAATTTCATCTTGAATGAAGGAAACCAACATATATAGGATGACTATATATAGGTTTTAGCTCCTAATTTCATGGGGAAACCCCATGTGAATCCTAGGAGTATACTCAAAAACAACTATGTGCTCCCCATTAATCTGTTCTATGTAATAATTATTGTCCTAGAGTACAAATCCCCTTATGTCACTGGTGATAATGTAAAAAAATATCATCTCAGGAATCTCTGTATAGTGACTCATGTGATAGGGGATTACAATGTCTATTCTCATGGACTGCATCACCTTGATAGTGATATAGAAGCTCCCATATTTCCATCATCTCTTGAAAATGTATCTAGATACTCATAATTGGATGAAGCAGAGGCTGACATTATTACTGCATATTATACGTTCGAGGAGGTTTTATCCACCCTCATACAAGAGCTTTAGCAAAAAAATAATGGACTAGTAGATAATCTGAGACATACTATGATTAGTGTCGTTGTTCCCCATGAAGATAATGAGATATATATCACATTTCTGAAGCTGAAATGATATGTTTTTTCTTGTAACTATACATAAATTCCATTACTAAAACTAGATATTCATATGCACCAACCCCAACTAACCAATGAGAATTGGATATTCAAATAGGTTTCCAGAAGGATACACCCCTCTCATGGCAGTAAACTTGTTGATGAATTTAAAAAGTTGATTGATGACAACAAAAAATGAGTAGTCAAATACCAAATATTTCATTCCAACATCATTACCATCAGGAAAATGAGTGATCACATTAGGGTCTATATTGACATTAGAAACCTTAATTGTCATGTTCCAATGTAAAATTTCCCATAGCCAATTCCATAACTTTTAATTAATTCAATAGATGGATTATTCACCATTTCCTTCATGTACTATTATTCTAGGCACAATCAAATAAAGATGTCCCCCTGAAGATGGGGAATTCACACCCTTCAGAGAGACTCAGAGTATCTTAGACTATAATTTCATTCACATTGGATTAAATAATATATGTTCTACATATCAATGCACCATGCATCACATCATTATGTCATTCATAGAAGGACAAATTATTTTCATGTCGATGACTGAGTTTTTAATGGCCGATAGAGAAGTGATCACTTCATGGATCTCCAAACAATATTTTACAAACTACAACAACAAATTCAAATGATGAATACATTGAAATTCACTTTTAGGTTAACATAATAAAAATACCACCACATTATAGTATACAACCATGACATTGAGGTAGGTCCATAGAAGTTTAGTGCTATTTTATTAATAACACCACCATAAAAACCCAGAGAACACAACGGACTCAATGATAACCTATCATACATTCATAAATTAATGGGAGTGATATCATGATAGTTCAACGATTTTTGTTGCAACCATGTTTTTCATATCATGTTTGTGTGCATGTATTTTCATGTGTTTGCAACCATGAAATAATTATCATGCAAGTTATTCCAACAAACCATGGATGACCCCACCCCTGTGGACAAACCCCCACCCCACTGAACACCATAACCCCCCCAGACACCCCTTACCCCCTTATAAATCACCCATACCTTAGAAAACCCCCACCCACTGAACACCCCCACTACCTAAACACATCTGACCATACTTAGACATCCCAATCCCCCTGGACAGCCCCCACCCCTAGACAACCACACCCCCCAGACACCCCTACCTCTTAGACAGCACCACTGACCCTGGAAACCCCTACCCTCCCTGGACAACTCTGCATTGATAGCCACCACCCCTGTACACCCCAACACACATGGACAACCCAAGCCCTAGAAATCCCCCCCACCCAGGACACCCCTACCACTAGACAACCCCAACCCCTAGACAAACCCCATCTATTGGACACCCCTAACCCCCTGGACAACACCCACCCGCTGGAGAGCCCTTCACCCCCTAGACACCATCACCCTCATAGACCGCACCCCCACACCCTGGACATCCACCACCCAGTAGAACCCCGACCCCCTATACAGCCTCCACCTCAATGAACAACCACTACCCCTACACACCCCACCCCCTGGACACCCATATACTCCCATGGACAGCCCCCCCCCCGAACATCCCTCCCCCACCCCTCGGATATCCCTATCCCACCTCCATTGACACCCCCACCTCTTATTGATACCCTCTACCCCCTTGGACAGTAACCCCCCCCCCCACCCCCACCTAGAAAACCACTATAACACCCTGACCCAAGTTACCCAGAGGTGGTGTGTTTACTACGTAACATTGGCATGATCACAAAATATCATGTCTCGAAAGACCGATTAGTTTAGAAGCCTTGGAATCACTATATTCAATCATAAATGTTACATTACATCATAAAGTGAAAAACTACAATAATATAGTCTCCAGGGTCCACACACATATCCCTTTCAGACTATCCCTATAGTTCATTCAAAAAATACTTCTTCACATCCTGTTAAAAATTCAAACATTGAAAGGGGTGAGCTCATATGCTCAGTAAGGATAACAATATAGAAGAAACTTTCACAAATACACATAAACATTTAAAGAAATGTATAATTAAAACAAAAGCCTTTTAAACTTGAACTTCAGAAAAATATGTCAAGAATAAAATGAAATAATGCCATTTAATTATTCACATAGATATTATACTAGTCAAATAATCACATGAAGTACCAATAACCACTTTCAGAATGATGGAATGCATAATACGAGACTATCAAAACCACTTAGCCAAGGCATCGTGCCAAGACTACAAATAATATTTTGTCAAGGCCTTGCGCTAAGACACTAATTTGTCTCATGAGACCTACGGATGCATCGAGGAGCTATAGCAGGCTCCACCAGTCATTTATTAAGTCCAATTCATTCCTCATAATAATTGGTTTAAACATAACATAAACATTCTTATAAAAACTATAATATGAAATGTCAATAATTTCTCCAGAAACCATGAATGGTATAAAAATAACACATCAACAGTCAAACATATCACAAAAACTTCAATAAAATATGGATATTTTGTATCATAATAAATCAAATTCATATAAGCTTAAAATCCATCAAAGGATGTTAAGATAGATGAAATCAATACTATTTGTTAGAAATATCTTTTTTTTAAATCATTGAAAAGTCACACATTTATAAAGGATGTAATTTAAAAGAGATTTTTGAATCAATATTTCCCTAACCACTTTGACACTTTTGGAAAGAATTATCATTTAAAAACATTCATGTCCATATAAATAAATCCTTAAAATCATTTTGAAAACATGGACATTAAATAAAAGTTTATAAAATGATAAACCTTTAAAACATTTAAAGGTCATATAATTTTAAAAGAAAACATTTACATTGAAAATATTCTAATTATCTTGTAAGAGAAGCTTTGATGATTTTATAATGACGGAAAATAGTTGCACCTATCGTATATGTTAAAAAAGACATTCTTACCTTAATTCTGTCAAACAGGTTAAAAAGGACCTTGTTTGGAAAACGACAGAATGATTTCTTTATAATCATTTAATAAAAAGTCAATAAAGGGTATAAATGAAATTAAACCATAGTCTATAAAATATAAATAATGTTTTGAACAAAATTTTTATGAAACATGGATGTGTATGATAAGGAGGTCCCAGTATATACTTATGTAAAAACAACTTCGGATAATGAAGAGATTGTGAAATAAACCCCTACCAATTTGGTAACTTACAGAACATACACCCCATGAAAGTTGTATCCTACATGTAATTTGTAAATACACATAAATTAAAGTGTATAACACAATTAATACAATTATGAGCAGTACATACACCACAAAAAAGGTAATAGTGGCAATATGGTTCGAATTTCACGGGAATAAGGAGTGAGATGAAAACCCCTTACCTTGTACTTTTCCTTGGTCGAGGGTAGTTTAACCTCCAGTATAGTAGTTAAATAATTGTTATTAATTTATATAGTAATCATATACATTAATATGATATCATATATAATCTTTTAATATTTCTTTGTTAATAATATTTTAGAATTATCGTCATTTTGGGTGTTAACTTACTCTTTTTCCATTATATGATTTGTTACGTAAGTAATGTTTGTGATGGATAGTATGTATCTTATTCATATTCATATTGTTATTAAGTCCTTAAAAATTATTTTTAATCGTCAAATTAGAATTATACTTGAATGGATACAAAGGGGAATGAATCTCATTGTGTTCTTGGAGACGGTAATCCGTACATATGCACGATTGACAATATCATTCTTTTGATATTAAAATAATATATAATTGGATGCTATATAATATATAAATAATCATTATCATGTCATATTTATTATTTACATGAATTACACATAATTATTATACCCATTTAAATAATAATATATTGAATAACAATTACACCACGATGTGGAGACGGTAGGCCGTACGTACGCACGTATGATGACATTTAATTGAAGGGATTGATGGAATAATGAATATGGTTGTACCATATTTATAATAACATAATAGTATATAGAAGATACTAGAGTCATTATTTTAGAATGGAAATTACAATGAATGAATAAGTTTAATAAGAAAATAACTTTTAAGAGGGTGGTGAAAACATTACCTCTTCTTTGGGTTCTTCCTTTTGATTTGATCAAAATGGATCTTTAGGATTGCTTTATGATAAAACTAAGACCTATAGGTTGAAGTGAGGAATTTTGAGAGAATATTTTGTCAGTGGTTGGCCGAACCAAACGGCTTTGAAGGTGTGAGGAATTGGATAGAAGTGGTGTCATTTTATAAGGGGGAGGAGGGGCACTTTAGAAAAAACTTAAAGTATTAAATTATAATAAATAAAAATTCGGTTTATAAAAGCTCCAAAGTGTATTATTCAAAGTCTATGGGGGGGTATGGGTAGAAATACTTTCAAATAATATATTTTAGAGAGGTTTGGGTCACTATATAAACCTCATCTTTTAGTTTCAACTCTTAGTTAATGAGTTTGATATTTACCATGTCACTTTGTATTTTTATATTATATATATAATAAACATACTATATACATACAAGAGAACCCCAATAGATCCATAAATGATACACCTATCATGACATAAGTCCTTTGGCTGAACCGTAGATTTTTAGGAATTTAATATCAATTAGTAATATAATATTTGTTTTAAAAACTCTTTTTTGTCAATTTTGACACTATTTGGTATTTTGTTTTTTCTATAATTATAAAAGCATTATTACCTTGAAAACAATTATTATAAACAACCCTAATATGATTTATTAACCATTAAAATAACTGGAATTCATAAAATATCTCAAATTACATTTATTTTTATATTTATAATATCAATTATTTTAATATTTCATTAACTAGATAATTACTGCATCACGATTGTGTCACAAATAAATTAAATTATTTATTGTCAAAAAAATCTAAATAAAATATAATTAAGTATAAATCCTTTTAGCATTCTAATGAATATTTATAGTCGAATTTATCTTATGTATATCCCTATATTAAATTTTTTTAGTTATTAAACATTGATATTAACTCTTTTAACTCTTGTTTGAATTAAATAATAATAAATGTACTAATTTAATCCAAGTGGACCTAATAGGTTCATATTATATTCCTAAGGTTGTTTTTGGTTGAATAATACTTCGAAAATATAATTAGGACATGTTTTAGGTTAATAATAATATCATTTTTACCCTTAATTACCCTATTTACTTTTAATTATGGTAAATAAAAGTAAAACGTTACTATTCACCAAACATTATTTTCATCTCAATGAACCATATTATACTTACTGGAATCAACCATGTCTCTCAGATTTTTGAAATTCCATTCGTAGAAGTGGTAGAATTCTGTTTTATGTGAATCTTCAAATTCTCCTAGGAGATTGGTAAAAGACGGTAAACAAAGTTAAATAGAATTATTATATATCTAAAATTAATATAAATTTACTCCAATGAATTACATGGAACATATATAGGTGTTATGTATCTATTTTTAACTATAATAAATTTAAATAAAATAAATAATTATTTAAATAAACAGTCGGTTTTAACTAATAACACAATGTTTTTTTCAATATTCATAAAAAATTGAATGTTTTCAGAAAAATACCAAAAATTTAACCTAAGCTAATTTTGATATTCCGAATTCAATAATTAAGTCTATTTTACCAAATTAAAAGAATAGAAGTTGAATTTATTAATTTAAATTAATTCATTCTGTCAAAACCGAAATGCGTATTTTTAAGAAATAATAACAATCAAAAGTTCGACACTTGTTTATGTCCAATTTCAAAGTGAAATTACATGCAATGACCATAATTGTATTAAATGTTAAAAATATAATCTATTTATACTCCAAACCATTAAAATTTATAATTTAACAATATAAATTATTTTGATTAAAAAAGTTATTTTCAGTTAAAATATAGTATTTTTCACTATTCACCCAAATATGAAAGTTATCAGAAAAACATCAAAACATTATTGAAAATAAATTATTATGTACTGATTATAAAGAAGAGGATTATTTTGTCAAATTGAGTATATTAATGTTTCAAATATTGGATTTAAAAAGGCATTTCCATTAAAATGCGGTAAAATTTCATTTTTGGAAAAATAATTCTTTTATTTGAAAAAAATGAATTTGTTCGTTAATTATGTCTTACAAACTCATAATATGGATTCTAAAATTATAAGGATAATATAAAATTTAAAATTCAGTTAATACAATTCATAACCGCTTTTGAACGGCTAGTTTGGTAAGTCATAGTGCACTTGAACTCAGTGTTGTGTACAACACACGCTATTATATTATTCAAAGAGAAGCGTACCACGAAAGCTTGGGGTGTTACATTCTCCCCTCCTTCAATAAATTGCATCTGGGAAATTTGAAATTTTTCTTTCAAAATAAACGGTTGGAAATAGAAAATAACTTTTTTGGAAAACCCAAATTGGAAAAATGGTTTGTAAAATTTAGTCTTAATATGTGGAAAAGGGAAATAAAAGGGTCTCCAACAAATTATGATCTCGATTAGGAGAACATTGGTGGAAATTAGAGACATATAATTGGAGGAAAACCTAAAATATTTATAGGTAGTGATTGAGGTCATTAATTTTAATCAAGTGTAAAGTTGAGGGCCTTCAATTCATCAATATATGATGATTTAAAATACCATCGGTTCAACAAAACATATGGTATTAGGATAACACATTTTTTGTTTTAAGATCCCTTCACTAAAGTGTAAGAATTAATTTCGTCATTAAATAAGAGAAGAAGTATAATATATACCTTCCATGTAGAGTCTCATCCTTTAACTAAGTTCTACCACAAATGCATATTTCACTCTAAAAGATAATTGAACTTAAAAATAATATTCTATTTATCCTATTCGTATTGGGGTAAAAAAATTGGAATTATAATAAATCTAGCAGAACCATTTAAAAAAACTACATTATTCAATCTAGGACATCACATGGGTTATTGGTAGGTGATACATCGTTGTCGCCCTTCGGTAGTGGGTTCAAGTATCGCGGTGTTGCCGGACGTGATGGGTTGCTGCTCTACCTTCGGGTTGTCCTTTTTATCGAAATCCAAATATAATATCAAACTAGACTTATTCAAAATACTTCTATCCATACTCACAGTCAAAAATTTATAATGTTGGTAAACACAATGAAGATCCTTTTTCCCATGTAATGGCATGTGAACTCCTTCATCATGTATTCTTATAAAACACTGCAACATATTGAAATCTCAGAAAACCGTATTGATTACATTCATACTCTAATATTCCTTATAGAATACTAGATATACATCACCCATCGAAAATTGTTGTAAATTCCTACAATGATGGAATATAAAAATCATTAATCAGTTTCAAGGTAGTCCAGAATAACATAGATAATTTATCCAAATCAACAATATATTATTCCAAAATCATTACCTCGGTATCAGATCATTATTACGGTTTATCTTTCTCTCAACCATATATTTTTAAAAACTTAAACATCCTATTGAGTAACTTTTCTTTCTTCCACACAATATTAAGTCCTTAATGAAATAGTACTAAAGTACAATCCTTATATACTCCATAATTATTATAACCGGTACATTTTTTATACAACACTCAAATAACATAATTTTCTAATAAAAACATAAGATCTCTAATCATTCCTACTCATTTTTTGTAGTATTATAACAAGATTATTATCCATTAGAATCATTTGGAGAATACTCGGATGATTTTGAAATTGGTTCGTGTAGCGTCCCAACTCCTTGCAGATGACACATTGTACATTTGAAACCTTTTTCATACCCTTGAAGTTACGTTCATGGTGTCAATTTTCATTACAATTATAATGAACTACCATTCCTTTCAGGCAAGTTCCAGGGTGTTTCTTCCAACAGTTATCATATATGGGAAAATTATTCTTTTCCCTATTCCCTTTATCCATCATTATCTCTTCCATCGTTATCTTCTCTTTCTTCCCTTCAAATCCATAGGACTCAGAGAATTATTTACTTATATTATTAACAATTGATACTATTTCTTCATATATTGAGAATACATGGGAGACTATTTCCCTTATAAATGATATCTTAATACCATGAAATATATGATCCTTCATTATCTTTGGATAATACGTATTGTTGGAGTTCACATTCCTTCTACTGGGTGCAATTTCTATACAACAGCATAAACATGGTCAGTTTATGAATTGCAATGAATAATTCCACACTTGTAAAATACCTAACATAAATTGAATATTTTATAGATATAATCCATAATCATCAAAAAAATTATTTGAGGAAGTATATACGCATAAACCATTCATAATGGATTGTAAAGAAAATGAGAATTATCATAAGCATATCCCCTAGGATTTTCATAACCAAAAGGGAAGCAAGGACCTTTGTTGTGTATCAGGATTCCCCGGGTCAATCCTGAAACTCCTTGTCTGAGTTTTCACTCCTAGGTACATCTGTGTCAGATCCACCTCTACCTGCATGTATCCAGATAGGGATGTATCGCTCGAAAAATACACAAAATATCTGCTTTACCAAAATTCTAGGATGTTCTTCTATACTAATCCTCAAATACTATTTGGGTCTCTTTGCTCTAATCAGAGTTTACCTAAATAAAATTTCCATGTTTAGTAATAAAATTCATCTGATACCAACTATAATGCCCCGACCCTAGTTACCTAGAGTCGGTGCATTTACTACGTAACATTAGCATTATCACAAAAGTTCAATTCTCGACAGTCCGATTAGATTAGTATTCTTAGAATCACTAGATACATTCAAAAATGTTACATTACATCATAAAGTGAAAAACTAAAATAATATAGTCTCCATGGTCCACACTCATATCCCCTTCAAACTATCCCTGTAGGTCATTCATAAAATACTTATTCTCATCCTGAGAAAAATTAAAACATTGAAAGGGGTGAGCTCAGATGATCAGTAAGAATAAAAATATAGCAGAAACTTTCATAAATAAACATAAACATTTAAGTGAATGTATAAGTAAAACAAAAGCCTTCTAAACTTGAACTTGAGCATAATATGGAAAGAATAAAATGAAATAAATCCATTTACTTGTTCACATGGAAATTCTATAAGTCGAATAATGACATGCAATATCAATAACCACGTTCATAATGATGGAATGCATAATACCAGACTATCATAAACATATATCCAAGGCCTCGTACCAAGACTACATATATGATTTTGTCAAGGCCTCGTGCCAAGACACTAGTTTGTCTTATGAGACCTACCGATTCATTGAGGAGGTATAGCGGGCTCCACCCGTCACTTATTAAGTCCAATTCATTCCTCATATGAGTAGGTTTAAACATAATATAAACATTCGTATTAAAACTAGTATATGAAATGTCAATAATTTATCCATAATACCTGAATGGTATAAAAATAACATATCCACAATAAAACATATCAAAAAACCTTCAATACAATATGGAAGTTTTTTATCATAATAATTAAACATCAAATAAGCTTAAAATCCATCAAAGGATGTTGACATAGATTAAATCAAAACTATTTGAGAGAGATATCTTTTTTTTAAATCATTGAAAAGTCACACATTTATAAAGGAAGTAATTTAAAAGATATTTTTTAATCAAAGTTTCCCATACCACTTTGATACTTTTGAAAATTATTATCATTTCAAAACATTCTTGTCTATAAAAATAAATCCTTACAATAATTTTGAAAACATGGGCATTAATTAAAAGTATTTAGAAAGATAAATATTTATACCATTTAAAAGTCACATAATTGTAAAAGAATATATTTACATATAAAATATTTTCAATTTCTTGTAAGGGATTCTTCGACGATTTTATAATGACATAAAATAGCTACACCCACCGTATAAGTTAAAAAAGACATTCTTACATTAATTCTGTCGAAAAGGTTAAAAAGAACCTTGTTTGGAAAACGACTGAATGATTCCTTTCCAACTATTTTATAACAAGTCAAACAAGGTTATAAATGACATTAACCCATAGTCTATAAAATAGTAGGAATGTTTTGAAACACATTTCTAAGAAACATGTATGTGGATGATAATGAGGTCCAAGTAGATACTTACGTAAAAACAACCTCTGATAATGAAGAGATTGTGAAATAGACCCTTACCAATTTGGTAACTTACAAAACATAATCCCCATGAAATAGGTATCATAAAATGAATATGCAGATAAACATAAATCAAAGTGTACTAAAAAATAATACAATTATGAGCAGTACATACACCACACAAAAGGTAATAGTGGCAATATGGTACGAATCTCACTGGAATAAGGAGTGTGATGAAAACCCATTACCGTGAAATTTTCTTTGGTCAAGTGTACTTTAACCTCATGTATAATAGTTAAATCATTGTTATTAAATTATAAAAGAATAATATACATAAATATTAAATCAAATATTGTCTTTAAATATTTCTTTGTTAATAAAATTTTAGTATTATAGTCGTTTTGGGTGTTAACTTACTTGTTTTACTTTATATGATTTGTTATGAAAGTAATGGTTGTTATGGATAGGATGTATATTATTCATATTCATAATGATATTAAGTCCTTAAACCATATTTTTAATCATAAAATGATAATTATACATTAATGGATACGATGGGGAATGAATCTCATCGCGTTCGTGGAGGTGTTAATCCGAACATACGCACGAGCGACAATATCATTATTTTGATATCAAAATAATATATAATTGGATGGTATAAAAAATAGAAATAATTATTATCATGTTATATTTATTATTTACCTGAATTAATCTTCATTGTAATACCCATATACATAATAATATATTGAATAACAATCACACCACGACGTGGAGACGGTAGGTCGTACGTATGAATGTATGGTGACATGTCATTCGACGGATGGATAGAATACTGAATATGGTTGTACCATATTTATAATAACATCACAGTATATTGAATATACTGGAATTATTATTTTATATAGAAATAACAACGAATGAAGAAGTTGAAGGAGAAAGGAACTTGAAAGAGTGTGGTAAAAACCTTACCTCTTCTTTGGGGTTTTCCATTTGATTTGATCAAAAGGGCTCCGTAGGTTGGATTTCTGATCAAAATAAGGCCTATAGAATGAATTGAGGGATGTTGAGATAATATTGTGGTAGGTGTTGGCTGAACCAAAAGGCTTTGAAGGCGTGATGAATTGGTTAGAAGTGGTGTCCTTTTAAAAGGGGGTGGAGGGGTTATTTAGGAAAAACTTAATGTATTAATTTATAATAAATTCATATTTTGTTTCTACAGGCTTAAAAGTGGATTATAAAATTATAAGGTGGGTATGGGTCGAAAACATTCAACCAATAGATTTTATATAGGTTTGGGTCACTATATTAACCTCATATATTATTTTTAACTCTTAGTTAATTAGTTTGACATTTACCATGTCACTTTGTATTTTTATATTATATAGTTAATAAACATGATATGTAACGCCCCGACCCCAGCTACCCAGAGTCGGTGCATTATTACATAACATTGGCATGATCACAATAAAGATCAAATCCCGAAAGACCGATTGGTTTAGTAGCCTTGGAAACACTAGATATAATCATAAAGTTTTACATTACATTTCAAAGTGAAAACTACTACAACAACAAAGTCTTCATATCCACACTATTAACCCCTCATAATATCCCTGCAAGTCAATCATAATTTACTTCTTCACTACCTGGGAAAAATAAAACATAGAAAAGGGGTGAGCTCAAATGCCCAGTAAGGATAACAATATAGCGGAACATTCAAAATAAGCATAAACATTTAAGGCAATGAATTACTAAAACAAAAGCCTTTTAAAATTGAACTTCAACATAGTATGGCAAAAGTAAAATGAAATAATGCCATTTACTTGTTCACATGGATATTCTACTAATCGAATAATCACATGCAATATCAATAACCAATTTCATAATGTTGGAATGCATAATGCCAGACTATCATAACCACATAGCCAAGGCCTCGTGCCAAGACTACAAATAAGATTTTGTCAAGGCCTTGTGCCAAGACACTAGGTTGTCTCATGAGACCTACCGATGCAATTTTTTTAGAAGATACTTACGTTTAAAATTGCTAAAATACACTCCAGTGTTTTTCTGAAAACATTATGCAAGCTTCTGAAAACAAAATAACTAATTCTGAGACTTCTCGACTAATTAGAGGCCATGATGGGTCCACTCCCAATCCCTTCCTGTCTACCAAACTCGAGAGTCGGGTTTTCTGAAAACATTTTTAAGCTTGCGTTAAATACGTATACATTTGCACTGGATTTTCATATATTTGAGAGAAATATCTCTTTTTTGAAATCATTTGAAAATCACATAATTATAAAAGAAAAACTTTATTTTGAAAATATCCTTACAAGCGTGTAAGGGAAGCTTCAAAGGTGTAATAATGGAAGAGAATAACCGCACTTGTCCTATATGTTAACAAAAAAACATTCTTACCTTAATTTTGTCGAAAAGGTTAAAAAGGAGCTTGTTTTGAAAACGACGAAAAGATTCCTTTATAAACCTTTTATAAAATGTCAAACAAGGGTATAAATGACTTTAACCCATATTCTTGTAAGTAATAAATATGTTTTGAAATACATTTCGAAGAAACATGGATGTGGATGATAAAGAAATCCCAGTAGATTATTACGTATAAACAACCTCGGATAATGAAGAGATTGTGAAATAACCCTTACCAATTTGGTAACTTATGAAACATACAACCCATGAAAGAGGTATCATACAATGAATATGTAAATACACATAAATTAGAGTGTATTACACAAGGAATATAATTATGGGTAGTACATACACCACACAAAAGGTGATGGTGGCAATATGACATGAATCTCACGGGAATAAGGAGTGAGATGAAAACCCCTTACCACGTTAATCAACTGATTCGTATGGCCAAAAGTTAATAACCACCAAATTATTTACAGAATAACATGAATATAAATAGAATCATGATAATATATATCAAATGGCAGTACACAATACACCACTTTCAATAATTTAGTGGCGAACAATGGAAATCTCACGGAATTGAAAGTGAGATAAGAAAATCCCTTACCTTGTACTTTTCCTTGGTTGTGGTAGGTTAACCTCCTGTATAATGGTGAAATAATTGTTATTAAATTATACAAGAATCATATACATTAATATGATATCATATATGATCTTTTAATATTGATTTGATAATAATATCTTAGTATTATCGTTGTTTCGGGTGTTAACTTACTTGTTTTCTTTCATATGTTTTGTTACGTAAGACATGTTTGTAAAGGATAGGTTGTATATTATTCATATCCAGAATGATATCAAGTCCTTAAACATCATTTTTAAATCATAAAATGATAATTACGCTTTAATGGTTACGATGGAGAATGAATCCCATCGCGTTCGTGGAGACGGTAGTCCGTACGTACGCACGAGCGACAATATCATTCTTTTGATATTAAAATAATATATAAATGAATGGTATATCATATATACAGAATCATTAACATGTTATATTTATTATTTACATGAGTTACACATCATTATTATACCCATCCAAATAATATTATATTGAATAACAATTACACCACGACGTGGAGACGGTAAGCCGTACGTACGCACGTATGGTGACATGTTATTCAAAGGGTGGATAGAATACTGAATATGATTGTACCATATTTATAATAACATCACAGTATATGTGAGATACTGGAGTTATTATTTCAGAATGGTAAGAACAAAGGAAGAAGAAGTGGAATAAGAAATGAACTTAGAAAAGGGTGGTGAAATCATTACCTCTTCTTCGGGTTCTTCCTTTTGATTTGATCAAAATGGATCCTTAGGTTGGCTTTCTGATCAAACTAAGGCCTCTAGGTTTTATTGAGGGATGATGGGAGAGTATTTGGGCAGAGTTTGGCCTAACCAAAAGGCATTTAAGGTGTGAAGAAATGAGAAGGAGGAGTGCCCTTTTATAAGAGGGGTGAGGGGCACCTTTGGAAAAGCTAGAAATATTAATTTATAATAAATTCATATTCGGTTTCTAAAGGCTCCAAAGTTGACTATTCAAATGATGAGGTGGGGATAGGTCGAAAGAAACTCATCCAATAGAATTTAGACAGGTTTGGGTACTTATATTAACCTTATCTTTAAGTATTAACACTAAGTTAATTAGTTTCACTTTTACAATGTCTCTTTGTATTTTTATATAATATGGTTAATAAACTTACTATATACATCCAAGCGACCCCAAAGTGGTCCATTAATGATTAACCTATCATAATATAAGTCTCTTGGCCGAACCTTAGATTTTTAGGAATTTAATATCAATTAATAATATAATATTTGTTTTAAGAACTCTTTTATGTCAATTTTGACACTATTCAATAGTTGATTTTTGTGAAACTCATAAAAGATTGATTACTTCGAACAAAGTCAATTAAATCAATCCTAATATATCATATTATCCTAGAAAATTAGTTTAATGCATTAAAAGTTTCATATTATATTTATTTGGGTATTTATAATATCAATTATGTTAATTTTTTACTATTTTAGTAATTACTGCATCATCATTGTGTCATAAATAAAATAAATTATTTAATGTCTAAAAATTATAAATAAAACACCATTATGTATGAAATATTTTTAGATTTCTAATTAATATTTATAATCGAATATCCAACATGTATATCCCTATGTAAAAATTGTTCTTCTAAAAGATGTAAGCTTATGCCATTTTTATTTTTATTTTAACTTTATTAATATAATGTGTCCCTACCTCATACAAGTGGCTCCAAGGGGTCCCCAAATTGACCCAAGGATGCCCATGGTCGGGTATGTGTCCACCAATAAGGTTAGGACACGTTTTAGGGTAATTTTGTATTATTATAATATTATTTTTTAGCCCTTATTTACCGGATTTACCCTTTAACCATGGTAAATAAAATATTTACCGCAGTAATTATTCAAAATGTCTAAAAATAAAAGTTACCTATTTACACAATTTGAACAACCTGATTCCAAATATGGAATCCATTTTTCTAAATTCAAAACACAGAAGTGGCAGAAATTAATTTAAAATTAATTCCCGCTGTCAAAACAAAAAGCGTGTTTTTAAGAGATAATAACTATCAAAAGATTGACACTTGTTTATGTTTGGTTTAATTGTAAAATTATGTCCAATGACCAACATTATATTAAACAGTAAAAATATATTATAAATATACTTTAAAACCACTCAAATTCATAATTTATCACTATTAATTATTTTGATTAAAAAAGTTGTTTTTAATTAAAATTTAGTAATTTTCACTATTCATCAAAATATGAAAGTTATCCGAAATGTACCAAAATTTCAACTTAGGCTAAATTCGATATTCCGAATCCAAAAATGAAGTCCATTTTCAAATATAAAATATATATAATTTCAAAAATTAGGTTTTACTATTCATAACGCCTAGTTTGATCGGTTGTGGTGTGTGTTAAAACTCGACGTTGCGTACAACACACGCTACTGTTTTATTCAAAGGAAAGCGTACCGTGGAAGCTTGGGATGTTTCATTTTAAATTTTTTTGATGTCTCCATTTAGTCAAAAAGTTTAAAATATTGTATTTAAAAATGTTTCACTATCAGAAGTTGATAAAAGTGAAATACTGAAAATGAATCTGTTCTTGCATTATGACTAAGAAACTCATAATATGGATTCTAAAATTATAAGGATTATATAAAGTTTAAAATTTAGTTAATACTATTCATGACCTCTTTTAATGGCTTTTTTTTTTGGTAAGTCATGGTGCAATTGAACTCAGTGTTGCGTGTAGTGCAAGTTATTGAATTATTTTGAAGAAATAACACACTATGAAATCATGGGGTGTTACATTCTCCCCTCCTTCAATAAATTGCGTCCTCGCAATTTGAAATTGTTCTTCAAAAATAAAAGGTTGAAAGTAGAAAATATATTTGTGGGAAACCCCACATCGGAAATTGGGTTACTAAAATTTAGTCTTAATATGAGGAAAAGAGAAATGAATCGGTCACCACCAAATTATGATCTTGATTAGGAGAACATTGGTGGCAATTAGAGACATATAATCGGAGGAAAAACGTAAATATTTATAGGTAGTGATGGAGGTAATCAATCACAAACAAGTGTATAATTGAGGTCCTTAAATTCATCAATCTATGATGATTTGAAATACCATCGGTTCAACAAAACATAGGGTATTAGGATAACTCATTTTTGACGTTTCAAAATATCTTAGTTGAAATCCCACATCGAAAAATGAATTAATGAGGCCTCTATTTAAAATAAAGAGTGGAATGTATGAAGATTACCGAAAATAACACATACTAGGGTTCCATGTAGGAAAATATGGATATGGAAGAGAAATCTAACCATCAATTATCTGATGGAGAGTGGTAGAGAACATGGCTATGAAAAGGCCAACAATCCCAAAGCCATAAATTTGTGATGATTTAAGGTACCATCTAGGGAAACATTTTTTGTTCTAAGTTCCTTTTCTTAATGTTGAGGAATTTATTTATGAGATTGGATAAGATCATAAGGAGATATACTTACTTTATAATTAGAGTTTTGTCCATTAATAAATTTCTACCACAAACTCATCTTTCACTCGTAAAAAAAATTCTATTTATACTATTCGTATAGGGTTCCAAAATAAATGAATTTATAATTCATCTACATGATCCTTTAATAAAAACTACATTATTTTAATCCAGGACATCTCGTGGGCCAGTGGTAGGTGATACACCCTTGTCGCCCTTCGGTTGCGGGTTCAAGTCTCGTAGCCTTGCCGGACGCGACGGGTTGCCGCCCGACCTCCGGGTTGTCCTTTTATGGAAATCCAAAATAATCCAAACTAGAACTATCCAAAATACTTCTATCCAAACTCACAGTCCAACATTTATAAGTAAGGTAAACATAATGTAGAACCTTTTTACCCCGTAATAGCATATGAATACCTTCATCATGTATTCTTTTAATACACCGAAACATCCTTAATTACCATATTCCTTATTGATTACATTCATGCTCCCTTATTCCATATAGAAATCTGGATATACTTCATTAATCCAAAAATGTTTAAAACCCCAACAATAATGGAATATACAAATCATTAATCAGCTTCAAGGTAGTCAATAATATCCAATATAATTTATCCAAATCAATCATGTATTATTCTAAAATCACCACCTCGGTATCTGAACCATATTATGGTTTATCTTTCTCTCAACCATATATTTTCCAAAAATTTAACCTGATATTGAGTCAATTTTCTTTTTTTTCACACAATCTCAAGTCCTTAATGAAATAGTACTGTAGTACAATCCTTATATACTCCATAATTATTATAACAAGTACATTGTTGATACAACACTCAATTGACATAATCAACATAAGAACTCTAATCATTCCTCTTCATCTGTGGTAGTATCATAACTTGATTATTATCCAATAGCATCATTTGCGTCATAGATTGATGACTGGGACATAGGTTCGCGCAGTGTCCAAACTCATTGAAAATGAAGCATTGTACATTTGAAACCATTTTCTTACCCTTGCAGTCACGTACTTTGTGCCCTTTTCCTCCACACTTATAACAAACTCGCATTCCTTTCAGGCAAGTTCCAGGGTGTTTCTTTCCACAGTTACTACATATGGGAAAATTCTTCTTTTCCCTCTTCCCTTTATCCATATTTCTCTCTTCCATCCTTTTCTTCTCTTGCTTCCCTTCAAAGCCATAGTACTCAGTAAACTCTTTACTTATCTTATCAATACATGATATTATTTCTTCATATGATGATAATACATGGGAGACTATTTCTCTTATAAATTCTAGATTAAGACCATGAAAGATATGATCCTTCCTTCTCTTTGGATCATGTGCATTTCTGGAGTTCTCATTCCTTCTACTGGGCGCCATTTCTAAACAATGGCATAAACTAGATCAGTTTATGAATCAAAATACATAATCCCATACTTATAAAACACCTAACATAAATTGAACTATTTATGGATATAATCCATAATCATAAAAATGTTTTCTTTGAGGAAGTATATACTCATAAACCCTTCATAATGATTTGTAAAGAAAATGAGAGTTATCCTAAGCATATCCCCCGGGAGTGTCGTAACCAAGAGTGCAGCAAGGCCCGTTGTCGTGCACCAGTTCCCGTTCGAGTCTAGCTCAAAGCGGTGTTTTCGGGTTTTACCCCTAGGTACATCTGTGCCAGAGCCGCCTCTACCTGCTCGTATCCAGACAGGGATGTATTGCTCGGAAAACTCACAAAATCTCTACAATACCAAAATTCCAGGAAGTTCTTCTATACTAATCCTCATAGTTCATCTTAGGTCTACGTGCTCTAATCAGAGTTTATCTAAATCTAGCTTCCAAGGTTTGTACTAAACTTCCTCTGATACCAACTGTAACGCCCCGACCCCAGCTACCCAGAGTCGGTGCATTATTACATAACATTGGCATGATCACAATAAAGATCAAATCCCGAAAGACCGATTGGTTTAGTAGCCTTGGAAACACTAGATATAATCATAAAGTTTTACATTACATTTCAAAGTGAAAACTACTACAACAACAAAGTCTTCATATCCACACTATTAACCCCTCATAATATCCCTGCAAGTCAATCATAATTTACTTCTTCACTACCTGGGAAAAATAAAACATAGAAAAGGGGTGAGCTCAAATGCCCAGTAAGGATAACAATATAGCGGAACATTCAAAATAAGCATAAACATTTAAGGCAATGAATTACTAAAACAAAAGCCTTTTAAAATTGAACTTCAACATAGTATGGCAAAAGTAAAATGAAATAATGCCATTTACTTGTTCACATGGATATTCTACTAATCGAATAATCACATGCAATATCAATAACCACTTTCATAATGTTGGAATGCATAATGCCAGACTATCATAACCACATAGCCAAGGCCTCGTGCCAAGACTACAAATAAGATTTTGTCAAGGCCTTGTGCCAAGACACTAGGTTGTCTCATGAGACCTACCGATGCAATTTTTTTAGAAGATACTTACGTTTAAAATTGCTAAAATACACTCCAGTGTTTTTCTGAAAACATTATGCAAGCTTCTGAAAACAAAATAACTAATTCTGAGACTTCTCGACTAATTAGAGGCCATGATGGGTCCACTCCCAATCCCTTCCTGTCTACCAAACTCGAGAGTCGGGTTTTCTGAAAACATTTTTAAGCTTGCGTTAAATACGTATACATTTGCACTGGATTTTCATATATTTGAGAGAAATATCTCTTTTTTGAAATCATTTAAAAATCACATAATTATAAAAGAAAAACTTTATTTTGAAAATATCCTTACAAGCGTGTAAGGGAAGCTTCAAAGGTGTAATAATGGAAGAGAATAACCGCACTTGTCCTATATGTTAACAAAAAAACATTCTTACCTTAATTTTGTCGAAAAGGTTAAAAAGGAGCTTTTTTTGAAAACGACGGAAAGATTCCTTTATAAACCTTTTATAAAAAGTCAAACAAGGGTATAAATGACTTTAACCCATATTCTTGTAAGTAATAAATATGTTTTGAAATACATTTCGAAGAAACATGGATGTGGATGATAAAGAAATCCCAGTAGATTATTACGTATAAACAACCTCGGATAATGAAGAGATTGTGAAATAACCCTTACCAATTTGGTAACTTATGAAACATACAACCCATGAAAGAGGTATCATACAATGAATATGTAAATACACATAAATTAGAGTGTATTACACAAAGAATATAATTATGGGTAGTACATACACCACACAAAAGGTGATGGTGGCAATATGACATGAATCTCACGGGAATAAGGAGTGAGATGAAAACCCCTTACCACGTTAATCAACTGAGTCGTATGGCCAAAAGTTAATAACCACCAAATGATTTACAGAATAACATGAATATAAATAGAATCATGATAATATATATCAAATGGCAGTACACAATACACCACTTTCAATAATTTAGTGGCGAACAATGGAAATCTCACGGAATTGAAAGTGAGATAAGAAAATCCCTTACCTTGTACTTTTCCTTGGTTGTGGTAGGTTAACCTCCTGTATAATGGTGAAATAATTGTTATTAAATTATACAAGAATCATATACATTAATATGATATCATATATGATCTTTTAATATTGATTTGATAATAATATCTTAGTATTATCGTTGTTTCGGGTGTTAACTTACTTGTTTTCTTTCATATGTTTTGTTACGTAAGACATGTTTGTAAAGGATAGGTTGTATATTATTCATATCCAGAATGATATCAAGTCCTTAAACATCATTTTTAAATCATAAAATGATAATTACGCTTTAATGGTTACGATGGAGAATGAATCTCATCGCGTTCGTGGAGACGGTAGTCCGTACGTACGCACGAGCGACAATATCATTCTTTTGATATTAAAATAATATATAAATGAATGGTATATCATATATACAGAATCATTAACATGTTATATTTATTATTTACATGAGTTACACATCATTATTATACCCATCCAAATAATATTATATTGAATAACAATTACACCACGACGTGGAGACGGTAAGCCGTACGTACGCACGTATGGTGACATGTTATTCAAAGGGTGGATAGAATACTGAATATGATTGTACCATATTTATAATAACATCACAGTATATGTGAGATACTGGAGTTATTATTTCAGAATGGTAAGAACAAAGGAAGAAGAAGTGGAAGAAGAAATGAACTTAGAAAAGGGTGGTGAAATCATTACCTCTTCTTCGGGTTCTTCCTTTTGATTTGATCAAAAGGGCTCCTTAGGTTGGCTTTCTGATCAAACTAAGGCCTCTAGGTTGTATTGAGGGATGTTGGGAGAGTATTGGGGCAGAGTTTGGCCGAACCAAAAGGCTTTGAAGGTGTGAAGAAATGAGAAGGAGGAGTGCCCTTTTATAAGAGGGGTGAGGGGCACCTTTGGAAAAGCTAGAAATATTAATTTATAATAAATTCATATTCGGTTTCTAAAGGCTCCAAAGTTTACTATTCAAATGATGAGGTGGGGATAGGTAGAAAGAAACTCATCCAATAGAATTTAGACAGGTTTGGGTACTTATATTAACCTTATCTTTAAGTATTAACTCTAAGTTAATTAGTTTCACTTTTACAATGTCTCTTTGTATTTTTATATAATATGGTTAATAAACTTACTATATACATCCAAGCGACCCCAAAGTGGTCCATTAATGATTAACCTATCATAATATAAGTCTCTTGGCCGAACCTTAGATTTTTAGGAATTTAATATCAATTAATAATATAATATTTGTTTTAAGAACTCTTTTATGTCAATTTTGACACTATTCAATAGATGATTTTTGTGAAACTCATAAAAGATTGATTACTTCGAACAAAGTCAATTACATCAATCCTAATATATCATATTATCCTAGAAAATTATTGTAATGCATTAAAAGTTTCATATTATATTTATTTGGGTATTTATAATATCAATTATGTTAATTTTTTACTATTTTAGTAATTACTGCATCATCATTGTGTCATAAATAAAATAAATTATTTAATGTCTAAAAATTATAAATAAAACACCATTATGTATGAAATCTTTTTAGCTTTCTAATTAATATTTATAATCGAATATCCAACATGTATAGCCCTATGTAAAAATTGTTCTTCTAAAAGATGTAAGCTTATGCCATTTTTATTTTTATTTTAACTTTATTAATATAATGTGTCCCTACCTCATACAAGTGGCTCCAAGGGGTCCCCAAATTGACCCGAGGATGCCCATTGTCGGGTATGTGTCCACCAATAAGGTTAGGACACGTTTTAGGGTAATTTTGTATTATTATAATATTATTTTTTAGCCCTTATTTACCGGATTTACCCTTTAACCATGGTAAATAAAATATTTACCGCAGTAATTATTCAAAATGTCTAAAAATAAAAGTTACCTATTTACACAATTTGAACATCCTGATTCCAAATATGGAATCCATTTTTCTAAATTCAAAACACAGAAGTGGCAGAAATTAATTTAAAATTAATTCCCGCTGTCAAAACAAAAAGCGTGTTTTTAAGAGATAATAACTATCAAAAGATTGACACTTGTTTATGTTTGGTTTAATTGTAAAATTATGTCCAATGACCAACATTATATTAAACAGTAAAAATATATTATAAATATACTTTAAAACCACTCAAATTCATAATTTATCACTATTAATTATTTTGATTAAAAAAGTTGTTTTTAATTAAAATTTAGTAATTTTCACTATTCATCAAAATATGAAAGTTATCCAAAATGTACCAAAATTTCAACTTAGGCTAAATTCGATATTCCGAATCCAAAAATGAAGTCCATTTTCAAATATAAAATATATATAATTTCAAAAATTAGGTTTTACTATTCATAACGCCTAGTTTGATCGGTTGTGGTGTGTGTTAAAACTCGACGTTGCGTACAACACACACTACTGTTTTATTCAAAGGAAAGCGTACCGTGGAAGCTAGGGATGTTTCATTTTAAATTTTTTTGATGTCTCCATTTAGTCAAAAAGTTTAAAATATTGTATTCAAAAATGTTTCACTATCAGAAGTTGATAAAAGTGAAATACTGAAAATGAATCTGTTCTTGCATTATGACTAAGAAACTCATAATATGGATTCTAAAATTATAAGGATTATATAAAGTTTAAAATTTAGTTAATACTATTCATGACCTCTTTTAATGGCTTTTTTTTTTGGTAAGTCATGGTGCAACTGAACTCAGTGTTGCGTGTAGTGCAAGTTATTGAATTATTTTGAAGAAATAACACACTATGAAATCTTGGGGTGTTACATGATATATATATCCAAGGGACCCCAAAGTGGTCCATTAATGATACACATGTCATTATATAAGTCCTTTTTCCAAACCATAGATTTTTAGGAATTTAATATCAATTTATACTATAATATTTGTTTTAAAAACTCTTATTTTTCAATTTCCACTATATTTGGTATTTTGTTTTTGATAAATTTATAACAAAATTATTACATAGAACAAAAATTAATATAACCTTAAATAATATGTTATATTAATCTATAAAATTTGTACAATTTATAAAAAGTCTCAAATTACATTTATTTTGATATTTATAATATCAATTATTATAATATTTCATTAACTAGGTTATTACTGCACAACCATTGTGTCATAAGTAAATTAAATTATATATTGTCAAAAAAATATAAATAAAAGATAATTATGTAGGAAATAGTTTTATCTTTGTATGGAATATTTATAGTCAGATTTATCTTATGTATAACCCTATATGAAAAATGTTTTAGTTATTAAACATTGATTTTAACTCGTTTAACTCTTCTTTGAATTAAATAATATTAAATGTCCTACTCTAATCCTAGTTGACCTAAAAGGTTCATATTATATTCCTAAGGTTGTTTTTGGTAGAATTATACTTATCCCAAAGAATTAGAAAATGTTTTATCATAATGATAATATCATTTTTACCCTCAATTACCATATTTTACTTATATCTATTTTAAATAAAAGTAAAAAGATACTATTAACCAAATATTATTTTCATCTCATTGAACCACATTTTACTTAATAATATCAATCGTGTCTCTCAGATTTTTTAAATTTCATTCACAGAAGCGGTAAAATTATTTTTTATGTGAATTTGAAAATTCTCCTAGGAGATGGGCAAAAGACGGTGAAAAGTTCAATAAAAAAATTAATATCTAAAATTAACATAAATTGACTCCAATGAATTAAATTGAACTTATATAGGTATTATGTATCTATGTTTACATAATATAATATTAAATTAAATAAATAATTATTTAAATAGAAATTCGGTTTTAACAAATAACTAAGTGTGTTTTCACTATTCATAAAAATTTGAATGTTTTCAGAAAAATACCAAAAATTTACCCTCAGATAATTTTGATAATCCGAATTCAATAATGTAGTCTATTTTACCATATTCAAAACATAGAAGTTTCAATTTTTAATTTAAAATTAATTCCTGCTGTCAAAACCAGAAGGTGTATTTTTAACAAATAATAACTATTAAAAGATTGACATTTGTTTATGTCCAATTCCAAAGTGAAATTACATACAATGACCATCATTGGATTAAATGGTAAAAATTTAATCTATTTATACTTTAATACCATTATAATATGTAATTTAAAAATAGAAATTATTATGATTAAAAAAGATATTTTCAGTTAAAATATAGTATTTTTCACTATTTACCCAAATATGGAAGTTATGAGAAAAACACCAAAACATTGTTGAAACTAAATTATTAAGTCACGATTCTAAAGAAGAAGTTTATTTTGTCAAATTGAATATATAAATGTTTAAAATAATGGATTTAACAAGGCTTTTCCATTAAAAAGTTGTAAAATTTCAGTTTTTAAAAAATTCTTCTTTTATATTAAAAAAATATATTTTTTAATTATGTCTTAAAAACTCATAATATTGATTCTAAAATTATAAGGATAATATAAAATTTTAAATTCAGTTAATACTATTCATAACCGCTTTTGAACGGCTACTTTGGTATGTCATGGTGAGCTTGAACTCAGTGTTGCATATAACACACACTATTGTATTATTCAAAGAGAAGCGTACCATGGAAGCTTGGGCGGTTACAACCACCCATGGACACCCCTACCCCATGGACAACACCCCTATTACCTAGACATCCCCCACCCCTATGGCAACCTCCATCCCCACCACCTTTCCTGTACATCCCCAACCCCACCCCTAGACACCCCTTACCCACTTGGACATTTCACCCACCCCACGGATAACCCCCTATACCCATGGACACACCAACCCCCATTGACACCCCCACCCCTTGGATAGCCTCCACCCCCTGGGCATCCCCCACCCCCATTGGACAACCCCAACACCATGGAAAAAACCTAACCCTTGGCCACCCCACCCCCTCGTCACCCCACCACCCTGAACACCCCCAACCCCCTTGAACCAACCCCACCCCCTGGACATCCCCCACACAGTTGGACAACCCCCACCCCCTGGACACCCATACCCGTTTGGACATACCCCCCACTTCTGACCACCTGGACACCCCACCTTTTGGATAAGCCCCCCACCCCCAGGACATCCCCCACCCCTGGACACCCCCATCCCAATAGACAGGCCCCACCTGATGGACAACCCCCTCCCCCCATCACCTCGAAAACCCTTTACCCTTTTGATATCCCCGCCACCCCCATGGATGGCCTCCAACCTCTGGACACCTTCCACCCCCTTGGACATCCCCCACACCTATTATATCCTCCACTCACTAACCACCACCAACCCTATGGGAAACACCCCCCCACCCATGGACAACCCCCACCCCACTAACACCCCTAAACCCCATAGACAGCCCCCACCCCCAAGATGGCTTCCAACCCCCTGGACAGAACCCACCCGCTAGAGATTCGCACACCCCTAGACACCCTCACCCTCGTGGACTGCACCCCCACCCCATTGACAGACCCAGTCCCACTAGACACCCCTACCCTAGACAACACCCACCGTAATGAACACCCCTACCGCTTGACACCCCCACCCCATGGACAACCCCTACTCCCATGGACAGCCCCCTGACAGCCCACCCCCACCCCTCGGATTGCCCTATCCCACCCCCATGAACACCACACCCCTATTAAAACCCCCTACCCACTTGGAAAACCACCACCCCCTGGACAACCACACCCATGGACACCCCTACCCCTTGGGCAATACCCCACCTCCCTAGACATCCACCACCCCCGTGGACACCCCAATACACATGGTCATCCCCACCACCTCCTCTGGAAAGCCCTAACCCCACCCCTAGACAACCCTTACCCCCTTGGACATTGCCCCCACCCCACAGATATCCCTCCATACCCCTGGACACCCCGACCCCCATTGACACCCCCACCCACTGGACAGCCCCCACCCCCGCGACACACCAAACCCCTGGACAACCCCCACCCCCATTTGACAAACCTACCACCACAGACAAAACAAAACCCTTGGACACCCCACCACCCTTGAAACCCCCAACCCCCTTTGACCGCCACCACCCCCTTGACACCCCCACCCCACCTAGACACCCCCTAACCCGTATACACCCATACCCACTTGGACATACCCCTCACCCTCGACCCCCCTGGACACCCCAACCCCTTGGACAACCCTCCCCCCAGAACAACCCCCACCCCTAGACACCCCCAAACCAATAGACATCCCCCACCCGCTAGACAACCCACCCCCATCACCTCGACACCCCATATCCTCGGGGATAGCCCCGCCACCCCCTAGACTGCCCCACCCTCTGGACAACATCGACCCCCTTGGACAACCCCGACACCCCTTATATCCTCCACTCCCTAAACACCACCAACCCTACGGGAAATCCCCCTAAATGTATAACCCCTACCCCTAGACACCCTTTACCCCCCATGGACATCCCCGAACTCCAGGATAGCACCGACCACCAAGACAAGCCCCAATCCATGGACACCCACTACCCCCTGTACAGGCCCCACCCCCCTTGACAGCCCCCACCCCCTTGAAACCCCCCCCCCATAAATTTTTGCAGTCATGTGTACAGGTTTTGGAAGTCTGGAGAGGATGATTGGTACAATGTTCCATGGTTTCTAGGTAAAGAGGGTACACTAGTGGTTGCTAGGTGAAGAGGATATACCAATGGTTTCATAAACTGTTAAAGAAGATTATATACTAGAAAGTGTATTCCAATGGTTCTTGAACCCTTTGTATTCATATATCCCAATGGTCTCCACTAAAGCGTTGGAAGAGATTATATGTTGGAAAGAAAGTATACCTACGTTATTGGACCATTGGTATATATATATCCCAAAAGTTTCATTGAAATATTTGGCATATATTAAATTCAAACATACTATATAGTATTCAAATTCCTTCAGATCAAAATTTTAGGAGATAAAAACATCATGGGAATGAATATTCTTCTTTCTAATGGATTTCAATTTTTAATTACACTTTCCTCTCACAACCATTGAAAAAAATTTCATTGTATTTTTTATCATAATCATATAATAATTTCATTGGAAAAATTTCTATGAAATGAATAACTTTTCAATGTTAATTAAATTTCAGTAGAATCATTCATTTGAATGTTCACAAATTCCTGATTACTAACAAATGTATTCCCATTAGTTTTTTCAAAACACTTATACATTAAAATTATGTCATTCTTTATATAAATTTTATGTTGTTATGTCTAACTAGAATTGGTTTTATAATTATTTATTGCATATAATATTCAAATACGCAAATATTTGTTTTATATTTTAAAATTTTTATACATTCCAATTATGATATTTTTCATATAAATATAAAATTTGAATTTCATAACAAGATGTATAATTTTGATATTGGTTATACGTAATAAAGCATCAATGTTGGATTACAACACATCAAATGAGTACTGAATATGGGAAAGGTGTAGATTCCTTTTTGTAATTATCTAAAAAAATATTCCACACAATGACATTTTTTTCTATCCACTCATGAAATGTTTGAATATGAAGAATTAAAAAGATAGATAGATAAAATATAATCAAATTTTTCATGGATTTAATCATAGTTACAACCCTATTATTTGGAATGGTGATACAAGACAGAATGTCAGATCTACTGATTTTGAGGATTAGGAAGATGGTAACTCCGATGGAATGGAAGAAATGATTCGTGATATTTTTGTAGAAACAAATCATATTGAACTAACTGTTGCGACTCAATAAGGTGATACCGAAAAAAAAATTTATCCTTATTGTGAAGATTTTTCTGTTTTGTCACCCATGCTAAGAATAGTTTACCTAATGGAAAAACATGGAGGGAGTAAAAGATGTTTTGTAGAGATGGAAATTTTTTTTAAAGACATTCTTCCAAAAGACAATGATCTTATAGATTAACATTATAAGGACTATAAAATATTATGCTCGAAGGGATTTGGATACCAAAAAATACATGCATCTCAGAATGACTGTATGATATATATAAAGTAATATGAATTTCTGTCAGAGTGTCATAAATGTGAGACATCATGATAAATTATTAATGAAAAAGAAGAGGCTTATGTAGAGATTAATGATATCCCAATCATGGGTTTCTTTTACCTTCCAGTAATTCATCGTTTAAAAATTAATTTTATAATTTAGATGATGAAAAATGGATTATATAGTATGTTGATGACTGGATATGTGGGAAAAATATTGCATCCAACTTATTATCCACAATGAATGTAAATTGATGAGCATTGTTCTACATTAAAAAATGAAATTAGAAATCATAGACATGGGTTATTCACAGATGTAATGAATCCATAACGAAGAATCAGTAGCACGCATAGTTCAGGGCCTGTTTTATTTTTTATTTACAACCTATATCTTAATGATTATTTGAAGCACAAATATTTCTTTTTGAGTATAATGATCTCTATTATTAAGAAACCCAGAAATTATATTGATGTTTTTTTTACCATTGATATATGATTTGAATAATTTATGTGGGGATGGTATTAGGGTGTATGATTCTTATAAAATCGAATATTTTCAACTAAATACAATTATTATGTTCACTATGAATGACTTCATAGATTATGAAAATATTTCTAGATATAGTTTTATGGGGTATAATGAATGTGAAATTTTTGAACAACAGAATTCATATTGTCAATTTCATCATGGGAGGAAAACATTATACATGGTTCATCGAATGATTTTTCCTATGGATCACTCTAATAGAAGACTAAAAAAGTAATTCATTGGCTCACAAGAATTTTTTATTGCACCAAAACAATTATCACCTTATTTATATTTTGAGAGGGTTCAAAACCATGATGTGAAATTTTAAAAGACACATATATTTGGAAATTGTAGACATATTTAGGTGAAAATAGAATTTTTTTATGCTACTACATTGGAGATATCATGAAGTGAATCAAAATATTGATTTCCTATCCTTGGGGATGAATATATATGACATTTTGATTGCAATATTATTAGATATTAAAGGAAATAGTAAATTTGAGTTGAATGCATGATTGGACTTACTATCTATGTGAATATGTTAAGAGTTATCTCCCACTCCTAATTAAAGTCAAAAATATCTTCCCCAGGATATTCAAAGATTATTCAAGAGGGAAAAATTTTTCTTTTGTCATTATCATCATGATATCAAAGGGCCTCATAGATATTTCTCAAAAGTAAAAACATTTGTCTCTTTGAAGGATTTGAAGTTGATAGGTATAAAATATTATGATTGTCATGTCATTATGCACAAAATTATACATGTTATATTACATGGAATATTGGACATCCAGGTTAAAAAGATTATAATGATGTTGTTTTATTTTATCAATTTATTAGGTGTGATGTTTATTGATGTTAATGATTTGAACATTTTAGAAATTGATGAAAATTCTATACTTTCTCAATTTGAAATGTATTTTTCTATATCTTTTTTTTATATAATGGTGAATGGTTTGAAAAATAATTCTTTGTGGACATATATATATTCTCTAGATGAATCCTTTTGAAAGGTATATGAAAATATTTAACGGCTATGTTAAAAATCCATATCTACATGAAACCCCCATTATTTAAAAGTATATTTCTAAGGGGGTTGCAGAGTTTTTTATGAGGTACATGTCTATGGTGGAGTTCATTTTTTTTCCTCCATCTCGCTATGATGGAGTTAATAATTAGGTAAAGGGGATTTGGGGATTGAAAGCCAAATCATGGTCAGCTGAACAGATGAAGAAGGTACAATTATACATCTTAAATAACATAGATGAGGCCAAACCCTATATCACATTTCATATTAATGATTTGAAACAATGTCTTCTAAAGAATAAATAAATGTGTATTTTGAATGAGCACATCCAAACTTTTTTCCCATGTATTAAAATGTACTTTCTTATTAGATCAGATATATCATAGACATTAAGATAGTTATTGGGAGGTCCATGTTAAAATGTGATAACATGGCCGGGGTATGAAATTAATTGCTATAAATTTCATAAGAATTCTTAGGACAACATGGGTGTAGTTTAGAATAGTGGCATATTAGTGTTTGCATAAGAAATACATTTTTAGGGTTCTACAGAGAAAACCTAATTTGTGCATCAAGTGCATATTATTAAATCATTAAAAAATTATGTGAGGTTGATTACATTAAAATTAATGTTCATATTTTTAATTGTAAATGGATTATTGATAACAAAATATTTAGAAACAATGAATTTGGAATGATAGTTGTTAACAGGAATAGATTTGAAGACACTGAATATTAATTTATAAAGACAAAAAATGAAAAACAAATTCTCAATGATGTTGATAAATTAGATATGCAATGATCTATTATTTTACATGAAAAAAAATATTTTGTTGAGGACAAACTTGATCAAAATTCTGATTTGTGTCATATCCCTACAACAAAGGAAATATTAGTAGAAAATAATGATGATGATGATGAAGTCATGGTTTGTGAAATTAAAAGTGATCATGATGATGGAATTTGGGAAAAAAATCCATTGTTAAATTCATAATATTTCAGGCAACATATGTATATTCCTTGTTTACATTTATTAATTTCATAAAATGATAGATATTAAGAGTTTTTTATTAAAACGCCTACTAAAATAAATAAGTGGAAATGCATTTTTATTTAAATTTTGTTCTGGTTAGTTCAACATGTTTACAATTACATAATTTATATATCTATTGATTTTGTAAAATGAATATTATTTTACCATGTTTACCATGTTTACCTTGTATACCAGGATTAACATAGTATACCATAGTTTACTATTACGTAACATAAATATTTATTGATTTTATCTCCTGACAACTACACTACCATGTTTACTATTTTTACCAATTTTATTATTCTTTAACATGCATACCATATTTTCCATGTTTACTATTACATAACGTAATTCAATTATTCAACCATAACATCTAATTTCATTTTTTGTCATACGATACATTACAGTCCATCTCATATATATACTTTCATAGATGAAGACACATGGAAACAATTTGTTTATAGTAGAAGAAAATATTCATTTTTTGTATGGGAAATGTATAAATTTTTATGTTTTCATATATAAATGATCGTATTAATGTTTTGGTGGTGATTTCAAATTCATAAAATTTTAAAAAAAATCATATCTTATCATGATATGGAATATTAAAATGTATACCATCATAGTTTATCTCATGGAGGGTATAGTTTATTGGAAGAACAAATGATTGCAGAAAAATTACAAAAAAATAAAGATGGGTATTCATGCTTTGGATATGATTCCCCTCAATCCCCTCCATATAGACATTATAAATTAAAGATTTCTCTGATGTGTGAAAATGGGAAATATCATTTAGAAGAATCTAGAATCGTAGCTAAGAAGATTTTACGATATTTATTATATTTATTTATCTCAATTATATTTTTTAAATAATTTGAATCATTATAGAATTGTACAATTAATTAGTACTGGATTCTCTTGAGGAGGAGAGAACATATGGGGTATTTACATTTGTTGGCTGGAAATAAATTTTATCTGCAGCATTGGGAAGGCCCGGACACGCCGGTCATGTTCGAGGATACCCGATAGGTGTATCAGTAAGAAATATTTTTCCATGTGCTTCAAATCCATCCATAAATGGGGTTTAAAAAAACAGTATTCGTATAGGTTGATATTCTTAATATAAATAAGATGATGGGGGAAATTAATAGAGCATTGGTATAGTCTATGTTTGTATACATGAAGAGACAATTTCATACTGCATCTACCACTCCTCCACCTCCCCATGTAGACCCCAATATTTATCCTCCATCTCTGCTAGTAGCTCCCACTCCCCCACCCCCAAAACCCATTATTTATCCTCCACCTCATCCTATGAACCCCATTTTTTAACCTACTAATCCACCACAACTTTTTAGTTATTATGAGTTGTATGTTGACGATCATCATCAAAATATTGTTGTATATGGGAATATATACTGTAAAAGAGATACATTTCATCATCAATAGTTAGAGGTATAGAATCATAGGGTGACTTTATAGTATATTATAGATATATCATCTCATGTACCATTACCTATAGATGATGTTATTATAGTTGGACATAATATCAGTCACTTTTTAGTTTTTCCATCAAGACTTCTACAACTCACTACCATAGATGTATGTTTTTTATATCTTATATTTAATTTTTTAGTAAATAGTTTTAACATTTGAAAACTAATATATTTTTATACTTATTTAAAGGAACACATTAATGGTAAAACAATACTATTGAGACAACAAAAACAAATGGGTTTGATATTAGATTCATATTCTAGTAGTCTTGATTGATTGTCAATATATTATAATTTTTTGGTAAGTTGTTATTCATTTATAATTGGTGCTCATGTTTGTGGATGTGCAATACATGTGGGGATTTTGGAAAACGATATCATGGAGTTTGTTTCTGGATGTATGTTAGGCATCAACATGGTGAAATTATTTCCCATGTATGTCTTAACACACTTCCCTTCTTCATATTTATTAAAAATGTAATCTTATATATATTTTTTTATTATGTGTCTTCATAACATGTGTGATAAGAATCAATAGGAAGATATATATGGATTCATTTACTCGAATTTGATTTCCCCTGAATCACATAAATTGGATAAGGAAAAATAACACTGTATATTTCTAAATGATTAGTATATAATATATTCATTCAATGTTGAATGTTGCTTTTTTGTGAGAGGTTTGAAAAATATATCTGGAATGTGTTCATTATCTATTAAAATATAAAGCACTAACCATAAATTTTTTTAAATTAGTGATCATCAAATGTTATGTGTTTTTTGATAAAGGGGAAAAACAATTTATTGGATATGATATCTCTATGGTTATGTGCGGGGTTGTTTTATGAATATGATGAAAATGTGAGTTTCATTTTCTTCAATGTTATTTATATTATAATATATTTTAAATTTCTCCCTTTTATATTATTTTCTTAATTGGGAATGGGCCTACTTTTTAAAAAACAAAAATAAGAATAGTATCAATATCAAGTATGTAAAAGTAAAGGTAAATATCCATTTATAATTTTTAATTTTCAATCCATTACATAAAAATGATTTTTTTGAGTTGATAATCATTTAATAAAAATTTTAATGAAAAACAAGGAGTTGTAGAATGAAAAAATTATTTTTTTATGAATTATGTATGAAATAATTAAAATTGGAACACTTATGAAATTTGACATGGTATGATTTCTTTATAAAAAATGCCATAATATTTAATTTGATTTATTCAGTATACATATCAAATAATTTACTTTTAATTTGTAGTTATTTTATGACCCTCAACCCTATAGTGCTATAGAGGTAAATAAATACATGTGGAATTGTCAAATTATTTTATAGGATTGGTTGGATTTTAGTTTGTTTGTAGTGTAAAATGTAATTTTTAATTTTGTAATTATAATTGTGTATTTGGTAGTTTTTATAGTTTTATTTATGTTAATTTATTTGGCATTTTATGTTGTGAATGTTATATTTCTAAATGTATAATATTTCTATTGTTATTCTTATTTTGGTCCAGTTAAGATGTTTTTCTGGTATGGATTGGTCTAGTTTTTGTCTGTTTATGTTCTGGTTTCTAATTATTTAATAATTTGGTAGAGAATAGTAATGGATTCACAAGAGGTGGAGAATGTCAAGGGGGTTGGGGGTTGTACATGTGGTTGCAGTGTCCAGGGGGTGGGCGTTATCCACAGGGTGTGGAATGTCCAAAGGGGTGGGTTGTGGTCTATGGGGTGGGAGGGTGTCCAAAGGGGTTGGGGGTGGGAGGACGTCCAAGTGTGCGTGGGTGTCTAGTGGGGTAGTGTGGTGTCTAGGGGGTGGGGGTTGTCCATGGGGTGGGGAGCAGTCCAGGGGGTGGGTGAGTGGACAGTTTGGGTGTGGTGGTGGTGGTGGGGGGGTGCTGTCTAGGGGGTGGGGTAAGGGATATCCAAGGTGGGGGGGGGGGGGGCTATTCAGGTGGGGGGAGTGTGGGGGTGTGTCGGGTGGGCGAGGGGGGGGGGGGGGGTTCGCGTGGGGTGTCTAGGGGGTGGGAGTGTTCAGGGTAGGGGTGGTAGTCCAAGTGCGTCGGTGGTCTATACAGTGGTGTGTGGTGGTGTCAAAGTGGTGGGGACTATCCGAGGGTGGGGGATGGGGTTGTGGGGGTGTTGTCTTGTGGGTGGGGTTGTCGTGGGGATGGGGTGTATTTTAATAGAGGGTGTGGTGGTGTCTTGGGGTAGTGAGGGTGTCCAATGTGGTAGGAGGTGGGATTGTGTCTGGGTGGTGGGGGGCATTCCAGTGTGGCGTGGTGGTATCAAGGTGGTGGGGGTTGTCCAGTGGTTCTGGGAGGGAGGATTAGGGGGTGGGGGGAGTCCAAGGGGGTGGGGGTGTTCAAGAGGGTGGGGTGTCTAGGGGGTGCTGGATGTCTTGTGGGTGGGAGGGTGACCATGGTATGGGGGGATATCCAGAGGGGGTGGGGGATATCCAGTGGGTTGGGCTATCTAGGGGGTAGAGGGATGTCCATAGGGTGGGCGGTTGTCCAGTGGGGTGTGTCCAATGCTGGGAGGGTTTACAAGGGTTTCTAGGGTGGTGGGATGGTGTATATGGGTGGGGGTTCTATCCAGGGTGGGGGGAGGTTTAGGTGGTGGGGGTGTCTCGGGGGTGGGAGAGTGTATTGGGTGTGATTTATTGTCTAGGGGTGGGAGGGTGTCCAGGGTTGGGGGTTGAGCAGAGGATGGGGGCCTGTTAAGGGGGTGGGTTGTCTAGGGGTGGTGGGTGTCTGGGGGGGGGGGGCTTGTCCAGGGGTAGTGAGGATGTCAAGGGTGTTGGGGTATTTAGGGGGGTGGGATACTGTCCTGTTGTTGATGGGTGTCCATGTGTGGGAGGGTGTCGAGGGGGTTTGGTGTCCAGGTAGTGGGAGGGTGTCCTGGAGGGTGGCCGCTGTCCTAGAGTGGGGGGTATCTCGGGTGTTGGTGGTGTCGGAGGGGATTTTCAATAGTGGGCAGGTGTCCAGGTGGTGGGGGATGTCTAGTGGGATGGGGTGGTGTCCGCAGGGTGGGAGGGTGTCCAGGGGGTGGGTCTATCCCTGAGGGTGGGATAGTTTCCTGTGTGGATGGGGTGACTAGGGGGTTGGGGCTATCCAAAGGGGTAGGGATGTCCAGGGGTGGGGGTGTCTAGTGGGGTGGTGTGGTGTCTAGGTGGTGGGGGATGTCCTGTGGGGTGGGGTGGTTTCCACTGGGTGGGAGGGTGTCTAGGGGGTGGGGGCTGTCCATGGGGATGGGAGGGTGTCCAGGGGGTAGAGTGTGTCCACGGGATGGGGGTCATACAGGGTTTTGGGGTCCTTAGGTGGTGGGGGAAGCCCAGTGGGGTAGGAGGTGGGGGATGTCTAGTGGGTTGGGGCATTGTCAACCGTGTGTCTTGGAGTTTATAAATTCAACACATAGGAGAATTAAAATTACATTTTACGAAAATTTTCAAATGCTATAAGAAGGTGGGTAAAAGATGGTAAAAAGTTATATAAATTTTTTTACATCTAATATTAGTATAAAAATGACTATAATGAATCACATTGAACCGATATTGTTATTATGTATCTATAATGAATTAAATAATTAATATAAATAATTATTTGAATAAAAAGTCGTCTTCTAATCAATTACATAGTCTTTTTTCTAATAATAAAAATTTAAATATGTCCAATAAACTAAAAAATTAACTCTAAGATAATATTGATATTTATAATTCATAAATGAAATATATTTTACAAAATTAAAAACATAGAAGTATCATTAATTAATTTAAAATTAATTCTGGTTTTCAAAACTGAAAGGAAAATTTTTATAAAGTAAAAACTATCAAAATATTTTCATGTTTTTCTGTTATATTTAAATGTGAAATTACTTATAATTACCTAAATTTTATTAAATGATAATAATATAATTTTATTATACTTACTAACCATTAAAATTCATAGTTTATCACTAGAAAATATTATAATGAAAATGTAATTTTCAAATAAAATTCAGTATTCTTTACAATTCATCATAATATGTATATTATCAGAAAATTACAAAACATTTATAAAAAATAATTTATATTCTGCCGATTCAATATAAGAATTAAATTTCATTAAATTGAACATTAACAGTGTCAAATATTGGTTATAAAAATGGGGATCCATTAAAAGGGGATAAAATTGTATTTTTTTAAAATACATCTTTTATATGGAAAAAATGAAATCGTTCTTATATTATATATATGAAACAAAAAAATATGGATTCTAAAAATATATGGAGTATATAAAATTCAAAATTCAGTTAATTTTATTCATAACTATTTTTTTAATGTCTAGTTTGATAAGTATTGGTGCGCTTGAAGATGGTGTTTCTTATAACACATGCTATTGAATTACTTTAATGAATATAACATACTATGAAATATTCTGGTGTTACAATTATTTTTCTATGTAATACATTTATAAGACACTTTTACAACAATATTTGATACAGAATATGGTTTTTTTCCACTATTTATAATAAATAATAGATAATCACTAATTTAGAGGTGAGATAATCCATAGAAATGGGTCATACAATAGAAAGAGTTGATAATCGAGTTACATATGAAATTTTTTATACACCTGTGAACAATATATAGAACAATTATAAATTAAATGGTTTATTGGGGGTCTTGGTATCTTAATCATCTAGTTAACTAAATAAACTGTTTCTCATTCAATTAAAATATATTTAGATATGTATAATATTAAAAAACATGAAAAGAAGTTATAACACCCATATGAATAGATGAATTCATGAAAATTCAATTCAAATGAATCCACACTATATCATATTGAAATATTTATCAATTTCAACATAAAAAAATATATTTTATCATTGAAATTGTTTATTTATACTAGTCCTCCTCTGATAATAAATTACAATACTTCAATGCGAAATTTGTATATTGATGAAATAGTATTGTTCTTCAAACACATATTTATGGAAAATCCCTAAAATTACCTTGTTAAATAAAATTCGAGGATCATTATATGGGATGTAGAAAAAACTAATGGGATTGAAATACTTCAATAGGGATGGGTCCATATGATTTGAGGTAATAATTATGGTAGTCACATGTTAATATCATAGAAAATACCACCATGAGAGAACTCATGAACATCCAAAATAATATATTATTTGACCTAGTTCGGGGAGGAGACACATGTTGATCCAAGTAGGATGTCATGGCCAGGTTCACTATATTGGTTATGTTATTCAATGGAATTACATATGTCATGCTCATCTAGAATGGGACCCATGTAGGTGTTTCTTTGTTCTAAGACCACAATTGGAATTCAATCAAAGAGAAATGAGTTACCCCTAAGAAAGAATTAATGAATTCTATAATTATAGTATGAAATAATATATTTAAAATAGTTATCTTACATACCCCAAAAACCATCGGGTAACTGAAAAATAATTGGTAATCTATTTAGTTGTTATTTAATATCCTCTTCATCCATTCATTAATAAAACCCTTAATGTGGGTGGTATTATAGTCTCTCTCATTCATCCATGAGACTATGAATGTCTTATGGGTAATCCTCACATTCCCTAGAATTATATATTAAATAAAATTTTAATTTAAAATAAGAGAAATAAATGTCCTTACATCCCAACCGTCTTTGGACACTTATCATCCTGATCAATATGTATTTTATTAATTGTTATGGTCTTTTATGCATTAGGGGAGGCTATAAATCTATGATTTTTGATATCAATTGATTTTTCTATGTTTGTTGGGTTGGAAAACCAATTAATTATCATATATGTGGTTGTTACATGATGTGTGCCCTAGATAATGATAATAAGAATAAGATTCCAACCATATATAAGAGATTAATCACCATCTTCCAAAAATACATGGAGATATGTTGAATGATAGGTTTTTGTGGTCTTATAGAGATCGTATAAGAGGGAAAACCCATTTCTTGAGGGAATGACAATAATGATTGTTTTTATCAAACCATTAGTCAAGATGAATCTTAGTTTGATTAAGAACATTTTTTATTTCACTATCTTCATATATCCATTCGAAACCAAATCCTATAGGACCATTTCTAGTGGGAATGAGTCACATTGAGCCTCACATTCAATGGTAAAAAACATCATCATTTCATCTCAAAGCGATCATAAATAATATTAATGTCTCTAACAATAATAAAATAATATTGTTATAAATCATAGGTTCTAATATCATTCCACAATGCTTTTATTTTTAACGTTCCACATTTTAAGTAGAAATAAGAAATGAATGAATTTAACGAACCAAAACTATCATTGATAGCTATGTATTGGAATAAGGATTCAAAATTATCAAATAAATATGAGAATCCAAAAATATATATATATGTACGTTTGATGGTTCAAAATGAATGGATTCCTATAAACTGAAAATTTCAAAAATTTAAGGATTTTTTTAATAATGTGGATTGGATTTGTTAATTATCACAAGATAAACCTTATTAATGAGATTATCATTTGAAATGAATTATGATTTATTCTAGGAACCCAATATGTAGGTAGTCCGGATAAGGATTGTGGTCATTACAAGAGAATATTTCAATCCATCATGCATGACAATAAGATGATTCTAGAACGAGGGGATATAAATGAGTATTCTCATTTGGACTAAATTCTAGTTCATACCCCACTATTAGTCACATTATTTCCTATAGTCCAATAGTTTTACATTGAAGGACCTGTTACAAATAGATCATTTAATTAATTTGAGTGGGAAATTTTTTAGAAACATGAGGTCTATTGATATTTTGAATGGGAGGTTGATACCTTTGAGGGATATTCAACATACCATGGTGGGAAATCATGAAGATAGGATATTCATAGAAACATATGGGTCTACAATGACATCAGGATTCTAAAATCTCTAGAATAAAAGAAAATAATTAGAAGATTTTTTCTTTGGAGAGTGGGGGATAATTGGGATTACCAATTAAGGCGTATTCTAAGTGGAAACATGAACTTTAGGCATGAAAGCTTCATGCTTGGTCCCTTCTATAAAGAGAGGAAATTTATCATACCCTTTCATTGAAGGATGACAAGGAATCAATATAGGCCACAAAAGCATAGGAATTAGTGAAATACCATATAAAATATAAGAGACACTTTCATTGAAACTATAATATGAAGGATAATGAACTAGAATAGAATAAAAACATTTTTCCATGAGGATACGTTATACTCAACTCATAAGAAGATATGAGACAAAAGGGACTTAAACAAACCCAGTTCAACATAGGGAAGATTTTTAATATAATTATAGAGAAAGATGAATCATTCACCATTACAACGAAAGGATTCTATAGAGTCTCTAATATAACTTAGGATGTAGTGGTTCTATAAGGGAGGTGAAAGTCCTTTTAGGTTAATCCAAACCAATGTTTGGGGGAATATTGTTCTGAATGGACCACCATTGGAATCCTATAGAGGATGAACCACGATTTTCATACCCTCCAAGAAGAGGATGAAAAAGCCTGGAAAATATTCTTATATAGGGATAAAGACAACCAATAAATGATCAGGGGTGGAGTAACACACGTTATGGGGAAGAAATTCCCCATGAATGGACAATGATTTAAATAATTATATATGGGGGTTTCTTCTATCCAAAGAGAGACACTAGGGTCCATTTGGGGAACTAGGAAATGTGTTAAACGATTCATGGTAGAAAATTATATATATAGAGACCTCTAAAAACATAGAATGGAATAGATCTAGTAAAACGTCAGGAAAATGTAAAAGATGCTCAGATAGAAGAATTTGAAGAATAACAACCTCTATGTAGGGGATAGACAACACCTATATGTCATGGTAATATTCTATATAATCATGGCATGTGAGTATAATTTAGCCAATATATCATATGGGATTCTTAATTAGTCATCTAATATACTAAAAAACTAATGGTATACCATTTATGTATTCATCCATATTCTCCTGAAAATTCCAAAAAACAAAATTATTCTTAGTAAACATTTTAACCATTATTTTTCCTAATAAAAATTTATAGAATGTACGATATACACATTTTATGAATTACTTATAACACAATATTTATCAATCAGGTAAATGATTATATTATATAACCTTTTCATTAAGATATGTTTATCCAAATTAATGAGGCATGAAATATTAAAAAGTGTCCTTTATAATATAAAGAAAGTGTAAAGAGGGAAATATCACATTTCAAAATTACGTCTAACCAAAAAATCCTCCACCAATTTTCTATGAACAATATTTTCTCAAATATAAATCAATTAATATGATTAATTATTTATTAAAATATTTCATAATCATAGTTTTTGTCAAAATTAAAAAAAACTATTCTAATCATCAATGGAAATGTAGTGGTTCAATATAACAAGTTGAATAAGATACTATAATTTTTATTTTTCAGATCCAATCATGAATGAATAATTTTAAATAATTACTCTAGATGGAGATCACTAAACACCCTATTCTTTAACCATTTAATTTAATAAGTATTAGAATAATATAATGAGATCTTAAATCATAATTACAATTTTAATGATACATTATTCTAGAAATATACAGTGAATTACATTTTATTTCTTATCATAAAATCTATAGATTATTTATATGATAAAATACATGTCACCTTTGTTATAAAACCTTATATACCAATTTATGATTTAAAAAGGATATTTTTTCATGAAACAATTAATACCACAAACCAATGAATCATACTAGAAAACTATTCACACACAAAATGAAAATGATAGAACCTTCAAAAAATACATTATTGTTTATAAAAAATATTAATGATTGTAACTATTTATTGTGCCTAAGTTATATCTTCAATCATTATAATTCATATAAACTCAACAATTAATCCATCCAAACAAATGTAAACATAAATTAAACTATATAAAATAAGATTAGACATTATACTAGGGGAACTATATTCTCACAAACAATGGTTCTTTCTTCCTTCTAAATATAGAGGTCTATAACTGATTTAAAATTTCTATAAATGTTTCATCATTTATATATAATAAATTCATATGACTCCTCTTAGATCCCAAAATTCTACAATAATATTCAAATGACGGAAAATGAACTCTCTTGTATTTATTATTTCATTACATATAGTATAATAATAGGTTCATGTATCTCTATCAGCTTATGATTATAATTATCAATATTAATTACATGATTTCGATCCAGATGGTACTTATTCAAATAAGATACCATGACAAAATTATAGTAACAATATTCATCAAACACTATTTTATTTTTAGAATCTCTTAGTGGCCCACATATTGAGAACCTAAATTCCAAAAAATAATAAACATTTGATTACACAAAAATTATGAAATTAATAATTATATTTCCAACAATGGAAATTGATAAACGTATAATTCCATTAAAAAATTAATTTTTCATCTATAGACATTATGTTTCCCCTGATGGAATGTTTATTTATTTTATATAGTCTTTATTTGGTGGATATGACTATTTATTGATACCTCATCAATATTCACCAAAAAATGTTGACATAAAAAAATATCCATAAAGTGACTTGAAAGGATCCATATGTATCATTTAATGAAATTTTTTGTTATTAGTGAACCCCACTAATTGTATATAATCCTCCCATAATCCACTAATGTCTAATGAATAAGATGCAATCATATCAACCAACAACTTTTTTTATGTCTGGATATCCCAAACTTATGAGAATGATATATCATTGTAATTATAAACCGGGTTCCAAGAAATTGTTACAATGTCCAAGTGAATTGAGAAGTAAATTGAGGATATCTATTTTTGATATTATATATTATTACTCCATGTATCATAACCCAATCCCATATATACATGTTTTTATTTTCTTATAATTTAGTATACTCCTAAAATCAGAGAAAGTGTTTTTGAAGTGTGAGTGGATTATAGATATAAAAAATGTAATCCTTAAGCAAAAGCATAAATTGTAGATAAATGATAATGTCCATGAAATTTTTATCCCATTTCCAGATAGGAATATGAAAAGGTTATGACATACTGGTTGGATATTTATGCTTATATTTTTTCATTTATTTGAGGATAATATTTATAACCTAATAAACTATATCTCTTTTCACACTAGACAACAAAAAATGGGTTTTCATTGCATTCAATTCTATCAATGATCCTATGAGAATAGACTATTTTATATAGTGATACACTAAATGAATTTTTTCCCAATATGACATGGAATCAAATTTTAGTTATGAAATAATAACAAAATACTTTAATACTCTATCCTAGAATGCAGAATATCCCTTCAATTTGGGTTTTGTGATGATCAATATGAATAGGGAATAAATTGATAGAAATAAGAAATGAGTTGATACCCAATCCCAAATCCAATTGGTATGTTTCTAGTGAATACCAATAGTATTTCATATCACACACATGGATGGACCTATCCTAATGTAGCTTTATATATGCAAACATTAACATATATAATTACAATGTAAAATAGACAGTAAACTAATATTGAAAATGAATGCATGTACCAAGTCAAAATTATAAAATAAGAACTATAAATTCATTGAATTTTGAGAAAAGGGACATAGATTTTAAAAACATATTTAGTTTATTTCATTGAATATAATTTTTTTAGATCCTCGTCGAAGACCCAACATATAGTCTAAATAAATTCTAATATAGTATACAATTATAACATAGCAACAAATTATTGTGTATTAATAATAAAAAATAAATTATTTAAATTTTATGGGTTACACATATAAAAATAAATTACACAGTTCTCTAACGATTATCAAAAAATATATTTCATTTTATAAAAAATAATTTTTTTTGAAAAAATAATTTTTTCTAAAAGAATGTTCAGTCATAAATCGTGAAGATTATATAATATTAATTTCTATGAATTTAAAAAAAAAATTAGAAAAATAAATTATAACATTAGAATAATCATTATAAATTATAATATAGTTTATTATTGTATTATTATAAAATGGTTCATTTTCTATAAATAGTGAAAATACTAAATTGAAATTGAATACTGTGTTTTCCTTCACATTATTTACATTTTAAATTATATTTTGAATTATTTTTAAAGTAAAAATAGTTGAATTATTTTTATATTTATCAAATTTTTTACTAAGAAAAATTTTCATTTTAATTTTGATATAAAAGAAATACAAACATTCAATTGTTTTCTCATTAAAACCAAGATTTACAATCATAGCTTCCAGATTATTTATATACCAAAAATGTATAGTTAGATGATTTATATTTTGGAAAATTGATTCCATATTTTAAATCTGAATTATTTTTTGAATATAATATCGTAATGTTATTTTTTTACTATAATAAATATTAAATACCATAAAAATTGTTTACCTTAATGAAAAAATTTGTATATTTGGGGGTTGGGGGTAAATTAAAATGATATGGGTAATATTAACATAAATTATTTTTTAAAACATAAATTTTGGGATATATTGCATTTTTATAATGTCAATTTCTCATGAATACTCAATTTTAGATCCTATTTTCTTGTGAAAAATATAGCTACCCATTTTAAATTTAAAAAATTACAAGTGTTCATCTAACCCAACAAATTAATGGGCACGACATATCATCTCTTAATCACACTATAAAATCATAATGGATAAAACAATAATATCCCAAATAAGTTAAAAACTTATATCCCTTCAAATTGGAGACCTTATAATTGGAAGAAAAATGACCTAAAAATACTTTTGGTTCAAACCTAAAGATATTATCTGAAGAAGACATAACATTAATCAACTAAAATTTTAATTTTATGGTATCCCTTATATAAATAAATTATTATTAAAAAAATGAAGATATAGTATCTTTAGTATAGTACATATACATATATTATTTTATTGTATGGAAATATCATACAAGCATTCCACCACCATTAATTGGATTATGATAATCATCAGTCTCATGTATAGGGGATTGATTCCTCACTGACTTATATTAATCATTTTCCCATTACCAAATCTCATGGATTCGTGTGATGATGGATATAATTCATATATATATATATATGATATTTATAACATAATTATACATATTCTGTCATTTTAAAATATATATGTTTTTTAAACATCCAATCCTTTGTGGATATGATAATTTCACTCATTTTTATAGAAGAATACATCTTACAGATGCTATGTGATTCTGTTTTAACTAATTCTATACATAGAATGTAACAAGTATATATTAATTGATTGTAAGTGATATAATAGACATAATAATGATAATAATGAAATATTAAAAATTCTAAAAAATTAATATATCATTATTTAATTACATTTTCAATCATATAAATATTATAACACTGTTCATGTAAATATGGAATACCACTATCACAATGCGATGTCACACCCTTTTCATCACCACAACAAAAGATATATACTTAAATATATATATATTAAAATAATATAGATATTTTGATGTTATGATAATTATGTAATGATAATATATTCATTTACTCTATACCATATTAATCATTGGAAAATGGAAATGTTTCCCATATGTATGTATGACAATGCATCTCCAAGATCCTAACATATTAATTTTTTCCAAACTATATTTCATGGTTCAATTTAATGTTGTATATATGAATAAACACAGTTTATTATTTCATGATTATTATTCTATAGATGTTTAACTAATGACATCTTTTACTATAGTGAACCATCTATTTAATTTTCATCACAGAACACAAATATCATCGAAATATCCATTATAAAATTTCATAATTAATTTCTTCTCTATAACATGGTTGTAGTTAAAAATAATAATAGTCCCAAAAAATTTTCTTATGAAATTAAATAATTATGATAATATTAGTTTTTATTATTATAATGATCATGTTCAATGATTTGTAATCATGTTAAGGGTTTGTCAACTCACATTTAATCCCAGGATCCATATTCTATATTCAACACATATTCCCATTTTTATTTATATAATTACCATTATAAAAGTTATACCATGAATAACTTAATAATAATGGTGTCTTATTATTCCTTTTATGTCATTGTTTATTAGGGATTAGAATATAAAGCATACCAATAAGTTAACGGTTAATTTCCTAATATAATCAAAATTTGATGTTGTATTATGTTTACATATCTCGTAGGGGAACTATTTCATATTTATATCATAAAATGAAATTTATAAATTTCAACTATGTTATTAATGAATGTTTCAATTAATATTACCATTTTTCTATACTTTTTCACATAAAATTATTTATAAAATCATCTTAATGAAATCTAGAATTATTTCTTTCATTCGTCAGAAATCTATTTTCCTCAAAACACATGATTTATTTCAATATGTTATGAAAGGTTTTTTTAATTATAAAAATATCTTAAAAATGTTTTTTTACATTTTGACTATTTCAATCGGTTTTGAAATTAAACCTCATATATCTTTAAAAATAACAAATTTTTGTATTTTAAATATATTGTGAATGAAATGATATTTTTAGCATGTATAAAATGATAAAAAATAATCTATCATGACTAGAAAATAATTAAAAACAAATTTTTATATGAATTTAAATTTATCTTTAAAAAAATATTATTTTTTTGAACATTTAATTGTAAAATGTAATTTAAAAATGTCATTATTATTTTCATAAGAAATGATTTTAAGAATATATTTATTGTATATATATTATTCAATGGTGAAGACACATTATTTTTCATACACTCCAATAGGTATATATTTTAATGAATATAATGACATTGCAATTGATGTTTTGTGTTTATTATTAGTAATTTTGAATGTATTTACATTTCATATTATAGATTAAAATTCAATGTGTATGTACATTAGGTTTGGCCTTATTCATATGAGGAATCCATTGGACATATAAATTGATTTCTAGGGACTACTATACCCCTCAATGCATCAGTTTTTCTCATGAGACAAAACTTTATTGGGATTTTCCAATGGTCATCTAATTTATGTAGATATCGTTACCGAATGTCTTGTTGGACTTATGTGCCATTTACAATGCCACTATGTAATGTTTTAGATGCTTGAAATTATTAATTTCATCGATATGAAATCATCTATTAATGATTCATGTTATAATCTAATTCGTTTGTATATACAAGGTTATATATCATTCTCTGGGGATTATTAATATTTAATAATTTCATCATAATGTATTCCTACCATATCTTTTTAACACTATTGAAAAAATTGAATGTGTTACTACTTTTGTCATGAAATAATTATAATTAATTATTTTTTTAATTGATTATGTTGTATGATTACAATTAATATTCTTATGCGTTCATCCATTTATATGTTTTATTTCCCTTATGATATGAGGATGTTTTTTGTGATTGATAGGAATGGATTTTCTATGAAGAATAATTTCATTCTGAATGAAAATCATTTTTTTATATTTGTAATTGTAGTAATACATTCATGTATGTATATTATTTACTAATATTAATAAAATACTCTTCCCTTAAGGATATTATTTCTTGTAAAATAATCCAATTTAATAGTTTAGAAACCATTACATGGTTAATGTGGTTCGACAACCATAGTTAGAATAAAAAATGTTTAATAGTAGGCCTCATACCTATATATTATTAAACATTTTTTAGGAAAAATAAAACTATTATTGAATATTAGTATAATTAAAAAATAACATCCTAAGGAATTTATATGGATGTGATACTGTAGTTTTACTATAAAATATTTCATTATCTTGGTACCACTTTTTGTCGAGGTTCTTGAAAATATATAACTAGGATGAAATCTTAGAAAAGAGTTCATCATCCCTGACCAGGTCACCATCAACAGAATGAAAATGGGAATAAATACACACCTATTTTTAAACGCCCATGGTATATTCAAAATCTAATTCAAATTTTCATTGTAATAAATTATAAAATATTTGAAAATAGTGATAAACTTAATGAATCCTAGATCATGATTGAGAGATTAGTTATTAATATATTATTCAGTTTATTTCAAATGTTTCAATCGTTATAGAACTATACATTTTTTCATAATAATAAGATATAATATAGAGTATTCCATAATTTATAAATGTTTTTTATTATAAGGAATGACATCCTTATCAATTATCGTAATCTGAAGTGTATAAATGATTATTTCAATGACGGAAATAAACCAATATATTGAAAGGTATATATATCGTAAAAATTCACATCATAAGAGGACACATTATAATATGAGTAAAATAATGAAAAAGTACACTATATGTATAATGGGATAGAAAAAAACAATAGAAGAAGAAAATTGTAGATAGAAAGAAGGATATTGGGAAGATTGGAAGAAATAATTTTACCATATTTGATAATTTAATAAAGAAAAACCCCAGTGAATTCTTATTAGGAATGTGAATATTATACATGTGTGGAGAGAAAAACCAAAATGTTTTTTATTTAAATTAAATTAATAATTTATCTAATTTTTAACTATTCAATTTATTGTTGATGAGGTTATATGAAAACTAATAACCAATGAATTAATAGAATATACCTCAAATATAGCTATTGGATTGTTATCATGACATTGCTATTACAATATATGAATTGTAATAATTAATTTTTTAAATAAATAATTACATTATTGTAGTTATTTATGAATTATATACTAAGAATTTTAATTCATAAATTTTTAATGGTTTTATTACATTACTTTTGCATTATTGATTTTAAAGCATATGATGAATGATATCAATGAACAATAAAAATAATTTTTTATGATGCTAAACATATTACAAAAAAGATGACTGGAGGAATGATAACCCTAAATGTGTTCTGGATTATTAGATAATTATATTGGGATATGTAGATGATTGATATGGATGATGTAAACTCGACAGTACCAACTACCTTTTAACTAATTATTTAGTTGATTATAATGTGGTTTATGTTGTAGTTGATGGAGTTAAAATTGAATTTGGATTTAAGGTACATATAAAACAATCTATATTTTATTAATGGAATAATGAAGAAGGAATGTTTTTAAAAATATATTTTGTAAAATCATATTATTTCAAGGATTTCGTAGAACACATTGTCAAGGTATTAATATGGATGATATGCGATGATCAAAAACTACTTTATGTTTTTTTGGGATTAATGAAAAATTCAAATTAAAAAACATAGTAACTATAACTCTAATTTTTTGGATCATAATATTTTGGAAGGGTTAGAAGGTTATACATTTATGAAATGTATTATGTTGAACAAAAAATGTGGTTTTATATATTAATTTATTAATTCCCAATATCAAAAATACAATATTCAAAAACATGTACTAACAATTTTTTAATAATTAAAAATAGAGACAGACAAAATAAAGTGTAAATAAAATATTTATATTATCATCTATGAAAGGTGACATTTATGTTATTCGGTTATAAAAAAATTAATTTTTAGTTGTTAATAAATTTGAGAAAGAAATGAATTATAAATTAACTAAAGCATAACCAATGGATTAAATTGTTCTTATGAAATAAACATTTATTAAAAAATAATTTTACTATTTATTAATAGATAATAGAAAAATCTCAACATTGGGAAATGGTCCATGGATCAAAAATGTTTTATTATTCCATTCATATATGATGAATCATATAGTAATTTAAATAAACACTAATTTATAGAATAATAATTAATTTTTAATCCATATAATATTTTTCATTTTTCATTATCTATTATCAAGTGGGTATATTGTTATCCCAACTCAAAAAGTGTTATTTTAGTAATTATTTTATCCAATGAAATACCTATTATTATAGAGATAAATATTCAATTGAAATGACACAATTTAATTGAGATTGGTATAATGTTACATTGAGGAATTATATAGTAAGTAATTTGTATTTTAAATCTTATGTGACAAGAAACACCTATCCTAAAAATCCATGATATTTATTTATTTAGAAATAATCTCATTAATTTCTTATAGAACACCCAACCATAAGTCTAAATTAACCATAACACTATATATAGTTATGACCAAGCCTTTTAGTATTCATTTATGAATTAAAATAATAACTAATGAAAATTATATTTCATACAAAGGTAAAAATAAATCATTTGTATGATATCAATAAAAAATAAAAAATAAAAAGTTAAAATTCAAATAAATATTTTATGAAAATCAGTATTTTTATCTAATTTCTATTTTATTCTCACTTGATAACATAATTTAAAATAATTAATTATGTTTTTAGAAAATTGATTGAAAATGTAAATTTAATTTTTTTAATTTATCATATTTAACATTTCTTAGGATTAATTCCATGGATTTTCATTACGGTATCATTTTTCAGTGAATTGAGAGAAAAATAGTAACTGAAAACCACTTTTTCATTTAGATTATTTATAATGTTAAATTATATTATTAATTTCATTTCATGTTAAAATTTTTCAATTGTATTTATGTTAGACCAATTTATGTCAATGTAATAATATTAATATTTGATTTTTGTATAATAATACTGTAATGTTTCAATCCTTTTCTCCGGAAGAACATCTTTCTCATCATGTGTAGGATATTAATGTTAATTTTTATTTTCCCACGTATTTGAATGTAATTAAGAAAATTCATTAAATATTTGGAATCATAATTAATAATATTATATAATATCTAAAAATTAACTTTTTACAATAATAAAATTTAAATATTTTTAAATTTATTTACAATGTTTAAGGGAAAAAGGATTTACCAAGGTGTGGGTGGGGATATACTAAAATGATAAGGGGAAAATGAAAAAAAAAAGAATGTACAAAACCTATTATTTAGCAATTTTTAGAAAATATAGAATCTAATTCCCTATAATAATCCAATTTGGACCCTATAACTTGTCAAAAACATGGGTACTCATTTTTATTTAAAAATTTACAATTGTGGCACTCACCTAACCATTAAAAAGAACACACATACACCCCAATTAATCACTCGAAAAATAGCTTTGGTATTATAAAATTTATTCAAAAATAAACTTCCCACATATATAACCTCATTAGAGAATCATTATATTTAATATAATTTCATCCATGAAATGTTTTGTGGTGTAATCCTAAGGGGGTTACCTGAAAAAGATTTACCATTTTTCAACAAGTTCATTAATTTTACTTATAAATCAACACGATCAAATTTTTATTGAAAAATTCTAATATTTAATATTAATTATATTACATAATATAATATTATTTTTGGTTAATGGAATTACATATAATTATCCACACATCCATAAAATCTTTTAGGAAATCATCATCCATGTGTATGGTGGACTTCCACCTTATGAGATGATGTCGTTGATTTTTCTGTTACCACCTCTCATGGATTAGAATGATGATCCATATAATGTATATTTTATATATTTAGATCATAATTAAACCTATATAGACATTATATACTTTAAAACATCGTAAAATTCCATTCCATCATGGACATGATAAGGATTCTCATGTGTACATTAGATAACCACCCCGAGAAGTGATATGATTTTTTTAAATGATGCTTTATATAAATGTAAATAGTGAAATATTTGAATACTATATAAGGTATAAAATAAAATCATAATGAAATTAATTACATATTAATCAATCTTAAAATATAACAGATAATCTTTTTTATTACCTTTTCACTCACATAACATATATAACGTTCTCCGTGTATATGTGGAATGTCGCATTCCCAAAGGGATGTTAATATATTTTATACACAAAAACACATGGATAGTTTATATTAATATATTTAAATAAATAATGTGTTATTTATGATATTAATATAATTATTTAATGACAATATATTTTTTCTTTTCCGAAATGAAGGTTGAAAAATAGAAACATTACAAAAAAGTATGTATCACCAACTATCTCCATGCTCATAAGAGACATGATTTTTCAAAAAAATATTTCATGACCAGTATTAATAATATAATTTCCGTATATATTATATAATTATATAATTATTATTGTACTTAATTATTTTAAATAATGACATATTATACCATAGTCATCCATCCAAAGTAATTTTTGAGACAAATTCCAAATAACATTGAAAAAACCACAATAAATATAGTTGATTAAGAAATACAATATAAAATATTATTAAGTTATTTTAAAGAAATAATAAACATAAAATATGTATTCATGAAGGAAAATATACGAAATAATTTCATTTTTCATGAAGAAAAAAACAGACAGGACAATTTAAACACATGGTTAGAGCTTTTTGTCTCAATTTTACTTCCCCGATACATATGAAATTTTCCTGAATTATTTACAATGATTGTTATATATAATTACCGTTATATGTTTTATATAATGAATCATTTTATTTTCATGGAATTATATTTTTAATTTAATGTCCTTTATTTTATTGGGCTTTCGATTCATGACCCAGGAGAGAGATAAGGATTTATTTAACAATGTCATTATTATTTGAGATTGTAATGGTTATGTCTCCATTATAGGAAATTATTTATATTACAGTCCAAAAATAAATATATATTCCTCACCTCTATCTATTCATGTCATTTTTGAATTAATATTACAATTTTTATATACTTTGATAAATAAAATGATTGGGAAATGGTTTATCAATGTTAGACATTATTTATCTCATCAGTTATAAATCCTTTTTATCCCAAACATTGTTTTTAATTTTTTTTTAAAAAATTATTTTAAAATTTTAAAAATTATTTAATAAATAAAATTTTTCCATAGTGAATATTTACATAAAATGTTTTATCAAAAATTCATGTCTTTTTTAAATTTATAACAATTTATATTTTGCTAAAAATGTAATTGGAGCCATTTTTAAAAAAAATCTATTAAATAAATAAAATTTTCTACCATAGAAAAAACTCAATGATATACGCCATCTATTACAATCATTATAAGTTATTTATCAGGAATGTGTTTAAAAATGTTTTTCAATCCGTTAGTTCAAAATTTTATTTTAAAAATGAAATGATATATATATTAAAGAATGTATCAATTAAATTTTCATGGAATTTATATTAGTTAATGAAAATATACCTATATTTTTCATGTAATAATCTATATATTTGTTTTGTTGAAACCATTTAATTTTTTATGGGTGATTAATGATTAATCATTATTGATTATGGAAAATATTTTCATTTGTATGATAAATTAAATATGAATATTTGGAAATATATATATCCATGTTCATATGAGGAATGAATTGGAATTAGTATATAATGGATGGGGACTACAGTTTCACATCTGTGAAGTGGAATGTTTCATGAGATAAACAAGATTTGGTTTCGGTAGATGAAACAACAATTTATATAAATATATATTCACACGGTACCGATAGTATTATATATCTTGGAACAATAAATTATGTTATAATATGTACTGGAAAAATTCCCCAATTTATTGTTTTAGAATTTTCACATTATGAATAACATAATTATAATTTTTTATTGATATTCCCCATTATTCTTTGATTTGTTAGAATATACATGGGTATTTTTCATGATCATGTGATTATATATATATAATTATTTGACAATTAGTTATTTGTCCTTTACTTTTCTCAGGTTATTTTTTAAATAGAATGTGTTATAACAATTTCCTATATATATTTAGTATGAAATATTTATTCTAATAATCCATTGTATTCATAACATTACCTGGAATCTGATATCAAAACATTATTGTGATTTATTTTCCCAAAAATATGATGAGATATTTTTTGTGTACATGAAGAGATATTATAAGAAGAATAATGGTGTTCTCAAAAAAAAATTTCATTTTCAATGATTTCAATTGTAATTAAATCTTCTTTTATGTATCATGTATATAAATAATAACATTCTATTTTTTACTTCAGGATTTTATTCCTTATAACTTATTCCAATGAAAAAATTTGAAATCTGATCTTGGTTACTAGGGTCAAGGACCATCAGTTCAAAACAACAAATTCTACATCATAATATGGAATTTGTTTTAAAAAATTTATTGGTCCAATATCAAGACAATTAAAACTATTAAAATAGTACAACATGATATAAAACATATGTATTATAATAATGATATATCATTTGATAAATACTGTTTTTCATCTAATATTTTTATGATCCACCTACTCTTGGTTCACATAGGATGAAATTGAAATTCATTTAATCTTCATAAGATATTATATGTGAGGTTGTATCATATGAATAGGTGAGAATAACAATCTAAATTATTGACACAAATAAATAATTTTATAATGAAATTTATCCCAAAAATAAAAATGAGATTTATTTAGAAGAAAATAAAAAAATCTTGATATTTTAATTTTTTAAAAACAAATATTAATGAATGGTGACATAATCAATTAAATCCTAGAATTATTCATAATTGAAAATCATTAATTGGGAATAGTTAAATCACTTCTTATGTATCATTAAATGTGATGAATCATATTTGATAGGTAATACTAGTTGGGACATTCTATGTTGATATTAAAACTATAACTCTTAATATTATTAATGACTAATAGTGGATTATGCTTAATGATTATTGTGGAATACCAACCATATTCTTCAGAACTTGCAAGGTAGGGAATCAAATGCTCTCGGACACAATAATGTGATACCTAACACAACCTAGAGAATAATGATAGAGTAACACACCGTATGTTTTATAGATGTTTACTACACATTATATAGATCTATCAAAAAATGGAACACTCATCCAATGCTCATGATGGATAGACCAATATATCCTCTTTGTGAAAGACTAAATTAAATAATATAAATTGATATGGAAACACAATTAAGGATCAAGGGATCAAACCTTCCATTGATGGGGAATATGGTGTGTCCCACTAATCCCATCCCTGTGTAAGAATTTGTTGGTGTAATACAGCTTGTTCCTACATAATTTTATCATTCACTCGTACACTCTCCATGAATGATCTCATTTAAATAATGGTATATACAAGGTCTGCATCTTAATGTTCAAATGGAATATGCACTGGTCACATTCTAATGAAATTTTTTTAATAAATCATTTCAACCATATTATGTATACGAAATGTCCAATTTTCTCTTCAACCACATTCTATGCCATTCAACATTACCTTGAAATAAATTATATATAAAAAATCATCAATTGTACCACCACTAAAACTAATTCCACAACTGATTCCACTATAAATCATAGATAGATTCTTGGATGGGTAATATCATCATCAATTGATGGATTTTTGAAATCCAATTGATCATAGAAATCCATTCATCTATATCCTAAATTGGACCCATGATCAGGCTCATGAATATATTATCACCGACATAATATATGAATATCCCTCATTCTTATGATGTCCTCATCTCCACTTTTACCATGAAATGAAATCCATGGAAATGATCAATTATGCAAATGTGCATTTTCAAAATGATATTTTCCATCGTTTTTTATAATTTTAAGGCTATAAAAAATAGACAATGAATGTCTATAGAATAGAAGAATGACACACATAATAAAAAAATTTGAGAAGTATACATTGGGAATTTTTTTGTACACTTGTAGTTTGATGATGGATAATTCAATGAATAAGGGATAAATTCAAGGACAAAAAATCATGAATATGTGAATAAATAATGTCCACCATTAATCAAAAAATGTTCATTGTATTTGTTATATATAATATATATTTCATTTTCAATATGTAGAAATCAATAACTTGTATTTAACATTAAAAAATTGAATTTTTACTGAGATTTGAATTGGCCTTTTTTATGTGTGATTTTACATTGTTTTATTTAAATAAAAAATAATTAGGTGGATGAAAACTATACAATTTGAATGAGATTTTACATTCCACATGTAATTCTTCTTTTACTATAACCCTTCATTGTGGTCCTCTCCTCAAATATATATAGTTAGGAATATAATGATAGTATATTGATATATAGTTTTTTAGATAGAGGACTATTGGGTTCAATTAATTTAATAGTTACAAAATATTTTAGTTTGTTTATTTTTATTCTATTTTAAATATAAATATTATTAAATAAATCTGTGGATGTACACAAACGTTTTTACATTTTTATTGTACAAAAAAATTTAATTATTTAATGTTGGAATTAGTTATCCACTAAGAAAAACAATTCTGAAGATACAAAATTATATAAAAAATCTACTCTGATTTGATATAATAAAAATTATTAATTTAATATATAGAAAAATGAATGTACTGGTTCCCTAGAATTTCATGCTGACTATTTGACAAACACTAAAACATATTTTTCGAAAAAATAAAATGTGTCCCATTTAAAAAATAAATTCATTAAATAAAAAACATTTGGGATTATTGCACCCAAAATAAGTAAAATCCTTCTCAAATTAATGGGCGTATTGAACACACATTTGGTTCTTCTTCTCTTCTGTTCACTTTATAAGAATTGTGTTCCTCCACTAAACAAGAACCAACAGAATCACATGAAAAAATTATATACTTATATCTATCGTCGAGTGTCTTCTTGTACACTGAGAAGAGGGATTCATCCATAATGTCCATCTAACTTATTCCCATAACATTCATTATATCATGAACATATCCTTTCATATATAAAATATGGAATACATAATTCCAACAATATAACTCAATGGGAAGGTCTATATAGTTGAATACTTCACCAAACATGTATAATATCAGAAATTGTATAATGAATATAAAATATAGAATTCTACCACAACAAAATCACATTATACCTAATGAAGGAGAAACATTCAGGAACACATTGTCTCCCTTAATGAGCTCCAATGGACTCATTTCTTAGTAATCCTTGTAAATATGATGGATTTTGGAAGTCATCGTAAACTATTCGATGATAATAACTTTCCACGTTATCATAATCACCAATACTAGGCCTATAATCAATGTATCCCCAAGCTCCATCTTGCATGGAGGTGATATAATTGGTCTTACGTACAAGGACTCATGTACATTCAATCATATGGTGGAGTGGTAGCTATTTATAAACACAATCTATTCCAACAGAATGTGATCTTCCTAGTTATATCCAAAAATAATAATGGATTCCTGATTCATGATCTGTAGTCCCAAAATGGTCATCTCTATATATTCAATAATATATATATTGAACAATAAGATAAACCATGACTAAATATCAACGTCTCCCTATAAAATTTTGAGATGTTACATGAGAATCATAACTGAATTGATCATCGATGAAACTCCATGAGGCCATACTATCACATAAAGAAGATAAATACCATCACCCCCAATGAACCCTTCTCTTGGATGGATATGTTGTTGGAAGGCATGGAGTATTGGTATACTAGTACAATTATAAAATCATGAAAACTATCAGATCGTAGGATTCCCATAAAGAAATAAATAGAGATATTATTACACTTCTACTCTGGACCATTGAGTTGTTGATCTAAACCAACAGGCTCGAGAATATATCCCTCTAAACATTATCCGTGACTTATTGAGAGATAATATCAATGAAACTTATCTTTATCAATTGTCAAAAAAATATTTTTTTGGTTCTCTTGGTATACTTCCACAACTCATAAATGGACAATATTGAGGGAATTTGTGAAACATTATTATCACCTTATCTCATAGAACATATAGAACAACTCATTTGACCTAAAAATGATTATCTGTTTCACATATTTAGAAAATTATTATACAACATCTCTAGTAGATATATAGGCATGAAATGTCTTGAAATTATTATCCAAATGTTTTTATTCCCTAACACACAAAATATTCATAGGGTTAAGAATATTTTAGGGACAACACTGATACATGTAAGTATAAATTTTTTATTTAATTGTTCTACCCATGTAGTCAATTGTATAGAGAACCATAAATACGTTACATCTTCCACAACAAAAAAATTAATCCTGGCCCAGATCCAAAGGGATATTAGATCAAAATATACTAAATAACATCTTATGAAAGCCTCATGATGGGGTCACTCAAAAATACAAACCATTGAAGCATAAAATAATTGTTGACCTTCTTCATATACACAAAATAAAACCCTATACTGGTCCAATAAATCAAATGTTTCATGGCCAAGAAGAAATTTGGCATGAATAGTTGATAATTTTATATTATCTGAATGCCAATCTATACGTAAAAAATATATTGGGTGGATCCCAAGGATTCACTATAATGATATTTATTATTTCTACTAATAATCCAATTTTTGTGGAATTACCATTCAACTAAAATTATAAAATTTTATATATATATATATACACTTTGATATCTTCCCATATTGTTATTGTTTCTCTTATTATTGCTAGAACAATCTTTATATTTTAATGCATTGTCCTCCTTAGTCAATGAGTAAAAATGATTTTCATACATGAAGACTACAACATATAGGTCCATGATGGAATGAATAATATAGTACATTTATATAATGAAATATAATTCAAAATTTGACATTCGAATGGGGTCACTAAGTAATAATTGTGACCATTGGAATTATATAATTGAAAATTTGGTATATATTACTCTCAATCAGGAGGATATTGGTAAACTAACTGATGATATATCATCATGAACCACATCTTACTAGTTGGGTAGTTAAAGATATTTCTGACTATTAGAAGTGAATATTTATTTGGTAGTCTACTAGTTTAGGTTATGATAATCCATATAATGCATCATACTCAAATAATCATTCTTGTTGAACAACACAACATATAAATAGAGGAACACATCATGTCATAAAATACCTTTATATCTACATATTCTATATGCATCATCACATATCACCTGTCTGTGAATAAATTATGATATGCCAACATAGATATGTTAGTTGTCCTTGGGTGAAATTATATAAATAATTTGTCCACTTGATTCATTTTTATGTATGAAAATTCATCAAGGAATGTATCCCCATACTACTCATCCAATATAATAAATTGAAAACATATACTGCCTTCCTCTTCATGAGTCATACTAGATATCTAATTAGAAATAAATAGGATCCTCTAATATAGAAACCCATCTAACTATACCAATACTTACATCATTTCCACAATAGAGAAAACCATACCATCCCATTAGACACATCACATATTGATAAAAAATAATCCATATTCACATTGTCTATAGAGTGATCTTCTATACATAGAATGATATCATAATGAAACATGATAGATACAATGATATATCAATTAAATCTAAATTAATAACGAAAAAATAAAATTTTCAAAAAGAAGTCCATGATATTTGAATCAACTGTAGTAGGAGGTTTAAATAAAAATGGTATGCCAAGGGATTTATTGGGATATGGATATATTGTTCTATGTTCATAAATAGGAATATGTGGATCACACTTTTCACTATCAATTATACAGCTATAATCGAAAATACTAATATTATACCACATATCATACCTAGATCCTTCATGTTATAAGTTCCCACTATTTCTAATTGTCCAAAACTCATAGCACTAGATTATTGTTCCTATATTCCACCACCAGTGGGTATTTCTGGACATACTATATCATATGGTTGGACACATCCCACTTATCTACCAACTCTTATTCTATTTCCATTTCAAGTTGGACATAAAAAATAAGGCCTATATCTCTAGCTTAACAGTCTATTATTTATATACCTATATATTTTACTATTGATCAAAATATATAACCACATTTCAATCCACCCATAAAACCAGAAACATCACCTCTCCCACTACTAATTAAAAGATAGTTAAGATACCATTGGGGATGACCAGATGCCTTAATAGTACAATTGAATGCTTATAAAATTCCTATATCATTGATTTTTGCATCATCTTCCAAATATAATTATCTCATATATAGTGATTTCACTATCATTACCAATAGTATGTAATGGAAAAAAATATACACTCTCATAGACCAAATCTCCCTTCGTTAACAAAGTGTATGGGTTAATGTAGTGTGATGTAAATAATGACAAAATGTCTTGGGTAATTACACACTAAATGGTGTATTAATTGACATACATATATTGAATTTTATCCACTGTGTACTATGGGAGGATAGTAAAGCCTATTCTATAAACTTGTACCAAAATTTTAGCCTTCCGAATCACTATTTGATTTTGAGATTCATTATTTCTACAAGGTTACTAGAAAAAACTCATCACATTTGATTCACATAATATATTTCTATGAATGATACATCTCATCACTCATGTGCATCATTATTCTCCACTACCACCATGATTGTTCATGGGTAAGGCTCGCCAATGGGATCAAAAATGTTATCATGTGAGTTTTGAAAAAAGATAAACACACCAAGTTCTTCGTAATGCTAGTACATTATTAGATGTGAATATGGATCATCCTAATAAATAAACAGTATGTAACAACATAACTCATTATTTTATCCCTTCCATTACTACTATTATTTAAATGTTATTGGAAAAATTTTCTTCTCAATGGTTGGGCACAATATCATTAACTAACCCAAAGGAATAGCTTCATATTTTGTTTCATGGACTGAATCCTCGTTAATACAAGCATCATTATACCAATCCTACTATATAATCTAATTTAGTGGTCACCAAGGAGACATATAATAGTCAACATGACCAATTATCTAAAATTATATATTTCTATTTGAAACATTAACAAAATGGAAGCCAACCCCGTTTTCTAAAATATGATTCTATAAGTTCTAATTAAACATTTAGATTATCTCTGTCTTATGGATTGGATTCATCACATGAAAAACTATCACTCGGTAACCTGTACTAGGATAAAAAATAAGGAAACATTATCGATTCTTCCCTTTCCCAAAATAATATCCACAAAATGAATAAATTATATTATTATATTATCCAAAACAAAAAACACATTGTGATGAATAATCATATGGGGTCCTACATTTCCAAAATTAATATGACAGTGAATCCTAAACACCACCACCAATAGACAAGGGGATCCAACTCGAGGTCAAATCATAATATCTCCAACATGTAAGGCCTTATAATAAAATACTAGAAAATAGAAACCCATATATATAAACCATTATAGTGTGGTAGTGAAAAGAAACTAATGTTTTAAATAAAAACATAATAAAATCCATCTTATGAGAATGAAAATGGATTCCCAAAAATAAAACATACTAATAAAATCCCAATTAAACTAGTAATAAGTGTCTAAATAGATACAAATAATGGGAAATCAGACTAGTTAATTGAAGGACCCCGGGACACCCTGAGAGGGGAGGGGTGAATCAGGGTGGCAACTTTTTCTTCTTAAAGTTGTGGATCTTGTTCCCACGTTGGCAGGAACTTCTTAAACCTGTATGAAGGATATGATCAGCAATTAAACATTCACAAGCAGAGAGATGACACAACAATTTTTACTTGGTTCACCACTAAGGGCTACGTCCAAGGAGCATACGCCGACAGATTGTCGGTCGTACCTAAATCCACTATGCTTCACTAGCCGCGGATGCAAAAGTTCGGGTACAGACACTCTGTCCCAGGCTCACTGCCTTTACATAAGGTTTAGGGATAGCTCACTGCTTCCCTCGGGTCACTCCCGTTGACTCCCCCTGGCTCACTACCGTTGGTGAAGTCTCACTCAGTTTATAGACGTGAAGGTCTCTTCAATAAATTTCCATTGAAGTCTTTGCCTCTGCTTAGCACGAGACTCTGCTTGCATCGAAGTCCGGAGGAGATGCACTAGAACGCACAGAACCACTGAACTGGATAACCAAAACGTGCAGACAAACCTTACTGAGAAATATGCGAGACATCAACCATTTGCGCGCAAAATCATCCTATTGCGCGCAACATTTTCTTTTGGCACGGAAAAATATTTCGCGCAAAAATCCCCTTTTTCGCGCAACTCCAAATATTTCACGCAAACTCCTTTACACGATCCTTTTTCGCGCATCAGACCTCGGATCATCTCTATGTCTTCCAACTGCCCGAATGAAGGGGGTCACCTCATATTTATAGGCGATTGAGACCACTGTGCGCAAAATCCCCTTCGGCGCAGAAAACCTCTCATCTGGCATGTAATCTTTCGCCCAGCTTAAGTATTTCGCGCACAACCCTTATTTTCCGCGCAACCCATGCCTTTTCCATTTTTCACCAAACTGATTTCGAAACACTATTTGCGCGAAAAACCTTGATCCCCTATTTCATGCATCCCGCTGTTTTTTTTCGCGCCTAACATAATAATTTCACGCAAGCCTCTTATATTTCGCGCACCACTTCCTTGTTCTGCGAACCTCCTTTTGCAGACAATCCATGTCTTCATTTTCCGATTTTGAGGCCCAAAAATTTGGCAAACACTGGGAAACAGCGCCACCTTCAATACTGTTGTCTGCTTGAACTGTATGATCACCTTGCTGGGACACATTCAGAACTTCCACTGAGGATTGACAACAAACACACACCATACACCAAATCATGCTTTGAAGAACCTGGTTCCAACAATCTCCCCCTTTGGGTTTGTTGGCAATCAGAATAAATTCAATAGATCTCCAACCATGAGCAAATCCAAAACGCAAGAATCAAATCAGCCAACACTCTAAGTCTACGTGAGCAATACTCGGTGTAGAAAACAAGAGAGGAAGCTTGAATTGGGTCTTAGTGTTTTGAAATTCTCCATGACGCCCGATGTTATCCTTATTAAACTTCTCATCACAATCTTTCACTTCCATCACAGAAGAATTTCTTGCCGTGAATTTCTTGTGCCTTGAATTTATTCCTTTCTCCCCCATTGACAATAAAACCAAAGACCGAAAAGTTTGTTCAACGTTCAGCTCAATCCATACTCCCCCTGGATAGTATCTCCCCCATAAACCTGCATCACAGCCATAAGCAGATAAAAACAGTTAAAACAAACGGGGAGAGGGGAGTTTCGAAACCTCCTTATGCAGCAGGAGGTGGTTGAACACCTAGGTTCAACCGATGCTTTTCAAACACAGCTGCTGACAGTGGATTTGTCAGGATATCAGCTACCTGCTTGTCAGTTCCCACATGGTCCAGTCTAATCACCCCTTGTTCAACCTTTTCTTTGATGAAATGATACCGTATTTCAATATGTTTTGTACGAGAATGCTGAACCGGATTTTTCGTGAGATCAATTGCGCTTTTGTTATCACAGTAGATCACCATTGGCTGCTTTACCTCATCACCAATATCTGTTAATTGTTTTTTCATCCAGAGTAGTTGAGTGCATGACTTTGTGGCAGATATATACTCAGCTTCAGCAGTACTAAGAGAAGTACTTTCTTGTTTCTTGCTCAACCAGCCAACACAATTATTTCCGATAAAGAATGCTCCACCACTGGTGGACTTTCTGTCCACAACATCGCCATCCCAGTCAGCATCAGAAAATGCGGATAATTCACTATCCCTTCCTACAGCAAAGTATAATCCATACTTGTAAGTACCTTAAATATACCTCATGATTCTTTTCACTGATGTCATGTGTTCCTCTTTTGGATTACTCTGAATGCGGGCAGAAAGACATGTGGCAAAGACAATATTTGGCCGTGTCGCTGTCAGGTACAATAGGCTCCCAACAATTCTCCTGTACAGGGTGGGATCTACAGATTTCCCATCCTCATGCTTCCCAAGTTTGGTTCCAACTGTAATCGGAGTTGACATTGGTTTGGAGTCTTGCATGTTAAACTTCTTCAGCAGCTCTCTTGCATAATTTTTTTGAGAGATAAAAGTGTAGTCTTTCCTCTGAGTCACTTGCAGTCCCAAGAAATATGTGAGCTCCCCAATCATTGACATTTCAAATTCTGATTTCATATGATTGGAAAATTCATCCACTGATTTCTGTTTACTGCCACCAAATATAATGTCATCGACGTAAACAAGAACCATGAACTGATCTTTTGGAGAATTCTTCACATAGAGATTGTGATCAACTCCTCCTCTTTTGAATTCCAGCTTTTTGAGATACGAATCTAGTCTAGAATACCATGCCCTTGGTGCCTGTTTTAATCCATAAAGTGCTTTCTTTAGCTTGCAGACCTTTGATTCATCAGCACCAAGAAGAAAACCCACTGGTTGTTCAATGTAGACTTCTTCTTCGAGTACACCATTTAAGAATGCTGTCTTGACATCCATTTGATATACTTTATATCCTCTTTGGAGAGCCATGGAAAGGAATAGCCTGATTGACTCCAATCTAGCCACTGGAGCAAAGATTTCTTCAACATCAACACCTTCAATCTGAGAATACCCTTTACATACCAGTCGAGCCTTGTTTCTGATAAAATTGCCATGCTCATCAAACTTGTTCTTGAAAATCCATTTGGTGCCAATCACACTGTGACCTTTGGGTCTCTGGACCAAATCCAACGTCTGATTTTTGTCAATCTGATCTAACTCTTCATTCATGGCTTTCACCCAGGATTCATCCATTGCAGCTTCTTCAAATGAGGGTGGCTCTACAACTGATAGAAATGCAGAAGGTGTGTTATTTCTCATCCTCCTTGTTTGAGTGGGTGCATTCATGTCCCCAATTATGTTGGATGGATCAATCTCAGCTCTTCGGTTTCTCCTGAGAGATTCAGTAGCATTCTTTTCAGCTATAGGTTCTTCTTCTGATTCTTCTTCTGAGTCAACATCATGAAGTGACTGCTGAGAGTTTTGAACAACTTCCTCTATCTCTGTGTTTGTGTTTTCTTCACGTTCACTTTCTTCCTGATTGTCCATCACATCCGCATATGGCATCCTTGAAGCATTTGTGGTTTTCTCTTCAATTATCTTAACATCACTGCTTACCACAATCTTCCCCAAGCGTTTATTGAAACACTTGTAAGCTTTACTGTTCATTGGATACCCAAGAAAAATTCCTTCATCAGCATTGTCACCATACCTTCCTTGGTTTCCTTCTTTATTCCGGATGAAACATTTGCTTCCAAAAACCCGAACGTATTTCAAGGAAGGCTTCCTTTCATGCCATAATTCGTACGGTGTCTTCATTTCGCCCATGTAGAGCCCTGTTCGATTCTGAATGTGAACTGAAGCTTCAATAGCCTCCTTCGAGTAATGGCGAGAGATACCACTCTCAATCAACATAGTCCTGGCCATATTGTTGACCTGTCGATTTCGACGCTCAACAACTCCATTTTGTTGTGGAGTTCTCACAGCAGCTACCTCATGCTGTATTCCATGTTTCTCTAGATAGTTTTCAAACTCAATGGATGTGTATTCCCCTCCATTGTCCGATCGTAGGACTTTTATTGACCGTCCAGTGTCATTCTCGGAAATTCGGCGATAAGTTTTCATGCAATCAAGTACTTGTCGCTTCCTGTGAATCACCATTTCACAAGCCATTCTACTATAATCATCAATGAAAAGGACGAAGTACCTCTCTCCATAGGTTCCAGCAACATTTATTGGGCCACATACATCAGTGTGAATGAGATCAAGAAGATGTGATGCCCTTTTCTTCTTTGGACGATACGAATTACAGACCAGCTTCCCACGAATACATGCATCACAAGATTTTTCCCGTTCGCATTTTAGAATGGGAATATCCATGACTATCTTCAGCTTAGATATCTTTTCCATGTCTTGTTGGTTAATGTGCCCCATCCTTCGATGCCATAAATTGTTTTCTTCGTCAACAGACAAGTAACAAGAGTTCACTTTGCTGTCAACCTGATATAAGTTTCCATCTGTTCTACAACCATTCATAAGAGAATTCCCTGTTTTTCCTTTTATAGTGCAGCCTTTCTGATTGAAGGTTACTATGAGCCCTGAGTCACAGAGTTGACTTACACTGAGGAGATTATGGCGTAGACCGTCCACATAAAGAACTTCAGTCATTTTCAGCTCTCTGTTGGCGAGAGCAGTATTCCCACTGCCTTTAATCTTCAAAGCGCCATCGTTACCAAACCGTACTGTTCCATCAACCTTCTTTTCAATGTTCTTCAGAAGGCCAGCATTTCCTGTCATATGGGAAGAACATCCACTATCAAGAATCCAGGTGCTGCTACTCTTTGTAGCTTTGAGGGCTACTTCCGCAAGATTGGATTTCTCGATTTTCTTCTTTTCTTTCCATGAGATATTAGATTGAGCATAAGACACTGATGGCCTTTTAAAACTTTCTTCCACATAATCTGAGTCTTCATACCCATAATCTTCTTCCAGAAGAGAAAAACTATTTGTGAGAACAACATCATCAGGAGGATGAACCCTGTCCTGTCTTTGGGTGTTGTATGAATTTCTCTTGTCATACCGCTGCCTGCAAAACATAGCTTTATGGCCAAAGTTAGAACAATTAAAAGAGTAACCATAGAAGATATTTATTCTATAAGATGGAGGATATGAAATTGGTCTCCTTTGTTGATTTCCCAGATCTTCTCCATTAAAGTAACTCCTTGCCTCTTCGCAATATGACATAGTATGGCCCAGATAGCCACAGAATTGACACTTCATGTGAGGGAATGCCTTCACACCTGAATTTCTCCTCATACCTTCATCCCAGTGAGAGTAGTTGAACTGCCTATCATTTCTAAATGTTTGATGGTAATTGTTAGTTATCCTTCTAGTTTGGATTGAGGGTTCTTTTTTCAGCACTTCAGACAATGTTTCAACATGTTCAACCTTCGTTTTGTCTTTCTTTTGAATTTCTTTATTTCCAGCAGTTGATGTCTCAGCTTCACATCCAATTCCACGCTTTCCCATGCAGGCGGGTCTTTGAACGCTCAAGATTTTTTCAACTCCATCAGAACCACATTTGGCTCTTGCCAATAATTCAGCATCTGAGAATCTTCTAGGTTGTATTTTCTTCCTTGATTCTTTTGAAAAAGATTCGGTTTCATGTTTACTCCTAAGAGTAACAATTTCCTCCTCAAGACCCTCAGTAGTCTTGGACTTTTCTTCCAGTCTTGAGGTGAGGTCATTGATGACCTTTCCCTGCTCTTCAATTCTTATCTTAAGATCCAATACATCATCATTTCTTTCAATGATTTTAGACTGAACTTTCACAAACTCTTCCAGACGTTCAATTTCAGATTCAAGTTCATCAACATATTCTAATGACTCTTTGACCATTTCCTTCCACTTATTACATTTCTTACATTTACTCTCAATATTGGAGAAAGCATCCTTAATTTGAACCTTTGGATTATCAAGGGCAGTACTCGGATTATCTATGCCTTTATTGATTGAAGAATCTGATATTTCAGTGGTAGCCATCATGGAATTATGTTTTTCGGTTTTAAATTCTGGTTCTTCTTCCTCACAGAATTCAATATCATCATCTTCTTCCTCACAGACAAAGCTCTTCCTCTGCATTTTCTTTCCAGATTTGAAATCACCCTTTTTGAAAAACCTTTTCCGAGGCTTTTCAATGTCTTCAGCTTCGCTCTCATCATTATCCAACTTTCTTTGGCACTGAGAGGCAATGTGCCCAACTCTTCCACAATGGAAACATGCAAGAGGTAACTTACCTCTAAATTTACCTTTACCCTTTTTCAGCTTCTTCACGATGAGGGAAAGAATTTATTTTTCTTCGTCATCATCACCACTACTATATTCTGAAATTTTCAGTTTGTCCATGGCTTTGAATGCCATTTCATTGCTCACGCGAGTCGTGGCATCTTCAGGTTTGACTCTCATCTCATAAGCCACTAAACTATCTAACAAATCATCCAGAGAAAGTTTGGATAGATCTCTTTATTCGAGGGCTGACACCTTTGCATTGTACATGGGAGGAAGTCTTCTCAATATTTTCTTAACAATATCAATGTCTTTGATTTCTTCTCCAAGACCTCGAATTGCTCCCACTACTTCAGTAATTCGATTAAAAAATGAATCTGAATTTTAATTGGGATGCATCTTTAGGTCGTCAAACCTGTTATGTAAAACCTGAAGTTTTTCCTCCTTTACCTTGCTATCTCCTTCATAAATGTTTTCAAGTTTATCCCACATAGACTTTGCTGAAGTGCAACTCATCACCTTTAGATATATCTGATCAGAAACAGCTGCAGTGAGTGCATTTTGAGCTTTAGCATCTGCATCAAGAATTTTCCTGTCTGTGTCAGTCATAGCCAGTCCTGTTTGATCAGTGACTTGTATTCCTTGCACAATAGAAAACAAAACATCCATTCCAAGAGATCTTAGTTGAGATCACATCCTATTCTTCCAGATCTGAAAATTATTTCCATCAAATAGAGGGACTCCCCTCACATTGGCTGCATTCTCCATGGCGACAAAGGACAGATTAAAGACCAGCAACCTCCCTCTGATATCACTTGAAGGACCCCGGGACACCCTGAGAGGGGAGGGGTGAAATAGGGTGGCAACTTTTTCTTCTTAAAGTTGTGGATCTTGTTCCCACGTTGGCAGGAACTTCTTAAACCTGTATGAAGGATATGATCAGCAATTAAACATTCACAAGCAGAGAGATGACACAACAATTTTTACTTGGTTCACCACTAAGGGCTACGTCCAAGGAGCATACGCCGACAGATTTTCGGTCGTACCTAAATCCACTATGCTTCACTAGCTGCGGATGCAAAAGTTCGGGTACAGACACTCTGTCCCAGGTTCACTGCCTTTACATAAGGTTTAGGGATAGCTCACTGCTTCCCTCGGGTCACTCCCGTTGACTCCCCCTGGCTCACTGCCGTTGGTGAAGTCTCACTCAGTTTATAGACGTGAAGGTCTCTTCAATAAATTTGCATTGAAGTCTTTGCCTCTGCTCAGCACGAGACTCTGCTTGCATCGAAGTCCGGAAGAGATACACTAGAACGCACAGAACCACTGAACTGGATAACCAAAATGTGCAGACAAACCTTACTGAGAAATATGCGAGACATCAACCATTTGCGCGCAAAATCATCCTATTGCGCGCAACATTTTCTTTTGGCGCGGAAAAATCTTTCGCGCAAAAATACCCTTTTTCGCGCAACTCCAAATATTTCACGCAAACTCCTTTACGCGATCCTTTTTCGTGCATCAGACCTCGGATCTTCTCTATGTCTTCCAACTTCCCGAATGAAGGGGGTCACCTCATATTTATAGGCGACTGAGACCACTACGCGCAAAATCCCCTTCGGCGCGGAAAACCTCTCATCTGGCGCGTAATCGTTCGCCCAGCTTAAGTATTTCGCGCACAACCCTTATTTTCCGTGCAACCCATGCCTTTTCCATTTCTCACCAAACTGATTTCGAAACACTATTTGCGCGAAAAACCTTGATCCCCTATTTCGCGCATCCCGCTGTTTTTTTTCGCGCCTAACATAAGAATTTCGCGCAAGCCTTTTATATTTCGCGCACCACTTCCTTGTTCTGCGAACCTCCTTTTGCCGACAATCCATGTCTTCATTTTCCGATTTTGAGGCCCAAAAATTTGGCACACCATGGGAAACAGCGCCACCTTCAATACTGTTGTCTGCTTGAACTGTATGATCACCTTGCTGGAACACATTCAGAACTTCCACTGAGGATTGACAACAAACACAAACCATACACCAAATCATGCTTTGAAGAACCTGGTTCCAACATTAATATTATGAGATAATTTTCTGTCCTATCTTTCCCAACAATGATACACCTTATCTTAGTCCTCTTATTATTCAATAGAAGAATTATTTTCTAATAAACACCCTAAATAAGGATGAAAAAGCTTCATATAGAGTGTATAACATACCAAAAAACACGAAATGATGTCACCAAATAAGAAATTATTTATATTATTTGAAAAAACAAAAATAATAATTAATTAAAATGGGGAAAAAATAATAAGTTTTCTTAGATTGGAATCATCTCTCAATATATGGATATATTATCAATTCAATATTTCGATTTATATCAATGCCCAAAGGACATGTTCATAGAAAGAAACCCAAAACTTGGGTATCAATAACACTAATAGGACACATTTGAGAGGGTGCACTAATTAGAAAATTTCAAATTGGTAGATTCCATAGAACACAAATGATGTCATTACATAGGTTTGGGATCATGATCAAGGACATTGGAGGATAGCCAAATCTACATAGGGAAACCCATTATGTAGGGGATCACACATCATAGAGGTAATAAATTGTGTACTAGAACCATATTAGTGAATAATTATTTCTGATAACCCCTCATGACACAGTAATAGTAAACTAATTAAATACAATACTAACCTATTGAGGGGATCACTCATCCTATTCGCTAGATTGGATAATGAATTGTACAATATTAGTGACGGACTACTGGTAAGACCCTTTTTAGATTCTGAAAATAGTATGAGGTGATCAGTGGATATAAACTATAATGGATGATGTTAATGGAGTATACAAGAGTCCAAAAATTTCTCTTACTATTTATATTCATGTTCATGTATCTATCATTGTATTACATGTAACTCCTATGTACTTTATCAATTCTAATGTATAGAGGATGTCAGTACTCTCACATACCGATGGATATACACATGTTATATTGATAAATGATCTCACCGCATGTGGATCAATCACAACCATATCTGATATTTAATTCTAGGCATAAACCATATACACAAATGTAGGGGGTCTACACAGAATGTGGTCTTCTAAACGAAATGCTATGTAGATCAAGATTTCATTGAATTTAAAAATATCACGCATAACTCCTTCCACACAATTATAATAGATGACTCCAATAAACAAATATCGATGTTATAAAAAAATGTTACCTTTATCATTCATTGTATTCTGTATACAAAATTGCAAAGGAAAACGGAGCCCCACCCACTCGAGGTTACAACATCCATTAGAACATGTAAACAACATCAAAAACATCATTATCAGATCTCTATCATCAAACCAAAATCTACAATGTGACATCGGTCAATAAAATAAACACTAAATAGTGGACTTTTGTGAAAAAAGTCATTGAAAAATCACTTATTCCATAGTTTAGTTTAATCATAGGGCAATAAAAAATCAAATAATTAACATAAAGTTATTGGAGTTAGAATATTAAGAAACTAAATAGTATAAATATTAAATTATCCATTGCATGATTTGGTTATCATTCATTTAGGGATAGTTAAAAAATTGTGGGTGGAATTAATAGATAAATGATTTATGAATATGGGAGTTAAAAAATAGTAAACCATAAATTATGATATTATGTGAATAATATTTTTATTAAAAAAAAGATCAGAAATCCCAATATATAAATCGATAACTATGATAAAACTGAAAACAATAAAAATTCTACAATGAAATTAGATCAATAACTAATAAAAAATACTCTGAACCACTAAAATTAGTTATCCATGAAGTCAAAAGATTATGAAAATCTCTTTACTATTCCAACAATCAACCCATTAATCATTCATCATCCCCTAATGCACTCCACCATAATCATATCCTCCAATATATAATGATATGAATCTTGTACTTATATTTAGATATATAAACAAATAACTATACTAATCAAAGATAATTTTTTTGAAATATATTATTTAAATAAATTATTTCTAATTTTTTTTTCATGTGATAGCACATAAATAAATCATTCAATGTAATGATTATTTATGTCATAGGAATGGAAAAATCCCATGTTCATGATTTAATATAGTTACTGTCTTTTTAAATGGATCCTTTCATGCCATTAAAAATAATTTGTAAAAAACATGATTTACATGCACACTATATTCAATAAATAATGAACAAGAATTAAATTAACTAAAAATATAGTTTCATATTACATTAAAATTAAAAGATTTAATTGAGAAATATCTCTCAACAATTGGAATTAATAATGAGCCTCAAAAACCTTTTCATTAAAAGATATCTTAATAAATGTATCAGCCTATAAAAAAATATTCCAAGTTGTAATCAATAACTATATGTCAAACATGTGGGCACACATTTTCAAACATAATTCCATCAATTTCAGGACAAACTCAGTGAAGAAAGATTTATTTATTTTCATGTTAGTGAAAACCATTTATATTTATCCAATTTGATAATGGATGTATGTATTTAATGAATGGAATAAAAAATATATCTTAATTAATTACTATAAAATTTAAAATATTTCATTATGAACTTATTTGATCTACAATAGATAATGAGATCACATTGCACCGTAACATAACAAAGTATTGATCTAGAAGAATCATTAAATTCAATATAACTCTGACCTAGTTTTGGAAAGATAATAATATGTGTCAATGTTATGCATTAATTTCTTCCCTAAAAGGATTTGGGATAATCATCATAAATAATAGAATATATTTCCATGATATATTAGACATAATAGGTGCGAGTATTGAAAAAATAGTTATATCTAATAGATAATACTCAGATTATAGGAGAAAACTATTGATCCCATGTAAATTAATTTTTGGATGATAATATATTACTAAATTGATCTTCTTAGCGACAATACATTTTCATTTTTAAAAAATTAGACACTCCACAATACCAAATTCTTATAATGAGAAATTGCCTTTAGAAAATTTATCTTAAAATTAGTGGTCACACATTTTAATCATTTCAAATTATATGTGGTCCTTGTGGTCCTTCATAAAAAATGATAAAATAAAAAAACTATAAAAAATACCATGTTATAAAAATAATGATATTTGGGGGAGATATAGATCATCATTTCCTTGAAAATTTTAGTTTTATTATTTAGATATAAGAGAATTACAATGTACATGTAATGGTTGTATCGACTAATAAATTATAACATTGTAATGTACCCTTTATTGTATTTGAATATATGTTATAACCATACTATATAAATCATATAGAAACACTAGAATCCATGATATTATTCAAATAGATTGATTATTGGAGTAATATAATAGTTCTTATTGATTGTTTCATGATTCAATTTATGATAGTCAACAAATTATCTAAGGGATCCATCTATAATATTTTTTAAATGTTATTGATAATCCCAAGATGATGTAATAGTTATAATGAATCCCTATTTCTCTAAATCATTTATGTAGACAATTATATCACCCATCAAACATTATTCGGGAAACTACTGAAATATATATAAATAAAATGAATAATTTTGAATAACATCAACTACTACTCCTCAAAAAAATATTGAAGCATCATAGACTCTACTGCCTATCAAATACCAATCCTATAATATAAGATACACTTGAATTCATCATTAATACGATCTACTCTATAAATATGAAATATTACCCTATATTTACTATTCGAAAATATAATCCATATATACTCTAATGTTCATTTTTATGTTTTGGGTATACATAAACAATAAGAAAAACCTGAGAGACCCAAACCATAGTGACCTAAAACATGAATCACTATTGACCAATTTTTATAGAAAACTAGGAAGGGAACATTAAATACAATAAAAATGTTTTGATAAATTTTATTAGTAAACGTATAATTGATTCATAGGAATATAATTAGAGAAATATATTTTCCTCCTAGAATCAATATTATATTTTAAATTCAATCCTATTAAAATATCAAATTTTTTAAACGTGTACAATCACATGAATGAGGTAGGTCCTCTCAGGGATTGGGAGTTAAGTGTCATCCATGAACATACTATTTCATGTTTTCCTTCATTTTATCACTCCAAAATTTCCCAAGGATTTGTTGGTTTCATTGATACTAAATTTCCTATTAACATGAACAAACAACCAATAAGACAATGTGAATTATGCATTCAATATAATTTATTTTTTTATGGAAACCCACATAAAATAATTTCAATAACATTGATGGAATCAACCACAACCTTTTCATTAAGAACCCATCATTGAGTAAATATAATTTAATGTTTCAATGTGTTGTTTTTTAATAATTATTTTACAATATAATTTGTAAAACTAATATTCTTTTTATATTAAAAAAGTTAAAAATAAGGCAAACCACTAACCAAAAAAAATTAAATGCAACAAAAAAATATTGTGGTTAGTGGGGATGCTCCATTTTCAACCATCCAATAATGAATAACATGATTTATTTATTGACACATTCCCTAACAAAAGAAAACAATAAATATAATTTCGAATATGTTTCCATTCATGGAATAATATTACATTCTTAAATTTTAAGGGAAAAATGAAAATACATTTTATTTATGAGATCCAACAATTTATGGATTTACTAGAGTGTATTCATGAAGTGGAATGTAAAAAAATGTACCCTAGATTAACATTATAATTTGAGAGGATGAAAAAGGGGGAAATTATAAATACAATGATATTTGAAATTATAATAATGGATTCAATTACATATATCCATGGTGTCACAATGAGAATAAATTTTATTATCTTTGAGATGAATCTTACACTGATATTTTAGTATCCAATGTATCGAAATATCAAAAACATGTTCATTTTGTGAATGAGATATCACATAGTTAACAATATCATATTAAAAAATGATGATTCATCCTTGATAAAAGACAATTTCCTAAATAAAATTCATTTAAACTACAAAAAATAGTTCCTATCATGTATAGTGATTAAGGGTTTAATGTAGTTCAATTAAGTAGATTCTATATTCCATATTGTTTAATTTTCCAAAATCCTATGATATATCTACTCAAAAACATTAATAATATTATCACATATATATTAAAATGATATATCATAAACCTAGGGGTGAAAAAAAATTTAAATTTAGTTTACTAAAACCCAGATTAAATGTACTATACTTTTTTATGTCCCATTATAGATGTTTGAATCGTAAGGGCGATCTTATAGTCCACTAACACTATAGTTTTCTGCATCTTATTATCCTAATTATCACTTAGAATATGAAATTTTTATCATAATTATTAAACCCCCAACACTTTTTGAAATAAATATTCTATTTTTATTTGTTTCTATATTATTACACATCATTTTATTGACTATAAAATAATAGAATTTTTAGATTCCATTATTGTTTCACAAATCATATTAATTTTTAAAAAACCTATAACCTAATGAATAAAAATATTTCAATAAATTACTATCTGATATAAAATATATAAAAAGGATATTCCTAATAAAAATATTTATTTTCTATTTATACATATTTATGACCCAAAACATGAGTTTCATCGGGCAAAGACATCCCTTAAAATGAGTTATGGATCACATAATTTTCCATAGTTAAACTCATAAAAAATCCAATTGATATGAATCAAATCCAATATTATCCATAATATCACAATATCTAATAATACTTCATCACAACATTCCTTCTTTTTGAAATGTGTAGTAATATTCCTTTGGGACCCTTTAGAAAAAATATAGTCTCTTCCCACAATGTAATGATCTTACATTTGGATATATGTATAACATTTATTCATTTATTTACTATAAATCATATAAATTGTAATAACTTTTTTATGAAACATATCTTCTACATATTATTCAACAAGACATCATAAAAGGACTTCATCATAAAAATATTAAATCTAACACTATATTTTATACAATCCTTTTGATGTATCTATAGGTCATATAGAATGAAAAAAAAATTTATAGGAAAATACCACATGGTAATGATGTGTTTCACAAAATACAAGGTATTCTGGAAATTAATATCATATAATAATAATTATGTATAATTTAACATATGATTTAAATTAGATTGTGGACGAAAATATATAATGGAATTTTTTTAGTTCCCATTGACATTTAATGAATTTAACAGTAACTTCTGATAAATCTATTATCATTATCAAGTATAAATAAAAATAGAATATCATGAAATAATATTATCTCTTTAATATAATCAGTTCAGACATTATACAATTAAATGAAAAGATGAATTGGTTGAAAATTCATCAAATTTAGTCATATTATCAACATTAACACATAAAAAATTATTAGGTAAATAATTATTTTTTAATATAACCTAGAAACCCATGGATATATTTTCATATTTACATTAAATCAATATAGACTGCTGAAAAATATACTTGAATAAATTTAGTTACACATTTAACTATTGTAAGTACAAATATTATATTATAAAATGATAATGGAATATGGGTTTTGGATCACACATGGTGTTGATGATTGGGTACATGGATTGTGACAGGACACGGATTTTCCTCATAAAATTGTATTCAATCTCCCTTATAGGTTGTTTCCATCCCTTGTTTCGATCATACGTAACCTAATTAACACAAGATGATCACAATGGAACCCTGGGATACGAATATACAATATGATGTCCTTTTTCCCATCTATAGGTCTTTACTCCTGAAGGAACAATCCGAAAAGATAAAAGCTGTTAAAGTTCATGTAAATGAGGGTATGTTCAGTGATAGTTATAATCTTTTCTACTTATTTTATGCATTTTCATATTATTTATTTTTTTGTGGATAACCCATTGATTTTTGTTAACCTATTGTATTTATTTAGAACTATTTTAGATTCTTTGAATTCATATGTATTCTAATTGGAATGTAATTTATTCATATTTTATTCTTAATTGAGGTGATCAAGTGACATGTATAGGGTTTGGGATCAATTTTCATTAATATGGGATTGATTACCACCCCAAATTAGACATATACTTTATCAATATCTCCATCAAGGACACCAATGTTTAGGGATGTATTTGAATGTTATTTCTAAATTGGATTATATAGCACCCCCCTATATGGGTCGATTATTCTACATGTGTGGGAATTCCAATATAATTCCAAAAAATATAGTGTTGGATAATTATTGACATTATTCTAGTGTATAAGTTGAAATTGGTCCGTATTTTGAATTAATTGATCTAGTTCGTCATTCGGGATTTTATGATGATATCGATTTTCAATTTAAATATGAATAATTTATTTCATTCAACATTTATTATCAATTGGTAGGACACCTAAATGAACATTGTTTTTGGAATGATACTTGTATATTTTGTTATTACAAGGGTCATAACTACATTTTATGCACATAGATGAAAAAATATAAATTCACAGAAGGATCATCTAACTCCCTTGATGAACAAATGGTAAATAGCATTATTACTAGATATTTGAATGTTGTATAATATCAAGTGGCCATAAAATATAATAGTGATATTGTTTTTGTTGCTGTATTGGAGAAGTACATCATATAGTATGTTTAAGATCCCAACATTTATATATATTCATGAGGAATTATTTGAATTTTTATTTTTTAGTATTTTTAGTGTAATTTATTTGTGTTATAACTAGGTCATACATGGGTGAAATATCATGAATTTTGGAAGAAAAAAATTGGAGTGTACTAGTGGAGCATAGTTTATCCAAAATTTGTGTGCATCCCAATTAACCATGAAAACCTTGGTAGAAGGGAACCTCACTGATAGCTCATGGTTTTCAAAACCATTTACCCTTTTTGGGGAGACCATAAAACACCCCTAGGTGAGATTCATTTTAATGGAGCATGATCAGGGAAACCATGCACCACTATACATGAACTATTCATGATGTTAATTACCACACCAATTTAAGATTTAGAAATACATAAGCGTCTCTATTAACCCCAAAAGGCCTCCACTTGTCCCCTAATTGTTCCTCGTGATTATAGAGGCTCCTAAGAAATTCCCTTGTTCTCTTAAACTCCATTCATAGGGAATTGAAGGGTGGATTGATAATCTACACCTCATGGCTATGTGGGTTCTTCTGGTTCAGACCTATCTCCCTCTTTCATTCCTCTTCCCATGTAGAAAAGGGTTATCATCGTCTATTTTATTAGATCAAGATTCATATTTTGGAGAACTGGATACATTCTTGTTCGATCAAGATTATGAATTTTGATATATTTTTTCACTTAATCACGGATTTAGTATTCGGATCTATATCGATTTCTTCACCGCATTCATGATTGAACAACTTCAAATTAGGATTTTCCATTGGCAAGCATTCATCATCATTGTTCTTGAGGAAGGAGGAATATAATTAAAATCCCAAAGACATAATTAAAATTAAGTGACCTTAATTACATAATGTCTATTATATCTTTAACAATTCTTTTCTAGATCAAAATAATGAATTTGGGGAATTAATTAATTAATGGAAATCCTCAAATTGGGGAAATTATGATTTTAGATTATAAATTATCAATTATAGATTTAATTATAATAGAATTTCAATTGTAAATAATGTATAATAACATATTTAGTTTATTTATTGTAATATTTAACTGTTTCAGCGATATAAATGAGTTAAGGATTTAATTAGTGAAAATAAATGGGTTATGATTGAATAATTATTCTATGAATTAATTAATGGGTATTGGATTGTGTGAGATGGAATAATTAATTGATGAATTAATAATTGAGACTTTTTTATTGTGGATTTTATTGAATAATTTTGAACATAAAAAATTTCTGTAACATGATTATTTAATTATTTAATTAAATAAATGGATTATTTATTTGATTATTTAAATAATGGAAATTATGGGATTATTTAATAGTTTAATTAAATTAATAGATTACTTTACCGAATAATTAATTAAATAATGTTCTGTGATTATAAAAATATTTAATTAAATAAATGAATTAATTAATTAACACATTATATAAAGAGAGTTACAAGTTTAATTAATTTGGTGAGTTAAAAGAATAGATTTATTAATTGGTGAATTAATTATACAAGTTTATGTGATTATTCAATTTATTAATTAAATAAATAGATAAAAATATTGATAAATTAATTTGTGGGTGATTTGTGATTATTTAATTGTTAAATTAAATAAATGGTTTATTTAAATGGTGAATTAATAAATGACATTCACGCGATTATTTAATTATTTTATTGAATAAAAAATTTTAATTTATTTATGAATTAATTACTAAGTGATATATGATTTTTAAAATTTTTAACTGAAAAAATGATTAATTAATTATCGAATTGACTAACTTGAGTTATGTGGTTTTTTAATAATTGAAATAAAAAATTTCATTAATTAATTAATGAATTAAATAACTTGATTATTTAATTATTTATTTATTGACATAGATGACAAGATTAATTAATTGATGACTATATTAATGAGTGGTATGTGAATATTTAATTGTTCAATTAAATTAATTGATTAATTAATTAAAAGGAGTTCTGTGATTATTTAATTATTTATTAAATCAATGTATTAATAAATTTTTGAATTATTTAATAAATGCAATGAGACTATTAAATTTTAGAAATATGTATCCAAATAAATTAATTGATGAATTAATTAATGACAGTTATGTGATTTTATAATTTTTGAGTTATATGATGTTATTAATTAATTAATGAATTAATTAAAGGTAGTTATGTGATATTTTATTTATTGAATTAAATAAATGGATTAACTAATTGATGATTTAATTTAATTAATACTAATGTGGTTATTTAATTTAAGAATAAAAAAATAGGGTTTATGGTACTATGTAATTGGAAAATTACATTATTAAATTGGATATGACCAATTAATTATTTAAAAAATTAATGTGATAAGAATAAACCATTAATTGGTGAATTAGTTAATGGATGAAATTTTTTCATTGTTGTTTTGAATAATTAATTATTTAATTAATAATTATATATATGAATCATTAGTTTGGATAAATTTTATAAATAATTAAGAGATATTGATTATGTTGATTTCAGATAATTATTTAATGAATAAATTATGACATATTGAAACATGAAATTTGAGATATATAATTTGTTAATTAATAATGAGAAATTGAGATTTATAATTGAGATAATTAATTATTGAAATTAATATGGGATGTTATTAAATAATTTTTTAATAAATTAATAGTATTTATGTAATTAGAAATTGTGATATTAAAGAATGAAATTTATGATTTAAACTAATTGTTGAATTATTAATTAAAATATTTTCGATAATTAATTGTTGAATTAATTATGTGTAAAATAATGGGAACATGGACATTCTAATGTGACCTCAATAAATTGGAACAAATCCATTAACATGTGGGTAATAGACATGGAACATTTGCATTCAACCAAGAGGTATACATTAAAAAATGTTTTTTGTACATATGTTTAAATGTATCATAAAATGGTTATTTAATTAGGATATATACATGGAAACACAATCATTGTACATGTGAATAATATAATGGAATCATGGTCATTATTTTTTGGTTTTTAAAGTTGTAACATGGACATTCATGAATGAATTTAATAATTGTAACAAAGGAAAAAAGTAAGAACTAATGAACTGTTACAGTGGAACTCTGAGATAAGACCTCACATTAAAACACTATAGAACCCTGCATGATCGAAAATGTTTATTGAGATATGATATCCCCTTAAAATACTTTTGACACAATAAGGATCTGAATATGGTACTAGGATTTGGTATTACATGTGCAATACATCAAGCATTAGCATGAGCTGAAGCTAGTACTATGGTACATATTATCATCAGGATCCCAATAGTACATGTAGTTTAATAATAATTAATTTGATCTTTTTAGTACTACTATTTTATTAATTGGGTTTAATTATTTATTAAACCACACACACTATTATATATCTGGATATTGTTTTATACACTACTGTTGTTGGCCTACTGAGTGGTACTCACATCCTTCTTAGGCCACTAGTTAGGTTTTGAAATTGTGTTTTTGTTTCCTAGGAATGATAAGGGAGAAGTCCCTATGTTAGATGGTTATTTGATATGGAACATGGATTTGGGACCTATAATACTTTTAGGACCCACTTGGGAGTTATTATTGTATTTTATTTTAAATTTTCATTCTTAATAAATTCCTCGTACTTTATAATTCCATATATATTGTTCAATTTTTACATTGTATTTCATGTTTTGGTCATCTAATGATATAAATTTTTTTCTATTTCTGGTTATTTTTATTCAGTTATTCTTTCATTATTTTCTATTGGTGTATTTCTCTGATAATGATAAAATATGGTATAGTCTACCCAATATCGACTGTATACCTTCGTAGCAGGTCAGGAGCATATGTTTTTTGTGGAGCAGCTCTTGTGGAAATGTAGTGAACTGGCTTGGGGTACCATTGTGTGGAACTTAGGCAGGGACATAAGAATGTTGAATTTTAGAAGATGTCATTTCTTTCATTTTTGTATTAATATTTTTTGGAATGGTATATTGGATACTAAGAAGTGTATGGCCACCTCTATGACCTTATTCATAGGAGTAGAAAACCATTGTACAAGGTAGAACACATGTACCCCTGTTGGTATTGTAGTCATTTCGATTTTCAATTACAGTTACATAATATTTCACCTTCAGTAACTAATATATTGAATCATATGATTATTATTTCAATTTTATTTAGGTATTTTATTTGAGTCTCAATATGGAATGTGATTTGAGTATACATTTATAATTCTAGGCACTCCAGATTATTTTGACATGCATCATTTTAGGAATTCGTGGTAAATGGGGTTTTCGTTTATTTTTAAACATAAACTATTTTTCTTTTCATGTGAAATATAAATAAATTGTTCCTAATATAAAATTTAGAATTTAAAATGATTAAATATGAGAATAATTAGGTTTATGAATTAGAAAATTAGATATTGAGAATGATTATTCCCTTGATAACCATACATATATATAGGATTGTTTAGTGTATAGATTGTCCCTTGACTTTGACTGTGTAGCAGGGAGAAAATAGGAAATACAAGAAATTGTTTGGTGTAAATTCCTATTTATTATAATGTTAATTCTCTGAAACAAGAATCCACTCGTTGTTTAATTTTCCCTAGTTATGGTTAGTTTTGGTACTGATTATTCCATATATTGAATACTCGATTGTGTGTTTTTAGTGGGACATTCTATATTGGATCAGCATGGGGAGATATTAGAGGGAAGGGAACCCTGATACTTTTTTAGGATTAATGTATTTCTATAGTTGTATGTATATTAGTATTGGAGGAATTATTGTAGGGTTCACTAGTGACTTCTTAACATACATTTAATAAGTTACAATCATGTCCCCTAACATTATATCATCATATGTACTGTGAGAAACCTCTATTATTATTCATAGCTACCTGAATGTGTTTGGTTGCATATGGGCCTTACATATTTTTTCACTTAATAAGGGATATATATTGATCTATATGGTGTGAAGTGCACTATGTATAATTTATAAATTAGAACTTGTAAGAAGAACATTTAAATTCCTCAGGGATATCCCATGTGGACCAAAGAAGTGGTAGTTGTATGTCCAATCCAGGTGATTTTTTTAGAAAAGATAAGTGACAATGTTTTATTGGGTTTGTGTGGATATTGGGAAATATGAGTTATAAAAAACACTTTTAGTATATAGATATGGATATGCAATACAAGGATGCTTACATTATGGAAGATCTGATACGATTGTTAGATCATTATGGCAATGTTTTGTGGGGAACTATTGTTATGATGGTTCATGAACTATGAACACATGGATGGGTGTAGGGGGAAACATTAGAATAAGAAGCAATAATTTGGGACTAGTGGTTTCATTCTTTTGAATAAAAACATATATATTCTTAGGTGTAGTGCTCCGGGATGAGAGGTTACAAGGTGTAGATATTGTGAGATCTTGAAAATTTCTGTACATGTTATGGGAATATATAAAGGTATTATTATTCCATGTTTTTAATATAACGTGTTTTTATATTAAAATCGGTGAGTTTGGTTGAAAATTAGAGTTTTTTGGAAGGAAAAGTGGTAGTTCATGTTTTATACATTATTTCCCCAAAGCATGCACCCAGTCCAGAAATCCTTGTGATCCATGTTAGTGGGGATTTTTTGGGCTTGTGATTGTTTTAAAAAATCGTTCACAAATTGTTGATAGACTACACAACACTATAAGGGATGATGCAAAGTTAGGGAGCATGGTTAGAGGAAACTCTACATCAATGTATTGGAAATTGTGCATGATTTTAAATGCCTCATGAATTTTAGTTTTCAATATAGCTTAAACCATATATTGATCCAAAATCATTTCCCTCTTATCCCCCAATGGCTCCTAATGATTTTGGAGGCTCTCTAATTATTCCCATGGTCTCTTGAACTCCATTAATTCTTATTCGAATTGTGTATTGATGGTGTGCACTTAGTGGTTATGTGTGTTATTATCAGTTAGAACTCTCTCTCTTCTTCTCCTATTCCCAGATAGATGATGGATATTATCCTACACATTATTAGATATTGATATATAATGTGTGAATATATATCTTGGATTTTTAGTTATAGATCTATAATTAAGTGGTGCTATTTTTTAATAATTTATTTAGTTTTCAGATGTGGAGTGTTTTCAACAACGCATAGATTATTGGTATGCTTTAAATTAGGGTTTCTTATTGTTGAGTGTTAATTGTTACCATTCATGAGGTTTGAGTTCTATAATTAAAATCCCACAGTATTAATTAAAACTGTGTTTATTTAATTGTTGAATAGTTATTAGATGTTTACATATGGTATTCATGATAAAATCAATCAATTTTATTAATTAATTAATTAAGTGAAATGTTCAAATTAAGGAAATTTGGATGATATATTATGAATAATAAATTATTGAATTAATTATAAGGGCATTGAAATTATAATTTGGGGATAATTAATTATTTAGAATAATTATCAGAATATTCAATTGAATAAGAGATATCAATTAATTTAATAATTAATTGAGGATGTTAAATAGGTTAAATACGAATAAATAAACAATGATTAAATGACCTGTTTATTGAATTTTCTTATTTGGAATGATTAATTGATTAATTAATTAAGGGTACATTAGTGACTATGGATTTGATTAGATACCTAATTACATAATTAATAGATATAATATGATTATTCCAATATTGAATTAAATAATCATACTCATCAATTGATGAATTATTTAATAGGAGTTATGGGATTATTTAATTGTTTAATTAAATGAAATTATTAATTAATTAAAGATTTAACTAAAAGAAGTTATATTATTAATAAATATTCATATTAAATAAAATGATTAATTAATTTCAAAATTAATTAATTCTAGTTCTATGATTATATAATTTTTTAATCAAATGAACAGATTAATTAGTAAATGATTTCATTAATGGAGACTATATTATTATTAAAATGCAAAATTTAATAGACTGATTAATTAATTGAAGAATTTATTAATCCGAATTACAAGATTATATTATTGAGGAAATAATTAAAGTGATTAATTAATCAAGTAATTAATTAATTAATGTTATGAGATCATATAATTATTGAATTACATAAAAGAGTTAATTAATTAATGAATTAATTAATGAGTGTTGTGTGATTATTTAATTGTACAATTAAATAAATTGATTAATTAATTGATGAATAAAGTATTCGGTGTTGAGTGAATATTTAATTTTTATGTTAAATAAATTTATTAATTATTTCATTAATTAAGTAGTTTGAGTTATGTGAAGATTTAATTGTGGAATTAAATAATGGGATTTCATATTTTATGAGTTAATTAATGGGAATTATGAGAATATTTGAATTTTTAATTAAATAAAAGGATTAATAAATTGAAAAATTAATCAATGTGATTTATGTTACTCATTAAGTGTTGAATTAAATGAAGAGGATAATTAATTGATGAATTAATTAATATGATTAATGTAATTATTTTGTTTTCAAATTAAACAAACAAATCAATAAATTGATGCATAAATTAAATATAGTTTTGAGACTATTAAATTGATAAATTAAATAAAAGGATTAATTAATTGATGAATTAATTTTGGGTAATTATGTGACTATTTAATCATAATTAAATAATGGGATTTTGTAATTTATGAATTAATCAAATGAGTAGCAATGAGACTATTATTTTATTGGATAAATATTTAGATTAGTGGGATAAATTAATTATCGAATTAATTGATGGAGTGGGATATGATTAATTAATTGTAGATTTAATTAATGGAATTTAAATGAATAATTAATTAGTAAATAAATTGATTCATTAAATGATTAGATTATTATTTTGTATTATTAATTGAATAATTAATTATTTAATATTGAGATCATTGTGTTTGATAAATTGTAGAATTAATTATGATATATTCATTCTATTGATTTGGGATAATTAATTAGTAAATTAATTAATAGATATTGAGTTTGATGGTCTGAGATAATTAATTGATTGACTAATTTTAAGATATTTATATTGTTACTTTTGAATATTTTTTATTTAATTAATTATAAATTTTTATTAATTTAGTTTTGATTTACATAATATTTTTGATGTGACTAGATAATTAATCAATTGTTTAATGAATTTCCTCTGTTCAACTAATTATTGACTTGGTAATGATGATTATGTTGATAATTAAGTTTTTTAATTAATTGTGTATAAAATAACAGAAACATGGCCATTCTATTGTTAAATGTATGAATAAAAAAATGATCATTCACATAAGTGTAATAGAATGGGAATATGACCATTCAATTGAAAAGTATGCATGGTATCATGGTCATTATAATAATGAGTAATGGAATGGTAATCTGGTCATTCAATTGAGTAATATACATGGTAACATTGTTATTATACATGTGAATAAAAGATCGAGAACATGGTAATTCTTTTCTCTATTTTTTGAGTGGTATAATGGACATTGAATCATTAATTTAATAATGGTAACATGTGAAATCAATTACTAAATTAAAAATAGTAATAAAGGAACTATAATATATGACCATAATTGAAAATACTATAGACATCAAAATGATCCTTAATTGGTATTTTGAAATGATATAACCTCTGAATACACCATGATCTTCAATGAGCTACAATATTTATTAATATATGATATTACTTTAGGACCACTTCAAAATTTTACATAATAGGATGATAGTTCTGTGTTAAATGAATCTATGGAATCCATAATGTTCAAGGGGATAAATAAAGAACAATCTGATAATGTTATAATTATTTAATTATTAATGGTGTTTATCTATTTATATGATTTATACATTGTTATCTAAGTGGACACTGTAGTAGACACAATTTGTGGTGGACTACAATGTTTTAATCAAACCCTACATAGGCTATGTGATATGTACATGAATAAACATTTTGTTTTATAGACATTATAATGGCAATGTCTCTCACATAGATTGTTTTTTGTTATGAAGTTGGGATGAGGGAACTAGATGTAGTTCAGTGAACTATCGGATGTTTTCATTGAATATATATTTGAGTTTTAATTCTTACACATGTAAAGTACTTTAGAAAGGTATATATACTATTCAGTTCTTAAATTGTACTTTCAGTTTTGGTAATCATGTCATCTTGGTAGTATTCTATAATTGGTTATATTTTAATTATCATTTCATTATTTTATACAGTTCTATTAATATGATATATAAGAGACGATATATTCTTATGATGTTCAATAATAGTCGCCCCCTACTAGTTGATAGCATCTAGAATACATGGAGTCACTCATGTGGGCATTTAGAGAACTAACTTAGGGAACAAGGGTGTGTGTTATGACCCTCCTTCTATAAGATGATGGAATGGATAAAGAAGTGTATTGAGATTCTATTTTTAAGATGAAATATAGATAATGACACCTGATCCCTCCTCCTGTAGGCCTTGGTGTGAAGAGAAACACAAAGGGTTGATAAATTTCACAAAATGGGTTGAATTCACATTTTTATAGAAACCAAAATCAGGAAAAAAGATGTATCAACCTTAGAACAACTATAATTCATATATTTAATAGAATAAGAAATATAACCCATATGTATGTTTAATGTAATACTAATATAAACAAATTAAAATATCAAATGTAAATAGTAAATGATTAATTCTTAGGAGTTACATGAAAACTATCCTCACGCCTGATATAGTACGGTCTATATGGGTTTAAGAAATCTCTATAGAAAACCAAAAATAGTATAATACATATCTGGTGAAAATACAAGTATACTAATTAAGAAAATAAAAATTCACTCTTCAACAAGTATGAGAAGCATACTTATTCCCCTATATGAAAAATGGTAGAAACTCATAAGCACCATACAAGTTACACTATCCACACTAACCTCACCAATATACACTCACCCAATAATGAAATTCATGTAATGTAATATAGTAATCACACCATTGATAGGGTTCCAACACCACTTCATACTAGTTAACTTCACATCCCGAATGGTGAACATCCAGACAAAACAATACTCTTCCACATTACACATTATCTCAACCTACATGCACACACCTGGGCCACATACCTCATCCCACCCACAAACACCTAGCCCACAACTACATGAAATCACACCCACAAAACCCTTGGCCCCAAAACTAAAATCCTCAACCCAAGAACTCATGGGAAATTGAAACATATCTCTTCTAGAAGACATGTCATAAGAACACATCGCTCCCAGACACATGGGACCCAAAACTACACCAATACCACCATGAAAATTAATGGGATACCAATGAATTTATGATAGATCATAAAATAACAAATAACCATCCTTCTTCCTTACACCAATATGATGGGAAATGAAACCATCACCCAAAATAATGTGGTTGTTCATCATTTAGTGATCAACACGGGTGGGGTGCATATATATATAATAGGGAACTACTTATAAATGTATATGTTCCAAACACACTCCCCACCCTATGGGATTTAAAAAAACTAACACATCACATAATATATCCAATGATTCCACCTCTAATTCATAACCACACTACTACCAATTTAAATATGGCATATCCTCATGCAATTAATTTATCTAATTCTATTTACTATTTAATCAATAAAAAATTATTGATTATATTCTTTCTTATGAAACTACCAAACACATAAAACATTATAATGTGAATAAACCATACCAACCAATACCAAATCTAAATATAGGTAGAAGGTCTAGGGTAAATGAATCCACTCTAACACCCATACAAAATAAACCGGTCTCTGGAAACTCCGAGAAAAAAACCACATAAGGTAACACCATCCTTCACCAAAATTACTACTCCCAAACAATCCTCAGTACCCCCAATGTACAAAAAGAACCATATACAGAAAAACAAAAATACCAAATCAGATTGTAGTCCCACAATACAGAATACGAAGACCAATTACCATAATGGAACCTATATATAGACCCACATGTTAACAGGTTCATCCATTGTATAATCACTAAATCTCATAGCAAGAGATACCATCACACCAACGGTACCACCCCATACTCAATTCCACACCCCCAAACACTTCACCATACAATCATCACAAGAACCAAGATGTATAATATAACTTATATCAAATAACAATTCCAAACCCTCCATGTGTATTCAGATTTAATAGTGATCCTTATGTAATTCCACTATAATTATTAAAGGGTGATCACATCACCTAGTTCAACCCTTTGGTTTCCATTTATTTTACTGTGTAAATATTAATAATAAAATTCAAAAATTTGCATCCATATAACAAAGGATCAATAAAAATATTGAATTATCACCCATGTGAAATTAAAGATCAACAGCAACCAGGATTTTCAGAAGGATACTACCCATATGATTCACATATGTGATCAATGATTTCTGATGAAAAATGATCATCATCAACATCAACTTTTAACTCATTTATCATTGTTAAATTTTATTCAACTATACTAACTTATATGAAATTATCACACCCACCCCTTATGATATAAAATTAAAATAGGGATGAAGTAATTCATACCTAAAAAAACCGACAATATGTAGCTCCTCCTTTCAGAAAAAATAGGGGGTGTGTGAGTGGTAGGAAGGACTCCAATGGAAAATTGGAATATAATTCCACATCTCAACACAAATTACACCATGGTAATGAATGGATTCAGAAAATCCAATAAAAAACCAAAAACACTAGGAAAAGAAGATCTCATATTAGAAGAGACATATCCTATATCAGTAGTTGGAAGTGGATTCAAGGGATTTTGGTGTTACATTTTTGTCCTGATTACATGGTATAATTATTTAAAATTCCCAATATCATTTAGATATTAATTATATAATTAATATCATTCTAAATGCCTATAGAATCACTCTATCTAGGTTTTAAACATGATTTATGTCATGTAAAATGAAAGAGGGAAGAAACTTTGAAAAATAGAAAAATATAGAAATGAATCACTGATTGGTGAGTCATTGATACAAGTCACCAACATTGAGTCAGCGACATGATCCATCGATGCCAGAATCACTATCATTAGTCACCGAAGCATGACCTACCGATGCTTGACCTACTGATGCATGACCTACCAACGACAGACCTATCAATGCCCGACCTACTAAAACCTTGACCTACTGACCCCAAAATGTACTAAAACCCTAGAAAAATGATGCCATGATCTATCAATTCCATGACCTACCGATGCACCCAATATATGAATGGAAATAATAAAATTGTGGAAAATTCATGAACTGAGCTACTATTGCCTCCAAGAAAACCAAAATCACTGGATTTTGACAATGTAATCAACTAAGGAGGACTAGTCCATTGTATCAGATACATCTAAAACTATTCTCTCCCTTAAGAATTCAAATCATTTCCTTATAGAATGTGTGTTCTAAATTACAACCCCGTATAATACCTCTCATGGATAAAACACATGCTGTTGTTATAAGATTAGAGTTAATCATAAACATCCAAGTACACCATTTCCCACATCTTCCAACCCAGACATCCACAGGAATCCCAACAAAAGTACCTATCTATTTGGGAACATGAATTAGCGAATTCATTCCTCCATGTAATGATATTACCCCCATTTGGTATCATTGACTCACCTGCAGGAGTCTAATCACTTCTTAATTGATGCCTCTCAATTTTGAATCAGGTCTAACCATTTCTACATGTCAAGATATCACCACACATTATAAAATAAGGATGAAAATCTTCTCCTTGAAAATGAGGTTGAAGTAATACATCATTAGCATAGTAACAATGAGAAAAAAAACTGATCGTATTATACACACATTTTTTCTTCTCAATCCCATTGACCCTCTTTCATTCCATCATGCCTCCACAAGATATAAACCAATGGAATGTTCTATCCATGTATAACCTTATTTAGATGATCTTAGACCACCACTAGTCTCTCCACAAATGTTGGGTCACCCTCCATATCTATATACCCCTGGTAATTAACAAGGGATTCATCGTGATGATATTAAAAAATTTGGGAGACATGAATGACATAATAGATCCTCTATAGATTTAGTAAAAATTGAAACTGTTATTCCACCTCGCCAACCCTCCCCATCACCTTTAAGGGACCAATGAACCTATAAGGAATCTTCTTCCGTCGTCCAAACCTCAGCTACACATGATGAGTGAAATCAATTAAGAACATGTGGTCTCTAACATCTATCACCAATGGCCTCATCCTATAATCATCATATGACATTTTTTGATCATGTGTTACCTTAATCATCTTATAGACAAGATACAACATATCAGTCTTACATTGCACCACATCTGAATCTTGAATAGTTGTCTCCAAAACTTTTATATGGTACATGAGTGAATGGCTCTTCCTTCCACATAAATTTTTAAATTGATCCTTACCAATAGAAAATTGATAGCTATTGTTGTATGATAACTATATAAATGGATGGTTCCATATCTATTATCCAATAAAATAAAATACACATTCCAAAAACATGGGCTCTAATGTTTGGATTTTACTCCTTGTCTACCAATCTAGCTAAGGGTGGAAAGCATTTGTGAGCCATAAAGGAGTGCCAAAAGCATGATTCAATCCCCTCCAAACATGAGAGGTAAATTGTGTATCTCGATCTGAAACAATAGATATTGAAACCCCATGCATCCACATAACATCATCTATATACCTATGTGTTAAGGTATCAACTGTGGTCGACTCCTTAATTGAAATAAATTGAATATATTTAGTAACCATATCCACAATTTCATAGATTATATCACATCCTACAAGACCCTTGGGTAATCTCATGATGAAATCCATTGATATGTCATTCCACTTGTAATTTGGGTTATCAAGGGGATTCAATAAGTATTTTAGGGTCCCAGCGCTCAGCAGTCATCTTCTAGAACACTATGATCTTTTACAAAAACTCCACCACTGCACACATCATCTCTATCCATCAAAAAAATTCTATTAATGAACAATACATTTTAGAAACTCATTAGTGTACCACAAGGGGTGATATATTAATCTCAAGGATAACTCCCTCACAAATCACGGTTGGGAAAAATAGCCTTCCCAGGAACATCATCAAATTATCTTTATTCTCCGACCAACTCTTCAGTGCATCACCCAATTCATTACGATCATGGATCACCTCTACCTCTAAGTCAACCCCATATATACTCCCCCACCTGATATATAATATACGAATACACAATCATCTAAAATACAAAGCATCATATTCAATCCATTACATCATATATGTTAGATAAATCTAACTCCTCCATTTACTTCAAGCATCCTTAGATTCTCAATCTACCTCCTTCTACGACATCCATCTCATGGAATGAGTCACAACACCCCCTTTCCTAATGTGTAAGATATATCATATTTATAATCCTAGGGAAACTCCTTCCACCTTAATTGTATAATGTTTAGGTTTTTCTTGAAATAGATATACATGAATCTATTATGATCTATAAAAAAAATCTCTCCCCGAAGAGGTAATTCCGCTACACCTTCAAGGAAAACTGGACCTCCTCTAGCTCCAAACCAAGGGTATCATATTTACATTAATTGGGATATAATTACCTAGACCTATAAGAGATCACTCTCCATTAATGAATTACTATAGTCCCTATGCCCAGATAAGAATCCTCAAAAAACACCTCGAACATCACAATATTTTCTAGAAACCTGTGAAATAGGGCACCACCCATCTTCCCCTTCAAATAGCCAAAATCTTCCTGAAACGTTTCACTCCACATTATTTCATGGTATTTTATGATCATAGCCATCATCAAAGCTACTAATCAAGAGAAATAATAATAAATTTTTTTGTTAATAATCTTATATTCTATGAAAACGGAGAACATGTGACACATTATGGGGTTCTTCCCATGAAAAAACAACCTCGACCTTCGACGGGTCCTCTACTAAACCAACATGAATCAAAACATTCATAACTAAATGGAACTATTGTGTCAAAAACCAACATAGTGATAACATTACATAGAGATGGTTGAATCAAATGACCTCTAATACAGTCCTAAGATTATTAGTATACAAATCTTACATCATGTTGATCAGAATGTAATTGATGAATATGACAACGATCCATTCTAGGAACTCAAGAATGATTGACTTCACGAGACCCATGAAAACATCTTGTGAATTAATAACATTGAACAATATAAACACAAACTCAAAGTTCCAATTTCTTCCTTAGAAGGTAGTCTTTAGAATGTCACCCTCCATCAAACTCAAGAGGTAATACCTAGACTGTAGATAGCTTTTAAAAAACAAATTTTCTCCTCTCACCTAGTTGAAATGATTATAAATCCTTGACAGAGGGTAACAGTTCATAACGGATACTTGATACAACCTTCGATATTATATTAATAGTATTAAACCACCATATTTATTCTTTAATAACATGATTGGGACACCCCATTATGACACACAAGGATGGATAAATTCATTCATTATATGATTTTAAATCATAATCCTTAGCTCCTATAGCTCAAGAGATTCCATCTAATAAATAACCATTGATATTAGGGATACACCGATCTGTATTACTATTCTATACTCAAAGTCACGTTAATGGGGTAGAGTCACAAAAAAGTTGGAAAAAATATCCAAGAACTCCCCAAAAACTATGGGAACACCAATCATCCTATCATCTAGAAATTCCACGGATAGTTCAGCCAACAAGGTTTAGAGAGGCTTAATATTCTAACTACCCATTTGATAACTCCACTTGACAATGGTTTTCATTCATATTCTATCGACTTCTGAAAACTCGAATCTTCTTTTGAAATTGTTGATAATAGAATTTGATGAGTAAAACTAGTTCATGCTAGTGATAAAATCATACCTTTTTATATGTAATAGAAAATTATCACCACTGGATGGATGTGGTCTAAACTATTGATGGAATGACTCTAGATGGTGGCATGGTGAGTCCACATTTGTTTGGTCATCACTCCCCCTAGTTGTCCAACGAGATACAACCAAGTCGAGACCTGAAAACCCCCATGTACATCTATTATACTAGGTTTGGTTGTTCTTTATTCTCCCTTTCCTATGATGTCACTAAGTTGGGCCAGTAAGGTTCAGGGTATCGTTGTTATTATGGGGGGTGTTGGACCTTCCTATTCCAATGTTGTGCATGGTTTGGTGAAAAAACCCACCATCAAAGGGTATATCACTATCGTTGTTGGTTCAAATATAGAATTGCATGAAGATGTTTTAATTTTCCCTCTATACACATCGACCAGTGGCATGTGGGATCATAATAAATTAGTTTAAATAGTGGTTCCTCATAATCTGCATGAAGCCCTTGGGGAAAACACATAGCCAATTAAAAATATAAAAATGTAAAGAAATGAAAGAGAGTTTTCAAACCATGGTGTATCCTTGATGATCATCAGTAGGCAGATGGGGGTATCCAGGTTGGGTAGGATGCACAGTCACTCCATTTCAATCCCTTCTAGTCTCGAGCCTAATTATTCAGATATCGACTCTGAGAGGGAGCATGATTTTTCTAATGGTATGTAGGATGATGATTTTTTAGTGTAACATTCAATAGTTTCTCACATTTTCCATAAATCTGTTTCTTAATGAAATGATAATTTTCAGTCAGTATGTCCTCCGATTGGTGTAGTTACCACCAAGGGCTAGGTGATTATCTATATTCCCATCCCTCGATCATGGTATACATCTGTAAAACAACGTATTTCAAATCTCTTAAATACCACAACTTGAAAACATGTGTACTAAACATGAAGACAATATCTTGAATGATATCTAGCTCTATTAGAACTACTGCATCTATTGTGTGAAAATTACCACACCCAGCTTATATTCCCCCCTTCTATCGATATCCTACTAAACCAAGTCTAGTTGGAGTTCCCAATGGATCACCCTTTGTTCAGCCTCCACCTGCTTCTTCTATACTCCGTGGAGTGTGGCCTTGCTCTCTAAGTAGCTGAAATGGCCTTACCGACAACTGTCACTGAGGCGGGCATTCAACCATCCAACCTACACCATACTACGATCGAACTGCGCACTAAAAATGATGGAACCCGCAACCTCCTAAAGAAAAAAACATTTTCCCACGACCTGTGGGTGAATCATTGGGACATGAATATAGAAACTAAAACTACTAAGGTCAATTATCAACATTTCAAAACATTGATGGCCCTAGTTCTTGAGTCATGCTGGTGAATGCCCTTCTCATAGTATGTCTATACCAGCTCCCCACACACAGAAGAACTCTTTATGAGTGCATTATCTCCACTAACTCTAGATTATTATCGATTGCTAGTTATGCCAGAAAGTTGATGGGAGTAACTATGTATTGGAGGGAACGATGGATTGCATTCTCTATGAATATTTCTCGAGTATCCCTATTCTGGAAATGATCTAGATAAAAGTTAAGGAGATTCATGAACTTGGTCTTCCGTTCCTATAATTAAATACACTCCTTATGGATAGAGATTAATTATTGCATCTTCTCAGCCATTATAGTTAGTGAATGGAATTTTGTCTAGAACTCTATCTAGAAATCAACCCACAAACATCACCCTCCTTCTTATCCCCCATGTATAACATCCACCAATGATAGGTAGCTCCCCAAATCTGGCTCCCTTTTAGAAGAACCCAATACTTTATACGATCCTAGATCGAGTTGAATGTGATCACCAAACAATCAATCCAACTCTCAGTATCTTTATCTGAATCATAGAATTTGTACATTCCCAGAGTGTGCAGTTGGAAATATTGTAGTGTCTTCTTCCACCAGTCTCCCACCATAATTAGGTTAACCCTCCATCGGTCAAACATATCGTCCTACTGAGCCTCCACTGTGTAAGATACTCTCGGACAATGACTAAAAGCTATATATGAAAGGTAAATAGTGATCTCATAAGCACATGTATTATGTAAATTTATGTAATGCTCATTTTTACATTTAATTATTTAATTTCACCAAAACTCCCAACTCAAACAAGAATGCAAGTCATCAGGAGGCATCCTTCATTCCTGTGGTATCTAACCTAAAAATAGTGTATCATCACTTGGCCATTTGTTGACATAGATTCCTTGAATTGGACTATGGGTGGCCCTAAAATATCATGTCCTAGATGGGCTTCCCCAAAAATATCATGCACAAAGATCACCTAGTATTGTTTCCCTACCACCCCATGCAATCCTCACTATTCAAAACTCCAAACTACATCTTATATCTCAACCTTCACTTATGATAGAATTATTTCCCAACACAATTTTATCAATATGATGAAATGGATGGATAATTTTCATGAACTTCAATATTCAATAAAAAATAGATGATGAATTGCCAGTCCTACCTCCAATATGCCCTGGGGTGGAGACGAACACCATGTGTATAGAAATTTATCCAAATGGGAAGAATTTCCCTTTTATAATAATCATGACTATGAGATATGATGTTTCAACATTAGAACAACTCCATGATGTAAATATAAATGAAGTAAAAATCAAACCCACATGCATATTTAAAATAAAACCACTAGAAATACAATTATAAACACTAATGTAAATACTAAAATAATGAAGATAAGCATGGAAACAAGAACTAATATGATTCCCAAGAAAGTTAGGTCTACAACAGTCAGCGTAGTCTCCCAAAAAACCGGATAATAGTTTTATATATGTAGGCAATCATACAGGTACACTCATTAGAAAAAACCAATATCACTCATGCACATGTGGGAGAAGAAGCCTGATGACCCTATGAGAAAATCAACATAAAATCAAAAGAAACTAATAATATATACTATCCACCACAACATCACAAAGTTACACTAATCAAATAACACAAGTAAAGTAAAATAATTTAGTAAGTGCATTGATGAAAGGGTACCTCACACAGCTTCCCATTGGTTTTCTGCTCATCCCTAATGGCGCACATCGTGACACAACCAAGCTCTTCCAAAAGCCTCAATGTCAAAAACTTCCCACACACACCTAGGACACCAGAAAAATCCTACCCACAAACACCTTGACCACAACCCCATCACACTCCTCCCTTATACACCTAGGAGAAAACACCAAAAACTCTTCTCGAAATCACTGTGGAACGTATAACATATCTCATTCTTGAGACACCATAGAAGTATAACTCGTCAGTAAACACCTAGGTTTCCCAACAATACCAAAACCCATCCTAAGAGTATTGGGATACTAATAACTAGAAGAGGGAGTAGATAAGTGCCAATAATTATACATCCATTCTTTCACTATGATTTTTGGAAGGGACACCATCTGCCATAATAATGAAGGAGTTCGTCACGAAGTGCTCAACATGGGTGTGGTGCATATAGAATTCACAATGAAAATCATGAATATATATATATATATTCCAAACACTCAATCCATCCCATGGGTATTTCAAAAAAACCCGCCCAAATAAAACAATACATATAACTACAGTAACTACATAAAAATAAAACAATCCCCAAACATAATTAATATCCCCATCCAATTCATTTAACAAACTATCATTACTTATTTTATAAAGACTACATTTTTTATTCATCCATACCCAGAAAACTACCAAACAAAACACATGTTTAAATGAAAAGAAAACATACCAACCACAACCAATTCCAAATAGGGAAATATGAAATAAGGTAAAAGAATACTCTAACACCCATCCTTAATAGTTAGGTCTTGGGAATCTCTTGGAAAAATGAACATGCATAGTAACACCAACATTCATCAAAATTATCTCGCCCAAACTATGCTCAGAATCCCCACTACATGAAATTCACAATATCTAGAAAAACAACAAAAATATTCTAGATTTCAGTCCCACTGCACAAGAAGCCTATTCCCAATGACCATAAAACCACCCAGATGTATACCCTCCATTCATCATGTTCATCCATTCCACATTCAATCAATCTATAAACCTGAGATTCCATCAAACCACCCATACCACACAATACACACAACCACATCACAATCCATAGTACCATACGATTATAACATGTCATAATCGCTAACAGAATCACACACAACAAAAATACACAAAAAAACTCAATGTGTATTCAGATTAAATAGAATACATTCATTAAATCCAAATTAATTTTTCAGGGGAGATCATAGAAACTAGTTCAATCCTTGTCTAACCATTTATTATACTGAATATTGATAATTAATCAAACTTACATATTTTTAGAAATTAAAAAGTGTTTCAACAAAATGTGGTAATTATCACCCGTTCTTAGTAAAGGACTATAAAAAATACGTTTTTCCAAGGTATACTACCCATACGATTCTCAATACGGATCAAAGATAATAGAAAATACAATTTATCATCAACAAAATCAACTCATCCATCACTTATCTTTGTTAAAATTTCTTCCACCATACCTAAAAGAATAAATCATTAAACCCACCCCTCATGAAAGAAATTTATAATGGGGATGAAGGGAATTCTTACATAGATATAAAGACAATCAACAACTCCTCCTTGAAAACCAATAGGGAGTTCATGAGTAGTAGAAATAAATCAAAGGAAAAAATGTATCAGAATGACACAACTAATCAAAAACAAATCCACCGAGAAGAAATATTCTAGGTGAACCATTATAAAATAGAAACACACATGGAAGTGAATATACAATCTTTGAAGAGATATATCCAATATCAACAGAAGGAAACAATTACGAGGACCATTAATGATGGATCCTAGTCAATATTACACAGTCTAACTATTTCATAACCCTCAATGCATTAGGATATTTAAGATACAATTAATATCCTTTGAAACACATCTATAAATGCTCAAATAATATTTAAACCTGATTGAAGTCAAAAAAATAATAGGGGAGAAACTGGAAAAACAGGAAAAAAGAAGGAAATGATTCAATGAGGGGGGTCTTTCACTGACGTGAGCCATCGATAGAGACTGGTCGACATAGAGTCACCGACGTGACTCGTAGACACCTGACTCATGGATGAGAGTCACCGACGCCTGACCTACTATTTCAAAAATAACTGATAACCGACCAAATATCACTCTATCTATCAATTCCTGACAAACTGTGGCTTGACATACTAATAGTAGACCTATTGTAGCTGTGAACTATGAATTCACTGACCTATTGATTGTATGAACTACTAATTCCATGACCTACTAATGCACTAACCAACCAATGCCTAGACCTCCTAATTCCCTCACCTAGTAATTCCCAAACATACCGATGCCCTAATATGCTGATGGAAAATCTAGAATTTTGTATAACTCATGAAATGAGAAATTTTTATCTTTGAAAACACCCCAAACACATGATTATGATAGATTATTGTATTTGGGAGGTCCAAGACATTACAAAATGGAACCATGTATAGGATATTACAACATTGAAATGTAAAAATACTAGTAATAAGGGCCTATTTATTAGGTTTAGGTGATGAAAAAATAGGTGGTAGTATATTTAATTAGGGAAGGCCTATAATAGTCTCCCATAAGTCCTTAATAAATAAAGATCATATGATGATCGAGTTGATCTTTCAATAATGAGGTGTGACTGAACACATATAGCCTAAATATCATGGGACATGATGAGAGAGGGAATCGCTGAAGCATTCTACTAAATTCGTCACATGTGGATCTGCTAATTCAGGTACCAAGATCAATGGTTAACCATTCATCTAGTGGATTATAGACAAACTTTTTGGCAATCAGACATACCCGATGAGTAATTAATTTTTGATGAAAATCATATATCGATATTCTCTTGAAAAACACATGGTTGTATCCATTAAATTATTTTCATCCATACATTTGTAGAGGGATAATCTAAGGAATTTCTCCTCGCATTTCAATCCAAAAATGAGAAATTGATAAATAATAGTTGCGATAAAGGTTCAAGTTAATAATTTTGATCTAATAAAGGATGAATTGAATTGGGAATATGATTATTATAATCCTTTCCACTTTTAATACTAACGTTCTTGTGGAATTTAATTAATATGAATGGGAGAAGAGGAATCTATCTAATCACATTCATATTCATATTCCGTGTTTTTATATATTATTTATTAAAGAGGGATTACCGCTCCATAAAAACAATTAAATGGTATAATAAATAATTTTAAATTTCATTTATTTCACATTTATAAAATTAGGAAATATATAGTTCTAACCCAAATGTTCTATTTGTTTTGAACAACGATCATCCATTGCTGCAAACTTAATTTCTTATAATAATGATGATTTCACTGATACAAGTAGAAAATAGTGAGTGTTTCTAACTAAAAATTTAAAAGGACAATATTTATTAAATTATTAACAAAACTGAATTGTTTCATTCAATACATAATTAACGATGAATTATAATCTTGAAATAAATAATAATATAATCTATTTTTTTACTTGGATTCAAATTATTATTATATAAATTATACCTAATAAGCTCCAACAATCATTTATTGTTCATGTTTACATTTTTTGTATTTATTTATAATTTAATATGTTATGATCATTGTCAAATTTTAATTTATATAAATAATGTATGAATATTTGAAAACAAAAAAATATAATATCCCATTAATGGAAATGTGTTATAATAATTTATCTCATCAGGATTTAATTTTCGTGAATCATAATAAATTACCAAATAATTTTGCATGAAAACATGACCATTTTCCATAATGTACCAAAAATATAGTAAATGAACATGCCATTTCATGATTTTAGAGATAATAATAAACAATTCACTAAAGTTTTTATTCACTTCCCAAAACATTTTATCAAACAATTCATGAAAAAAAATTTATAACTTTTTCAGTTAACAATTTTACTGTCCCGTATAACATAGAAATTGTTTTTTAAAAACATTTAGTACTGACTGAGTTATACATGGGAAAAATTATCCATTATATCATTTGTATGTATTATCCAAACACAAACAACATTATTTAAAGCTGTAAAAATAGTAAATTTATTTTTATTTATTATATGTGAAATGAATGAAATATATCCCAAAAAGAATTCACATTTAATTTTATTTAATATTTTATTATCATTTTATATATTTCATTAAACCAACAGTTTCTTCTCTTTATCATCATAAAATTTTCATAATACATATCTTCCATCACCAAAAACCACCAATAAATTTATCCTTAAACTCTAGGAAAATTATATGTTTATGGTCTATAACTACTCCAAGATAAATTTTCAATCTATATGGAATAAAATATTCATAATTCTTTATCCTAATCCTAAATATTTTCCTTATAATTTTCTCAAACTTTAATTTTAGAAGCAGATACCTAGACCCAAGACCATGCTTCAAAAAAGATATAGCTCCCTTATCCAGTACATATATATTTATATGTATGTATATATGAGGAACATGAAACATATTCTTCTAAGTGATATTTATACATTCAATAATAATGTAATATTCACAAGGACTCATATTTATGTTAAATAATCCAAATACAATAACCCAAAGGATATATTCTTGAATTAATGAATCCTTTATCATGAAACACATAAAACGTTATTTTTAAATGAAAAATATTTCTATGATCCAATTCCAATAATTCCAAGGTGCTTATTTGGAAGTATATTTTCCTTTTATTTTATTCCAAAACTGGCATCCTAATTTCATCTATATAAAAACATTTGAAATGTACGCTGATTAAATTATTAATCCTAGTAATATTCAAAATATATATACCTATATAAATAAATTATAACATCTTAGGTGTAAATGAATAACATATCACTAACTATAATATTATCTAATTTTATATTTGATTCCAATTAAAAGGAATCGATCCTTATTACACCCATATATTATTTTTATTTACGATTAAATTTTCATTCATTCAAAATTTCTTTTTCAACAATATTATTTAAATATTTAATTCATAAAACATTATTAACAAAATAATGTTTTAAAAAAGTAGCAACATAATCTCTGAGATAAGTTTTATCATAATAAAATAATATAAATAATAAACATTTTTTCTTTTCAGAAAAAATATTCATGATTTTTATATTCACATTATTATGTTCATAAAATTCCATAAAAATATATGATGAAAATTTAAAAACATGGTATGTGATGGAATTATAGTAATTTAAATATATAATAATGAAATGAAACATGTTTCTTGATTTCAGAATAATGATACAAATAATATGGTTTTCATTAAAAATAATAATATTTTAGTTGAAATATTCATTTACATACACATAAAATATATATTACAACCCAAAACCATTCATAAAGAATTTCATAGGAAATAATAATTGAAAAATAATAAGAATTAGGGTTTATTAAACTAAATGAAATCTCATGAAAAACTTTTCCTTGAAAAATTTACATTACATTAAATGAAATTGCCATTCATTTAAACAAAAGGTCACTAGAATTAAATATTTTTAAAAAAATATCCATTGAAACTGGTTTTTATAATAGAATATAAAATTAAGTTCAATCATGAATAATCATCATCGTGACCTTACAAGAACACATACAAGAACCCCTAAAAATATAATAACCAGCCTAGTGAATTAAAATGATATTTTCTTATGTAGATGATTATTACAGAAGGAATTAGATAAAATTATCCAAATCACTCATTATTATTAATAATTTAATGTACAATTAAATATATAAAACCATTAAAATATTTCATTTACACTACCATGAACATAAAATTATACATACAAACCCATTAATAATTAATTTTTGGATATAAATATATATATCCTATAAAATGACATTTTAAAAATTAAAATACCATGATTAAAGGGATGAAAAATTTTAATTTAAATAAAACATAGAATCTTTTAATATAATCTAAATATAGAATTATTTTCATGGAATGAATAAAATCCTTAATGTTGAATATTTTAACAATAATTCCATTTGTACTATGTAAAAAAGACAAACATTGTGCATGAAATATGAATAATGATTCCATTCGACAAATAGTAAAAATAAATTAATAGATTTGCTAATTTAAATTTTCAATAATTTAGTTTTTTAATTAAAAATTTATATCAAAATAAAATGTTGGATAAATATTTATATGAAATATTTGTAACATTTGAAAACTTATTTTTATGATTTATGACATCGTAAATTTAGTCTATCTTGTACATTACATTCTTTATCTTCATAAATAATAAAAATATGTTCATTATTTATTTTTATATGATTTAATATTAATTTAATTATATTTTTATTACATATTAAATTAAATATAATATTATGTCCTATATAATAAAATTATTTATTATGTTTATATCATATATTTTGAGGATGTTTGTTTCATAAATATAAAATTACATCTGTTGGTTGAATATTTTAAAATAAATAATTATTATACCATTAATATAATATTAAAAAATTGAAGTATTTCATTTTTATAAATTATTTTCACATTCATAAATAACTATGTAATGTGGTCTATAAAATGATTTATGATACATCATGAACATGGTAGTTTTCAAGTAAACATGAGTAACATTTTCATTTATCAATGAAAAAATAGAAATTATGAACTGTTTATTTTATAATAAAATAATTATAATTATATCACTAATAAAATATTTTTTTATATAAATTAACCTATATATACTTCTAATGTGATATGGTCGCGAATTATTCAAGATATCTATTCATGAAGGGGTAGTGTGTATATATATATTAGAAACATTTCCATTTTTCAAGGAATATGATTCAGTAAAGTTATTAATTATTATATCTTTATGAAATTGTAATCATTTCATTAGTATAAAATTGTTTCTATAAATCAACATATATATTGTAATGATGGTAGTGGTGGTGAAAAAATAGTTCTTGGGTATATATCCTACTTGTACACATGAGTAATGTTTCTATTTTACATTTGATGGTATTTAAAGAAATTGAAGATTTATTTTTTAAAAGAATTAATTTTAATTTATACTAAATATATTAAATATATCATTTTTATCAGTTTTTTTGATTTTACATAATTTTTGGTTGTCAAAAATATACACCATATTCATGATGAGATAGTATGAATGTATCCATATGACATGTTTTCATTTTTCATTACTGTGATATGTATATGAGAAGCTGTTACAACATAAACATATTATAATTTAGGTAGATGGTTAGTTCTTTTATAATTATATTACAATTTGTATAATTGGTGTTATTTTTAAAAAATATAAAATAATAAGGACAGAAAGTTATGAACTAAATATTTTTTTAGAAAATCTCCCAATGATTAATCCGAATAAATCATATAAGAAATCTTAGACAAAACCATGCCCTATAGAATGAGGGCTATTAGGATAGAATTTTGGTTAGTGTTATCCTTCATAAGATTGTCTAGGTGTGTTGAAAAGATACGATAGCTGGTGTCCATTTATAAGTCAGGGAGAGGAAACACATAAAATTTTGACGATATTATAACATATTAACTAAATAGTCGATCCTAGTGGAAGAAAACAATCTCATATTATAATATTATAATATATAGGTTTTTATATGCTCATCCTATAATATTATTATATATTTAATATCTATGTTAACCCTTTTAAAAAAATTATCCCTTATTACTAGGTTTTACTCTTACCATCGTAATTTTCCTTATTCATACCAAAGATATCAACGATTATGAAAAAAATTAGTTAAAACTATTGAAAACATTTATAGAATTTATTTTGAAATATTTATTAAATTTTCAGGATAAATTATTTATATGTGGGGAACAAAATTTTAAATTAAAAAATATAAAATTAGAAACAGTTTATTAATTCAAATTTATGTATACATATTTTTCTAGCATATTCGATAATAATATTAATCCTAATTACATTACTAGATTTACATATAATTTAATGGAAAAATTCTAACATTAAATCTATTTTAATTCAAATTAATGATTCTATGTACATGAAAGATAATCATTTTACAAAAAAAAATTAATTTTCTAGTATTCACAAAAAATCATTTTAGAATATTATAAACAGGTAAACATATATGGTACATTTTAATTTATGTTATAAAAAATTATTTTATATTGGAAATAAAATTCAATAGTTTAGAAATTTATGTTTTGAATAAAAATATATAACGCATGATACTAAATGTATTTAGAATAAAAATAATATATATTTTTAGAAATATCATATAATTCTAATAATGTATATTTCAATATAAATGACAATTGTTGAATATTGATAAGTGATTTAGTTGAGATTTTAATAATGTTACAAGAGATATCTCAATACATCATATGTATCATTTCATATCATTATAGTCTACAAACCAAATATCAACTTTATTACTAACGTTTTGTGTTCACAAATATTCTATACATAATCCAATATATATATATATATACAATATATTTTACTTATGAATAATATTATAAGAAATATTGATAAGTTATAATTGAACAATTTGATACTTATCACAAATTTATTTATTCATAAACAATGCCATGTCAATTGTTTTGAGATAAAGAAATAATAACTAAATCATTAATTGGATTTTACCCATTATTAAGAAATCAAATTGCAAAAAAAAAATAATAATTTAATTTAATTTTTTTCATATGCTATTATAGTGAATTACTATTTTCACCATAACATTATACCATAGGGAAAAAATCATATCTTTAATTATATACATTTAAATTTTAAATTTCTATTTCCATGTAAATTATTAAGATGTATAAACTACATATCCTACTGAAAGGATTCTATAAAAATAAATAAATAGAGAAAATGTACTTGTAGACATCATCATGAAAGAATGATTACATTTGCCTTTCCATTTAGTGAATTTTATATCTTTTTGAAATGCATTTTTCATTGAATACTATGATTTATGTAAATTTATTAATAGAAATAACGTGTTCATCAATCTATATATTTGAGTTTCATCAAAATATGTAAAAAATACATTGAGTTTCTTAATATAATTATATGATTCAATGGATTCCATAATGATTTTTTCCATCACACCCATTTAATGTATCCAATAATTATTATCAAAATTGTTTTCTAGGAATAGAATTATAGATTTATTTATTATTATTGTTATGAATTTCTATTTCAAAAAAACTCATTAGACATGATCTTAACCTTTCAAAACTAATCTAACATTATTTCATAGAACATACGATTTGAAATTGATCTTGATTGTGATCATGAAAATTGTTCAAATTAATTTCAATCTATTTTCTATTTGAACTATTCACATGTGAAATTATATTGAATTTAAAACAAAAACATATACACTACATTTATTCATTCGTTGTTGTAAAGAGTGATCAATAAATATTTCAATAGTTTTTTAATTTAGTAACGTATGGTTGTAACAAAGAAATTCATCATGCATGAAAAAGTGAATTATTATTTCAAATTTTATTTAACATAATCATATGTTTTTAATCAGAATATAATTTAATTTCTTCACTAGAGAAATAGAAATATTGAAAAAAGATTGATAAGAATCAATATCTACAATAACATGCTAATTTGTTGAATATATTTAACACATATCTAACATATATATATATATATATATTAAAAAGTATAATTATAAAAATTTATATCTCATTCTATCAAATTGGTTATTATAATAAATAATATTCAATTTTAAAGGATTACTAACGTTTTAATAAATGTTCTCGATTTCTTACAACCTCCTCTATTTGAAAAATTAACCATTAGAACTAATTAAATAGAGTTCTTATCAAATTTAACAAAATATCAATTATTTTATATATTCATAAACCAAATTAAAATTTCATATCACTTTAAAATTATACTTCTATAACATTTAATAAGTATTAATGTTATATCTTAGAATCAATAATCACATATTTGGATTTTTATATCTAAACACAAAACTTCTCTTCAAAAAATATAACATTACTTAAATTATCATTTTAAGGTTATCCCTGTATAAATAATTATAATAGTAGTTATATCTACTAATATATTTTATTATCATTAAAATATATCAATATATTGATGGTTAATTATTTTATTACCTAGATATGATGCATATATATTTCTTATGAAATACATTCAGCTGACATTATCATATTTATAGTTTAAAAAATCATCTTATTATCAAATTATCATATAAAAATATTTAATATAATCATATATTATGATTTATTAAATCACAAAAAAGACTTTTAAACATTATTATTAAATAATTAATGAATATTATGAATTAAAAGCAATCATTTTATGTCCATGTTAATCGATTTATATGGTCTGATGTATAAAATTTCATGTATCATATCACTTCCTTTTATTATTTTTCTATTTTAATGTGTGTCAAAAATATCACTCAATTCTAAATTTTTTGAGCCAATTATTTTATAAAATATAATAATAAATGATTACACAGAATAATTTTATGATGATGGCCATGTTTTCATTTCCATTTCGGTTCTCATCAATTATTCGGAAATAAAAAGTACTATATGAAATCCATGTTTTTTATATTTTTATTGTTACCTTTTATCAATTTTTTATAACTCTACAACCATTTATAGACATTAAAATTCATCCCTTGCATTTTAAAATGGATTAATTTCCATCATTTCATATTTTGTTAAGACTCGGAAAATCAGGCCAAATACTATACACAAATAAAACATCAATGGATTTACATTTTTGACACTCAATTTCATATACACCAACTAATTTGATTTACCAGGTGTTTTAATTTTCAAATGTATTATGACCCCCATTAAAATGTTCAATTCTATTCAATAATTTTGTGTCATACATAATATGATATGAAAAAAAACTATAAATAATAAATGGATTTCCCCATATTTGATTATTGAGTAATAACAATAAGAAATTACTTCCCTCTTATGATATTTTATAATTAATAATTTTATATTGTTATTAATTAAAAAAATTTAATAAATAATTCAAACTAATTTCCCTATTGATAAAATATTCTATATAATTCTTCTAGGCAATGAGTTATTTTTTAATCAAACAAATGTGATGTATTATATTCCTTAATATATTCTTCTCATTATTATTATTCATCTTACATGGAATAATCTAATATAATTGTTTACATATATTAATATATATAATTGACTTATTTGACCAAATAAAATATATTTATGCCCAAATACTACATTACACTTCAAATTGAAATGAAAACCATTAATAACAATTACATTCATTTTTATGATAAGGTAAAATCTATTAAATTTCATTACAAGTATTTTTTTACCTACTCTAAATGAAAAATAATCTTATTAATTTTCTTCAATCATCATTCAATATAAGATTCGAGGGTTATTTTTATTTTTCCCTTATCCCATAAATTCCATTTTTATCTATGGCCTAAAAAATTAGACAAAACTTTTTATTAACCTTATAATAATTATAAGTAGTTTATACCTTATTTGGTATGACATTAATAGTATCTTTTGATTATTAAACCTACTTGAAAATATCATATTTTATTCATCTCTAAAATTAATAACGCTATTTCCATCATCAATTTACATAAGTTTATCCTTGAAAAACTATTAATTATTTTCAACTAACTTTACCTCATGATATTTTAACATTTTCTCATTATCTATTATTTTCATCTTAGGATTATTAATTTCATTAATGAAATTTGAATTTATATTTAGTACTTAATCTTCACCCACTCTCTTATTCTCATTTATTTTATTCATATTCATAATTAGTGACATTTCTTAATGGACCATGATAGTCTTATCATTTGGTATATATTTAATATAACGATTTTTGTCCTCATAATTGCTTCATTATAGGACTATATGTTGTTTATTATAAACCAAAGCATTTAAATGTTCAAAAATAGTATATTAATTATTTTAAAAACACCATTATAATGTTGCAAAATCGTTAATTAGTATTCCTATTGGATAAAATATATTTGTTCATTGAAACATATAACATATAATAATTTTTTTAATAAACAAATTCTGATTCATAATTCAGAATCATGAAATTATTAATAATATTATAGTCACATAAAAATAATTATTTCATGTTAATATAGAATGTTTAAGTAATATGACCTTATGATTGACCTCTTCCGGTGTATATGTTCTCCAAAATACTACACATGATACTCTTATTATCTTCATCTATATCTGAAACATCATTATAAATATATAATAAATAATTTTTAATAAATTTATTATTTTTTACATCATGAAATGAAATGTAATTTAATTACCCTCTTAATATGATTAATAAAAATTATATCCCTGAGATTTTTTTGAAATAAGTAAATTACGTTGTTTATTATGAGACATATCATCTCTATCCTCTGAGGAGGAGAAAATTTAATCAAAAATGTAAAATATATTTTTTATTTACTTGTTGAAAATTATTTAATATTTAATTATTTCTTCAAATACAAAAAAAATGTTTATCTATATCATGCATGGGAAATATTAATCAATATACTCATCTTCATTCATTATAATATCATTAAATCATATACTATAAATCAATACTTCGTTTTATATTACATATTGAATCCCTTAAAATATATTTTCTTATATATCATGTTTATATTTCTATAAAAACCCAATGAATCCATATTTAAATCATGTAGGTAATATAGTACACCACATTTATATCAGTCATATTATCTAGATTATAAAATGAATAACCTAAAAATTAACTCTAATAATCTAATAAGGTAAACTCTAGTTGTTAACTATGCCCCTTTACACAATGTATTGGTGAAATATATCGGTCTCATCCATCATGCAAGGCTATATATGGATCTCCCATAAACATGAGTTATATCAAGATCACCAATCATAAAAATAAATTTTAATTATTCCAAAAATATTTATAATACAAGAATATTTCCATTTCCATCATCACACTCATAACAACATTATTTTCACTAACAATAAAACATTTTCTAGTAATGATATATCAATTATATTAAAAACAATTTTTAAACTACCCAGAATAGAAAAAAGATTGAATTTTCATTTATACAACAATAAGATATTATAATTTAATCCATGAGGAAACTAATGGTGTTGGGGGGGATATATTATTGACGTCATATAAATTAAAAAAATAAATGTTTTTTATTTTTTAATTTTTTCATATAAAATATTTTAAAATGATAATTTTTTTAAAAAAATTAAATAAATTTAAAATTGAAAAATTATATTGTTTATATGAAATTTATATCCATATAAATACATAGATGTTATATAAATAAAATGACATGTATATGGATGAAAAATATTTTTTAAAAAAATTATGTAATAATTTAAAATGATGTTTGAACGAAATATATCCAATACCTCTAGTTTGACATGTATTGTATGCTCATTATATTTCATGATAAAATAATTAGGTTAGTTATTTACATTCCTTATAATTCATTCCATTTATTTTATTATATTTTTTATTTATTATGATTTTATTTAAAATTACATAATCAATTATCTATATGTTAGAGGTTTTGATGATATTTTTCCCATTATTCGAAATATAATTCTATATGTTCATTCCCATAAAATGGTCATTATTCAATTATCTCCAGAATAATAATATATAACTAAATATACTTTTTTACATAAACTATAATATTAAAACCAACAATGATTCTTTATTATAAAAGATGAATCATTATATAATTATGGATATGGTAGGACGTATAGTTGCATGAGTTCCATTATCATTTCTAAAATATTATTAAAGAAAAATTTAATATATAATAGTATGTTTTAAAAAATTAAAATTCTTTAAAAATTTTAATTTTAAATTATTAAATTAATTTCCATACAACATATAACTTATGATGAGATGTAATGAAAATAATATCTTTTAATTATGTTGGTAATCCACACAGAAAAAGGAATGGTGTTATCACATATCAATGGAATGAAATACAAGAAAAAAAGAATATTTTTTATCTATAAAATAATGATAGATATTCCGTGAGTGTCTTAAATATACCATAATTCATTAATTATAACCGACCATGAATCGTGGTGGTGTAAAAAATATACATCGTTTCAGGAGGTGATAGTCCTCTATACATAATAATGAAAATATTATTTGAAATTACCAAGAATAATGTTGTAGATATATGTTATTATTTTAAAATATCAACATATCATTATATGAATCATTCAGATGATATTATAAAAAAATTGGGGATTTTATTGAGGTATATAAATACATAAACTACTCTCATTTGAGAAAAATGCATATTCTACATTGATCCTATTTAGGTTTATATGTGAAGACTTATTAGAATGGTTTCATCTGAAAGTCATACACATTTTGATATGGAAATGTATTGATTAGTGTTGGGATTGGCTGGAAAAATGGTTGTAATATTTGGATATGGGTAGATATGATATGTGTTTAACTTTTATATATGATATTGATTACAAGCTTTTAATTTTTAAGAATATTATAATATTTTAATGTCTTACTAAATATCAATGAATCCATAATTGACCATCACTTATGCTGACATGAGAAATGGTGGAATCATGAACATCCAATAGTGTTTAGAATTTTCAATTCTACTTTAACATTTATCTAATTGTTATTACCCCCGTTAAACTGCTTTAAACCTTAACAGCTGTAACATATTTTTACTATTTTTCTATTCATATTTTATAAAATTTATATAAACAATATTAATTAAAAATAATTATTCTAAATCCAAATATTATAATAATTTTATCAATTTAAATTCACATAAGTTACTGAATTTAATAAATCATTTACTCTATAAAATGCAACAAAATTTGATTTCAACATGATTTCATTTTTATTTTTAAAACTTTTATTATTACAAATCCATGAAAAAAATCATTATCATAATAAAAAATTGTTTATAAATGATATTATTTTATTATAATTACTTAAAAACTATTTTAAATAATTATATATCAATGTTAATTATTGAAATAAAAAATTGGGTTTCCCATATAAATATGTATTTTTTAAATTTTATCGAACGATGAATCTTTTCAATGAATTAGAAAAAAACATCATAAAATTCTTATTAATTTAATATTTATAAAAATTTATTATTTATAAAATTTACTTTTCAAGTCATCTTATATTATATTTCATAATCATAATATATAATTCACAGGACCGTAATTTAGATAGAAATAAATTCTTTTTCATTTTTACTATGAAATTCTTATAATTCATTTATGGATAATAATAGTGTAAAATAAATATAATTAAATTTTCAATATATTTTAATTTATAAATATTACCATTATTGAAATTGTTAGATTCTTCTACCTTTTTAAAATTTCAGCTTTATAATTTAATAAATATAAAAAATAGGGTATATATTTTCCTCCAAATCATTTTATGATTCACATGATTCTTTTTTCAATAGTCATATTTTTCTACAAAACTAAATCATTTATACAAAATTATTTTTACAACATTTTTTGTATTATTCCTTTTTTTAGGACCCTAACATGAATTTATAGGTTCATACTATAAAAATTAATGCCTCAAAACATCATACGCATTCAACATATATTTTTTAAAAACGGAATATAAAATTCATCATGTCCCTAATATAAACATGGGTGAAAGTGAAATCAATAGATAAATTATTTAAATTTGACTTGGATTTCATATGGTCTAATGAAAAAAATACGTATCATTCCCTTTTTCATAAAATACATAAAACCTTTATATAGAGATATATAATAAATAATATGATTAGATAGTGTAAATGAAATATATTTCCTCTAGTTATCTGTATACCTTTTCCACATATTCATAGACATTACCATGTGATGTGGAATCATATTCACCTTATCCCTAAATTATTTTATCATAATAGGCCCCAAAATATTCATTTTCACTAGTTCAACTCATTACTTCTATAATGGATTAGTATTTATTTCCATAAAATGAATATATGTCGATTGGGATGAAAATAGTTATAATTATAAAAATGAATCAAATTTACACGTTTATACCAACTTCCATGATAGTATATTAAAAAAATATGAATTTATGGGCCCAAAACACTCCAATCCATTTCATTGTGAGAATTTCGTTTGTAGGTGTTTTATAATGTCATGGTGACTCATAGCGACACTTTTAAAAAATTCATATTTTTCCATGTTTCTAAATGGTGGATTACGCTCATGGTATCTCAGCCATGCAATATCTTGTTGGAGTTGTCATGTTGTTGGTTGATCAGTAGAAGTGATATGCAGGTGGTGACTTTCTAATGAGTCCTTGATAATTATTTCTCATATGTGTAAAATTGAAAAAAGTCACATTCTAGTAGTGGTTCACTGACCATCACTCCTATAATGGTGCCTTATCCAATGGTGTCCCTCATAATGTTGATATGCATTCTGTGTAAATCATTTCATCAACTAGTCAATAAATAGATGGTTCCTCAAATAATACTTGCTCTTATATTGGTACCTCGTTGAGTGGTGGTTAATCTAACTATGCCTCACAGAGTTGTGCCTTATCTAAAGGTGCCTCCTGAAAAATGTTTTTAGATTAATGCAGATGAACAATTTTTTATGACAATTTTTATGTAAAATTGTTTTATGGCCATTTATGAATGGATATTAGAATTATTCAAATAATAATAATCATATTTTAAATTTATAAGGGTTCTAGGTATTATTATGTTCTAACATGTAATCTTGACTAGAGCAACCTTTAAAATAAAACAAAAAATGTATCAAAACTACTAACATTATTTAAATGTTTCCGAATACTAAGATATAATTCCTAGTTTCAAATACTTCTTGATTTCTCTTGGAAGAAGATTCCCAGTGTTCTCTTTCCCATCAGTGTCATGCGGTCTTGATTCAACTTTGGATTTGTGTTTCCTTGATCTTTTTCATACTACATGTTTACCCCTTCTTCAATGCATCCTGGATGTACAAATCATGTTTTCATCCATCATTTTTTTCCTTCGTCATTATAAATTGTTTATTATATGTTCTGCGTGTATTTATATTTACTCTACATGGATAGTTTAATTAAAATTAATAATGATAACTGAACCAGTTTATGATCAATATGTGTGGATGGTAAATGTGATTCATGACTTTGGCATCTTGTTATCTCTATTGAAATTATCATATTCTAGGATTGATGCCCCGATAAAAATTCTGATTGCTGGTTAATTATTTATGATGGATACATATTATATTATTGTTTATTGGTTTATTTATTTATTTGGTATTTCCATAAAATGAAGGATAACGAAGTATACATGGATAAGGAGTTAGTTACCCCCAGATTTGGTTTCTGTGATAACAATCGATATAAAATCAATTGATTCGGGTAAATGTTCTCGTGACTATGGAATTTTGTTTTTTGTTTTTATGTGCTGGTATGTTGGTGGAATTTGTTTCTATTGTGGGACTATGATGGACATGTTATGAATATACAACAGGGCCATAGAACATGTAATTTTATGCTATATTGCTGGGTTGGGTAATGAGTTGGCGGTTTGTATTGAATAACATGGTGGTTAGGGTAGCATGAACTTGGATATAGATTTAGGTTATTGGTATAGGTGATTTTAAATTAATAATAAGAAAAATGATTCTCCTCATATCTCTAAATTGATATATGATATATCATGAATGTGTGTTTAATAGGGATTAAATTAGAATCTTCCTTAATTTTTAATATGTATCTATTCCTTTTGAAATGGAATTTAATATGTATACAATTGTGTTTTGTGCTTATTATTTTCTGAGTAAGTGATGGAATCAATAAATGAATATTTTAATATAGAATGGAAATTCATAATAATTTGATAGGGAATATGAAATGGATATATTTTGATTTTTTTTGTGATTCATGTTAAGATGTGGATGCCGCATTGGAGGAATCTTTTTTAGTAGTTTATCTGAGAACCTATTGGTTTGGCATGAGTGTTGGGGACATATATGAATATACCCATATTTACATTTTTATTTCTATAATTATCTCTACCATTTTGAACAATATCTAATGAACACCATCATAGTCACATGGGGGTGTCTTTTCCAACATCTCGATGGGGGGATGGATAGAAATACATAGTCCCATCCATGCTCCCTCTTCATACTAATGATATCCCAAGACACATTGGTCTTGTTGTTCTGATATGTGAGGCCCATGTGTGTGCAAGTTGGTTGTGATGTGGTATCCCATGTGTCATTGAGATGAGATTTGATATGTGTCACATGTTCCTTTGGGATGAGATGCGATGCGATGAGACATGATGTGCTCTGTTGTGTAGCCTAGGTGTGTGTGGTTGAGATTCATTTTAAATAATAGGTGTGGGTGGGTGGGTGGTATTGTGACGCCTCAGTGTGTGTATATGGGATGTGTTGTGTGGCCCATGTGTCTGCAGATTGGATGTGATATGATATATTCAGAAGAAGTGGGAGCACCGGGACATTTTCCATTTGTGTTGTGGGAGTGGATAATCACTGGGGATGTGGTCTGAGGTTTCCAATTATCCATGTGATTAATATTATATTACACGACCTGTGTTATTTTGTGTGTGTTCCTTGTTGACGATGGGATGGTTATTATTCCTTCTTAGTTGCATTTTGGATCTACTATTTTCTAATCAATTCAACCGTGTGCCTTATTCACATGTTCATGAAAGAACATGGTTTCCTACTAAGCATAAAATTATTCTCACCCTACTTATATAGTATATTATTTTGTTCCAAGGAGGATTTCATGGACTGTGCAGGAAATTTTTAACTCAATTCTTGACAGTTTCCTTGTTTCTTTGGAGCATTACAATTTTTTATTTACCTTGGATACATTTCAATTATAACATTTCTATTTTTAGTAATGTATATGTGATGGATTTTTGATTTCCTTTTATATTATGTCATGGAGATTCCGTTTGGATGATTCCTCTAATCATCTGATCATGTTTCCATATAAAGGGTATTTCCACCCATACTAGGATATTTGTACAACCTTGTTATTAGTCTCCAAACTGGGGTCAACATTAGGTTGGAATCGGGTTTTCATTATCTCCATTTCGTCACTTCCATCCTAGGAGGATTATTTTTAGAGGGAGTCAGTCATGGAAGAGTTGTTTGAGAGATGATGGATGTTAAATTGGTTGATGTCTGGTGTTACGAATAGTATGTATTCCATGGGGTGGTATATAAAAATTTATAGTTTACCATGTTGTGTGACCTAATGCGTGGGATAATGGTTATGAAATGGGATTTATTCCCAGCTTATAATCCATTTCACGGGCTCTGAGCATAATTAATGTCAAGTGAGTTCAGAATTATTGTGTGGTATATACCTAGGAAAGGTACATGAATCCTATTTACTTTTTTTTCTTGTTTGAATTGGTTTTTTTTGGAATGTAAAAATGATTAAAATAAATTAAAATAAATTATAAAAAAATTCCATACCACGTGGTCTTAGGAATTTTTTTTAATATTCAGATATGCCCCCTGGTCTTCGTCAATGTGTGGCTAAGGCAAAGGAGGTTCAACAGGTTGGTCTACACGATCACTTTAGTGTAGAAATAGATTGGGAGAATCCTTAGTGGATGAGGATGTTGTGTGTTTTATATTGTCATGATTTGGTAACGTATAATGGAATCTTATTAGATTCGGGGATAGAACATTGAATAGTGGAGTATGATATTTTCTTCGGTTTATCTGGGCCTCGATATAGTAAAAGGTTCCATGATAGTTAGTTAGTTGTGGGGTGTTTCGGATCTTTCATGGATAATATATTTGTGTGAGTGTAAGGATTAAAATTTTTTGTTGGTTGACATACAAAAGGTGTTTTGGGCCGAGTTCCTTTCATTAACCATGAAGTATGAGAAGAGGATTTAATTACTCTCTTGTCAGCAGTGTAGTATGTCTATACCATATAATGGTATTATATTCAAGGTCCTCGTACAAATATCCCAGATCTTTTTTAGGGGAGTCACATGAGATACATCCTAAAGAAGATCATCACTCTTCTATCCAATATGAAGTTAATCCTTTTCTATTATTTCTGTATTTATATTATAAGAATAAGGTGGTGGGGGATTGGGAAGATACACTCATGAGTATTTATACCATGAGAGGAAATCCAATAGTGTTATTCAAGCGGATGTGTTTTCTAGGGGAGATCCCTGGAACCAAAAACATCAATTTTTCTATCGGCATGGGGACGATCTCTACAACATCATTTCCAGCCTTCTAGTTCTAGCGTTCTTCAGGAATTTACATATGTATTGTGTCTTATTTTTTTCCTATGTGTGTTTCCTAGAAATATTTAGAATAATTTCTAAGTGGCTGCCTGGTCGTAGTTTGGTGGAGGTGGAAATTCTCAGCATCAACCTCAAAAGTAGTTTCCTTGAAGACACTTTCAATGACAGGGAAAATAAAATTTTTCTCCACTAATGGGATATGGAGAAGGTAGAGACCATCTTCAGTATTTACCTTATGCATATGTAACATTACTTGAGTGTGTCCATGGAGTTTGGTGTTAGCATAGAGGAATAAGAACTGGGTGTGGTTTGTTTTATGTTCTGGAGGCAGTAGTTCTAGCAGGGAAGAGATCGTATAATGGAGGATCAGTTTTTTAATACCCTTTCTTATGAATTTTTTGATTTAGATCCTCAGAAAACATTTTTTACCCACTCTAAACCATAATCTACGACAAGATATAGAGATAATTTTAATTCCCTTTGTGTGGAGTACGCCATTTGAATGTTACAGAATATTTTTATGTGTTTTGGGGGTGTAGAATGTAGATGATACTAAATCAGACATGTGGGGACATATTATTACTACTGATGAATCCATAAAATGTCAATAATGGAATATACTTGTCGTATTCTATATGATTTTTTATCAACTGCTTCTGGAGGAGAGTCTTGTTTTCATACATGTATGGTTAATTTCTAGTTTTCAATAGTGAGATGGGTTGTCTAGTCATTGTTAGTGTATATAGACCCTTTTTTTTATTTAATGGTATTCTTGTGGAATCATTGGATATTGAAATGGTAGGTCTTTCTTGGGTCATTGTTGATTTCATTAATGTTTATCACTGAGGTGGTTGTGATGATACCCTATCGACACAATGCAGATTTTGGGAGATATTTTCAGTGTAGTGCTTCACTATTTTTGATCGATATTTATGGGGTGGAATCTTATAAGATGTGAGAGTAGATAATTATGATATATGATCTTCTATACATGGGTTTTATCTGACCAATGTTTCATCATGGGGTACTCCAGTGCTATTTGAAATGAATTGGGTCTATGGTCTCAGGTTTTACATAAACTATTAGATGTTGAATTAGTTGATGATCATGAACTGTTATCCAATCCAAAGGATAGAGGATTTTTTTGACCAACTAAGAGGGGTGATTAGGTTTTCTATGATGGATATGTGGTCTGGATATCAACAATTGTGGATGAAGGATGGAAATATCTTGAATAATTCCTTTATATTCAGGTTTAGGAACATTGAGTATATATTCATTCCATTTGGTGTTACAAATTCTATAGTTGAGTTCATGGTGATTATGAAATCTTTCATCTGTGGGTTCCAACAATGTTTATTTTTCTTATTAATCAATGATATCTTTATTTATGGGATTTCATAGGATGATCACACCCAACATCGTAGAACTATCCTGCAATATTTTTGACACCACCATCAATATGAATGTGGTCCAAGTGTTAGTGATTTACATATGATGTTCATTTCCATGGGCATGTAGTTTCTCCAAATGGTGTGGATATAGACCAATAAAAGGCTGATGTAGTTGCTTCTTAGAAAGAACCCCAGAACATGGGATATCTTCATATTTTTCCTGGTCTTATGGGATATTATCAAAGGGTTTTAATGAATTTTAATAATGTTTATGGCCCATAAATGACATAAACTAGAAAAAAATAGATTTTTTGTGAATATATTTGTGTCTATTAGTGTTCATTTACCTTTTGGGGAAGTTGGTTAGTGCCCTGTTGCTTCACATTCCTGAAGAACATGTTATATTATGGTGTTTTGTGACACTGGCTACCTATGATTAGGGCGCATCATTATTTAGAAAAAGGTTGTGATCTCGTATGGGTATAAGAAGCTATGTCCCCAATATCATAAATTTCCACCATTGTTCTAGAGAAAGTATGATATGTTTTGGGGCTATATTTGTGGTGGCATTACCTCACATTTGATTAGAGACTGGTTTTCACGTATCACAATAGTTAGAGGTATATCTTTTCCCAACATGACCTTAATCATTGATACTAGAGATCTTTAGAGTATCATTTTGACTATGGTTTTGAGATCTCCTAAACTATAGGAATTGTAAATTTTCATGTAGAAATTGTTTGAATAATTTTGGTGACAAATGTTCAAAAATCATAAGATTCTATGATAGAGATTTATGTGTTAAATCCTTAAATAAAAATGAAATGGTGGTTTATTGTAAAGGATATTTATTTTATATAATGTTATTGTATTTTCTGATTTACAATGTGTTAGAGTTTCAATGTTGGGATTCATATGTGTAGGTGTTTCATGGGCGTGCTGGAAATGGGGATGCTCTTGATGGGTGGTAAGGGAATTATCAGGACTAGATATTGTTTTAGGGAATGTTGTTTTTTATTGGATATGAATGGTTGATTCCTTCATGTGATTCCTAAAACACCATTGTTGGTATGCCTAGTAGTTTTCATGATAAAGTGTAGATTAATGTTGTAGTTTTGGTGGCCTAGGATGAATCATGTGGTGTGGATATTTGTAGAATAGAGCATGATTTAAAATAATGTGAAGAATGAGCACTATTTCCCTAGTGATTTTTTGTCCTCTAATGTTACATAGTTGAAATGGGATTCCATATTAGTGGATTTCAACAGAATGTTAACAAGATTAGAAGAAGGTTATGATGCAATCTGGGTGATAGTGTTTCAGCTGATTAAATAGGCCCACTTCTTAGTTTACAAGGAGTAATGATTAGTGGATTCCTTCTCTAAATGGAATTTGGATGTGGTAGTGCAGCTTCATAGAGATCCAAGTTCTATTTTCTTATATAGGGATTCACAGTTTACCAAAACGAGTTAAGAGGGTATTACAACATGCATCTACCACTTAGTTATGCCTCAACACTACATTCTACCCTTAGAAAAAAATGTTAGACTGAAACAATTATCCAGATATTGTAGGATATGATGTTGTCATGCATCTTCCAATTTTGCGGATTTTCGGAATGATTCCATCCCATGATGGAGTTTTGTTATAATAATAGTCGTCACATTTCTGATGGTATGAATCAATTTGAGGATTTTTATGGGTGACTGTTTCATTCAAAATTGTGCTAGACAGAGGTTAAGGATACTATTTATCATAGTTTTTATTTGGTGAAAATCATGACATAAAATTTACATCTTATTCTTCAAAGGATGAAAGCAGATCATTGCCTGAATAAGTCTTTTTCTAATCACAGAAGTAGGCCCTAGGATTTTAGGAATGGGACCAAATTTTATCAATGGTTTCCCATAAATGTGGGAAACATTGTTTTTAGGAGGGTGCGATATTTCTCCTACGATTTTCTGACCCTTTGAGGTGTTGGGGTGAGTTGGTGAGGGGAAATCATTTGGAATTTCCATCGCAGGTAGAGAGGATCCATGATATCTTACACAACTCTCATTTTATCTATAACTACACAATGACTCTGATATTACTAGAAAAGGAGTGTCGGATATTGAGAATGACATAACATTAGTGGATTATCCATTGTAAATACAGGAATGTTGGGAGAAGTTGATTCTTGGAAGGGCCATTTTTTTGTTTTGGGTGTTGTGGACTTATGGTGGCAAGGAGGAGAGTAATTTGGAGCAAGAGAAAAAGACGTTTTCTAAGTAACCAATCATTTTTCCCTACTTTATACTACTTATAATGTGATGGTTAAACCCTATTTTTTATGATATTATCTTTTTTCCTTATTCATTTTTGTTTTCGGTGTGGCATGGGATTATTTAATGATATCGGAAATTTGGAGGACTCGATTCCTAATCAAGACGAATTCACTACGATACGATCAATCCCATGTAATGGAGTCAGTACTGACAAGATCAGATAGTATCTTGACATAGAGGATGAAATTTTTTAATTCATGAGTATTGTACGACATTGTTGTTGGGATTGGGTAGAGTGTTTTTTAGTTGTTTAGGTTTTCACATCAACACATACTTTGTAATAATTTACCTTCACAGTTACTAAAATGGTGTGCTTATATACAATAAATCCACTCCATCTTTCAAAAAATTGAGTATTATCATTTAATTTTGGAGTGTTTTGTAGTGTCCCATGTATAACGAGATCCATGAGAGGTGTCTCGATGTCTATTGGTTTCTACCCATACTCCTTTTTCCTTCTGGGTTGGTTTTTAATTGTAACAAGAGTGAATAGTTTAAGTGGTATCTAATATAATGGGACAGACACTTATGTTTGATTACATTGAAGGAATATCTTATTTAAGGAGTTTTTGGACGTCATGGTGACTCAATTAAAATCATTTACAAAGTTCCTTGTTTTACAGGTTTTCCAATGGAGGCTCAACCCTACAGTAGCTCACCCTAGAAGCAGCACAACCTTTCAGTCACTCACTGGTGGTGGATAAATAGTGATGTCTCTCTTATAGATCCTCACTGGAGGAGAGTCAGTAATGGTCACTCATTGGCAGTGAATCACTGTTAGTTAATTGATTATGGTGGCTCATTGGCAGTCACTCATCCCGTGATGCCTCATCCAGTTGTTTCTCACCTTGCCGTGACACACTGACTGTTGTAGGTGATTCATATTTCGGTCCCTCATCCAATTATTCCTCTCCAAACATTAAATTATTAATTAGTGCCTCACCGAGTAGCTCCTCATCTAAAATTTCATTTCTTAGTGGTACCTCATCTATATTTTCCTCAAGGATAGTGTTTTCAGTTAACTCCAATTTGTCCCTTTTTAATGCACTTTTTATATAAAACATTTTATGGTAACTTGTTTACTGGATTTGACAAAAAATAAAATATCATAAATCCTATCATAAAATTCATAAAGGTTTGGGTGATTTTAATTGGTCAATACAAATTATCTTTACCATATCATCCTTTAATTAAAAATAAAAAATATATCTAAACCACTAACTCTATTTGGATAATTCTGATTATAAAGATACCTTCCCCTCTTGCAGTTACTTTTTTATTTTTCATTTTATAGGTCACAAAATGTTCTTTTTACCATGGGATTCAATTGATCAGGGTATATATTTTGGATTATATTACTATTTGGAGTTTCATTGTGCATGTGTGCCACTATTTTGATGCATCCATGAATTGTGGATTGTCTTTTCTTCTATGTACATTTCCCATTGTGTTTATTAAATGGGTTTCATTTGGGGTGGGTGTATGAATGTATCGATTATAATTATATTTAAATTCAAATTAATAAATAAAATTTAACCATTATATGAGCAATTTGATGGGCGTGAAAAATTGATGCATGTTCGTGTTGTTATGTTATCTCTAGGGATATTTTGATTGTTATGGATTAATGTCCCCATGAAAATTGTGTTCATTGGTGTATTTTTTGTGCTGGATACATCTGTTTTAGTTTCTTTACTGTTTAATGACTTTTTTCGTATCACCCAAAAATGAAAAATTGAAAACCATGCCTATATGTATATGTAATTTTATTCACTCTGAAATTGTTTGTGTAATAAAACACCAATTAAATGAACTAGAATGTGTAAATTTTTCAAATCAACCATGAAAAACTTTTTATATAGGTTTTTACATGGGGTTATATGTATGTATTTAGATTGTATAGTGGGGATTTAATTGGATTGGAATGTATATGTAGTAAGGATGTAGAAATAGTTGTTTTAAGTTATGTTTTTGTGTGTGGTTGTGAGTTTGGGGTTTTCATTTGACTGAATTCTTGTTTAGGCCTGATCAAATTAAAAAAGGATGGTAGTGACACTATATTGATATCATAAATAATTATTCTCCCCATATATAGAGATCAATATATGATATATCATGAAGGGGTTTTAAATGGGGAGGAAATCAAAAGATACCGTACCGAAAAAATTTACTTGCATATTATTGATCAAAAAATGTGGGTTTTTAATGTTTTCAATTAAAAAATCCATGTATTTCATTTTTTTATTAAAATATTGGGAAATTATAATTATAGAATGAAAATGTGTAAAATTTTGAAAAGTGTTTATTTTTGTAATTTTTGACATATTTTGACAACAAATGTATTTTGATCATTAATTATAAAATGTAATTCCAACATTAGTGAATCTTATTTGGTTAAAATTATGATTTGAGTTCTTTCAACATTATCTTTTTTACTAGTAGATTATTCGGCCATCTAATGGGATTAAAAAATAAATGATGTTTAGGATTTTTTTGGTCGGATATCACAGACCCCACCACTATAACGAAACTCCAACATAGCCTTCACGCATCCAATTATGGGGAACCAACTAGGGATATCACTATGAAACATAGGTTTGGCACAATATAATATATTAGGTAGTTTTGAAGTCATTAAAGCTACAATTGGGGGTTATTTGTTTGAAGGAAGCTTTCTGGAACCTGGGTCTAGAAAAAGAAACTAAAAATGAAAAACTCATACATCCTTCATCTGATATCTAAATGCACTGAAATTTGGAGGGTGAACATCGAACACCTTGAAGCACAAATTTTATAAAGTATTCCATGAATAATCAACCATTTAATGGACCAAAAACTCACAATATTTTTGAAGAAAAAATTCTACCTATAAAAGGAGGATCTCGCCTCCTTCCCAAATAATCAACTCGACACCCACCTCCATGGAGGGATCCCACTAGGGACCAGGACGTTTCTAATCCTCTATATACCACCATTATTTCATATTTTATTTTTATTTAAATTTAAATTTTAATTTAGTTTTATTTTGATTTGTAATTTTTCATTTTAGTATCATTAATCCATGCATTTGTGTTTCTCCACACACTTTTATTCTTTTATTACTCTCTCTCTCACTCTCACTCTCTTCTCTTCCACCCACACCACCATGTAATCTCATACACTCAGAAATTATAGGCTAATAACGAGTCTTGTCTCAGGGTGAGGTCATGGTTTTCGTTAATTTTATGTAAATATTTATTATGATTGTGGTAGAACTGAGTAGCATCATTGGGTGAGAAGAATGTCCCCAATGTGGTGACATCCCCCAAATGATATGAAAATCAAACTACATATATTCTAGAAAATAATAGTGATTCAAAAATGAGATTTTATGTTTTAATTGTCAGGCTAAATCAAACACATTTCTAAAAATAATGATTGAATCCTAATATGAACACCAAAACCATGTTCTATCATATTATATTATTCTATTTATATTTTCATTATAGTTTAAATTAGCATTTTACAAGTCATTTTTTTAATAATCACAAAATAAAAAAAGAGATAGATTAGGTGAAATATATAATTTATGTGAACTACATTCTGAAGCCTTCTCAAGGGAGAAGACAATGGTCAGCCACTATGTTGCACTACGATAAATATAATTGCTTTTTCCATGCCCCATGACTGGCGTGCATCAAAACTAGCTTCCTTTCCGAGGAGCCAATCAGTGATTAATTTAATTAATATAATTTCACATCATTGATAGATTTCATTTCTTTTTATTAAATTAAATAAAACATTCCATGAAGAATTTAAATGATTATTATTATGCATGGACTAATAATTACTCAATAGTGCAACAACAACAATAAAAAGAATATGATATTCAAAGGGTTTAGGTGAAACAATGTAGAGAAAGTATTGAACAACTAATGGGAAAAGATGAAATAGCATTTGACAATGTTTTTGCATTAATGTAGAATCCCAAACCTGAGTAGGATCATGAATTTGAGGTGGAAATGGAGAAATACTTGTTTGGTGAGGCACAAGTAGGAGATAAACAATGATAGGATGAACTCATGATTAATTGTGAGGAATTTCCTAATCTCCTCATACAATGCAATGAAAAAATCATGAACCACAAAAAGAAAAAAAACCACATGTGGTGGAATTTGATGTAATGATTTAGGATCTCGACTACCTACCTACATCCTCAAGGAGTCTAATCCAAGAGGCAGTTACCACTGATTTAATGATTGAAGGTTAACCAAATCAGGGAGTTGAACCATTCTTCAACTCCATCTCGTCTAATTTTATTGAATCTTAATTGTACATCACTTCTTTTGATTTCAATTAAAAAAAATCTGACAATCTCTTCATAGCCTTGGAGGAAGGAGATGGGGATTAATGTGCACCTGTAGGGAATCCTATGGATCCCCCAGGACAAGTTGAATATTTATTGAACGAATATTAGCAAGAGATTATAGTGGATTTCCCAATGGACACCATGACAAGAGCCACATTTTTTTATGGGAAGAATTTGATATAAATAATTCATATTTAAATTTAATTCAAATAGAATTAAACTGTTACTTTCCCATTGACTATTTCTTAGATGCAGTATACCTTGAGGAACAGCTAGAAAAAGAAGAAGAAGTTGCATAAGTAGCTACCAAGCTGGAGGATGATTCATACATCATCATACACACACCATTCAAGATATACCACTTTGTGAGGGGGAGGATATGGTATACATTATACATGATTCATTCCTAAATAACAAGCTGGGTAAAGCCACATGTTGTTGTTCGAATAAAAAAAATCATCCTCCATCAGACATTGGATAACAGCTACTACTACCCTCTAGAGGAAATAAAAATCTTGGGCCCCCTTGGGGTATTATACCATGATTTATCATTAATTTATATTTCAATAAATTTATATGTCTACTTATTTTCATAGATGTAATGTATCATGTGGCCCCCTCCCTATTTTCATTTTACGATTAAATTAAATGAACCATGTAATTTTTTTAGTAATTTCCTTTTGTAGGATCTTTACGATAGAAGGAATCCCCAACATTGAAGGATGAGGACCAAAACATTATTTTCAAAAGGGATTTCATTTTCATTGTCTATCATTTTAAATCTATACATTTTTTGGAAAATACATTTTTTGAGCTTTAAAAATTTAAATTGACTGCACGCAATTGAGATTATGCTCTACTTTACTAGTCTAGGTTACATGAGTTTCTTAGAAATCATGTGATTCTATTTTTTAGATGTCAATTTTGATATGATTAACTGATTTAAATTTAGAATTTATTTTTTAAAATGAATAATGGATTTAAAAATAACTCATGATGTAAAATAATTAAGAAATTTAGATAAATGAAATTCCCCAACCATATTTCATTCATTAAATTTATGAAATTTATGTGAATTGATTTGTAATTATTAATAATGTGTTGAGTGATTGTTCAATATCATATATTTCATTCCTGAGAAGATTTATAGGCTAACTAATTTCATATTTATCTTCATCATGTTTCTTGAGTGATCTTGGGACATGTAACTTACCAAAACTTGTATTGAAACATTTCAAAGCTATGACTATGAAAAAACACATTTAATAGGATTGAGGCATCCTATGAAAAAACACATTTCCTTAATATACCTACTTTACATCCATAGATCTATTAGCCCATAGAGACAATGAAATACAATTATTGGGATTCGCCTTGTTTCATGCCATTTTTATCCAGTCCTACCATACTATTGGTGTTTGAATGATATTTTAATAACGAAGTGCATGGGTAATGAAAATTATGGTGGATGAGATGATTTAAATTTTAAGGAAGAAGTTTGGGGATGGTATTGTGATAATTTTATGAGTTGGTGAATTCATTCACTATACTCTATTGTTTGCCCCTCTTGAATTGACAAAAAATTGAAAAAATGGTGAAAAAATTAAATGAATAGAAAAATGGGGTGTGATTTAGGAGAACAAAAAATCACCATTTTCTAGACCGATAATCTTTAGATCATTTTTGGTTACGTGATGGATGTGAGGCTGGATCTAATCATAACTTCCTAAAAATGAAAAAAATGTTCAAAATTAAAAAAATTCAATAGGGTTCACAAAAAATTCATTATGCTTACTTTATCATAACATATTCTTTTGGTTTTGGGAAGTGGGTGTTGATACATTGATGTGGACAATTTTATTACACTTTTTGATAACATGAATTTTACTTATGAGATAAGCCTCCTACTTGAGCCATTATTTTTAAAGCATAATATCCAACATAAATTAATCCTTAGAGTCATTTGAACTGTTATTGAAATTATTCATGATTTTATGTGCCTTTTTTTATACAAAGTGGAGAATGTAGTTCATTTACATGACTATTTATAAGGAGAATGTTATAATAAAATGAGCATAAATGTACATTAATTGTATCATGGGTAATGAGAAAAAATAATTAAAAATGAGGTTGATTAGGACTTTTCATGTTTAATTATAAGGAATCAAGGAGTTTGAATGAATAAATGAATAAGTTCAATTAATTATCAAAGGGGAAAACTAAATTATGTGAATTATTTATTTCATAGAAAAATAGGAATTTAAATTTAAATTTTATGCATATTTTTAAATGTATGATTTAAAAATGGATCTTTTTTTATTTTATAGCACTGAAAATCAAATATTGGTAACATAGGTGTCCTCTGATTTCAATATCGAAATCTTATGCTAGAGGACAGGCATGGTATAATTGTGGGGGTATTTGCTAGAGAAACATTATGAGCATATTTTTGACCAAATAATGAGGATTTTTAATCTTTTTCAATGATTTAACACATTTATTTATTTGAATTATTAAAATGTTGGGAAATTTGGATTATATAATGAAAATGAGAAAAATTGTGAAAAGTGCTAAATTCTGGAGTTTTTGACAGATTTGTACAACAAGGGTATTTTGATCATTATTTTTAATATATAATTCCAACATTAGTAAATCATGTTTTTTTAGAATCCTGGATTTATTTCTTTTATCCTTGTATTCTATACTAGCAGCATATTTGACCATCTAAAGGGCATAAAAATCAATGAGTTTTATTATTTGTATGGGCGGACATCGTGGACCCCACCACTATAACAGAACCACAACTCAGCCTTCCCATATCTAATTGAGGTGCTTCCAACTAGGATAGAACTAGGATACATAGTACTAGATCAAAAAAAATGGGGGAGTAATGATTCCATTAATTCTACCATTGGATGTTATATTGCTGATGGATGTTTCTAGGAACCTACATCCAAAAAAAGAAACTGAAAATGAAAAATTCATAACTCCTTCATCGGGTTACCAAATAAGATGAAATTTATATGGTGAATGACCTATATATGGATGAAATATTTTAAGTGTTCCATGTGTGAATCAACCATTTAGTGGAAAAAAAACAGGAAAACTTTTAGAAGACATAATTCTTCTTATAAAAGGAGGACCTCACCTGCATCCCAGATCATCAGCTTGACACCCCCAACCATGGAGGGATTACACCAAGGCATAGTCCGGGGATACTCCTCTATATTACCCACCTCATTTATTCTTTTTTTTATTTTAGTTATATTATAGTTTTATTTTAATTTTATTTTTATTTTTATTTTTTAATCCATGCATTAGTGTTTCTCCATCTAATTTTCTTCTTTTCATACTCTCTATCTCTCCATCAATAAATCTCTCATCTTCCTCCCACTACACTAAATAATCTAATATTATCATAAATTAGTTTTCAATCATGGGACATGGATCGCGGTATGTTTACTGATTTTATGAATTTTATTTTAATTTTTAATTATGTTCGTGGTAGAATTGAGTAGCGTGATTAGGTGAGACGAATGTCCTTGATCTGGTGATGGCCCCCAATGGCATGAAACTCTATCTACATCTATTCTATAATAGAATAATATTCATACATGAGATTTTATGTTTTAATTATAATGCTAAATTAAAAACATGTATGAAAATAATTATTGAATCAATGATTGAACCCCAAAACCAAGTTCTTTTTTTATTTACTCTTTTTATAGATTAACCTTGTAGTTTAAATTTTCATTTTATAACTCATTGTTTATAATAATAAAAAACAACAATAAGAGATAGATAAGGTGAATTAGGGAATGTAATTTCACAAAAGATAGAAGGTTCATCAAGAGATATGGCCTTGTTCATCCACTGTGCTCCACTAGAAAATATATAATTGTTTTTTCCACGCCATGGGACATTCATGCGTCACTACCTAAATTATTATTTTGGATCAATTCCTTCTTAAATGAAATTTAATGTGTTACATATTTTTATTTGATTTTTAGAATCCATGGAGGTGATGGATTTGATTAATGAATTGTTAACTAATGAATGTAAATTGTTAAATAATTTGGTGGGGAATGTGATAGGGGAATTGTGGCTACTTGTGTGATGTTGTTTATATAATGGTATAAAAAGTGTTGGAAGTGTATTTTGTTGCTTTTTTTGCGGATAACCCATAAGTTAGGATAAATATTTTCATAACACATATGTATATAACTATATTTCAATTGTGATTTGTGTACACAAACCACCCAAGGTGTGCACTATGTGTCGAACACCCATATAGTCACATGTGGGGGGGGGGTCCCCAAAATCATGAAGGGAGGATGTATAATTGGAAACCCACACATCCAGACTCCATATTTCAGGTGACGATATCCCATGACTCTTTGGGAATGTTGTTGTGAGATTTCATGCCTAGGTGTGTGAGGCCACCTTATGATATGGGGTCCCAGGTGTATTAAGAATGAGATATAATATGTATCGGTCAAGTCTTTTGGGCTTATAAGTGATGTGATGAGACATGATTTTACTTGGTGGGTGGACTAGGTGTGTGTAAGAATGATATGTTGTGAGGAATGGGTTTTTACAGTTAGCAAGTGTTGTGAGGCCTAGTTGATTGTGTGTGGGATGTATTTTGGTATATTAGAAAGACGTTGGAGTACCATGAAAATTTCCATTGGTGTGTTAGAATGGCTAATCAGTGGGGATATGGTGTGGGGTTCCCTATCATTGATGTTAAATATATTATTATACTTTTTTGTGTCATTTGGTGACTATTCCATGGTGAGGTTGGGATGGTTAGTATACATTCATAGGTGTTGTTAGGTTATACTATTTTCTAATTGGTCAATTATTATACTGCATCTACATGTGCATGAGAGACCATGGTTTTCCTAATATGTATCCTCCTTTTCTCACCCTATTTATATAAACTATTTTCCAGTTACCATGAAGATCTCTAGAACTTTGTTGGACTTTACTAGCTCGAATCTTGACAGTTTCTATGTCGCTGCTTAGCGTTACATTAGGCATTTAGCTTGAATACTTTATTATTATAGACGTTCTATTATTATACATTAATTTGGGATGGATTTTGGAATTTTTCTTAAAAAAATTCATTGAGTTTCACTATGTATTATTCATATTATTTTCATTTCATCATTTTAAAAAATGCTGAATAGATTCCATATTGTGATATTTTTACACCACTGTTGTTAGTAACTAACCTGGGGCCTATAAGAGGCATGATGTGGGGTCATTATCTCCCATAATTTATTTCCAATCTTGTATGGGTAACATTGGAGAGAGGGGTTATGAAAATGAATATCCTCAAACACTATAATTAATCACCATTACACTATATTAGTTTGAGGACAATATGATGTACACAAATTTAATTTACAAAACAATCACTTCTAATTACTTTTCAAAATTATAATATAATAATTGGATATTTCTTAGATACTGTGAAGATATGGAATCAATAAATATAATATATCTTTAATATAAATTCTAGAATTTTTATCTAAATTCATATAATCTAAAATGGTATAAAATTATGATGTTTTATTTAATCAATACAAATTAATTAAATCCAATTTTTCCCCTAATATTTATTTGGTTATCCATTAATGAAATCAATTGATATATTATCAAATTTCCAATTTTTCCATGAATAATGAACAATAACCCTCTTAGATAACTAACATTTTACAGTGAAAACATAAGAGTTTAAACATTTCATAGATATATATGTAAAATAGTTCTTCAATAATTTCCATGAAAAATACACCCAAATATCTATATATATTTTGGTTCTTCTAGTATTAACAAAAAATATTATTTGTGAGCCAAAATGTTTTTAACTTTTTTGGGGTAACACGAATTAAAAAAAATTTCCCTAGATTTCAAAATAACTTCATGTGTTCACATAGATAATTTACGTTTTTTGATTTAAAGAAATATATTACCACAATTAAATAAATTAATATTTTATAAAAATATGAAAATATTAACTTAGTATTCATTTTTTCATATTAAGAAACGTGTAAGATAAAACATGTTTTATTTTAATGAAATGAGTTGCTAATTTTCATAATCATATAATCCTTAATTTTATATATCCTAATAACCCTTTGAAAAACATTTTAAAAATTTTCATGAAATTATAATGATTAGAAAAGGATATATAAATTTTATAAAGGAATAATTTTAGTATTTGAGAAATAATAATTATGATCATTTTAATTTTTTTTTCAAATTAATATTTTTCTTAACTATAAAATTATATAATTTTTGTAATGATATTCAAAAAACATTTCATAATAAATATTAAAGGATGTATAAAACAAATTATGGTTTCCTTTAAAACATAGAAAACCAGTTAAATGATATGTATTTTCGTATTATTCAATTGTATCAATATCCCTTTAAATTTAATCTCCTTATATTACCATGTGAAAAAATAATACATCCATGATTACATATATTAATAATTTATAAATCATATATCTAACATGGGAAATAATTTTCCTAGAACAATAAAACAACTATTTTAAATGTAATAAAATACATTAAAAATGACAATAATCTCTTAGGAGAATCCTTATTGAATAATTACAATAAATTATATATCTACCATTGGGAAATATTTTTTTTAATTCATGAAAATATAATATAATTTAAGGGATTCCAACCATCAAATAACTATTATGGGTTTTGAAAAAAAATTGATTTAATATATTTAAAGATAATATATTCATAATATTGTTTCCAAAATATCAACATATAATATATAAATGGGATAATATTGAAACCCATTGAAATAAATTCATTAGTGGACATAATTCTATTTCTAAATTTTTTACGATCAATGGATTTATTTCACATTTGATTTAGAAAAATTATATATATATATTATCCAATTAAAATAAAAACATCATAGAATATAAAATATAAAGATATTATTATTTTATATTGGTGGAAGATGATTTTTATGAGGTAGGAAAAAAAATTATAAAATCTCTGTTTTAAAATCAATTATTATTCATCATATTACTTCTTCAAGATTATATATAAATCAATCATAGGATGATATTCATAAAAATATAGGGCCTCGTGGATGTGGGTATGGACATAATTTAATGTTTTTTTTGTATTGGATGAAATAATAGTTTCTCTTATTATATAGCGGATATGATAAGAAATGGGATGTCCTTTAATAAGTGGGTGAGAGAACACTCAAATAATTTATAATGGATAAAAATATATTGATTTTCTAAAAATATATATTGATCTAATATACACCATTTTTAAATATGAGATGATATAGAGTTGAAATATTTAAAGAATCTATATCTTAGACCGATTTTTTTATTTGAACACTAATCCTTTTTTATTAACCTATCATTAAATGTGTTTTATTTAAAACTGTATTAAGCATTTTTTCCAGTTTTTAATATTAAATTTCATAAAAAAAATATGATAAACATATTACTTAATATTTATTACAATGATTCTGAATAAATAATTATTTTTATCAAATTCAAATCATTGAAGTGGTTGGATTTAATTTAAACATAAATTTCAAAAACACAATAAAAAATGTGTTTTCATAAAAATTTTACTTTTTATGTGTATAAATGTTTTTATACCACCTTACATTATTAAATTATTTAAAAAAAATAACTTTCTTTTAATTAATATTAATTATCAATGTTTAATTAGAATTTATTTCAAAAAAATGGTACTTTTTATGTTATAAAAATTACAATGTTGTCTTGAATAATGATCATTTCTTTTCAGTATTAAATGAAAAACCATAAAATTAAAAAAATTCATAAAATGTCCACCTAAGATAATTTTGACATTATTAATTGAAAAAATATGTTCTTATTATTAAATTTTTATTGATTTTTTTCAATATTATGTTTCTAAATATTACCATATAAGCCATACGAAACAAATTTTGATAAAAAAAACTTTTTCCCTTTTGAAAAACTATTACTTAATATACATATAAGACATATAAATGTATTTAATATATTTAATAAAAATAATTAAATCCCTAAATACTATTTTATAATAATATTGTGACTATTACATTATCATCTTACTATTATTTATTCTACCACCATTTATTCAGAATAAGAATCTAATCATGAAACTTGAACACAATATGAAAGGACTAATACACTTTAGTATCTATAGAGGGTCATGGTCATGAATTCTAATTTTTTTAAAATATTTATTACAATCCCTTAAGGGATTTATTCATAGACTATGTGTATCAGCAAAAGTGTTTATGAAATATATTTTCAAAAATTTATTTAAAATCATCTATAACTTGAGTTACAAGCAATGAAAATTTTAAATTTCGTTATGTAAAATGACATATTTCATGAATTAAACATTACGTCAGTTTTCGTTGATAAATTTTGTTACATGTAACACATTTCTTAATAATGAATAAAAAACTACTGATATTATTATTTTATGTTGATTTTTTAACCTATATAATATAAAAGATATTATGAACATGACTAAAAATATATTTTTTCACACAAGTTATTAAAGTGGTTTTACATTCATCCTATAGATTTTATTGACATAATATAACAAAAATTTCATATTTTCTTTTAAAAAACATTTCATTTAAATTGGTTTTACTAACATTTAATATAGCATCTATTTTAATCCTAAATATATACATCTAAATTAAAAAAATTAATTTTTGTTAATTTTTTTCATTTTTATATGATTTTTCATAGTTTGATGAATAATGAAAATAATGAATTTTAATTAAAAAACTACTTTCAATTATTTTATTTTCATTGTAGAATTATTTATTGAATTTTATTCAGGAATAGTTTGTCTAATTATACATCATTAAATACAATTTAGGTCATTTAAAAAATTTACACCTTGGAATTGTATATAAAAAATGTAATACTTATGAAAATTTGTTTTTAAAACACAATTGTCTCATTATATCCAGTAGAATAATTTTAAATTAATTTCTTCCACATCTATGATAATTGTTTTAAAATATGGATTAAAATTTTTAATTAATATTATTTTATAATTTAAAATGTGGTAAAATTTATACTTTACCTATATATATTAGTAAATGTAATTAAAATTAATTATAGGTAGTAAGGTAAGAACAAGTTTACGTAATGTTTATACATGATTTTAAGGTGTATGAATAACACAATAGTTTTCCAACCCACATTTTCAAGACTTGTTTATACCATAACCAACTGCAGATCTATTTTATGAGTTATTGAGGTACTATTACATGAGGGTGAACCATATAATAAGTTATTTATATAAATGGAAAAAATGTAACAATCCTGAACATTAATTAATATAATGCTCTGCAGTGGTTAATAAGCTACATATGATTGTTTATAAATATTATTTTGTAATAATAATGAGTTAACATTATTGAAATCATTTTATTTAAATTTTAGAGATGATATAATTATATTAAATTCCAATGAAAATCCCCCACATGGATTATTTAGTTATTAATTACATATTTGAAATATTATATTATAAATTATTTAAAACTAATACAAATATTATATTCATACATGTGATATATATGTTACAATAAATAAAAAATATTTTCCATAAATTCGAATGGTTTTATTTTATAATAACAATATTTACTAATGTATACTAAAAACATTCTTAGTATATATAGGGATAAATATGTTGTTATAAGTTTTGCACATGCTTCTATTAAAAATTAATTTCCAATGCATGAGAGATTTTTTTATAAATTAAAAGAAATATTTTATAATAATTTGGAAAAAAAATTCTAATATTTCCCATATTCATTTAGACTTAATGTATGAGTTACATAAGATAAAGTATTAGATACATTAATGAAAAACCAAAATAAAGAAAAAAAAACTTAAAAAACTAAAGAACATATGATAAAAAAATTATTATAGTTTTTTGTGAGTTTTTATAGAAAAAAACCACCTTTAATCAATTATTTTTCAATTATAATAAACATGATGTATTATATATCTCCAAACAATGATTATCTTATAATATTTACAATAATTTCACTCCCCCGCTATAAATATTATCTCACACAAACCAATTTCATTATAAATATGAATCACTTTATATATTAAAATACTTGGAAATTGAAAATCACCACCTATATCCACTCAATCATAAAGCCTTAATTTTGGTCGAAATAAATACAAGGATTTCCTTTTTTGAAAACCAAAAAGTGTTATCAGAAAAAATGAATCATTCTTCAATGATCACTTTTGTTTTATTTAATTCTAAAACCATTCATTTATTCATATTACATGATTATATATAAAATAATTATCATAAATGAACTTATATGTTTTCATTTAATGGTTTAAACCTAAGCATACATAGACTTCCTTATAATGGGTACCAAAAATACAATACATTTGTATATAAAACAACCATATCGTGAGGTAATGTCATTGTTTTTATCATTAATACCTATCATGGATATGAATTATGATAAAAATACTATTTTTATATGATATATGGGATATTTATATATTCATAATACTTTTATACTAGTTATATAACACAGACCATCATTCTTTTCATTTTTTACGTATTTGATAACATCATTTGTGGATGTGTGGACTACCGCATCCTCAAAATGATGTAATTCATTCATGATATGCATGGAATTTTGTAAATATGGTTTAAATAATCACATGTGATACAATTAGATTATACATTATTTTTTTTACATAATTACCTTTCTAGATATATAATATTTATTTTTTATTTTTTTCTTTTCACACATAGAAAAAATAAAAAATTCGTTCCACGATGTGTAAACAAATGCCACCTCAAAGCGAAGTGATTCCTTTTACCTCAAAACAATATATATATATATATATATATTGTTAAATACTTTGATATATACATATATATTATATAATAAAAATTATTTAAATATATTTATTAGTTTCCTTATTTTTATAATGTTCATTGATAAATGGGAACGTTCCCCATGCATACGTAAAAACTACTATTTCTATTATTATATTGTTTGTTCATTTTCCATAATAGTATAAAAAGATTGGTTTTAAAATATTAATTGATGTATATATGTGTTAATTAATTCATTATTATTATTATTTATATGTTAATATAATTACCTCCTTGACCATAGACAACCAAACATAGTTACTTGAACACAAAAACTGACTATTGTGAAAACAACTGAAGTATAATTAATTATATAAGTAGAAGTATTTAAATTTGTAACAAGTGAAATATATGTAATTATATTATTGAAAAATATTCATACTTAAATAATTAAATGAAATTAATTTTATTGTTCATGATGATAAAGACACATGTGACATGTCAGACTGAAGGAATGTGATTTCATCTCAATCTCCTTCAATTAATGAATATTTTGAATATATATTCCTTCAATAGTTTATAGTATTTATATAAAACCCCATGAATTTTTATATCCATATTCTATATATTTTTTCATTTTATTTATTTTCTTAAATGATTTTATTTTATGGGTATTATGATTAAAATGTTCAATGTGTTGTGGGACACATTTAATTATTTATGACATAAGTTATATATATTTTGTCAATGTTATTATTCCAAATATTAATTTACATATTTACTTATATAGACAATAATGTTTTACGAAGGAAATACTATATCTTTTTTTTAATTTAATTAAATGGTTTCCAAAATGAATCTTTTTACGTGATTTTATGTTATTTTGATTACAAATGAAAAAATTAATGTCATATTCTCAACATATATGGTGATGATGATTTCTCTTCAACTTTTTCCATTATTTTATTCTTTAATTACATTATGATACTTGATGTTCACAAATTTGAAAAAAAAAATTGTATATTTTTAGTGTTTTTGTACTAATAATTGGATTTTAAATAGAAGTGTGCTTTGGTATTGAAAACAGATTCTTAAAAGAACATGGTGTTTTTATTTGAAGGTTTTTTTAATATCAGTTTAAAAAGAGTTTATGAAATAGTTATATGATGAGATTATTTCACACTTGATTTTAAAAATGAGAAATATATGAAATGGGTGATCCTAATTTAGATTATACAAATAGTTTTGTCCCATTTTACCTAATAGGTGAGACTGATATAGCTTATATGAATGGTTGACCCGCATTATACCTCATGATAACTAGGTAACCTAGATGTAGCATACACGATGTGTTGATCATTGTCATATCCCACAAGTGAGGTATATATAACTTGAAGAAAGGACTATCCCCATTATATATATCATGTCAATGGGTAATGATATTTTTGGAATTCGGCCTTATGTGTATTACAATTGAATGGGTTTTTAAAGGGTTTATCTATATAGTTCTCTAAATCCCCAAAAGTTGTATAAAATTTTTATATGTGTTTTAGTTATGTTCTATAAGAAAAATATTTATTTTTTATTGATTTGAATGTTTTCTATTATATATTCACAAAAAAATTGAAGATAATTGTAATGTTTTTATGAGATTTCATGTTTTTAAAAACTAATGACATCATTTTTGTTTATGTCCTTACTATGATTTTTTTCACATCCCATGATCTTGAAAAGTATTCCAAGGGTATAAGGAAGATTCATGTAATTATAATAATCTATATTGAATGTATTTAATATTATTAAAAAAATATATCAGGATTTATTTTAAATAATTTATATTATGGTAAAAATGGATACTGATTGGAGCTATCTACATTTTATTGAATTTTTTTATATATGATTAATGGACTAATTATTTAAAAATAAAATGTTTAAAAATTAATTAATATTATAGAATGTAATTTCATGGCAAAAGCTGATGATTATGTAATGTTTATGTATGATTCCTTGAAGTTGGTTTTAATAGAATGGATTACAAAATAATTATCGTAAGGATAATGTTAATATAATTCCCCTCTAGGATCATACATTACACTTATGTTAAAATTTATTGAATTTTATGAATCCTAGGTTACTTCATCCTATTTCTATATGTTATGAAAGGTTTTATATAGAAAAATGAAGAAAGATATAGTGGTAATGCATAAGGGTAAAATAATTAACCTAGATCAGAATACCATGATGGTTGGAATTGGAACTAGGTAGTGTATTACTTTGATGGATTAGATGACAGAGGCTATAAATAGTTGTGGTATCCATGATAAAGAGATACACTAACTACCATGATGTAATATAATTATAGTGGATCATTTAATGTGTAAAATAACAAATCTTTAAATGGATCGTCTGATATATTTGTATCCAAAACATATATCAACCCCCTAGAGAAGATATTTTATATTACGGTACATTCATAATGTCAATAGGTAAATCATTCCATCGATCATTTTGTAGTTGAAACTAATTGATTGAATTATTTTGATTATAATACTAGAGAGAAATTAGATCATGATTCGATTGAATTGTAAAAGTTATAGGATATTTTCCTTAAAAAATATATTAATATAGGTGTTCATCATGTGATAGAGAAACAATTCTTGGGGTTGAGGAAAAAAATATATTGACTTTGATTCTCTATATAAAGAAATATTCACCTTATTGGTCTGGCATAACACATAATATATCAAATACAATTAAATTTTATGAAATGGATATTAAAAAAGATTGAAACCAAGTCTAAGAAGAATGAATTCCTCTCAATGATTTATAATTCTTGAAATGGTGTTCATTATGATGAGAAATTGGAAATAATTTTTTTGAACAGATATGATCCACATTTGGATATGAGTAAGAAATGGTAAATGTGGAATGAAATGGAAAAGAAACTGAATAATAATTTAATAAGTCAGACTAAATCTTGTCCAATGTGTGGTAATATAAACTCTGAGGAATATATTCTGGTATATAGTATTTGTTTTTAGTGTGATAAGTTTGGTCATGAGTTTTCTAACTACTTGGAAAAGTGTAATGAACAATCCAATAATAAAATTAAATATGTCAAGTCAATAAAAAAATTCATTATTTACAATTAGATGTAAATTTATTCTAACAAATCATTCAATGAAACATACACAAGGTGGAAATAATATTGATCAGAATCAAAAAGGGACGGAGAATAAATTTTCTATATCTATAGTTGATATTGGTCCAAATGTTTATGTAATGGAATATTAAGTCATTTATATATTTTTGGAAGGTTGATCATAATACCAATGTCTATAGAACCCCTTTAATAATTTTATAAATAATTGAAATATAATTGGAGAAATTTATTGAGTTTCAATATATTACATTGGTATTTATTTAATTTTTATTATAGATGTTTAAATGTATTAGTTGTTATTGGGGTTTTATATTTCTAGAATGATTTAAAATTAATAGTGGGTATTAATATTGAACATTATATATTAGTGCATTATTTCATCATACCAATGTATAAATTATCTTACTATGTGCTAAATATGTTGGTTTTTGTTAATATATTGTGGTAGGAGGAATGTCATGTTATCTTATTTAAGACTATATGATCTTTTAGAAGTTTATTTTAGTTCCCTAGGCATGAAAATTCATATTTGGAACAAATATTTATGAATAAAAATGAGTTTTTTCTAGAATATGATTAATGTATTGATCTCTACTAATCATCTATGTTTATTTTCATATTAGATTAGTCTGTATCATTTATAAATCCTTTATCACTATAATAAGATCTTGAAATAACATTTTATCCTACTTCGACCCTTTTTATGATATCAATGAAAATTTAGACAACCATTTTCCTTTTTCCATTGTTAGAATTAACATCAATTCTACCATGTTCTCCTGTAACATTTATTATCTCATGAGAATTAGTTTCCCCTTCTAATTCAAACATTAAATTTCACTCCAAAATTCCCCTTATCTTGAATCCTAGTTAGGCATAACCTTTGGTGACTATGATGTTTTTGAGATCCAATTTTTAAGAGGATGGTTTTTTATATATTTGTAAAATTTCCGTTTCAATATAGTAATTCTAGAAATGATAATAATTTGATATTATAGATGAATTTATATGGTGAAATTCATTTTATAGGGCATGGGTGGATGTAAAATCCTATGATTATATAAGAAAAGTTTTCCATCACATTTATTTAAAATTCATGATTTATTGAATTAAATTAAATTCATAGTTTTGATTATATTATTTGAAACACTGAGATTATTTCTCATTTCACATAACATCATGTTTCATTGATAACTTTTGTCACATGCTAGACTGAGACTTACTGAACAATAATATAATGATGATATTATTATTTAATATGGGTGTTACTTCCTTGATTTTTTTAGGAAGTGTGAAAATGATTAAATATATTATTCATTTACATGTATAATAATTTTTTACGTTTTTACAAAATATTTTAATGGAATAAAATAATAATAAATCCAACTCTATGGTTAAAAACCAGTATTTAAAAAAATTTAGTTTTACATCCTTTTAATTGTAATCCTTTTTTGAAACTAAACCTTGAAACATTATTAATTTTTATATTAATATAATAATATTAAGTTTTTTGGATGTATATCATAATTTAAATTTAGATAATATTTGGTATTATTCTGTGAATAATAATGTTTGATGAATAGTTAAAATACTAAATTTTAATTGATATTTTTTAAAATAAAACATTCATATAAATTTTTTTGTCTTCGTATTATGATTAAATTAGATTTTTTACTTCAATAAAATAAATTTATGTCATTTTAATCAATTTCACATTAAACTAGATATATAAATTGTCAAGCTTTTGGCCATTTTCTTTAAAAACTCGTTGTCTCATCCCATATGTGGGATTAATTTTAAATAAATATACTCCACTTATGGGACTATAATATGCAAAAACTGATTCCTTATTTGGAATAAAAATAGTATACAACAAATTATAAGGATAATATTGGTATTTTTACAAAAATATTTTTCTATGTAATTACATTTGATTAAACTGACTATGGAAAAAATAAGCAAATATAGCGATTAATCATACAGTATTGGGTGTATTAATAAACCAAAAATTATCCAAACCCCAATGGATGGGTAAATTTAGTTCGTAAATCCTTATTCTATTTTTTTTTTCAAGTTATTGAGATTTGATTCCATCAATGTGACCTATTTAATAATTTACATAAGGAAAAGGAAAAAATGGAACATTCCATATCTTTAACACAAATAAATCTTTAGAGTAGGGAACATGATACATAGGATTGTTTATAATTATTTGTTTTTATTATAAATTAATTACTTTTTCATAACAATTTATATTAATTTTTATATATGATTTAATTAGATTAAATTTTTATGAAACTACACGCCATGGATTATTTTGTTATTAATTAAATTGAATAAATTTTATTTTATTAAATAATTTAAAATTAGTAAAAAAATTTTATCAATATAATAATTATTTGTAAGTGTTATTAAATATTAAATATGTTCAATTAATGGTCCAATTTATCTTTTATACTTAAAATATTGACCCATAAATAGAAAATATATTATTAGCATTGTTGGGGTTGAAGAAGTTCTTTTTATGCGTTACTTCTATTTCTGTTTAAATTATTTTCAATCTCATATGATATTTTTATTTTGTAGACTTTCATCATAATTTATAATATGTTTGTCTAAATATTAATATATTTATCACCATAATTTATTACTTAATGATGAATTCCATTGGTTAAAAAACTAGCTACATGATGAAAAAAAAAAAAAAAAAAATAGAAACATAAAGTGTAAGGGTAAATGATAAAAATTATTTTAATGATTTTTGGGGTTAGTTTGGATCGATCATACTACCCCTATAATATATTATGATTCATTTATGAAGCACATTATGTAAGAGATACCTCCAAATTGTATATATCTTCTTATTTTAACATCAATGCCACTCCTCTGACACTAAAAAACGATTCTCATCCTCACCAATTTCATCACCCACCTAAATACAATTTTCTCATCAAATCCATGAAAATGTAATATCACAACATTGCTCCACTAGTATTTGATTCCAAAACTTTTGGAATTAATAAATCCATATAATATTAATGGTGAAATCCAAAAGTTGTCACCTGATAAATAGGTAATATTCTTCAATGTTCATGTTTGTATTATTTATTATGAAACCATTCAATTATAATTACACTATTATTATATAATAAAATAAGTATTATAAATATACATAAATTTTTTTATATTATGGTTAATAGCTATAAATTAACACACATCTAGCAATTAGGTAATGAAATTATTGTTCATGTGCACGACAAATTACCACCCAGTGAAATGATGTCATGCATTATTACAGAACCTCCTCTAATGGTTGCTAATTATTATGGAAATAAAATTTTTATATCATATTAATGGAAATTAAAATGGCTTCAAACTTTTAAATTTCTAAAATAAAACATAAATTCATTTTTTTCAATTTCTGGGAATATAATAAATCATTTATGGACGTGTCGACTATGGCCTCCTTAAAGCTATGTGATTCATTCAACCATTTCATATAATTTATTAATTATAGTTTTAAAAAAATCATATAAATTAATTCTGTATTAAAGTTTTGGTATAATAACATTTGCTCAAATATAATATATCAATTTTATTACCCTTTCAATCATTAAAAAATTGATAACATCGTTCATGGATGTGTGGACTACCACCTCCTTGATGCAATGAAAATCATTTAACATCTAAATAATTTTATATATATGTATATATGATTAAATATTATTTTATATATGATATTATTATCATTATGGAATGGTAAAAGTTACTATCCTTATTTCTATAATGATTATTAAAAAATTTGAACATTACTTATTCGTACGTATGACCTACTATCTCCATGGTTGTAACGAAGGATAATATTTCATAACAATATATAACTACTCATATTAAAATCCAAAAATTATGTCTAATAATTATAATTATTTTATTATTATTATTCTAGATATTCCAAAATAATTTCATCTTAGAACATAGACAACCATCTTTCTTTATTTATACACATAAATTTAATATAGGTAAGACAACCAATATAGTATAAATTGAATAAATTTGATTAATAAAAATTATAAAAATTGAAAAAGAATTTATGAAAATGTTTAAAAATTTAGTGAATAATGTAAATAATATACCAAATTTTACTATTCAAAAATATTAAGACACATGTGACATATCATTATAAAGGTATGGTATTTATTTGCCATCATCTTTCTTTGAGGAATTTATGGATGATATGCACCATTATTATTTTACAAGGTCTATAAACATCTATTTTGACAATATAAATCCATATCTTATCTATTAACAAGTTATTTAATGGTTTTTGAAATTTTATTCTTTGATAACGCTTATGATTTGAATGTTCAAATTTTTATGTGACACTTTGAATGTTTAAATATTAAATTTTAAAATATTTTATCCATGTGAATATTACTGAAAATATTTTACATATATCTTTACAATAAAATTTAATGGTTGTAATAGTAATTTTAAGTCTATTTATTTCTCCATACCAAAAACATCAAAATGACTATTTTATGTGTTTTATATATTGCATTTGGACAAACAGAAAAAGGAATGTTCCATTGATAATGTACACAATGAAAATCAATTTTCATCCTCGGTGGAAATTATTTTATTATTAGAATATATTTAATGATATCATATTTCTATAAATGAAGAACCAACCATATCATTTTATTATATTGGGGTTGAAAATTGTTTTTTAAAGGAATATTTGTTTTAGTATTGAATATGGGATCTTTAAATAAAGTTGAATTTTTATCTGAATATGTTTTTCATATGGGTTTAAAATGAGTTATCAAATTGAATTAGGATGAGTGTGTTTAAATATTGATATGGTACCTGACAATTACATGAAACTATTGACCATGATATAGCTTAAATAAAGGGTAGACCCCCATTAGTGTTCACATGTAATCCCTACAAATCATATATGACTGGTTGATAATCATTATATCTTTAGAATGTAGGGTGAGATAGATATAAAATATACAATGGTTTGAGACCCATCATATTTCATAGTTGTGCCCGATAAATCTTATATAAAGGTTACACTAATTATTTATCTCTAATTAATGGGTTAATAAAAATTTTATATGCTTTTTGTATGGTCATTACAATTATGGGGTGTTTGAGAGGGTATATATATTGATCTAGGTCACTAATATAGGTTTTATTGATGTATATTGACTTTAATTATTTTCATTTAGAAGAATGTTATTTTCTTATTCATTGTAAAAAAGAGTTATTTCATATTCTAAATGAAAATTGATGATAATGGTAAAAATTATATGATCCATCATGTATTCCCAAGCAAACATTTACATTTTTTGTATCCTTTAAGGTTTTTATTCACATACCAAGTTTTTTAAAATTTCATTCACAATGTTTAATGATTACTAATGAGTTAGAGTAATTAATTTTGAATGAAGGGAAAAGAATACTTAAAATTTGTCGAGATTTATATTAATGGATTTATATAATAGGAAAAATATAAATTAATCGGTTGTGTGCTCTATTTATTTTATTTATTTTTATGTTTGAGATATGGAAAAATTCTATAAAACTATAACCACGGATATATCATAAATGTTAAGGAATGTGAACTATTATATTAAACTCACAATTTTGTAATATTTATGTTCCGGATTTCATAAAAATTAAATGATATAACATATAACCATATTTTTACATATTGAAAAATCTTTCTAATTCAATAATTCTCACTCTATAGATTTTATATTCCCATTTACCTCAATTTATCTCATATTTTCACACAAACATATATATATATATATTCATATAACTAAATTAAATATAAAATAAATCATAATTAAGAATAATTATTGAATAAAACCAATTGAAAACTAATTTTTCATTATAATCGTTGAAAACATTAATTTATATTATCATGTTTATTTCTTGTTATCATCTCATATTAACTGATCACATGAACTAGATTCAATAGTAATCGGTATTATATAATTCTAAATTTTACATAATTATTTTCTCACAAAAATTAATATTCAAATGTTTAGAAAATTTTGATATTAGAGGATCAAAATTTACCAACCCATCAGGGATAAATTCCTCGTAGACATATTATATATGGGATGACTTCATCCCTTTATATTAATCTTTTTTTATTTTATTTCTTTGATCATTTGATTCCAGAGTATTTCTGACTCATTAAGATATAGTAATATAAATATTTTAATCATCATTTATCACTCTCGTTCACATATCAATGATTCTATTTTTGAATATGTTTGGAATTATTTAATAAGACTTCTATAGACATTAGATAAACAAGAATTTTTAAAAGGGGTTTTTTCATTCAAATCTAATATAGGTCTTTGAATGATGTTTCATTTTTTTAATCTTCTAATGTAAGTTGAATTGTTTTATGTATTTTATTTTTAATGATAAAGGAATAAAAGAATATTTTCATTGTTTTAAAAATATTGGAATTTTTTATAGTTTCATTTATAATCCCAGTTTTGTATGATAGATAATCTATAGGTGGGACTGAATTGATATAATATATTTTTCCAAAAATATAGACCTCTTAAAATATTATTCAAAATAAACTTAATAATTATATTATACATTTTTTAGAAATAAAAAAATTGATGTCACTCTGATTATTATAATTGTTCAATAAATATAATATACCAATATTCCACACTACCAAAATGTAGATATTGGTCTCGTAGTTTTTTCTTAGCTAATAAAATCCCAATGTATTGTCCTATAATAAGTAATAAGGCATAACTTGGTAAAAATAAGTGAATATATTTTTCTAATGTATATAAATTTTTAATTAATATTTATTCACATTACACTACAATTAGTTGAAGATGTTATTTATTTGAAAATGTTTATAATTGTATAAGAATAAGAAAACATAAATAAAATGACGAAAATTTATATATATGTCATAAAAATATTCCTCTAAAATTTTCTACATCTTTACTATACCTTAAAAAAACATGAACCTATTAGTATTAATCATATATTCTTCATGTGAACTATTTTTACTGTAGTGCACTCTAGGAAGAAAATATTTTTATTAATAGTTAATGAATATCACAATCCAAAAATATTCTATCATTTAATGTTGAAATAAAAATTCCATGATTATCTCTTAATGATTTATTATATATATATATATATATATTTACATTTGACACATCCTTGATTTAAATTCATACATATCATCAATTCAAAAAACCTAGATGTGAATTTACTTTTTAGAAGTTAATATTAGTTAAAATAAAATCCATAATTATATAACCCACTACATTATTAATCATATAAAAAAAATTTATGTTAATTATAAATTTAATATTTATATTAATGGAAATGGTAATACACTGAACGATAATAAATTATTGACAAAAATGTATAGTTTGAACAATTTCATCATTGTATAACAGCTATAGATATAAGTATTCAGATCATAATATATCATTCATTTTCATACTACATTTAATTTATAATTATATGTCACAAATTTCATATGAATTTCTCAATTTCGATTTGACTCCTAAGAATTCATATTACTAAATACATTTATCTATATCATCATTATTTTTTTAAATCAATTATTTAAAAGGATTCCACTGATTTGTTCAAAATTTATAGTATAAATTGAAAAAACATGAATGAAATTTTGAAAAATTATCCATTATTTCATAATGCATCCTTATCCTCATAAGACATCCACTATAATAATAATACTAATTTAATACATTGTTGGATTTAAAAAACTAATTTTGTAAGTCGAACTTCATAACTTATTACTTATAGACGGAGAGAAAATTCTTCAATCAAAATAGAGTATTATTATAAATGAAACTGTAAAACATTATAGGCTAAATATATGTAGTTTATGGGAAACCATAATAAATATAGTTTTTTTCAATATATATATTATAAGTGATTATATTGGAACAAAATAAGTTTTTATATAAATTTCCCCTATTAATAATCAGAAAAAATAAAATGTTAATCCTAAAATTTTATATATTTTTATTAAAAAAAATTATTCATAATTTTATATGATTACAGTGTAATATTTAATAATTTTATTGTTACATTAAATTATATTTAATTTCTTTTCCCACCCGTTTCTAATAAAAAAATTGGTATAAAATTATGGATACAATGAATTAGTTATAGAAAACTAAAAACATAAACTTTTCGCTCATATAATTGAAATAATTATTAAAATGAAAATAAATATTAGATCATTATGAATGTAAAATAGAAAATTAATAATAAATGGAATTAAATTTTAGATAATCATAATAAGATAATCCCTATAAAATACCATAACATTTATCTATATATTGAACAAATAATAATAATAATGGATAGGAAAACAATTATATATAGAAAGTATAGAAAAAAAATATGTATATATATTTTGTCTCTAGGATTGGATCATATAAAAGATAATTTTCTTGAGAATATTGGGAACAATATTTAGTGGGGTTATTTGTATCTTAGGAAAGATAATAATTATTTATAGAAATTTCATTTTAATATTTACCAGACTGCATCAACATTGATATAATTATTTCATACTACAACATGGTTTTATTATAATTTTTCATTTAATTAACTAATAATGGAATATGAATCTATAATTGTTTTTTTATTGATAAAAAACTCCCACTTGATAATCCAAAAAATAGACTAAACATCAAGAGTTAAAGGTGGGCCAAACAACTCTATGACTGTCAACATTGTATAAAAAATACAATAGAACGTACTTGTTTTGACTACATATAAAATTTATTTTAATTATGAATATTTCATACTATAACATAATTGTAAGAACAGAATATTTTTGTAAAATAGTTAAATATATAATATTTTCTTAATAAAATATCTAAAATACACTTTCAATCATAATTAATTGGCTTTTGTAACTATTTAAATTACATGAAAAACACACATCAAAAATTAAATTACCTAATCAATAGAACATAATATATTAATAAATATCTTGTAAACATGAACATCGTTATATTATATTTCATTATTTGTAATTCCATGAGAATGAACATAGTGATAGGATTATTCATGAACTATAGACATTGAAATATAAGGGTTTTTCAATTTATGCAACTATCTTAATTCATTATCAAGATTATTATTGATTATTACCTCCTTCATTCATATATATTGAAGTTAATATATCAAAAATAATTTTACAAATCCTTTTAGAATAAATAAATTATTATATAATTTCTATTCAATGATCTCCCTATATTCATAATATATTCTCAATGTTCTAATAATATGATTCGTATTCTGAAACTATATCATAATGATATGGAATACAAAAATATGAAAATACAACATATTAAATCATAGTTTTTGGAAATACCAATCATTTCCCTTTTAAGATAATTTTTTTAATCCATATATTTGTAAAAAAGTAAATTATTATATGTTACCGAGTATCTTTGGATATTATACTAAACTAACAGATTCCAATAAATTCAATCATTAAGATCAAGTCTGGTAGACCTAATTTCAAATAATATTTATAAATAACGACTTCCATTGAAATATATGTTTAAAACATTGTTACCAGATTGTGTAATTTCATAAGTATAAAATAAGATATCTTCATTTTCATTATATTAATATTCATTGTATTGAAAATAGAATTCCCCATTAGACATATGAAATTATAATAAAATGAATCAAATATTGATTTGAAGATCATGACATTACATATTTTCTAAAAATATTATTTTTAAATTGAATATTTACATCAAAATTTTAAATCAACCACATATTTCAAAACCCATAATTTATGATATCTAATAATGGATTTTAAACATTTACAGTTTTTTAAAATGAAAATCAGAAATTTTTTACAAATTTAATCAAAATATATATGAGAATAATTACTGTTATATAATGGAATATATTTCTCTTATTCTTTATGAAATATAGGATTCTATCACATATTTAGAGTATTTATATACTGTTGTCGGGCCTCAATCATTTTCCATTACATCTTCTTCATGGGATCTTTCGGACAATAGTTTTTAACCCACAATACTTCCAATATAAACATTATTTCATCAACATTAGTAGATGTAATGAAAACATATTCATCATTATATTTCAACAAAATATATTAAATTGAATTATTTAAAAAATTATCCCCATTAGAATAATTAATCACCACCACTTTTCAAACCTAAGATGTTAAGGTTCTCTTATAATATCAGATCAGACTCTATATAAATACAATATGTGTCATATAAATAACTATAAGTCAAAAAAATTATACTTAGAATTACAAGTAAGAGGGTTTTATATTTTTGACATAATGTACCACAAAGAGAATAATTTTCAATGTAATTTTAATCAAATGGATATTTCATCAAACTTACATAAGCATATTAAATTAGAGTATACTACATTTTATTAAAGGGATACATGTTCCTAATCATGTATCTATGAATATTAAGCTCCCAAAATATATCTAACATAATATAGGTAAATATATTCATCAATAATTTTCAAAAATTCCCCAACTCTCCTGACTTCACAAAAATTCAATTACATATTCAAATAAATGTTATCATGTTACAAATCATTCAAAAAGCATTTTTAATTTATTGACTTAAAAATGTTTATAGTGATATGTCCTAAAAATTAAATAGGTTATCCCAAATAGAAATTAAATATGATAAAAATGTTACATCGTTGGGATAATATCAACCTTCAAATATTTATAAATATTTAGAAAAAGGTTCCATTTTCCATTAATTAAATCATAACATCAACGAATGAAAACATATAGTGAAATTTAATAAATTATTAAAATACTTAATTCTATAAAAATAAATCAAAATTTTTTTGATCAATGAAATTTTCATTATAATTATAATTAAAAAAATAATTTAGATAGATATTATTCGTATATATTAACTAAAAAGAAATTTATTTCCCAATAAGAACTTAGTATTTTTAACCACTAAGATTTGATTTATAAAAAATATAAACTTCAATTATACAATCTCTTATACTTTTTCTTAACTATATAAGGTTTTAGATTTGGGAAATTTGGAATTTTGTTCTAGGGATTGATTTATTTAAAAGAGGACATGTCAGTGAAGCAAGAATTCAAAATGTTCCAAAAAGAGGTGTTGAATTATAAATATTGATTAAAATAAAACTAAAATAATAAATTTCAATTACAATGATATAATAATAAATATTGAGAAATTAAATATATTTTTTACAGAGTAAAGAACATTATAAGTATCTTATCCATATAATTTATATATCATGTCCCCAAATAGAAAATAAACTTTTTTTATTTATCAGTATTGAAAAAAATAGTATTATTGTTCATTAATTAAATTAGAGGATTATTTTTTTTACTAACATTATATTTATATTAAATGGTATTGGAAAATTTAAAACAACAAAAATTAGTTACAAAAAAGTCACTGATGTATAAAAGCAGTGAAAACTATTTACACAGCTAGTGTATTTGATTAAATTTTTTATGTAGATGAGTTTGTTTAGAGAAAAACAATTGTAAAACTAAAAACCTATTAGAATATTAATATATATATATATGTATAATATCAATATGTTGGATTAAATATTAGAGATAATTTTGACTATATTTAATACACACGAGTTATAATTCATTGATCCCTGGCTTCAATTGGGTTAGAGGTTAACTTTATAAATAGGTAATTTTTCTGTTAATAAAATTTATTAATTTATGTGATTTATAACCCCAATTAAGTTCAAAAATTCATTTTTATAATATTTTTTAAAATTTTTAATTAAATTTTTAAATTTTTTATTTATTTATAATTTACTTATCATGTAATGATCAAATATCAAATGTTATTTTTCCCAAAATCATATTAATCACCATTGCATTACAATTTATATATTCTAATGTAAACCCACCCTTAATTTTGACCACATAATTTTTGAAAATTCATTTTTATAATAATTAAATTTTATTATATTTTTATTACTTTTTTAGGTGCTATATTTTTAGTGGGAATTCAATATTTAATACATACACATCCAATAATTTTTTAACTTTGTTACCATTAGGATAAATTTTTTGTGACTAATAAAATAATTAATCATTCACCTTGTATTTTAATAAATCATACCATCCACTACCAATGCTAGTTTTAGTACCCTACAGATAAATGTTTTGTAAATTATTAATTTCCCCATATAATATTGTTGAAAAAACATTCAATTAATGAATCAATAATATTATGTTATTTCATAATCAATGATATAAATTTTATTAAATTTAAATGTGTTTTTAATTTCTGTAATGTGGTTATTATGTACAATTTCATACATTATATGACTATATATAGAATTATTTTTCTGGTTTTAGATGAAATTAATTAATGATAATACTATAGAATCTATATTTTATTTTATTATTAAACACAATCATTATAATAATAATATAATGTGAGAATGACTGTGACATTGATATCATTATCATGTTGTTTCGTTTTCAATTTGAAGAATGTGTCTTGAAATTGGATACTTTATTTATATGACATTATTATTAAAAATCGTAATTTCGTTTTTATATTCATCCATATCAATTGTTTTTATAACGGTATGATAAAAATTTTAAATCTATTTTAATATAATTTTAGAAATTTGTATATATTTATTCTATGAGGACCTGAGTATATTTCTTATATGTGGGATCCTTATTGTATATGTGATGAGAAAATTTTCACATCCTATATATACAATGCATTATAAATATAGTTTTATTATTTTTTAGAACTACCATAATGAAGTAGTTCGTATAGGGGGAATTTTATTTTTTCGGGTTATGAAACTAATTAGTTCTATTAAAGTTCCACTATGTAAAGAATATGGCGATTTAAGAATATATTTAAAACATATCATCATGTGAAATAGATTTATATTGTATTATATCATTTAAAGAGGAAATTTTCATTCTTTGTATGACATTAATTTCATTATATTTGTATTAGATGGAATTATTAGTATGGTATTATACCAAAATGGTTTAATCACACCCAATTATATAATGAGACTATTAGAGAATCTATCTATGACTTAGGCATTGGGTAGTGATCTTAATAAAATTTTGTACATGATATAGGTGTGGATTATGTATTTGGGTCAAATATTTTATTTATATTCAATGGTAGGGAATCCTTATAGAACATTTTAATATAAATGAAAAAAAACTATAATATTTTCAATTCATTCTTTTTATCAGAAACCCATTTTTTGATGGTTCTAGAATCACTTGACTCTCCCACTATTAATAGATAGGTGTGTTATCGATCATTTTGTGTAGGTATGAGGACACATTTGGACATATTATCAGATAGAATGTTGAATCATCCAATGAGAATCCTTTTTTCAAGGAAGAGACAAAATGATATATTTATTGTTTTCAAATATTTTTTACCCTTAAATGGAATTGATTATTTTAAAAAATTAATTTACTTTAATAATATACATTTTAAATAAAATTATTTAAATTTTATTCAATATTTCTGTGAAATATCATTTTTATGAAATATAAATGGGGCATCTAAATTGTATCATCATCTAGTAAGGCATTGAGATCTTTTAAACATTTGTTACAATTGTTGTGATATATAGACCATTTCCATTAGAAAAATTTTATCTGTATCACTAGAAATGGAATAAAAACCCACCATATATTGATCCATATATCAAGGAATATTATACCACTTTAGTTCAACTAAAATGATCAATGTAGATAACTTTAGGGTTATTAATCCAATACCAAAAAAAAATTAATTTGATTTTCATAAATATAAAAATTACAATTTTCCTTTTTAATTTCAAACATAGTATGTAACTTGTTTAATCTTACCAAGAGATGGTTTTCATTGATACATATACAAAACATTAATTTTCGGGTAATTCGGGTAGTGGATACAAATGCATTTATTTTTGGGAAAACTGGGGGATTATCATCAATTATGGTAACAATGGAATCAACGATGATGATATTGAATCTTTTCATGTATGAAAATCTTGATTTGGATCTATACTCAATGAATTTTAATAAACTAAGTTCCTAATCTCATCAGAATCAAAATAAGTAAATCAATAGAAAGAAGTAAACAGAGAGTTCATAAGAAAAATAAGGGGAGTATATCAAGCGTTGAATATTATGGAATCCAATAGGAGGATCTTTAATCAAGTAATTTTCAAATCTAATATGAATTTATAAAATTTAGTAGTTTTATGAAAATTATGGTAACAAAATACATCAAGAAATTTATATTGAATAATGGGATCATGGAGGCCAAAGAAGTTTTAGAAAATTTATTTGAGGATCCATTCCCAAGTTATTATAGGAATATATTATTTTAACTTAATGATAATGTATTTTAATAAACAATGTAATGGATATCAACCCATATCATTTAATTAAACTATTAATCAGATCTATATTGATTAAATTTAATGAAAAAATGAGAACATGTAGTGGGGGAGTAAAATGAATATATGTGGACTACCTAGACTCCAAATTTTAGGAATATATAGTGAAGATCTAAACAAAATCTTAATTACTAATTCAAATGTGAGTATCTCAAAACATTTAATTAAGGTTGACTATGATGAGGATACCATCAAAAGAATATTTTTTAAATGTATGCTTGAGATATCAAGATTAAAAAATATTTATCATAGTTGTGGTTACGCTATATCTAACCATACTTGTTAGTGGAGATATATGATGTTGGAAATTTTTTAAAAAGTACTATAATGTAATATAAAAGATTTAGTTAATGTAAATGTTGGGTTATTTAGTAAAATGATTCATCATAACATATATAAGAAATATTTCAGTTTAGTGGTTTCCATATAATAAATCATTTTTAATGATAAGTATTATAAATGAGTGTATTGTCAACCCAAAGATTAGGTTGATAAAAAATAATTAATTAACAAAAATTGTGGATTATTTTTTTGAAGAAGGAATCACCCTTATAAGTGGTTATAGTGTTCATTACTATCTAGTTTGTTATATGTTATAATAGTGGGATAAACCTACCCCTATTTCCTAATTTCCTATTAAATATTTTGATGATTTGAAAAGAATGGTTTTCCTGAAATGGATTAATATAAATATATAATATCAATCTTTTATTGAAGGTAACCCCTTTTTTAAATTTCAAATTCCTTCAATTTACCACCACTTCATTCAATATTTTTTTTTATCAAATAAATTATTATTATTTAATAGTATATATTTCATATAATTCCTTTATTTTTCAATATCATTAACTATATAATTCTCCATGTAATTACATAAAATCATTACTCAAATTCCGTGACCTTTAATCGATCCTCCATCATTTATATATTAAAATCATTGTAAAATTCATTCACACAATTCAAATAATTAGTTTGTATCATCGATTAAATAGTACAATCATTGTACACATGATATCAATATTTAAAAAATGTTTTTAAAATGTTACCTAATATAAAAATTTTAGGAACCACCACTCCAATGAAAATATAATAATGATAATGATATACTAACCGCCTCAAGTCCCGCCACTAGTTGGATCTGAGTTAGGGACTAGAAAAAGGGTATAAAAATATCAAGTGATGGAGTCATTATCCTCTATAATGAGGTAGCCTTAGAATTTATGATGAATAATTATTAATAAAACCATTGACATAATATAAAAAAATTAATAACATCTCATAATGTAAGATTATATATAAAAATGGTACATATTTAATTATCCAAATTATATAACCAAAAACAAAGATAATGTAGTAACAAAATTGTTTTCCAATGGTCCTAGCTCGTAGTTTCCTACATGATCAATGAAGACATCATGGAAACATAATAATGTTTATATATATATATATTGTGAGAATACATGTATACACAGATAGAAAACTAAACACACTTGTGAACATGTTAAATGAGAATAATAATGCCCTATAAGAGAACAATAGAACTAAAAACACCATTACATGTATACGAACCAACAACTAGACACCACCAAGGATCTCTCACCAAATAATGCATCCATGGAAAATAATATAATATGATTATCATCAATGATAGGTTCATATGAACATCATTCCCAATGATTTTCCCTTCTCAAACACCGAAATAATATGTCATGGCGCTCCCTCCTCTTACAAAAATCATCATATCAGATCACACCCAACATGAAGACACATGGGCTTCAACATCACATCACACCTCATTAATTGTGTAGTAAAATATCACGAACATGAATGACATAAAGCTTGCTCTATACACTAACCATGCATAAACCTCAACATAAGTCATCACATCACATCTTTCCCAATAAATTAGGGGCTATGAAAACATATCCCATCACATGTAGATAACACCAAATTTTACTTTTGTTGATCACTAGAAAATCATATCACCAACACATTGGCATGGTAAAAGTGAATAGCGAGTATATAACCCTATATCCCCCCACCATGATGCAATAAATAATACACCTATTTTTTTTGTTATCACATGGTGCTCTACATGGGTGGCTTATGAATATAAAACACGTTAAAAATACAATATGTGTACAAATAGTAAATATGTTGAATCTTTGACTTATTTTACCTTAATAGATGTTTTTTATAAAAGATTTCACTTAATACAAACATGTAAATCATGAAGTCTAGTATCAGTGTTAATATGGTACCCTGCATAATATCTTAAAACATACAATAGAGTATCTTTATTAATAACATTCATAACAAGATCGTATTATTCGTTCACAATTAACACTGTATCGGATAATATTGGGACACACATAAGAATGAGGTGAGCTATAAATCCCATTAATGGAATAAAAATTGTATATCATGAAGAAATTAATATATGTTACAAAATATGCAGATCAATGGTATATAAAATATGTGATAATCATAAACCAGAACAATGAGGTATGATATAGAATGGCAACATAATGGAAACATTGTAAATGATGAAAAAACATACAAAACTAAGTAATAAAAAATGTTTGAGGATAAATTATAATAAAAAATGATTACAAAATTCATTTGAGGGATTAGGATCATTACTTATTCCCTTTAATGGCTTATCGATACATAAAAAAATTACCCAATAAAATGGGAACTATATATTTTAGAGCGCACCTGGAAATTTCATGTCCTTCGCATGCTTAATAGCGCCACATATATCATATAAAAAGTATACATTAATCATCTTAATTTATTTTGCAGTAATTTATTATGGAATAAATATATTTTTGTCACTAATAAAATAATTATATGTGAATAATGGTGAAAACCCTTGAAAGGAAAAGGGTATGCGATTTCACTAAAAAAAAATTCTTGCATGGAAAATCGTGGTGGAATTTCGGCATTATAAAAGGTAAATATAAATTCTAATGGATGGGATTGATGAGATTGAAGTGGTAACTCATCATTTAGTTATCATATAGTTGGTATGGTGGATATAAAAGATAACATCCCAACCTTGGTAAATGGGGAAACATAAATAATATAATTAAGATACTTGAATTATGTAAATAATTAAAAGAACTCATACCTTGAAACCCTTACTGCAAATTCATGGTTTGAGTTTCATTATTGATTGGGGGTAAATTGGAATGACTCTATAGACTTGAATATAGGGTTAGGACGTTATCCAATTATTTTTAATTAATATAAGTGTTATATTTGGTTGGATTATAAAATAAATGAGTGGGGATTTTATTACCATTTCTGAAAAATAAGATTTGGACTCTATATAATAAAATCCAATAAACCAAAAAGCATCAGATGGTTTTCCCATGTTCAATATAAATGTGTAGTGGATGTAATTATATTAAAAGAAAAATGATATAACATAAATAAATAATAACCATAAAGATGTGCATTTGAATCATACTCTTAAATAATATATTTCAAAACCTTAAATTATATTTATTTTTTTGGAGGATTTTAAAAAGAATTACAAAGGTAATTAAATAAAAATATTACATTATATTAATTGTAAAACATAAATTTTATCATGGTTACCCATTATAGTAATTCTTAAATCAATATTGGGTCATTATGAAGTCATGATATGCGTCATATATGTATATAGTATTAATCATTTGCCGAAAAATTCGACTATTTCATAAAATTATGAAAAATTTAAAATTGCATAATATCAACCATCTAGTTAAATTAATATTTTTATGAAAATAATATTAAAAATATGTGTATAATCACATTAAAAAAAGTTTCGACATTTATTGAGAAATTCTAGGTTTATGACAATAAAATTCTTCCAACCCTTAAATAAATATTATTGGTATTCTTATATATTATACGATCATCTAATTTTAATTAATCTTTCTTAAATTATTATTTTATGTAAAAATTATTTATATAACAAATCCCTAAATTCATCAAAATAATAAACATAATTTGAATTATATTCTAATTAAAAATAAATTTTTTGTTTTATTTTATAAAAATAAAAATCATATATAATATAATGACATGAAGAAGATATAAAAATTATAATATTGAAAATAAAATATTGGTATTTAAATTATTATGGTTTGTATATGTATCATATTAATATCCCAAAAAAATCTATACGGTTAAGGTGTGTGATAGTGACACTTTTAATTGTATTTTTCAATGTACAAGGTTTGGGACATGATCATTATAAGCTTGAACTTATCTAATGAACAGTTTCACACATTATTATGTTATTGGATTACAACATTGGATTGGTCAATGTAAAATCCCAATGATTTTATCTCTCTCATAATATCTGATAAAAGGGCTTCGTATGGTATTATTCATTCGTTTGGGGAAATCACAACTTTTTTCTATGTCAATTGGATTTTTTAAAACCCTATATTTATACTAATCATGTGATCATTATTCAAGGTATATATTATAAACTTTAATATTTTTTAAATTAATTTTATATGTTATAGGATATAATATAACCAAATAATTTCATGTGTTTTATATAACAATAATACAAATTAATAAATTTTATTTAAATCATAAGGTTTATTTTATTTATAATTTTTTGAGTGATTGAAAAAATCCCCACATCATAAATGTAAACCATGAAATCTTCATTTCACCCTTGTAAATAAATGATGGGTTTTCTATTTCATCACTTCCATCGATTCCCTCGTTGCATTTTTCCAGCATGTGGGTTCTCCACAACACATTAACACTATGAATTGTATAATTCCATAGAATATTATCTCTACGATCTATGATATTCACAGGATGATACTTATAGGAATAGTAATTCATGAACTAATCCTCATTTGGATTCAGTAAATATGAGGATTCATGTATGTACTTCTGCAAAATGGATAAATACAATTTTTCATGTACTTGAGTTTGGTTTGGTGGGAGTTTTTGTCAATAGGCAACATCTCTGATGTGATCATGGATCTCAAATACGATCATGTATCATCGGATAAGAATTCCATTCTTATAAAATCTCATAATTCATTCCATAAAGATATAAGGACGAATATCATACATTCAACATCAAGCTCTTATTCTCATAATAAATTGTCATCATAGTTGTTTTTTTGACTCGTAATAGGAATGATCTTTTGTAGAATGGTCTTGATATTTTCTAATATTTCTTTGAACATATTATGACCTATTGATTTTCATTACCCAACATTATCCCAACATTAAGGTGTTTAGAACCCTTTCACATAATGTTATTCATAATGATACATTAGTTGGATTTAGTAGAAACTATTATTATATGAGAACGTGACCAAAAAAAGATGTTGATCCCAATTATGTTTGAAGTGAATTTAATATGATTTAAACATGTCCTAAATTCAATATATAGTTCTAAAATAATGTCCAATAGTGTGGTAGTGATAATACATATTGATGTTCAAATCATTTCATAGTAAAATATAGATATTACACAATAACATAGATTTAAATCCGGATCTCGATTAGATAAAATTGTTAATGGTTCTTTATGAAGCATAACAACTTATCTAATGAATATCCATACATGTTTATCGAGGGATAAGTTATCTAGAATTTCAATGAATTGGGAAGTCTATTGTATAAAGATCCACAACAACCCATTATACATTAATTCCTCTTGATTTCATAATTAGACTAGTGAAAACGTCCATGATGAGGCTTTACCATTTCCATGTAGTTATGTGTATTGTTATCAACATCCAATTGAATATATACATTTCATTATTCAATTTCAATCATATAAGACATCTTATGGTATATTATGTTACATCCTTATTAATATTTCCCCTCCAATAGTGATCTAGGATTTCCTAATACATCATTGTGCATCCTAGATGGATGGTGAAAGTCAATGTATGTGAATCTACTAACATCTCATTCATTAAATCAGTATCTGATGGTACCCACTATCATGACCCAATTCATACAAATACTTCTTCTTTAACAATTAAATATGATGATTTATCTTTTCATAGTTTTCACTCATTCTTTTAAATCCCCACCTCATCTCATTGATCATCATTTACCCTCTCAATAATTGATGGTGGAGAAATTATTTGTGAATGGTTAGATGATGTTTCTTGATTTATGATTAATATGTCCACCCTTATCAAATATACGAATATCATATCCTCTCTATTCGTTTCAATTATATAATTTCAAGATCCTTTCTTCATAGAGTGTCTTCCACATTAATCACATTCCTTAGATGGTAGTGAATTGAAAAATCCATGACCTTGATAAGATCTAACAACCATCATTGGGGAATATTATGCTATTTATTAGCAAATATTTACCTAATAATTTTTTGATCTATATATAATTCATAGATCTCCAAAAATAAATGACGCCATAATATTTTCAATGTGAATATCGCTACTCAAAACACCATATCACGTGTTTGGTAGGTAAATGTTTTATATATCAACAACATGGAAGTATATGTTATCACATTAAAATTACACATTAACACACAACTCAATCCCTTCATCAATAAATCTATAAATACCATGTATCATTCTCTACATTTGGATAAAATGAGTACATATTTAGTGATAGCATAGTTTGTAACTCCTTGATATTATATTCACATAAATTATTCCAAAAAAAAACATGACATCCTTCCAAGTTGGATTCTTTAGAGGGTCTAAATGTTTTTATAAATTAATTAAATTCGATTATTTTTCACTGAAAATATAGTAAAACTATAGATAATTATCAAAGAAATTGCTCTCATCCAACCATTATATACATATATCATTGAAGTTTCCATAGAAATCTAATTTATTTTAAATATGTTTCCCCATTAATGAGAATTTATTTAACCATAAATTACATTTTATATACTTGGAATAATCCTTAACATATATTATAGTCATTATACAAGTTCTCATATGATCATATTCCTCTTATTTACAATTGTATTATATTAAAATGTCATCTATAATGAATAGAAAAAATTTTATTAGGTAATCAAAAAATACCCTATTTATCAAGTCCACAATAATTTCTATAAAATTAGTGAGTATGAATGGAATTACTATTAACTCAATGTACCAATACCTTATATGAAAATAATCAATGGGGATACCCTCCTCCTTCACCCTATCATGATAATATCCACACCATAGATCCACCACAAGATGTATTATTCCCAACATAGCTGATCAATCAAGTCATCAGTCGGTGGTAGAGGATACTTGTTCATTATCAGGATCTTTTGAAGATCATGGTAATAAATGAAAAGGCACATTGACCCATATATCTTTATGTTTAAATGGACTAGTGGGCCCTATGGAGAAACAAATGTGATTATTAAAAAAATTTCATCATTCTCATACAATCTATTCATTAAAAGCTAAAGTTACACAAAATACATTATATATGAAATATGGGATAATGTAAAATCCCTAGATATATACTATATTGAAAATTCACCCACTTGGATATGATTAAGACCAAGAAATTCATTGAGTAACACTTCAGATTATTCCCTCATAATAGGGATTTTTTTATAGATGATCCTTTCCATAGACTATCTCACTTTTGATTGATACACTTGCTTAATTATAAATACTATTAATTCTTGATATGTTGGTTCCAATGATGATTCAACCCTCCTCCTTATGCTTGTATGAATCAAGGGATTATTATAAATATGGAGAGTACATTCCTTCTTTTGGTAATTCTGGTTAGATATCTATAAGAAAACCAAATACATAGATATTATTTCATTAAATTCCACCAAAGGGAGTATTTCAAAATTCATTGGGATGTCCAACCCCTAAATATTGATAGGGGAGGAGTTATATCATTGCGATGCAATAATTTCCCCATTTTATATTTTCACAAAAGACACATCTGGAACTATTTTTGGTAGTGTTTGAATCATTCAACATACCATTAATGATAAGAAATAATACATAGAACCCAAATCATAATGTATGTTCACTATTCCTGAATGAATTAATAGAATACCTTTCATGAATTTTTTTTGGATTCACCATAGAATTTGTGTTGGAAAAATTTTGTTATTATGGTGTTGGAGGTTTTTTGTTAGCTCTAAAAACCCACTAGTTATTAAATTGGATCTTAATGTTCGTTAGTTCATTAAATTTGAGGTAATTAACAGTACACAATGGGTTGGATGAATAATTACATTACTCCTTCACATTAGGTGGCTTCTCCAATTTTCAATCTCTAGAATGGTTTCCTTCATTCCCACACATAAATAATTTCCTTGTCCCCCTTAAAAAAATTTTGGTGTGCCTCATTCCTAACCATTGATAAGTGTTATGCTCAATTTTTATATCCTCATTAGATTTCATTATCAGTCTACTAGAATTAAAATCCACTTTCTACTTTTATACCCATGATAGGCTTAAGATTATTCAATCATTATTTTGACGTTGAGTTCACATCAGACAATTTCCTCAGAGCTATTAATATCTCATATGGCCATGAATTTTTAATGATTAGGTTTTGTCCCACAAAAAGTGGTCAACCACGTATTTGGGGATAGAAAAAATGTTACAGGTTTATCATGTGTGACTTTTGATTTTTTCCTCCAACAGCTGGATATATTTTTTGTATTTTTTCATGTTGTAAATCTATTTCATTTTTTACTCCGCGACTGAGAGTAAAATGTTTTTTGAGAAAAAAATATTCAAAAATACCATCCACACCATTACATAGATCCCATCCCTAGGCTTCATATGATTGATCGATGTCAACTGCAAATAAAATTATCCCTCTAAATGTTAAAAAACAAGTAGAAAATGTCATTTAAAGAACATTTCTGGATAGATAAAATCATATAAATGGGGTTCACCTATTTTTTCGTGATTAAGGGATCAGATTGTACTTTGAACATCAGAGGTATTTTATTGAATAAAGGTATCAATTTTAGATTTTCCTTTCATAGAGATATTTCAGAACTCCCAATTATCTATGTTTTTGTCCAGAACCAGATTTATCTATGTAAATATCATTACAATGTTCATGATTCCTGATCTCATCTGGTCATTAATATCATTTGGAGAGTCTTTACATTTCTTTTCACATTGGATGTTTACCCAATTCCACATATTTATGTCCATTAAAAATAATAATGGAACAATTATTTTTGAATATTTTTAAACACATTAACACATAAATATTAATATATTGAAATTAAAGTGATAAATAATAAATTACATGTGTTTCCTTAACATATGATTTATTATGATTCAATCTATGTTATCCAAAATGTATTTTATAAAAAAATATTCTTATGGGTATTTTTGGTTCACATAATAATTGTTTATAAATGGACATCGGAATTTACCAAGCCATATACAATAGTATTTTCAACCCATGAGTGAAAAAATTCTATTTTTCATGCACCAGTTCCTAGTTGAGGGTATCTCAACAAAATATTTTATAGTTATACCTTTATTTACATCTATACAAGATCCACATTGACATTTTTTATATAAACTAGGGTATATTTAATTGATAAACCATTTAATATATAATAACTAATATTTAGTGATGTTTTCATATATTTTTCTTATCGCTACTTGTTTCTCAATTTTTTTGTTATCCTAATCCCTTAAATAAATAAAATGATCCATTAATACCAACTATAGAACCCTTCCTATTTTTTTCACCTAAAAACATTTTTTATTATATAAGATTACACATAATACAATATAGAAAATTGAGACGTCTGTATTATTTTTTTAATTTTTTACAATACATTACAACATAAAATTCAGAACACAACCTCTTTATTCAAAACCTCTTTAAATTATCATATTATTAATTAACACTTAACACAGCATGGGAAAAAATAGGGTCACATATAATGACATTGGTAGTATGAACGACCATTATTGAAATAAAAATTGAATAAAAAGATGATATTTATACATTATAGATAATAAAAATATAAATGGTTTTTAAAATGAGTGAGAATCATAAACATGAACAATGAGAAATGATATAACATGATAACATAATGGAAATATTATAGATGTTGATAAAACGGAAAACACTACATTATAAACATATTTCAAGGATAACATCACAGAAATTATGTTGGACAAATCCCATGATGGTGTAGGTTCACTACCGAACCCCTTTCATGATGTCTCTTGAGAGTAAAATTTAACCTTGTACATTGAAATACTAAATAATTCTTGGATCAATTATCACATTCATTTCATTCTCATCCTTATACGTGAAACCTAAATCTGCCAACATATATTCATTATTAATAATATTTTATTCCATAATGAATTTTTATGGGATAAATACATGTATTCTCCCAATCAATTAATTATATCTCATTAATGGACATCACCCTTGATATTAAATGGGTATAGGTATTCACTAGAGATTTTTTTGGAAGCGAAAACCATGGTGAAATTTCCACTGCATAATGGGAAAACATAAATATTCATTGAAGGTAATGATGAGAGTGATATTGGTTTATAATATTTTTTTCATCATAGGAGAAGTATGGCGGATGTTTAAGGGAATATTGAAAAAACAAGGAATTGGATAAAATTTGAATATGATAAATAAGATACTTGAATAAATAATAAAATGGGAAGAACCATTACCATGATAGTTTGACTCCAAATACTATAGTTGAGCTTATTGGGAGGAAGGGTGAAACATTGGAGGTACCTAGAGAGGGGTGGATATATTATGTATGTGGTAAAATGATTTTGAGTGAAGGTAAATTCAATATTAGGTGGAATTATATTAGAAATTTTTCTCGAATTGTTTTTCATTTCATAGAATTTTTTTTGATGGTATATAAGAAAATATCTACAATGAAAAACCTTACCATTCATTTGGAACATGGTTTATTCTAAAGGTTAGTGATTTTAATTATTATTTAATTACAAGGTCCTAACATAATAAAATAACACCATTGATAATGTGAATGTGACTCATAATCATAATGCAATGATTTTGAAATTATAAAATATATTAATGGATTTGGTGGATTCATAATGTAATTATAAATTTTTTATAATAAACAATATATCAAATAATTTTTAAGGAAAACAAATTATTATCTTTTTATACACTTTATATTATTTTTATATCACTTTTTTTTATAATGTCAAAAAAATATTATATATTTATAAGATATTTGGTTTTTACCTAAAAATTTGAATGTCTAAAAAAATGAAAATAAATATATATTGGATAAATTATATATTGTGATCCAAAAAATATTATTCAATTTTTAAAAATCATTTCTATTTTTTTAACTTCTAATATAATAATAATAATATATTAAGATTTTTAATTGTTTTTGTTGACAATAACTATTTTCAAACACTTATAAAAATTACTTTTTATTTTATAAATATTATATAATTATTTATATTTAATAAAAACTATTTAATTGTTACATTTTATTGAAATAATATATATTTCAAAAAATCAATTTATTCATCAAAATAAATTTATTAATTGAAATTTAATTCTAATTAATAATAATATTTTTGTTTTATTGTATAAAAATTTAAAACATTTATAATTTAAGGATAAGAAGAAAATATTAACATTGTTATTATAACTCCTAGACCCCAGAATCCTAGAGTTCATGGATTATTTAATTAATTTTCTATATATACATGCTTAAAATTTAATGGGAATGAACCTTTTGAAAGCTTTGGAAATCTAGATTATATAGATGATACCGAAAATTCATTTTTATATTGGAAATGAAACATAATACATTAAAAATTCTAATAAACTACATCGTTGAAACTCATTCAAAGGTTTCCTTGTCATAACCAGGGAAAATGGAAAAAGTATAATGGTTAGATCTTCTTATAAGTATGGTTAAGTAATGCAAATAAAATAATGATTAAAAAATAATTAATTAACATGGAATTGTATGAATGTGAGAACACAAGCCAAAAAAATAACACAATAAGGAATAATCAGTATGGAAATGTAAATAAATGAAAACAACTGTCATTTATTCAATATTATTAGCATGAAAAGCATCCATATATATTATCAAAAAAATATAAAGGATATAATTACTAATGAAAATTATGGAAATTTTAAGTAATTGGACTTTATGTCTCTTGAACATGAAATCTTATATTCTCATGATTTACCTCTCATACAGATTAATCAATTCTGATTTCGACAAATAATTTTTATAATGAGAATCTAATGATACATCGAGGGGATTTATAAATCTTTGTTACCATAAGAAATTTCAAGTCCAAATCATTATTCATATAGAATAAATTATTTAATAAATATATAATATTCTTTATCAAATATAGATATTGATTAGAAGATATATATTTATAAATAATTCCTCAGTTTATCAAATAACTATCATAGTGAATACCATATATAGAATTGGTAGACTGTTTTATAAATAATAATCACACAAAAAAATAATGTGGATATTTAAATGATTAAAATAAGATAATTTTTTCTTTATAATGGTAACAACCACAATAAAATTTATAATTCAATGAGAATAATTTAAGGTGTTATGGAGGACCATATTCTTTAAACATTCCTATGGGACCATTAGCACATTGATTCATTTGAATAATAAAATCTGTGATAAAAAAATGAAATAAAAAATATCATTAGAATATGTATATTGATGATATAACATTTAAAAGGGATGTATATAAACCATATAATAGCGAATTTGGGCATAACAAAAAATCATCCTCAATGGATTGTATATTTAGATGAAATCTATTAAGTTTAGCCCAAATTTTCACGTGGATTTTTATATTCCTAAATATCAGACATATGATAATTAAATACTTGTGTCGAAATGTTTTTTCAAATTTTTCATTTATTTATTTCACATATTTCAGTGTTATAAACAACAAATTCAACAATAAATTTTATATTAGGTGATTTTAATTTATATGGATTATGTTTCAAAATAACATGGATAGGTAATAAATGGTCAATGTGGTATTTATATAAACATATCAAGAATAATTATCATCAGATAAATATACTACATATAAATAAATTAATTTTTTAAAACCATTCATAAATTATGGTTATAATAAATTTACTAAACTATAATCATAGAGATGGTATGAAGTGGGTACAACGGAGTAATATTACCATTTTTCATTGATCATTATAGAAAAAAGGTATGTAACATGTTATCATTATAAAATGATAATTATATCATAAATACCATGTTATATAATAAAAAATAATTATATATATAATGTTTGTGAGGTAAAAGGAATCATGCTATGTTTAGGAGGTGGTAGTCCACACTTCCAAAACCGATACAATATCTTTTCATTGTGTGAAAAGGGTAATAAATAATGTGAAATATTATATTAAACAAAGATTATTTATTTCATGAATATCATATATATTTCTTTTATTTAATATATTATTAAATAACAAAATAATTTAAACATTCCATGTATTCCATGAACAAATTACAATGGTTTGAGGAGGCAATTTTCTAAACATCCAAAATTGATGTTAGCGCATTCCCACAAAATTGAATCTATAAAGTTATGTTATATATAAAAATTAAAAAATTATTAATAAAAAATTAATAATTTATATATAATACATGAATATATTTCCTATTATAAATCATAATCATGAAGGTTATAGAAGGAAAAATTTATAACATTGTTTTATATGGCAGTTGTTTGTTGAAATCTAGAACTGCAAGTTCAATACCCATTAGATAAATGTATTTTTATTTTATAGTTTAAACTATAACATAGCAACATATATATACATTAATGATAAATTATTTATATAATCCTGTTATTATGATAATATTAGTAATATAGAATGAAATAAATTAAAATATTTTGAGGACGAATATTACCTCTAATTCTAGTATATCCATTTGGTTTGAACCAATAGGATTACATTGACTGTTTTATGCCACATGTGAGGTTTCTATGATTATTTTATGAATATTTTGGAGCTATTTGGGAAGATATTTTTTAAGCCATAGATCCATGAGATGTGTGAGGATGTTGGGGGGTTGAGTGAGTTTTTATAGTGTAGGAGGAGTGGAATTGCTATACATTTTTGGAAATGGATTTTCAACCATATTTCTCCACTGAAAATGACACATATAATGGTATAATATAGATAAAATTTTGTATAGGGTTCATAAATAGATACAAAAATTCATTTTGTTAGGTTTGTAGGTCCTTTTGGACTTATGTTTAAGTTTGTGTCCTTTGTTAAGCTAATTTTTCTAATAATTGTGTTAATAAATTTTAACCACATTAAAAATATTTTTTATCACAATAAAATTGAACTAATTAGACATTAAAAATTATTATTATTACCAATATGGAATCCATTTTCCCATATTATGAATAAAAAATTGTCTGATATTAATTTAATTATTGTACTATTGAAAAAGACGACAACAATAGTTTTTAAAGTTAAATGTTAAAATGCTACGTATATTTTTATATATAATTTAAGGAAAAACTAAATATAGTTACATAAATTGGATTAAACTACATATATTTTATATAATTTGATTTTATAAATAAATACAAATAATTTTAACTTACATATAAATTAGATGAAAAACATTTATTGAATTTAAATTCTTTATTTTTCATTACTCCTCAAAAAAAACTTCATAGAAAAATAAAAATAATTCACCCTATGATAAATTTATATGTTCTTATTTCAATTATTTTTTTTATTTATGAATATAATATTTATAAAAGTTCTGAAAATTTTGTTTAAAATTGGTTCCCTGAAAAAATATAGAAATATAAGATATAGAAAAATAGTGATTTTTATGTAAAAAACGGAGTTTATTTGTTATCATAAGCTTCAAAAATATATTCTATGATTTTAAAAATTATTTTATTGGGTATATAAGATATTTTTTATTAATATTACTCAATAATTTTAATTTATTTAAACTATGTGGATAAAAAATGATTTTTTATATATAAAGAATTTTCAATCAAAGAATTCTGTTCATATTCAACTAGTTCTTAGATTCATTTATAACAATTTTGTTTAAGTGAAAAAAAAATGTATTTTTTAATGATAGTTAATCATATTAATAAAATGAAACATTAATTCAAGGTTATATATTTCTGTTTTAAATACATATATTTATAAAAATATTTTTTCATTCAGTAGAACATAGTTGTTTTTATTACGCATGACATCAAGGAATGACAATATTATGTGTAATGAAATATAATAATAATGTTCCACGTACGAAAAGATATAAATTATGTTAAATATAAAATAATATTAACATTTGATTTCATATAATGTAATCTATGAGCAAAAAAAAATTATTCTTAAATGGAAATATTATAATGCCTTTGGGTGTTACAATCTCCCTACATTAAATAAATTTTTTCTTGTCAATTAAAACACATACTAAGTAATCCATAGATTCATAATTCTTTTAAAAAATATGTTTAGAAGTCCCACATTATTAATAGTGTAAATATAATATATTATTAACAATTATTAAATTAAACTACACAGGTTATGTGACTAGATTTTCAACTAGGATAATTTATGTGGGAAATATAAATAGGGATATGTAAGAAAAATATCAAAATCTTGTTATAATGGAGAGTGATAGAGAAAATATTCTGCTAAAAGATGATTACCATTATTCCATAAACCATTGTTATAAAGAATCTCATCATTATGTTAATATGATTTTTTTTTCTATACCATCTTTATTATTGTTGATGAATTCATTAAATATATAGAAATATATCTCCAAATATGATTAAATTTCATAAATGGAATCCCATCATTTGGTTGCTCCATGAACTATTTATACTTGATTACTTATCATAAGATGCATCATATTGAAATTTAATACATTATCCTCTAAATACACATCCATATATTAAATAAAACCATTTCATAAATTGATAATTTTTCAAAAACAGTATTATCCAACAAATTAGAATGAGAATGGCCAACTTTCCAAAATAGTCTTATTAAATAACAGGTAGAGGACTTTAATCGTCAGATACTACACAGGTGAATATGATAATAACATGAATTTCCATAAAAACATATTAAAAATATAAATTCTTTTTATTCCACAAATAGAACATAGATTATTAGATATATTCCCAAAATTATGAAATTAGTTAAACTACATTAATGATATAAATCCCAATTTTCTAATAAATCATTACATAGTTCCATGATAGTCAAAACATTTCCAATTTACTGTATCCAAAACAATCATTCAATTATCCAAACATTTTTGTATTATTACTAGGAACATATTAATGGCTATCATTCCCTCAACAATTCAATTTCCAATAAAAAAATTTCCAATAAATATATTTTCTTAGTACCACTCATCATTTATCTCTAATCCTTAATTAAAAAACTAGAATACAATAATAATATATTATGTAATTCTTATAACTAGTTAATCATTTATAAAATACTATTATGAAAAAATTCATTCAACCAATCAAAGCACATTAATCATCTTTCTTAGTTAGCGGTAGTAACATAATTCTAACAATTATCCATTTTCCTCTTTTAGGGTATATTTCTTTGATGCATCAGATAATGATTTTTACAGTTTACCATATCTATATTGTAGATGAATCTAATCATATAAATGATTTTCTATCCCTTGAAATCAGAATCATGGATTCCTTTTGGTCTACACTTAGGACCAAAATCTATTCTATTCAATGAAGCACTTATCTGTTTATTTCCATTAATCTCACATGTGGGAGAATAATTATTTCCCTTGGTCCTGTTATACATATTTTGACATACAATCCTATTATTTTATTTATTTCCCTTAAATCCATAGGATTTGAGAATCTTTTATCGATATCATTACCATATGATATTATTTCATCATTTGATGAGAATTCTGGGGAGACTATTTCACAGTGATATTTTGGTCTATGGACAAAAAATATATGATACTTCTGACTCATGGGTTCATTTAAACTAGTAAGTTTCACATTCCTTCTATATGGTGACATTCCAAAATTATGACATATATAAATTACTTCATATCATTATAAAACATATATTATGATCTTAAAATTATTAAAATAATTATCATAAATTTGAAATGTTATTCATAGATACTCGAATAATAAAAAAGGCTTTGGGGGAAATTATTTCTTTTAAATCCATCATGATGGGTTGTATGAAAATTTGACTTATCATAAGAATATAACATAGGAGTATCAAATCAGGTGTGAAATACATCTCTTTTTCATGCACTAGGAAACACCGAGTCAGACCTAACACATCTTTTCGTATTTGTTTTACCTATGTACACATGTTCTAGAAACACATCCATTTGTAGTATCCAAACATGTATGTATTTATAAAAAAACACAATATCAACATTACTAAAATTAGAAAATGTAGTAAAAAAATTCCTCTAAATATATAATAGGGTTATATTCTCTAATCATGGTTTTATAAATCTAGTTTTCAAGGTTTCTATTAAAGATCTTCTAAAATCAACTATAATACTCCTACCCTAGAGGTCTAGAGCTAGTGTATTATTTTATTAAATTATCATAAATAAAAATATAAATGGGATAGATATTTATGTGTTTCAGAAAACCATTTTACATATATGATAACCATAATAAATTATATGATAGTAAATATGATAAAATACATAAAAATAATTATAAACATTATCCTTGAAACTCATTCAATGGATTCCTCTTCATAACCTTGGTAAAGGAGAAAACAATATGTGTGAGATCAATATAACAAAATATGGTATGTAAAAAGAAATAAATAAAAAATAAATAATAATAAATGAATAATTGATTGTATGATACTGGGAAAACATAAAATTCAAATAACTAAATAATTCATAAAAAATATGTAAATGTAGATAAATGAAACACATGCCATGTAATCACTACAATGAAAATAATATAAATCTATAAAAAATATCTATAAAAATATAATGGATTAAATGATAACTAAAAATGAATTATATATTTATTTATTTGATTTCATGTCTAAGGTACAATAAATAATTTGTTATTAATATCTGTCTTCCTAGAAGTATAATCTATTCTAATTTGGCTAACTCATTTTTCTCATGGGATCCTTTTGATCCCTTATAGTTCAATATGAAGTCCTAGACCCACCTAATATTTCATATATAAAGAATTACTCCTATTTAAAAATATATTTAATCTATTTATAACAACCATTATCAAATATATATATATAATTAAAGATAAAAATTCATAAATAATTAATGGTTTGTCAAATTTCTGTCAATATCGACATGATATGTTTATATAGTATAATATTTAAAAATAATAAAATTCTTCAACCATGAATGTGGATATTAATTAATTAAATTGTTTTGATTGTTTCAATAGAATTTAAATATAATAATGAACATGAGAATTCAAATGTAATCATTCAAAACATCAGTGAGGAGAATAATCAGTAAACATTACAATGTGTCCATGACCATATTGAAATATTTAGATCAAAATATCCAGGAATAAATAAAAATAAATGAATTCTATAATACCTTGTTAATATGTTTATACATGATATTAAATCTCAATTGTAATTATATATACAATAGAAATGTGAAGGGGGCATAACAACAAACAAGTCTCAAGGTAATTTCAATTGAGGTTAAATCTATTATGTTTAGTACGAATTCCCACATGTGCCTTTATATTCCTAAATAATATACATATTCTATTTTTTAATTTATCTAATATATTTTTCATATTTATCATTATTTTTATTTCAAATATTATAATATTGTATTCAACTACTAAAAAATTAATATTATGTCTAGTGTTTTAAACATATTTGTTTTATATTTCAAAATGACTGGGGTAGGTCAAATATTGTAAAAGGTGTCCTTATGTAAACACATGAATATTAATAATAATTAAATGATTATCATATTGATACACAAACTATTATTTTATAACCTATAATAAAATATGGTTATGAGAAATGAAGCAACATAATAATCATGGAGTTGATAGGTCCTATGTACAGATGAGTATCTTTCTCATTTTTTAATGATCATTTATAAAATAAATAATGTGACAAAATATCATTAAATAATGATAAATTTATCATAAATAAATTTTTTTAAAATAATAAATACTTATATATAATTAATGGGATGTAAAATGAATCTCAATATGCTGATGAGGTGGTAGTCCACACAACCATGACCGTCGTTATGAATTTTTATTTTGCATGAAGGGTAATAAATAAAATGACATATAATATTAATAGATAGTTAACTATTTAAAGAATGTAATTTACGTGACATTTATTAAACATATTATTTACTAAAACTATCCTTTATACCTTCATTATATTGTTTGAAAAAACCACATCGCATTGAAGAGGTTATAGTCCACAATTACACAAACTCTGTTTCGGTATTACAACAATATTGGAAGGATTGTGGTATTATATATGTATAAATTAAATATTCATAATGTCATTATAAATATATTTTAATCCAAATAATAACATTGTTTTCAACATAATTTACATCCATGAATCATGGTAAATGAGAACATTATCATCATTTTCTAAGGTGGTAGTTCATTGTACACATGTTCGATATGTTCTTTTCCTATTAGATGGATGTGTGGTAAGGTGGAGGTATAACACATAGAATAAAAAATTCTATTTTATTTAGTATATTTGTTTTATTCAATACGGGAATATGATGAATTTATAGAGTGGAGAATGAGATAATAAAATTTGATTGATTAATGATATAACCTCTTATTCTGGTAACTCCTTTGGGATTATACAAAATGGATTCCTTGGATGGGTTTATTCCCATTATTATGATTATATTATATGGAGTGTGTGTTGGGGGTTTTTAGTATGTATTTTGAAAGATATATGTTGATCCAAATAGTCTTGATAGGTGTGAAGAAGTGGGACGGATTTGTACCTTTTTAGAGTGGAGGTGTGGTATTCTTGGAAATTATTTTAAACGGAATTCAACCCATCATTTTCTAATAAAATGAGGCTCCAATAGTTGTCCAATGTAGATAAAAGTTTTTATATTTCGATATATGGACATCAAATTTCCTTTGGATTAGGGTGTAGGTCATTTTGGGATTTAACACTATGGTTTAGTCCTTTGTAATGCCATTTTTTCTCTTACATATTGTAATTAATGTTAATCACCTTCACTCATATTTTTGGTAAAAAAATAAATTTGGCCATATTTAAGATAATAATGTCTTTTGTTTCATTTTATGTAATACTTTTTGACAAATTCCAATCACATTAGTGGAATAAAATATTTTAAAATTAATCTCGTGGATGGGATAATGCATTGTTTTAATGTAAATAATTTCAAATGTTTTTTATGATTTTATATATAATTTATGATGAAATTGATTATAATGACCTATATTGGACTAATTGATATATAATTGCTAATATTTTAATTTAAGAAAATTAAAATTATTATATGTATTTATAAATAATTTAAATTAAAGAGAAGCATTGAATTAAAATTTAGTATTTTTTAAAATTCAAAAATCAAAAAGAACAAAATAAAAAATCCAAAAAATCACCAGAAGATAATTTTTATGTTATTATTTAAAATAATAAGTTTATATTTCACATATAATACTTATTATGTTAAATAAAATTATATTTAAAATGTGTTCTCTAGTAAAATGTGTAAAAATATCTTCAAGAAAATATTTAATTTTATGCGAAATACTCGGTATATTATAAATTTATGGTTATAATATATATTGGGAGAATTTATAAAATATGTGACTACATATATTACTTATAAGTTAAATTAATTTATCAAACTAATTTTAATTAATTTAAAATATTATTGTAAAATAATAGGGGATCATAATTATAGTTTTTTTTTTAAAAAAATACCATTAAATAAAATATATGGTTATGTTTATTTCTAATTAATTTGATACCATTGAATTCAACAATGTATTTTCTTAAGTTAGTTAATAATACTCATAACATCATTCATATTGACAAGGTTATGTATTATTTTATTAAATAATTTTATTGTTAATAATATAATTTTGTTTTGTAAAACATTATATTGCATGTTCTAAAAGCCATCGAGGAATGATGGTCTTTCATGTAATCCAAGACAACGATAGTGTTCCAAGAAAAGAAATCTAAATATTATTTTACATGTAACATAATCTTAACACTGTGTTTTTTATAGATAAATCTTTGAGGGATAAGAATATTTATTCTAAATTGAAAATATTTTAATGTCATGGGGATTTACAATTGTTTTCAAAATACTATTTTAATTTTCATATTATTATGTTATTCATATGTATCCCCTTATTATTTTTGAATCTGACCTAAGCATAAGGTGATGATGGTTATACTTTCATGGGGTTGTAAGGAATACAAGGTTTTATTAGTGATCATGATGATCTTGAACATCTAGAATAAATGATTTCTATCATGGTAATGTTGATAGATACTAACATGGGATTGTTTAGGGGAAAATCCTAGTGATGATATATCCCTCAAAATCTATTATAATTTGGATTCATAGTGAATTATCATACACATGGAGGAAATCTATTAGTTTTTCAATGTCAATTGGAATTTTTAAAACCCTATATTTACATTAATCATGTTATCGCTATTTAATAAATTTATTATCATTTTAAATGATTATATATGGTATTTAAAATCTGATATGATATAATAAAACAAAATAAATCCATTTTGATTCTATTTCCATAATAATAAACAAGAAATTTAATTAAAATCACTACATAAATTTTATTTATAAAAGTTCATGCATTATAGTGAAACATCATAGAATCCCCCTTATAAGAGTTTTTTATATCAATCAATCCTCTTTTATCCCAAATCCAATACCTACTTAAATTATAGTAATATGTGTATAAATATTCAAAACCAATTAGATATATGAATTTACTAGTCTTTTTAAACAAATTATATACATGATGATGAAATTTTAAATGAATAAACTAATGACAAAATTATTGTTTTCATTATTTTATGGATAATAAAATTATTCCATCTATAGTATCCTATATTTTATATTATATTAAAATTATTATATTCATGGGGAATATAAAATAAATAAGGGTGAGATAATTTTTTAGTAATTTTTAGGCGTAGCTGAAAAAAATATTGAATCAGTAAGAATAACCATTATGGAAAGGTAAATTTCTTGAACACAAAAGCTATATAATCAATAACATTTTTTGATAAATAATATAGAATTGTAATAACATAAAAGACATGATAGTCCAATAACCATGTAATAAATAATCAATATAGGAAGGAAATTAAATGAAACACATAGAATTTAATCAATTGACTAACTATATAATGAATCATTAGATATGCTGATGCAAAATCTCATGGATAAATAATAACTGAGGCTGGATGAGGGAAATGATTAATTATTGGATTCCATAATTATTAGGTATGTGGTACCTTCAACATCAAGATAGTTCATAAGACGATTTAGCATATCGATTAATAACCTATATAGGGCTAGCCAACATACTTGTCTTATTAGAATAATATTGCATCACGGGGTTATCTATAACTCAGCCCCACCCCAATCTTTTATGTCTATGTAATTTCTCATATATCGAATATCTGATTGAACAATGTGCCTTATGAAATATTCATATAGTGTATTAGATATAGATTTATCGATATTTCCCTAGTTAATAAAATAACTGTGGAGTATGTGCCATATGTTAAAATGATATATATTTTAGGAAATAATCATTTCCATTAAGAACAAAAAGGATATTTGGGGGAAAAATTGTTTAATGATCACAAGAGATTGGATATTTCAATAAGACTAATAGAGGAATAGTTTATGTGAATATAAATACAATCCTAGTATAAATCAATGAAAACATATAGGGAAATAATAATGATTATATCAATAAAATATATCCCATATGGTGTAAAATAATTTGTTTTTTCATTCATGAAAGTAAATTTTATAAAAATTTATTTTTAAAAAAAAATGTTGAAAATATAATTTTAATTTTGATAATTTTTTTCAAATTAATTTTATTTGAAAACAACTTTTAAAATTAAACATAATTTAACATTAACCACATAAACTTTCTATGTATAATTATATGAAATGATGGTCTATAAATCAGTACATTTCATATAAGGGAAAAGTAATATTCCTTTTCCATGGTAAGAATTTTAGAAAATGATTTGTTCCAAAAGAGACAAGAAGATTCCTCCAAAAAATTATTAAAGAAAAATATTGTAAAAATATCATTATTAAATCATTGTGTAATGGATAAAATCATTTTTGAATACAAATTTATGATACTGCATTTTTAGAAGAAAACATGATATCTTTCTAATGAGAGAAATGATGTTATGTTTTTGTAACAAAAATAGAAAAAATTTTGATTACCAGAGTGCAAAAATGGTAAATTACATTGTAAAGGTCATTAATAACTAAATGAGAAAAAAATTAAAGGGTTTATTAAATAGCTTTCAAATAATATATTCTAATTGAATTTCATGTAAAGACAATTTATAATAAAATTAGATTGTGAAGTAAATATTTGAAAGGAACATAACATAATGTGAGTATCAATCATTGATTATTTTTTGTGTTTCAAATGTAAATCCACATCAATCAAATGGTTATTAAAAATATAATATAAAAAATTATAATAAATGAAATTTAGTTTATTAAAGGCATTGAAGATATAATATAACCCACTGAAAAAGAATCGAGTTATCTAATTTTCTTTTTCCTAGTATCTTTTATTTCAAATCCCCATATATGAAATAATTAAAATTAAAAATAAAACTAATATATAAAAATTAATTAATTATATATTATTTCAAATGGGTACTAGATACACCAAACAATATAGGTAGCCGGTGAATATGACATTTATCTCACGAATATAAAATGTGAGATGAAAGTCCTATACCATGTGTTTCATTTTCAGGTAAGAAAATTTAATATCATGTATAATATATATAATCATGATAAAAAATGACTCGATAAAATTAATAACATTTATGAAATCATATATTATCATAATATAACATCTTACTACATTTTTTTAGTAAACTTCAAATATTTCACTATTTGTCATTTGATTTTCATGTTCATAACGAATATCATGAATTTTTAATTATTGTTCATATAAAAATGATAATGATTTATTAATATAATGAATTCAATACATGAATTAATTTCTATATGTGTTTATTATATATTTATTTAAATTAATTCGTAGTATTTTGAGATAATAAAAAATAAATCAATTGTTTATGGAGATGGTAGGTTGTACGTACGCATGAATGATTTCATTTCCTTGTCATAGTAAAAGAATTAAACATAATTTATAAATGTATATTATAATTGTAGTATTATATTTTTATTATATATGACTCATTTGATTAATATAACCCAACATTATACATTCAATGTATAACGTGAATGAATTACTTTACATTGAGGAGGAAGTAGTCCACACATCAAACAAATGTTATTGTATTACCATTGAATGTAAAGCATAAATTTATGTGTTATATTGAAATTGATAAATAATTGAGACATTATAAATATCATATATATATATATATATATATATTATAAAAATTCCCTCATAATTTCGAACAGTCAGTGGTCGAGAATGTAAAACGAATGATATCTTTTCATGAGGCGGTAGAGAACTGTACACATAAACGGAAAGATATTTATCTATTTGATGGATTTTTGTGTAAGTGAAATTATAAAACATATAATTAAAAAATATATATATATTATGGTAAATAAAATTAGTTAATCATTGAGTATAAATTTTTGAAGTGTTGGAGAATGAATTGAAAATAATATATCGTCATGAAGGATGTTACCTCTCCTCTGGGTATCTTCTTCTAGATTAACCAATGGGGTTTCATGGATGGATTTTTATATAATGGTATTATAATAGGAATAGGGTACATATTTTTATGCTATATGTATGTACATCACGGATTATCCAATTTGTCTTGATAGGGTTGGTTAAGTGGGAGGAGTGAGTTTCTTTTTACATTGGAGGAGGAGTAACATTCATGAAGACGATTTGTGATGGAATTTCTCCTATGAAGTTCAAATTAAAAGTAGATCCAATAATTGAAAAGTTAATATAAAAGGGATTATAGGGGCTAAATATATTAATCCAATGGGTTTTGGACATTTTGCAATGTTATTGTTGCTATAATGTTTAAGGGTTAGTCTCTTGTTAAGATAATTTTATCTAAATCACTATAATTAATTATTAATTACATTACCTATGTTTTTTTTAAAACATAGTTTATAATATTAGAAATTAAAAAATATTCTTATTTAAAATATTTATTACATTTTCCTAAATGTCATCCTTATAGGTTTATGAAATTAATTTATATTTAATCTCATAGAATGGAATACGATGTATGTTTTTATACTTAAAGTGTTTGAATGTTTGCTATGTGTTTATATTAAATTTCAATTTGAAATGGATTTCAAAGGGAATAAATGGTAATAATTTATATAATATTGACCTAATTATATGGTCAAATTGGTCATAAATTTAATTTATCCTTATAAAAAAATTAGATGGAAAAGCAGTTTGAATATAATTTCATTATATTTAACTATTCATCAAAAAATAAAACATCAACTAAAAGTTGAATAACTTCACAATAAACAAATTATTTTGTTTTACATTAAAAAATTATTTACATTTTTACCTAATAAATTTATAAAAATTTGAAAATAATTAACATAAAATATTTTCTCCATTGAAAGTCATTCAAATTGAATTTATAAAAATATATGTATTTATACATACAATTATGTTTATTCACATCTTATTCCTACAAAACTTTTTTGTTGAAGGTCAAAAATATTTCATTGAAAATTTAAAAAATATATATATATATTAATTAATATAACAAAATAATTTATTTAAATTATTATAATAAAATACCATCATGATTATAAGAATAATTATTTATAAAATTATTTGCATTATATTCAATTAATTAGATTATTCATTTCTTATTAATATGTAACCAATGTATTCAGTTAAATTTTTTGGCCATATATTTCAATATATTAGTTAATACTCTTCATAACCTCTAATTTAAAATCTTGGTTATATATTATTATATTAGATAATAATATTTTAAACTATATATGTTAGCTCTATAATAATCGGTCATACATATAATGCATGCTATTGAACAATGTTATAATTTATTGTAAGGAAAGATAAATTATTATTAATGTGAGTATAAAACTATATCTTATAATGATATTATTTTAAATAAAAATTTTATCATAATGTGATTGGATATTATAATCACTAACATATTTGGTGTAACACATCATAAAAGATACCGAATAAAGTGATATTAGTTTTGAATTTTATTATGTTAAATTGTTCCTAAAATATATAAATTACATCTTCTAAATTAAAAGTAGATATTGTTAATATATTCTTTAATTGTTCCTATGTAGAATTCTCATAACATTAAAAGGGTTCATAAATCATCCTTCAAGAATGGGAAAATGGGATATACAAATTTCAGAATAACTAACATATTAAAAGGTAATTAATTATAAGAAAAATAATTGATATTAGATATTCATAAATGAAGGAAAATAATAAAAATTTATAGGCAGTTATTGAGGGCACAAATCACAAAATAGTGACTTATAATTGGAAATTTATGAGTATAAAATCCATAAATCCATGATAATTCAAAAGACTGTAGGGTCAAAAAATTAGGGAATTAAGATATATTATTTGGTCTTTTTCTTGATGTTCATTAATTTTTTTACTATATATTAATATAATGATATAAAATATTTCAATGAAATAAAATCATGCTTTTTGTGATTTTATTAGTTACTATTTTATCCTCCATTTTATGATATTGATATCCAAAAAATTAATTTCATTCTTTAGTCACTAAATTAAACTTTTAGTAGATTGTTTCGGCTAAAAATGAGTGACAAATCCAACTATTTGTTTTTCACTATTCAATAATTCTGAAATCGTTATTTAATTAAAAATGTATTGTAAAAGGTTATACTAAAAGTTTCTCATTAATATTAATTATTTAAATTATTTAACTAGAAATAGTAGATTATAAAAATGGCATTGTGTATCAAAATATTTGTCATTAAAACCTTATTTTCTCTGGTCAGGGGTTCATCTACAATATCCTTGCTTGATTTGATGGGTTTTCACCCATCATTTATTTTTTCCTTTTAAAAAATCTAATTATTTTAAGGTCCATAAATAATATTATAAAAGCCCTAGAAATTTGATAATTAAATAAAAATTTAACAATATTTTTAATAAAACCTCAATACATAAATACAACATCCATTTATATTCACATAGATCATTAGTCTAGTGTTTATCCATTATATGGGGACATTAACATAGGTAATTCCCAGGTTCCACTCATTTATGACAGAAACCAAATATGGATCAGTTGGATGTGATTTATTTACATTAATTGTACTCTTAATTTGTAATCAAAAATTATTTTCTTTTTTTAATTATTTTCAAAATATAATTAGTTGTTTCCATTCCTGTGAGGAAATTTCCTTGGGTTTGTTTCCAAGTTTCATGTATGATGGAAATCAAGCCATCTATTATCTATAGTCTCCACCACTCATTCCCTTAGAATCCATCATCTTCCAGTTAATTTGGGAGTTTGGTAGTGGGATTATATGTAAATTATTGATAAATGTTTTGGAATATTGATTATAAATTAGCATGATACCATTCACTCATAACAACAATTTATTTGGTAGCTCATTTCCACAATGTTTTCCACTAAATTTATTATTAACATGACTACATAGGTTTCATAAATTTGTGAAAACCAGAAATCATAGTTCGTTTAATTATAGTCATAGTGAGAGTGTTGTTTTACAATTTATAGTATATGAAAATCATGATAACTTATATTCAATCTAAAATACATTCGGCTTATACTCGGTTAATCATTATCATCACAAAGATGAATCATTAAAAATGGTTAGGAATGAATATGTTAATTTCCCTAATAATATCACCCAATAGTGTAAAAATTTGATGGAAGTAAGTTATGTTTCCATATACCAAGTTAGACTCACGTCAGGCCCGAATAATCATATCAGATTCATCACCCCTATGTACATATCTTCTTGAACAACATCCACCTATAGTAACTTGGTCGGGTTGTTATACATTTAAGTCCCAAAAAATATATACCCTTCAAAAATTATAAGATTTTATTGTATACTTATACACAATGTATACCTTTAGTGATATGTCCAATAATATTTGTTTTCCAAAATGTAATGCCAAAGGTAGCTACAAAACATCCTTCGATACCTATTATAGAAACATGACCCTAGTAAGCCTAAAGTCGGTGTCTAATATAATTATGTTGGAAGGATTATAAAGAGTCAATAATCAAGAATCAAAGAGTTTCATAGTTCTTATACATTTGATAAATACATGAGACTCACATTACAAATAAATTAATTATTTAAAACAAATATATTCTATTTTTTATTTAATAATATGTTTATTAAATATTTTATATCCTTATATGTCTTTTCTAATACACTTCAAGGATTCTTGGAGAAAGGAAATAAAATATGGGTGAGATGAAATTTTCAGTAATGGTTATTCATAGAGAATTAATAATGAACCAATGAGAAAAATCACTACAAAAATGTATATAGCAGAACACACATGGCATATAATCAATAAATTGAATTTTTTAACAATATGAAAAGGTAATAAATAGTAACACATGATTTTATATTATCTATATAATTAATAATCCATATATAATGTCAAATAATGAAAAAAAATCCATTTTAACAAAAAAATATGAATGAAATCAATCAATAAACATTTTAACACAATATCTCATGGAAAAATAAAAATTGTGTGTGGAAAGAAAATCATATTTATTATACATGAGGTTTCTTATGTACATGATATCTTTTCTATCAAGACCTATCTAAGGACAATTTATTTTATCATTTAAACCCCATTTTTGGATATCGAAATGGCTCATCACATGTAAACAATGATAATTAAGGGACCATCTATAATACAAAACCACAGGTTTCATACAAGTCTATAAAATATTCATATATAGAATACTATATTTAACCATACATAATATAAAATACCAATACAAAGTCGAAGATATAAATTTATCAATATTTACCTAATCAATTAAATAATGATTAAGTACATACCATATATAAAAACTTGTATATAGTTTGGGAAATAATAATATAAATGATAAATGATATGGTTGTTTAGGGAAAAAATAATGTCTACTGAACACAAGAGATAAATATTTCATGGGGAATAATAATGGACCCAAATAAGTGAATATCGATACAGTATGTAGAAAAATAAGGTAAAATTCATCTAGAATAAGAATAAGTATGTAATGAATATACAATATCCCCTATAAATTAAAACAAAATACTGCAATCATTGATGAATGTAAATATTATAAAAATTTCAGTTAACAACATTCTTGAGGAAAATATCATTTTCAATTTAAAATAAAATGTTAAATATATTTTTATTTCAAAATAAATTTAAAAAATAATTTTAATAAATATTACCCTTTTAGATATGAAATGGAATCTTCAAATAAATGATGAAGGTTACATCCATACATTCAATATAATATAAAAAACAACGTTCCATTTCCATGGTATAAAGTTTCAAAAAAATTCCTTATTAGGAAAAATAAAAGATAATTTCAATGAAAAAATATGTAAAAGAAAAAAAGTAAAAAATTTCTTGGATAAATAATTCTATAATGATTTAAAACAAATATGATATCTTTTTTTAGAAAATTGGGTTTTTAGATGAAATCAGTTTCTCCGACAAAAGATAGATATGATGTTAGGATATCTTAAAAACATTTTCAAATATATTTTGAGAACCAAAGAGTGAAAAATATTTAATGATTAGTTGTAAAAGGTTAGGAATATCAAAATAAGAATAAAATTTATGTTCTTATTATAGAAATATCAAACAATTTCTTTAAATGTATATTCAAGTGTAAATAATCCCGAATAAAATTACATTGTGAAGTAATCCCTTGAAAAGACTATAAAATTGATGTGAGAATCAATCAGTGATTAGGTAATGTATACAAAATTTGAATCCACATAAACTAGTTGGAAATTAAACACAATATATTAAAATTTTATCACACATATAATCTTATAATATTAATGACAATAAAGAAGTAAAATAAAAAATGGACAATAATATGGATATAAAAATATTTAAAACTTGGTAAAATTTTGTTCTACTAAAAAAAGAAGAAATTATTCGAATTAAAATAGAAAATATCATGAAAATAAGTCAATTCATGATATAATATATCAATATGGGTATTATATACAAAAAATAATATTATTAAGTCATAAATATGACATGTATCCCGTTAATGTAAAAAGTGAGATAAAAATCTCATACCATTCATTTCCTTTTCAAGTGAAAATCCATTTGAATCGTATATTGTGATTTAAAACATATTAATAACTTATTTATAAACCATATTTACAGTTTTTACATCATTTAATATCTTCTAATAAAATCATACTACCTGTTTAATAGAAAACATTTAATATTTCCACTACTTTCAGTTGTTAATTTCCTTGTTATTCGAGTATGTCGTGACAAAATAATTTTTTTTCAAACTAAATAGACACTTATTTAATAATTTATTTAATTTAAACATGGATTTAATTATCATATTTATTTATTTATTATAAGGCATAATATCTGGAGATGTAAAAGGAAATAAAATGTTCATAGAGATTGTAGTTTGTACATATGCATGAACTCAACTGTCATTTGTTTTTTAGATTAAAATAATAAAAATATAATAATAAATTTATATTATAGGTACATTATTATTTTTATTTCATATATTTATTATTGGTTTAATATCACTATACATTAAACATTTAATTTATAGTCTGAATGAATCACTTTCGCTTTGTAGAGGTGGCACCCCCCACATCCACAAACAATGTAATAATATTCCCACAAAATGGAAGGAATAAAGGTATGTGTAATATAGGAATTCAAAAAAAATAATAAAATTTTGAATATAATATATATAAAATATAAATATCATGTACATCATATTACCCAATAATGATATGTGGTAAAGGCCAAACAAATTACATGGTTTCGGGAGGTAGTAGTTCTCTGAACACATAAATGGTATCTTGGTTACACATTAGAAGGATGTGTGTGTAAGTTTTTGTAGAAAATTTAGAATAAAATTATATAAATACATTTACAATAATATTTTTATTATATAATTATGTGATAATATGATTTTTTTATTGTGGATAATGATAATAAAATAAATGAACTCTAGGATGGATATTACATCTTATTTGGGTAACTCCTTATGGTTTACATCAATAGGATTCCTTGGATAGATTTAAGAATAGGTAAAGGATTATAGTATTAGTAGATTTTTTTTATATATATATTGGAATAGATATTGGTTGATAATAAGTGTCTTGAGAGGGGTTAGTTTGTTAGAGGGTTCAGATTCTTTTTACATTGGATGTAGAGTGTGATTCTAGTAAATAATTAAAATAGAATTCAAAAAAAAGTTATTCCTATGAAAAGATACACATGTAATGATCCCAATTAGAAATGAAATGTATTATATGTTTTATATATCAATATAAAATGTATTTCGGATAATTATGTTCATCATGTTTTCCCTTAATATTAAGGGTTAGTCCCTTGTTAAGATATTTTTTATCTTAAAGGATATAATTATTATTTAATCATATTAACTAATATTTTAATCTGAATCTAATTTCATATGATTTAATTTTGTAAAATATTGGGATTAAAAAATTGGAACCCATTTTTCCTAATTCCAATCACGTAATTGAGTAAAATTAATTTAAATTCAATCCCATAGATTTGATTACAATGCCATGTTCTAAAGTAAAAATATTCAACAATTTAATTGATTTCATATTCAATTTCAATGAAAAATTGAAAATGATTAACTTATAAAAATTTATCAAATTTAAATTAAAAACCAATGAAAAAAATAATTGAGCCTTATTAATAAATTATATTAAAAAGTAATTATCAATTATAATTAAGTACATTTCAATATTAATTTAGTATAAGAAACATCACATGAAAATAAATAACTTCCCCCTAACATAATTTATTGTTTTCCATAAAAATGATGTTTAAGTTGACATATACAATTTATAATGGCTAAAACATCTCATATACAATAGGTTCTCCGTAACAAGGAGGTAAAACATATTTTATAAAAATATATGTTTTAATGCATTAAATTTTTTTATTATCATTTTATTTATATAAAAGTTATTAGATGAATGTTAGAAATATTTTAATTAATATTTAATATTTATATTACATTATTATAACTCACTAATTAACTAATTTATTATAATTAAAAACAGTATTAGCATAGTAATAGTTTTTATAAAAACATTCCAATTGTATTCAATGGGTTATTGTATTGATTTCTAATAACTTTTTAACAAATTAATAAATTTAATATTTGTATACCCCATATATTTTAATAAATTAGATAATACTATTCATAATAAAATATTTAAAATATATGTTATATATTATTATATAAAATTATGATATTTTTAATAATATATTGTTATTCAGTAAAACTCATTCAAGACTGTAAGACAATCTCTCGAACAAGGTCGTTATAGAGTTCAAGGAAATATATATTATTATATATGATCATTTAATGAAATAACATATATTTATTTTAATTGAAATAGTAGCTATATCATACTATCAAATGAAATAATAATCCCTTTCATTATTCATTTTCATAATATAAAAACTATCAAATACAATTTTGTTAACTTAGAATTTTTGGGTTTAATTGTTCCCAACAAAGTATTAAATACATTTCATAAGATAATTAACATTTATTTTAAATTATAAATGATAATATTTAATATGAATAGAAACATCCAAAAATCGCATTCCAGTTTTAAAATTTCATTTTTCAAATTTTCAGATTTTAAATAATGAATAAATTCAACTTCAACAACCCCTTTTTTATCCCAAATTTTCATTACAAAAAATTTTAATAGAAATATATAAAATTTAATTCCATTAATTCTCATGTAAATATTATCACCAACCACCCATGTATCCCCTCTGCACAACCACACCACAAATACTATAACATCTCCACTGTATATCACATCCACTATAACCATTGTATCCCTTCTGCATTTGATAACCACTACCAACATACCCATAAAAATAAAATCCACATCTTATGAATCACATCATCATAGCCAAGCCACAATGCATATATGTAACTAAAAACATGTAAATACATATACTATCGATTATTATCAGATTAGTCATAGGGAATTTCAATCAATTCAACTTCATTATTTTAGGTTTTTATTTCAGAATCCATATATACAATTGAATAAAATTAAATACATGAGTATGATTGGTTAACCAAGTAATAACTAATGTTTCAAAAAAAAACTACATTTCATGGGAATGAAAATATTCTAGAATACTGAAAAATATTTGATATCAAAAGCCATGTTATTATGTAATACAAAAAATGGATAATCATTATATCAGAATTAAAATACATAAAAGAATGAAAAGAATTACACTTAATCTTTCCATTTCATTTATACTATTAAAAATTCATTATTATGATAGATTTACAATAAAAACCTTATATAACATGACTAACCCATCCCTAAGATTATATCAAATGAAGAAAAAAATTAACTCCTACATGGAAGTATAGATATTTAAAGGAACTAGTACAACAAGAATAGGGAGTGTGTTAACACGAGAGAAAATCATTGGGTAAACATAAGACAACTATTTTTCATTGGATTTACAACTCCATGGGAAGAATGATTTGGAGCCTCCCATCTCAAGAGGTAGAAAAAGACAATAGAAGTAATAAAATATAACCTTTTTGAATGATTATTTCCAGATCCAATGGATTAAATATTTTATTGACTATCTATTGAATAAGAATATCATTCAATACATGTGTATTAAACATTTAAATTGGAGTGGAGACATTTCTTGAAATTAATGGTATGATTCATTACATTTTATAGATGTTTAAAACCACATAATTAATACATTTAACCCATTTTCTTTTTTCTAGATATGTATTAACACCTGAATGTATCTTGGACAATGAAATTTCTTTCTATAAGACATGTCATGCCCCCAAAATGAATTGAAGCTGGAGTTGTCTTACAACCTAAATGTAACACATCAAGACATGAATTATAACTATAATGTATCATCTTAAAAAAATATGTTCATTCTAGACAAGTCTGTTTACTAGTAATTTATTCCTTGAAGACATATTAGGCAAACAAGTGTCTCAAAACAAAAAATGGATTGCTACAAAAAATTTAACAAAAACTACCCAAATATCCACAGATCAATTAAATATTCATATTTTATAAAGTATAATAGTCCAAAAGGTTTGTTCTATTACATCTTATACCACTATAACTATTCTCACCCATTATAATTTAAATCCAACCAAGAAGGAATGAGAGAAATGGTCTGAAAACCCATCTATATAGATACCTATCAAGGAACACGTTAAATATAATATTCCACCACTACAAAAACCTTATAACAGAATATCCAAATTTATCTAAACAAATCAAACTAACGTAGATAATAGAATCATGGAATTTAATAATCCATGTTACGATATTTCCCACTCTGGAAAGAACTGGATAAACTGTGAAGGATTAATCACATCATTGTATAATGATTGTTCAATGAATAATTAGATTTTTTTTATTTTTATATGTGAGAACATTATAAAATAATGCATTAATATATAAAAACTTATTTTGAAAACCACCATGTTAAATAACAGACATCACCCAGAAAAATAGTGTAAGAAAAAAAATATAACAACTCCGATTACAAGACACAAATTTAAAACTCATGCTCTAATGTACTCTCCTACATTCCACCATTCTTCCATATAACATTACCCAAGGGAATGGTGCATCAACATAGCACATTATATTAATTTTATATAATTTCCAATGATCACATGATGATTTTTTTCATCCTCTATATCAAAAAACCCTAGTCAATGAAATATGTGTCATCATGAAGATACATAAGTAGTTGAGTGATGTTGAATGTAGGATAGATCTGGTCCAATCGACAGATAAGTCACAACTGGTAGACCAACACACCAATACACCCTAACACCAGGAATGGGAAAATAAGTAGTGGTGATAGCTTACTCCCATTCCCAAACCACCCCATACCACATTGAGGGGGAACTATCTTTAACACGTGGACCCAACCCTGTACTCCACGGGCCTCCTCCAACAACCCAAAAAATATTATTCCTTGTATTGTTCTAATTTCACCATCTATTTGAAAAACTAAACCTTTAATGTCATTCCATTGTACAAATTGTGTCAAATAAATACTAACCCGCCATCCAATTCCATTTATAAATGAGAATGTCATTGAATCCCATAAAAATAATCCAATGGCTTCATTCCCATGTATGAGTGACAAATGATTTTAATTAAAAATAAAACATGGGAATGTTTTATTCAATAGATCCACTAATGTTGAAGACACAAGCTTGTAACATGTATCCAACAAATAGATAGTCCTCTCTATGTCCTCGTCATTCTATGTGTGGAATGTGGTTCTAAGGTGAATCCATGTTCCAAAAAAATTATAAAATCCCCCAAAAAATTTTCAATTCAACCGGGAATCTTGATTTGATACAATAGTCGTTGGGGCTCCGTGAACCCCAAAAAAATTATCCAAAAACATTTTAAACAAACTATTCATTGTAATGCCTCCATAATCTCTCTAATGTGAGTTACTTTTTTCAACTGATCTATGATCATCCAGATAGAATCACAACCCCCATAGTCTTTTTTTTACCAATGACAAAATCCCTCAATATGGCATTCAATTTCCTGTCATGAACATACAAGGTTTAAAAACCCTCTAGAATCATGATCATTGACAGTATATTCTATAAAACTAGATATCATGCCATAAAATCCTAAACATCGGATTTCATCCTGGGAAACCAAAACAATGTCCACAAAACAATTTGTATGTTGGAATCTCATGCTTCTACTGGTCAATGCGTGATTTGAGACTCACGAAGGAGTCCCTCACTAATCACAACCATAAAAACCCTCGATAAAACAATCTAGTTCCAAAAATCCATTGACCATCCCTATAGAGCTTCAAAATAGAAAACATAATCATGCATCACTTTGTAGTAGCGAGTCACCCCATTTAGAATCCTCGTGCTACTTCATGAGAGAATACTACATAATAATATAAAATAAATTTCATCTACCATCAACCTCTATTTTATCTATTTTCATGTATTTCAACTCCTACATTATATTCCCAGAATCTCGGGACTATTGTGAAACATCCTTTTAGTAATTTATACTAAAATTATTAGACATGGAATTTAAAATTTTGTAGGTGTAGGTGGTCTCAAAATAGTACTCTAGAAGAATATCCATCCACCTATTATGTCATAGATTCAAATAACAATGAGAAAAGTAAAAATTAAAACTCTTTTCATCAAAGAAGGAAAACAATCACCCCATAATGTGGTAATGTTTCTACAAAGTTTGTGTAAAACCCCCTACTTCCAACACCTAATCATAGTTTTCATTGATATAATTATTTGGACAAAAATTCAAAGACCCATAAGAGATAGCTTGTTATTGCTCAGTCAACATGTAAACCATTACTAGATACTATGTGTCACAAAACCCCTCATTCATCACACCCACCATAGAAAACCAGTATGCTGGAGCACTAACCAACTTCTTTTTTGCTGGTAAACAGATGCATTCTAGCACTAATGAGTCAATCCAAAAGTCGGATCCTTCATAGACAATATTGTTAATGTAGATAAATCATGAGATAAATTGGTCTGAAACTATTTATAAAAGACTATGAGACATATGATTATTCAAAAAACATAAAAATATTAGGTGTTATACTAAAAAACAATCTTTACTTTTGACTAAAAAACATCCACACCCGTTTGACAGACCACATGACCAAGGATATGCACCACTTATTTCCAACAATTACACTTGTAAAACATTCCATGGTTCCATTGGAGATGTAGAACCTATAGAAAATCTAGGTTATTCTCATCATGATCCTCTAATAAAAATGAGTATATCTTTATGTAATAAATGAATATAATTAAGAACCAATCTTTCAAATTATGGAACACATAATTCATAATTCCCATGAACACATATCGTGAACTGGTGACACCATAATGCATGAAAATGAAATCAATGATCCCATTCCGACATCGTATTGTGGTCAACTAGATATTTCAATCCTTCACCCTTAACAGGTAATATCTAGATCATAGATCCTTCATAGATAACCGACTATCTCCCCTCAAATCATCCAAAAGTTTATCAATTCTCTAAAGAGGTTATATATTCTTGATTTTCTCCTGGTTCAACCACTAGTAGTGTATGATAACCCTATTCTAACTATACATGTTAATAGATAATTACAATGGATCACCGCATGGTGACACAATATGTAGGATGAAACCCCATTCATAACATCACCTATGATAGTCCTAAACTCCCATAACATTGAATGCACCAACGAATTGGGAACGTTTATAATATGAGAAGCACTATGCTACAATTCCATCCCAAACTCAATGTTGTGTTGTGGGGTTGTGTCAAAACATCCTTAGGGAAATCATATTGGAAATACCTAACTAACATGGGATTATACAAGACCCTATGTCTATTTACTCTATAAAAACACATCCACAAGGAAAATAATGGTGTTTAAATGCCGACTGCCACCTGGTAACTCCTCTTGAAAATAAAAAAACATGTTTCCTATCAATATAAAAGAACATGTATCTCCTTAAAAAGTATGTTATAATTTTTAACATAGAATAAAATCATTCAACATTGAGGATAAGATCATATGGTTTCATCTGAGTAATGAAACATCCACACATCACTAGTGCTTACAAACCATCATTTCATATCTCTAAAACATATCAAATGATCTCAAAAATCCCCCTAATGGTGTTTTCCCCACCAAGGGAACGAATATAATATCTATTTATAATCGAATATAACTGACTCGAGATGTTGAAATAGAGGTTATTCGACCAGCTAAATCAAACAAGGAAAAAAATGCTACCAATTTCACTATATATACATCGAACAATCTATTTCCCATATGTTGATACTATATAAAATGCCTAAAAATGACCCACCCATATCATATAAATCTCTTATAATGGCCTCCACCATGACCACATATGGATTTAGGTCCATTAGGTTCAGTTTAATCCTATGGCTGACCTCCAACTACCAAATATTATTTTAATAGAGTATAAACCTACTGCACATACAATAGCAATGGTCACACTGATTAATATTATTGAGGATGTAATTGAAACTATCCACCTATAATAATATGAACTCAAGGAGTCACTACGTACTAATCACGACTATATATGTGAATTCTACCAATGAAACATGACGATATGAAGTCTCTATGAAGTGTTCTGAAATAATTATCCTTAGATGTCCCAAAGGGAAACAACTAAGGTCAACTCCCTGCTAGTCGAAACCTTTATGTCCCTAGCATGTGAGATATAACACTTATAACTAAACACTTTTTAGGGGCCCTTCTAGATCCCCTCCCACTGTAATCCTCCTCATGAGTGCATATTCTAAATCACCTCATCCATCTTGTGTACCTCTAAATACATTGGAAAAGAAAAATGAATAACATTATAATGTATTGAAAGAGATTGTGACTCATACAGACACATCGCCTCGAATGCCACAAATGGAAATTGTTCTAGGTATTGGTATATAAGGTCATTAAACAAGCTCACTAGATCCTAAAAACAAATACTCTCGTATAATAGGAATATTAGATCATTCATATTCATATCCTTTATGGTTGAATAAATGGCCTCTTCCAAGAACATTTTCTATATGTCATCCCATGAAACATCTCCCTCCAAATGTATTCCATAGTATATGATCCACCACTGATGCACATGTCCTCAAATATAACTAACTATCATAGGGAACCAATCCTCCATCTGGCCCCAAGATGTTCTCAATATGAACTCCGACTCCTCTAGATTGATCTCTATCCCCACATTGGAAACACTTCACTCATACATCAAAATTCCATCTGATGAAAATTTCAAATCATTCTATTAGGCCCATGTTGAGTATTGGTTATATTTTTTTTCATATATCAATAGAATTATAATGATGATGAAATAAAGTATGTTTAGATTATAATTGATATATGTACTAAATAATGGTGTCTGTAAATTAGTAAAAAATTATGATACTATTTTTTTATATAATAAGATTCAACATATCGACATAATTCAATATGATCAAATTGAATTTGAATTTTATAGAAATTATGATGTTCGTAGATAAAATATTAAATCAATAATGAAATAATTTATTATAATGGGGAAGAGTTCTAGAGTCTAAATCACATTGATGTCAAACATGATGATGATTTTATGTTTTTTTACTCGAAAATGTCATAAGATGTTCGGAAAACAGGTGATTCGATATTTATGGAAGAAAGTTGGATGTATAATGAAATAAGTTGTTTTAATAGATGATATGTCACATTAAATACCATTGAAATTCAACTTATGTAATGCAAAAAATTATATAAATTCATAAATCATGAGGAATCCATGATTAAATGATATTGTTTTTAGAAAGGAAGAGAATACGAGGGGAAGTATTAAATTTATTGCACATCAATTTGAGGAACATCTGAAAAAGAAGAATGATGATCACAAGTATGAGTATCATTATTCTAAAAATTTCATAATGTTGGAAGATTGATATTGTAAATTTAAGGAATTTATTATCAAAACTGATCCATCAAACACAATTTTTTTATGACATTTAGAATGTTTTATAAATGATGAATTTTATTCCAATTATTTTACGAAAAAAATGCATAATATTGTCTCTAAAAAATAGGTCAAGAAAAAAATAATTTTTTTTATTGTTTCTAAAGAAGAGGTATATACTATCAGACTATATGTGACACCATTATAATAAAAGAATATAGAGACAGATTTATCAGACATAGACATATATGGTAATCTAATGTAGGATCCTATTTATGAAGAACAAACGAAAAAGAGAAGAGTATTTTATGATATTTAAGAATGGATTTCTATATATTAAATTTAAGAGTTGATATATATCATCTACATGATAATAAATGTTCTGTTTACAAGAGGTATTCATAATGTGATTTCATCATTATTTCTTCTGTTGTAATTGTAATGAAAAGTCATCTATTTTTCATATATGATCATTTTTACAAAAAAAATTCAATGATTAATCTGTTGTATTCCATAATTATAATGAATAAATTGAATGGATTATCATAATAAATAATCAAACTGAATAAATGGTTGTACACATGATGAATCCAGAATATTATATAAGTTCCTAGAAGGATTGTGAAGAGTTATATAATTCAATAATAAACACATAAATGAATAAAAAATTTAGGATTTGTGAATTTCATTGAACATGAAGTCAAATTAGGTTTCAAATATCTTACATTTTGTGTTCCTATTATAGGACCAATCAGGAAATTTTTACAAATTGGATTTTGAGAAATTTTGATTAGAATGACTCTATTGGAGAAATATTCGATCAGATCATGAGAGGATGTTCTATGAAAAAGCATCATCAGAGCTGCCTATCAGAGTGATCCCATCCGTGAAACTTATATCCAAAAAATGTTCTCAGAAATTTGTTCTATCGGACTAAGTAATTACTATATGAATATATAGTTCCTACTTGTTTGATGAAGGTAGTGTGGATTTCAAATCACACAGAGGTTAATCATAAAGAGCACATCTTACTAATGGTACCATATGGAAAAAGTCTAAACTAACACTATTATAGAATGCTTATGAACTGAGGTTTTGGAATTAGTTTCATAAAAAAACAGTTTCCTTAGAGAATAATTTATTTTCATAATGATTGTACTCATTTAAATGTTTGATTGAGCTTAATAGATGAGAAAGTGAGTACAATATGAATTAGATCATAAATGTAGATGAAACATGAAGCCTGTAAATTTGGATACTTACTAGTATCAAAAGTGGAGTGAATATCTTGATGGGGTGTTCAACCAATTTTGAAAATTTGATACAGGAACGAATAGTTGTGGGGTATAACCAATTAATGTAGGAAATTTTCTACATGGATTGAATATTTTTCCACTATTTTTTAAATTATATAATTGAAACTAGACAGTAAAAAAATCAATTTTAGTGGGACTATCCCACATGGAAAGGAATAATTCTTTGCACCAATCCTTTTAAACCCGACATGATTCATTCTCATTATATTTTATTGTATACAAATATTTTGGCTGAAAAGCTTTATTTTAATGTATCATATCATTAATAGGTTACAACAATTCAAAATATTTTAGTAATGAAGTTTAGAAATATTCCTACAACATAAAAATGAACCACTAATTCATGCCCACCTCAGTGTTCTTGATCTTACACGGACACGAACATGTGGTATCGGATCAAGGATTCATTTTATAGATGAATCAATATGAATGGAAAATCTCAATTATAAGAAATATATGTGGATTCTTGATGTAAATTGTAATCACAATCATATCTAGATAGATATAATGATTCCATATCTCTTGTTTTAGGGGACCCAGCTGATGGATTTCCTCCTTTTGTTGGAAATAATCCCAATTCAATGGTTTAAAAGAAAACTCATGAGAAATATGGATGATAGAAAATTTATTTAATCTCATAGAAAAATGATAATGATTTTCATATAGTAAATTTAGTAGAAACTACAAACGATATATCGGATATATTGGTAAACATTGATGAAGACAGTAAAATGGTGAATAAGGAAATGTTACAAAATTATATTTGAATTATTAATATATGAATATTGGTGGGAATTAATTTGATAGTTACTTTTTTACAAGGATGAATAATATTTTAGCACCATAAATTTCTTGTTGAGAAGTTGTAAGGATCAACTATTTTTTAAAATAAAATTATTCTTCACATATTAGTTATCAAAATTTCATATTTAGAAGATAGATAATTTCAACCTCTATATTTAGATTATCTTTATTGTATTCCTGTTACTTAAGAAATAGAAATATATATGGTTATAAAATGGAAGGAAACTCATGGTCAAGAAATGGAATTTAAATAACTTTTAAAAGTGCAAAAATATAAATATGTTAATAAGGAATAATTTGATTCAGAAGGTAGATAAGAAGAAGAATATTTCAAAATAATATAATCTGTTCATTCTATGATATACAATAATTGAAAATGAAAAAAAAACCCTCATATTTTTTAATTTTGATGGGAAGGATCATTTTTCAAATAATTTTGCGTAGGAATAGTGCTAATGAGTATCTGTGTAAGGAAGTTGATGTAAAATCTCAATATTTTTTTGAATATACCAATAAAAATATTTTTTTATGAATATAAGAAGAAAAACTACCTTTGTAGAAGAAATAAGAATGATTCCTCGTCAAGTGTGCAAAATGATCATCAACTAAACATTATTTTTAATGTACTAATTTGAAGTGATTCATAAATAAGTGAAGATTATTAAGATTAAATGGTAGTAAATTAATATATTCTCCAATGGAATATAGATAATTTCGTTTAAATAATACTCCACTCATTATTGAATGATGGATCTCCCAAAAATATATCATTTACATATATTTTGAGAATTATAAGATTGAAATAAAATTGAATAGTTTTTTAAAAAATACAGCAAGCATTGAGAATCTACAAAATCCAAAATCTATACATATTGAAAAAATTAAACAAAATTTTTTGAAGTTAGATAAATAAAAAAAATTGTTTTGAAGAGTATGTTGATAGAGACCTAATATGTGTTTTTAGGAAAACATTCAGTTTTTCTCCAAACACATACTTAGATATGAGATTGATAGAAAACAACATCATGTTATTTGATTATAAAGGCTAATGTTTTAGATAAGGTGATAATAATGGATTAAAAAAGTAGGTTTGTGAGAAAACATATTTCACCAAAAATATATATTAATTAATCATTAATCTATACTACTAAAAAAATTGGTCCATGATTTGTGAAAAATCCTAAAAAGATGTTTTTAAATGTTCAATATCAATTTGGAAAATAATGATTTCGATGTCACCAATGTTTTTTTAGTGTTTCAAAAAAATATTATATTCATGATGGGTAAACATGTCATAATAATAAAATATGTATTAATAAATGTAGAGTGATTGCGGGAAAATATGATAAACAGTACCAAATAATTAAATGAAACATAATTTGTAACTCATAAAGTAAAGAAATCTGCGCATGTTATGAATGTTGAGAAAATAAAATTCTTTGTTTGAAAATAAAATGTTGTCAGTTATTTGGAGTGAAGATGTTGACATGGAATGGATGTTACAAAAAACATAAAAATCAGATTAAGTGAATGGAATGAAATAGCTTTATAAAGATTATAAAATGGTTGTAGAAAAAACATAAGATCATCCTTATTCCAAAAAATATTTTCTTTTTTACAAACATGATGGGAATTAAATTAGTTGGAATAATGAAGATAATGTTTATAAGTCTATAATTTTTTTAAAATGAATGTAATGATATTACAAAGTGTATGTTCTAGAATTCAGTGTTTATACACAAGAACATTCTAATATTTTTTTAATGGGTCCATGTTCCTTTTACCATAATCAAATATTTTAAACAATTCCAAATGTAATGATATTGCAGAAAGAAAAATGAAAACAATATTACATGAAAATTGTACAATGGACACCCTTGAAAACAATAATTACACTCATTGCTTTTATAAAATAAGTTCTCCCTAAAATAATTAGTGTTTTATAGTAAAATTAAATTTATTAAAAATATCATGTGATACATATGTTCAACCAAAACATAATTTCACATTTTTGAGATGAAATTTCTTAACCCATGGAAACAACATTATGTATTCATAATGTGTATTCATTTGAATAAATACGCAATGAATTTTAGTAGAACTAATAGGGAGATATAAGGAAAAGGTGGAGATAAGAAATAAGGAGAGTAACAAAATAATGTTGATAAACAATGTAAAACAATAACTTGTATTTTTTAAAATCGATTAAGTTGGTATTGAAAAAATATACAGTGGGGGTTCTTAGGACCATGTTAAAATTCGGTAGTAATTTTTTTCTATATATAAATATGTTTATTATGTTGATTAATGAATGAATGTTTAGTGGTTAATGGAAATATAGACTGGTGAATGGGTTGTCGTCTTTTGTCAATATGATCCAGATTATCAGCAAGAGAATTGAATTAAACGCATCGAATTATATCAATATAATCAATCAGATTATGATTTTGATAGAAGGGAGCAAGCTACTAAAAATCATAAAAAATATTATATGAAATTTTTTATCATAAAGTGGAATTTTTTTAGAGTTTGAATGACTCTAATGTCAAAACTATCAATGATTTAATATTTTGTAACTAATGGAATATATATATTGTATGAAAAAACATGTATTCTATGTATTATGAAGAAAACAAGGAGATGAAAAGAAAGAAGATATTGGAAAGTATTAGATGTTAAAATATTTTCTAATGAAATTAATTCAATTATATTAAAAACATCATTGAATTCCTAATTCCTAAAGAAGTCATGATTAGAATATGATTTTTTGAATAGAGGGGAATAATTTGGTAAGTATTCAGTATGATACTGATTTATGTGAGGAACATCAACCATTGAAGGATAAAGATCATCTGTATGAGAATAATTGGTGTGAAAATATAAGGCCCCAGCCTTAAACCTTACTTAATCTTGAGTTATTACAAGATTACACATTGAGGATCTTTTCAGGATTAGAGTTTTAGAGAATTAGATCATGAAACTTGCATTACATTCCACATTTAAACAATGTGGTTACATAAAAGACAATATTCATTCTTCCCATCACCGAAAACATATTTAAAATAAAACATGGATTCTTTCTTGACACATCCTTGACACTATCATCACATCATGTACCCTTCCCTTGACCTGTGAAAAATATTTCAAAAACTTGGGATGAGCATAAAAATCTCAATAAGGGATATAAAAATATGGAAAGGAAATATGAGTACATGTATACATAAGAATGAAATCATACATTACCCATAAAATATAGGAACATCAAATCATGAATAAATCATAGAAATCATAAGACAAATAAAGTTAACTTGAGGCATTCATAACTTTCTTACGTAGGGAGTAACCCTCTTGGTAATGTTTTGGAATACCCATCGCAATATATTCCGTAAATCGTTTCGGAGAAACCTCAATGTTTCACTCCTTCGCGTTACCCAATGCATTGGACAGCTATATCGGGCTCACCTGCCCTTAGTTTATCACGGAACCACCCGTTTTCATAACAATACCCAAGAACCATAACATAAATGTATCACATAAAATATGCATTAAAGGAAACATAACATTTCCATATTTCAATCACAATCTAACATTTTAGTATATTGAAATAATGAATCCATTCAAAAAGAAACCATTTCCAAAACCATTTAAAACATTTAATAAAGATATTTTTGAATCAAAGTGTCCCATACCACCTTGAAGCCTAAAATTTTAAACCATTAATATCCATACAAATAAATCATTAAAACCATTTTGAAAACATGGATATTAATAAGAACAAATAATTAAAACATTTAAAACGATATTTTGGTTAAAGGGGTTTTACCAAAATTAGATACACTTGAATACAATAATTGAGGAATAAAATTTATTCATAACTTTATAATATCATGAGAATAAATGGATTCATGATATAATACTCCAAAGGACAGTATATACTCCATATAAGAGTGAATTGGTTCATAACAACAATGAACCCTCAATAGAAATGTCAAATTTGATGAAATCCCTTATAAGGAAGGTATCCTAAAATTAAGGACAATTAAATCTCAAAAATATGTGTGAAAAATATAAATACACCCAATATAAGTGGATATTAAGTGTAAAACAATAAAAGGTCATTCACACATATTCAATGGATGACACATTCAATGATTACATGTTGAACCCAATGAAATCGAAATTGGGTTAAAAAGTTCACTTGATAGCCTAACAGCATCACATAAAAATGAGTTGATGAGAGATAAAAAGTGTATCTCATCACTTGGATATAAAATTTACATCAATAAGGATATATGAGAACATATCCCAACATAAAAATATGTAAATTAAAAGACCCAACAAAATAATTCTTTTAAAAAAAGGTGGGTGAAAGGTTCCCTTACCGACTTGGTTATCATTCAAAACATACACCCCATGAAAGAAGGACAATAGATCATTGATGTAAATACTCATAAACGAAAGTATATTTCAAAAATAGTTGAATAATGCGCAGTATATACACCACTCAATGGAATTTGTGGCAAATGTAGCATAAATCTCACGGGAATAAAAGTGAGATGAAAAATCCCTTACGAAAACTCGGCTGCCTAATGGCGCCACATAAAACTTCTGAATATGGATTGATGAGATCAAATAGGGTATATCATCACATTAAAAAAATTTACAGCAAGATTAATATAAAAGAACAACCCCCATAATTACAAAGAGGAGCTTAAAAGAAGTGACATAAAGGAGAGTACTTAAAAAGAAAGAGAGAGGTTAGATCTCTTACGAAAGTTCGGCAGCCTAACGACACCACTCAAAACTCCCAAAATGGATTGATGAGACAGAATAGGGTCTCTCATCACATGAACATAGAAATTACAGTAAGTGTAATATAAAATCTCATCCCAATAACAAGAAATATTAGCTTTAAAAGGAATGACATAAAAGTGTGTACTTAAAAAAAAGAGAGGAGTAGGATCCCTTACCTCGGGTCTGACTTGACTCGATCGTTCTTTAATGTCCTGAATAATAAACATGAGTTAATTTATATTTTCTTAAGAACATTTTTCAAGTTCATTATTCCTTTTATATCACTAATTTCCATTTTATAAACAATACATAATCATTTAAGTTAATAATGTTTTTTTGTCGATATTTGGTTCTTAAGTCGAAAGTGGACTTCTTACAATTACATGTTGTTCGTGTGGCCAAAGGTTCTTTATATCCAGAACGAAATTCCTGATTTGGATATCATATATATAATATATATCCAGAATATACATGTATTTATAATATTACATAATCATGTAGAGGTATGAAATGAAATGCACCGTTCATGGAGACGGTATGTCGTACGTACGCATGAACGCTACTTTCATTTCTTTGTCATATTAATGGAATTAAAACTAAATGAGAGGTATGTATATTTTAATTACAGAATTATATTCATCATTTAGATGTATCATTCATCATATATATCCATTATATACATGTACTTATAAAAGTACATTACATTTGGGGATAAGAAATGAAATGCACCGTTCATGGAGACGGTAAGCCATACGTACGCATTAACGCTACTTTCATTTCAATCTCTTACTTTAATGGAAAGAAATAATAATTATATAGAGGTATATAATAATTCCATTATAACATCATATATAATAACATTAAATCCATCCTTTATACATCCCACATCTGGCATTAACGAATCACATCACTTTGAGGGGGCGGTAGTCCGCACTTCCAAAAATGAAGATATCGTGTATACCCATAATTGAAGCCATAAATGTAAGACAAAAATGAAAAATACAGAAGCATATGTAAAACATAAAAATATTATATATCATATATAAAAATAGTGACATCATAATTGCCACCTTTGAAGGTGTTAAATGAGTATTGAACAATCATCGTTTCAGGAGGCAGAATTTCTCCGTCCACGGAAACCGTATGTTCTTTAACCATTTGATGTAGTTGTGTGAGATTTTATCACTAAAAAATCTTATAACAACATCCTAGTATATTGAAGATACTGGTGTTGTTACAAAAGAAGTAAATAAAAAGATTTTAGGGGGTTGGAAAAGAAAAATAAAAAAAATGAACATGAGAGAATGAATTACCTATAAAAGTGAAACTTCTTTTGATTTGAGCCTAAAGGATTCCTTTGAAAGGATTATGCCGAAAGGGAATACTCTAGGATAAGGAGAGGGATGTGGAGAGAGTAAATGGGCAGGGTTTGGCCGAGCCAATGTCTTGAGGAGTGTGTGAAATGAGGTAGAGATGGGGGCCTTTTATAAGAGGAGAGGAAGGGCACTTTTGGAGAGTAAGAAATATTACTTTATTTGAAAATGTGTTTCGGTTTTAAAAGGTCCCACATTGATATAATTCGTGGATAAGGTGATAAGGGTTCGAAATCCACCAATACAATAAATTTTTGACATGTGTAGTTCATAGATTTTACATTATCTTTCTATTTTATTTAAATCGTCAAATAATGATGTCATCACTGCATCATTATTATGTCATAAATAATTTAATTTATTTAATGTCTTAAAATTATAAAAAAAATACTATGATGTAGGAAATATTTTTACCTTTCCAATTAATATTTATAATCAAAAATCTAACTTGTATAACCCAATTTTAGAATTGTTTTAGTAAAACATATCATGTTTGTGCCATTTTTTACATTAACATTAAATAAAAGGTATTTATGTCATTTTCCATCCAAAGTGGCTCCATGGGGTCCCAAAGTTGACCCATGGATTTTCTTGGTCGGCCATGACACATACAATGAGGGTAGGATATGTTTCTAGGTCATCTCATATTAATAAAATATTATTTTTACCTTAAACTACAATAATTACCACTAATCGCGATTAAAAACTTAATAAGTTACTATTCACCAAAAAATTATTTTTATCCCATTGAACCACATTTTACTTATTAATGAAAACCATGTATGTCGGAATTTTGAAATTCAAAACACAAAGATGGCAAAATTTAATTTAAACGAAAAATCAGTTTTTATAAGTACCACTTAGTGGTGTCACTATTCATCAAAAATTGATGTTTTTCAGAAAAATCCCAAAAATTCACCCTGAGCTTTATTTGATATTCTGAATTAAAAAATGAATTATATTTTACAAAATTCAAAACATATAAGTCACATTAATTAATTTAATAATTAATTCCCCCTGTCAGAGCAAATAGCGTGTTTTTATGAAACAATAAGTATCAAAAGATTGACACTGGTTTAAGTCTGATTTCAAAGTGAAATTAATTCCAATGACCACTATTGGATTTAATAGTAAAAATATATTCTAATTTCACTTTAAAACCAATTCAAAAGATAATCTAATCATATAAATAAATTAGATTAAAAAGAGGTTTTTAATTAAAATACAACATTTTACACTATTCATTAAAAAAAATGACCTTTATCGGAAAGATACAAAAAAATTACACAAAGTAAATTTTGATGTCCTTATTCTTAATAAGAGTTTTATTTGTTCCAAAAGAATTTTTATTAGTGAAAAAAACTATATTTAATGATGGTTCAACATCAAAAGGTGATAAGTGAACCTTTAGTGAAAACTAGGGCATATACACCTAAAATTGAATTCTTTCCGTATTTTAAGCCTCTATCCTTTATTGGATAAATGTAAAAACATTTAAAACATATATAATCATATTTTAGTTATTTATATCCATTCCCACCATTACAACGGCTACATGTTAACTACCATTTAAAATAATATTATGTTATTATTACAGTGCAATGTAAGATTCCCAAGAAACTCGTTGTTGCGTGTTGGGTACGCCATCGAGCATAGCGTCCCCTTTAAAGTCATATCAATATTTTATTCACAAATATGGATAAACAAGAAAATGTCATATTCTTTATTTACCTGGGGTGTTACATCCTTCCCCCCATTTGGGAATTGCGTCCTCGCAATTTTTAAAATTGGGCTTGGAAACATCCTTGAATGTCCCACATCGGAAGAAGAGTTGGTAAAACAATCATTTTAAAATAAATAAATATAAGTACAAAGGTCACCCGAGTTAACCCATACTAGGATTCCAAGTATGAAAACATGGACATGGAGGAGAAAACATAGGGTCATGTTCTGATGGAGAGTGATAAAAAACATTATTAGGAGAAAGTTAACCATGAGAAAATCACAAAATTATGATGGGTTAAACGGTATTCGATTCCCCAGTAGGAAAAGTTAATAGACAACATTTTTGTTTTAAGTTACTTTTTATTGAGGAATTTATTCATAAGGTAACATAATCACTTATCATGTTGACTCTCAACCTTTATTAGATTGAAACTCATATTATCTCCAAAAGGCGAGTATTCAGGAAAACTTGTTCGCATTAAGAGTACTATAAACAACTTCTTAGAGGAGAACCTAATCCACAAAAAAAGAACTATACAATTACCATGTCTTCAAACCTTAACCAAAACTAAAACCAAAAAGGTTACTACAAGATCAGATAATCCGAAAAAGGATAACCCTTTATAAAAATAAAATCTATTCTTAATCTCCAAAATTTGTCAAACAAAACCCAAAGTTCAACAAGGATCATCTGATAAACAATTTGTCCATAAAATTCTTCAAAGTAAACCAATATAAGATTTGAACCCAAATATTTGAAGGATTTAGTCACATAGTCTTCCATGTTAAATCGTAACATTTATCTCCAAACAACATCAGTTGCTCCTAATGTCTCGTATTGAAAAGTAATTAACCTAATCACATATATTCCATGATAGGTTAATAATTTTCATAAATAACCCAAAATAACTTACTCTTAATTCATAAAATCATATAACTAGAATGAATCAGTCAAACTAACCAGGGAATTCACGTAGTCCAGTGGTAGGCGATAAATACCAGTCGCACTTTGGTTGTGGGTTCGAATCCCGCAGCATTGTCTGACGTGACGGGTAGTCACACGGTCTACATGTTGTCCTTTTTCCAAAACTATATAATTCTCAAATCATTCCCCAAAAAGGGATAAAATCTTCAAAAATAATCATAACATATTTTAACCTCAACTTTATCTCATTCCTTTCATTTTCCATCATATCATAGAGTAACCCATAATTACCTAAAAAGTAAGGATCATATAAACCATAATGGTAACCTTTTTAATTATTACCTGAACTTCCACATCGATTGGTCATCTTGTACATGATGCATTATAGAACATACCAAGGTTCACGTGGTTGATCATGACTCCTTGATAGTTGGTTTAGAACAACCACGAGTTTCCTCATTGAGTACCCCATTTCATCGAGTCTGTTAATCAGAGAACCACCACAGTTTCCTTCAAACCAATTGTCACATTGGTGCCTGCGAGATCCATCCATTCACTAAAAATAGAAATGTCCATTTGAGTATATCAACAAAACCATCATGTACTAATGAGGAAGGTAAACACTAAGATACACTTACTCATTCACTTTATATAAAACTAGGACTCTTTCTGAAATCCTAACCATTATGGTAATGTCACTTGTGCTTAGAGAATACCCTAACCTCTAAAGTTATCTAAACCGACCTTTGATACCAACTATAAGGCCCTAGCCTTAAACCTTACTTATTCTTGAGTTATTACAATATTACACATTGAGGATCTTTTCAGGTTTAGAGTTTTAGAGAATTAGATCATGAAACTTGCATTACATTCCACATTTAAACAAAGTGGTTACATAAAAGACAGTATTCATTCTTCCCATCAACGGAAACATATTTAAAATAAAACATGGATTCTTTCTTGAAACATCCTTGACACTATCATCACATCATGTACCCTTCCATTGACCTGTGAAAAACATTTCAAAAACTTGGGATGAGCATAAAAATCTCAGTAAGGGATATAAAAATATGGAAAGGAAACATGAGTACATGTATACATAAGAATGAAATCATACTTTACCCATAAAACATAGGAATATCAAATCATGAATAAATCATAGAAATCATAAGACATAAAAGGTAACTTGAGGCATTCATAACATTCTAACGTAGGGAGTAACCCTCTTGGTTACGTTTTGGAAAACTCGTCACAGTATATTCCGTAAATCTCTTCGGAGAAACCTCAATGTTTCACTCCTTCACGTTACCCAATGCATTAGAGAGCTATATCGGGCTCACCCGCCCTTAGTTTATCACGGAACCACCCATTTTCATTACAATTCCCATGAACCATAACATAAATGTATCACATAAAACATGCATTAAAGGAAACATAACATTTCCACATTTCAATCACAATATAACATTTTAGTATATTGAAATAATGAATCCATTCAAAAAGTAACCATTTCCAAAACCATTTAAAATATTTAATAAAGAGATTTTTGAATCAATGTGTCCCATAATACCTTGAATCTTAAAATTTTAAACCATTAATATCCATATAAATAAATCCTTAAAACCATTTTGAAATCATGGATATTAATAAGAACAAATAATTAAAACATTTAAAATGATATTTTGGTTAAAGGGGTTTTACCAAAATTAGAGACACTTGAATACAATAATTGAGGAATAACATTTAGTCAGAACTTTATAATATCATGAGAATAAATGTATTGTTGATATAATACTCCAAAGGACATTATATACACCATATAAGAGTGAATTGGTGCATAACAACAATGAACCCTCAATAGAAATGTCAAATGTGATGAAATCCCTTATAAAGAAGTTATCCTTAAATTAAGGACAAATCAATCTCAAAAATATGTGTGACAAATATAAATACACCCAATATAAGTGGATATTAAGTGTAAAACAATAAAATGTCATTCACACATATTCAATGGAAGACACATTCAATGACTACATGTTGAACCCAAAGAAATCGAAATTGGGTTAAAAAGTTCCCTTGATAGCCTAACGGCATCACATCAAAATGAGTTTATGAGAGATAAAAAGTGTATCTCATCACTTGGAAATAAAATTTACATCAATAAGGATATATGATAACATATCCCAACATAACAATATGTAAATTAAAAGACCCAACAAAAGAAGTCTTTTAAAAAAAGGAGGGTGAAAGGTTCCCTTACCGACTTGGGTATCTTTCAAAACATACACCCCATGAAAGAAGGACAATAGTTCATTGATGTAAATACTCATAAACGAAAGTATATTACACAAAGATTAGAAAAATGGGCAGTACATACACCACTCAATGGAATTTGTGGCAAATGTATCATAAATCTCAGGGGAATAAAAGTGAGATGAAAAATCCCTTACGAAAACTCGGCAGCCTAACGACGCCACATAAAACTTCCGAATATGGGTTGATGAGATCAAATAGGGTATCTCATCACATTACAATAAAATTTAGAGCAAGAGGAATATAAAATAACATCCCCCAAAATTACAAATAGGAGCTTAAAATAAGTGACATAAAGGAGAGTACTTAAAAAGAAAGAGAGAGGTTAGATCTCTTACGAAAGTTCGGCAGCCTAACGACGCCACTCAAAACTCCCAAAAGAGATTGATGAGAGAGAATACGGTCTCTCATCTCATGAACATAAAAATTAAAATATGTTTAATATAAAATATCATCCCAATAACAATAAATATGAGCTTTAAAAGGAATGACATAAAAGTGTGTACTTAAAAAGAAAGAGAGGAGTAGGATCCCTTACCTCGGGTCCGACTTGACTAAATCGTTCTTTAACATCCTGAATAATAAACTTGAGTTAATTTCTATTTGCTTAATAACCTTTTTCAAGTTTATTATTCCTTTTATATCACTTATTTCCATTTTATAAACATTATTTAATCATTTAAGTCAATAATGTTTGTTTTGTCGATATTTGGTTCTTAAGTCGAAAGTGGACTTCTTACAATTACATGTTGTTCGTGTGGTCAAAGGTTCGTTATATCCAGAATGAAATTCCTGATTTGGATATAAAATATATCATATATATCCAGCATAAACATGTATTTATAATATTACATAATCATTTAGAGGTAAGAAATGAAATGCACCATTCATGGAGACGGTAAGTCGTACGAACGCATGAACGCTACTTTCATTTCTTTGTCATATTAATGGAATTAAAACTAAATGAGAGGTATGTATATTTTAATTACAGAATTATATTCATAATTTAGATGAATAATTCATCATATATATCAATTATATACATGTACTTATAATAGTACATTACATTTGGGGATAAGAAATGAAATGCACCGTTCATGGAGACGGTAAGCCATACGTACGCATGAACGCTACTTTCATTTCTATCTCATACTTTAATGGAAAGAAATAATAATGATATAGAGGTATATAATAATTCCAGTATAACATCATATATAATAACATTAAATCCATCCTTTATACGTCCCACGTATGGCATTAACGAATCACATCACTTTGAGGGGGCGGTAGTCCGCACTTCCTAAAATGAAGATATCACGTATACCCATAATGGAAGCCATAAAGTTAAGACACAAATGAAAAATACAGAAGAATAAGTAAAACATAAACATATTATATATCGTATATAAAAATAGTGACATCATAATGGCCACCTTTGAAGGTGTTAAATGAGTATTGAACAATCATCGTTTCGGGAGGCAGAATTTCGCCATCCACGGAAACCGTATGTTCTTTAACCATTTTATATAGTTGTGTAAGAGTGTAGCTATAAAAAAATCATATAACAACATCCTAGTATATTTAATATACTGGTGTTGTTACAAAAGAAGTAAATAAAAAGAGTTTAGGGGGTTGGAAAAGAAAAATAATAAAAATGAACATGAGAGAATGAATTACCTTTAAAAGTCTAACTCCTTTTGATTTGAGCCTAAATACTTCCTTTGAAAGGATTATTCCCAAAGGGAATCCTCTAGGATGAGTAGAGGGATGTGTAGAGAGTAAATGGGCAGTTTTTGGCCGAGCCAATGGCTTGAGGAGTGTGTGAAATGAGGTAGAGGTGGGGGCCTTTTATAAGTGTAGAGGAAGGGCACTTTTCAAAAGTAAGAAATATTACTTTATTTGAAAATGTGTTTCGGTTTTAAAAGGTCCAACATTGTTATAATTCTTGGATAAGGTGATAAGGGTTCGAAATCCACACATCCAATAAGTTTTGGACATGTGTAGTTTATAGATATTTCATTATCTTTATATTTTATTTAAATCGTCAAATAATGATGTCATCGCTGCATCATTATTATGTCATAAATAATTTAATTTATTTAAAGTCTAAAAATTTTAAAAAAAATACTATGATGTAGGAAATATTTTTATCTTTCCAATGAATATTTATAATCAAACATATGGCTTGTATAACCCCTTTTAAAAGTTGTTTTAATAAAACATATCATGTTTGTTCCATTTTTTACATTAACATTAAATAAAAGGTATTTATGTCATTTTCCAACCAAAGTGGCTCCATGGGGTCCCCAAGTTGACCCATGGCTTGTCTTGGTCGGCCATGACACATCCAATGAGGGTAGGACATGTGTCTAGGTCATCTCATATTATTAAAATATTATTTTTACCATGAACTACATTAATTACCACTAATCGCGATTAAAAACCTAATAAGTTACTATTCACCAAAAAATTATTTTTATCCCATTGAACCACATTTTACTTCTTAATGAAAACCATTTATGTCTTAATTTTGAAATTCAAAACACAAAGATGGAAAATTTTCATTTAAACGGAAAAATCAGTTTTTATAAGTACCACTTAGTGGTGTCACTATTCATCAAAATTTGATGTTTTTCAGAAAAATCCCAAAAATTCACCCTGAGCTATATTTGATATTCTGAATTCAAAAATGAAACCTATTTTACAAAATTCAAAACATATAAGTCACATTAATTAATTTAATAATTAATTCCCGCTGTCAGAGCAAATAGAGTGTTTTTATGAAATAATAAGTATCAAAAGATTGACACTGGTTTAAGTCTGATTTCAAAGTGGAATTAATTCCCACGACCACTATTGGTTTTAATGGTAAAAATATATTATAATTTCACATTAAAACCAATTAAAAAGATAATCTAATAATATAAATAAATTAGATTAAAAAGAGGTTTTGAATTTAAATACAACATTTTACACTATTCATTAAAAAAATGAACTTTATCGGAAAGATACCAAAAATTTACACAAAGTAAATTTTGATGTCCCGATTCTTAATAAGAGTTTTATTTGGTCCAAAAGAATGTTTAAGAGTGAAAAAAACTATATTTAATGATGGTTCAATATCAAAATGTGATAAGTGAACCTATAGTGAAAACTAGGGCATATACGCCTAAAATTGAATTCTTTCTGTATTTTAAGCCTCTATCCTTTATTGGATAAATGTAAAAACATTTGAAAACATATATAATCATATTTTAGTTATTTATATCCATTCTCGCCATTACAACGGCTACATGTTAACTACCATTTAAAATAATATTATTTTATTATTAGAGTGCAAAGTAAGATTCCCAAGAAACTCGTTGTTGCGTGTTGGGTACGCCATCGAGCATAGCGTCCCCTTTAAAGTCATATCAATATTTTATTCACAAATGTGGATAAATAAGAAAATGTCATATTCTTTATTTACCTGGGGTGTTACATAACATATTATAAGGATGGACGATTTATCGTACTGATGAAAATAATTCACTAACTACATCAATCCATATAAGGTGATTTTTTATCTAAGCCATAATGTAGGAGGATGGTTGATTTGTATTTCAATTATTCATGAAAAAATATTATACATTCTAATTATACAAATGGATCCAGTGAAAAAATTTAAAAAATATTGATTATGTCACAATATTAGAGGAATGTTGTTAGATTGAACATTAAATTGATCTAATAATGGAATAAAGATACTGATCAATATGAATGACACTGATATTATATTCAATCCTATAGTCATCTATATAATGAATAGAATAATAGAGAATACCTGTAATATATTTATGATTGATTTTTAATTTTTAATATTTAATAAATGAAATGGATAGTCTACATGCGAAAACTATTAGTGTTTATAGTAGAACATAATTATTGGAATTCATTAGTATTAGATGTATTTTCATAATAATGAGATGTCATCTATATTTCCTATAAGTGCATTTAGTATGAAAAAATGCAATAAAGTATCTATTTTTAGACATCATCATAATGAAGAATTGTTATGACTAATTGTAATTAAGAATCAGACTGATGATATGTGTTTAGAAATAAAGAATTATGATAATTTGAAAATAACCCAAAATGACTATAAAGAGTTAAAGAAATCTAATACGATTACATAATTGAAATAAAATTTATAAATAGAAAACTTCCCTGAGAGGGAAGTGAAATTAGTTTTCCTACCATTTAAATTATGTTGTTCATATAGAAGAATATATAATTCAACTTATATGTAGATGAAGCTGAGGAAGTTCCATCAGAACAATTCCATTAGAGTAATGTTCCATTCGATCATTGGAGAAATTAATTGAACAAGACTTCACCAGATAATGTACATCCGAGTGATCACAAATTAGTGACAACCATTGGAAAAAGGTTCATCGGACCAAGTTCAATGGGACTGAGGAATTTTGAGAAATCAATTGAGTTTATACTTAGTTGAATAAGGATATCCGTAATAATAACCATAATAAGTAAAATTGAATAGAGCACATCGAAATGAGTGTATAAGACTAAGGAATATAATAACAACACTACTGAGGAATATTTTGGGATCAGGTTTCAAGAAGAATTGTCAATAACAACATGTTCATTAATGAATTTTGGAATTTGTTCAAACATCTATATAGAAAATTTTTTTATTCATCATTCTTTTAGAGGAAGTGATAAAATTATTAATAGGAAAAAAATAAGAAGGTACAGGATCATAGTTTTTTGGATACATATTAGTTACTAAAAATGATTTATTATCTAGAAGGGGTTTATATCCACCTGTTGAATTTGGATACTAGAAAAGAAAATTTATGATAAGTACCAACTAAATCAGAAAATATTATGCTGGGATTGTAGAAATGTATAATTCTTATGCCATTGTATTTTAGAAAGAATATTTTGTTATAATTGATTTTGGTGGGAATATACTACATGGAATAGTTTAGTTCATTATATTGAACCTTGTAAATATTGTTTTTAACATTTTATTTATATTTGTATCATACAAAAGTTTATGTTGATATGTTATATTTGAGTTTATTATAAAATTATCTTGCTTAATAGTTTATGAATGTTTTACTAACTAAGATAAGAAACATTATTAGAAAATCAAATAGGAACAAATAATTAATCTCCCCCCTCATAGTGGTCTTGGTTAATCATGGACACTAACCCTTAAAGTTTCATTGATCATCACCTACAAATAAATCTAGCCTCTAGTGATTGACAATGTCACCCTACTGAACCAAAAATGGCATAGCAAGACCTAAATGATGACTAGGATCCATATCATAAAGAGAATAAAAATATTCCCTAATCCCAGTAGAATGGGGTTTTTATTAATATTCAATTTATTTCACATATTTTAATATATCCAACCCAACCACCCAATTAAAAAAATTACCCATGTCATCATGGGGCATATACATCTCCATGTAAAATACCATGTAAATTGGTGCAACCCACTTGTTCATTCAATAAGTATTGATTATTTTCACTAGGTCACATAGGGCCTTAAAATATAGGGTCCTAGATTTCCCCCTAGCCTAGGTTTCACACCATGGTCAACTGGAATAGATTAAATACCGACACATGAAATAACCATTTTTTATAACTCTGAACCCAATAGTACCTCATAACCTCTATTTGAATCATAGTTTGGATGACTAATAACTCAAAATAAGACACAATGAGGGGAGAGAGATAGTGATCCCTGAGTCCCACCTATAGTTGCCCCCAGGTTGGAGATTAGAACCAAGAGTATAAAAATACATGTATCAGAGGAATTTCAATCTGAAATAATTTTTGTTTCAATGATAAGATGAAGCATCCATAAAAAACACATTGATAAAATATAAAGTAAAGTAAATATACACCCAAAAAAATCTATAAATTAATTTGATACATATAAATTTTCCCATTATAAAAATCCACAAACAATTCTAAAGTAGTGAAACAAAAACTGTTTAATTGTACGATATTGAGGTGTCCAACATGGTCAGTGAAGTACTCCTGGAAAACAAAATATAGTTTTATATACATAGTGTAAGATTAAATATTTTTTTTTCATAAATACCAATAATCTCATGAACATGAGAAAATAGAATAATAATACACTCCCGAGACAACAATAATACCAAATACCACCTATAGAGGTATACAAACCAAGACCATAACCTCCACAAGGATATGCCACCAAATAACTCACCCAAGCATAATAATGTAATATGAATAAAATTGATTATAGGTTACTTATCACCGATTCACCAAAAAAATTATACTCTATCAATGAGAGGTCATTAATAATGTTACTCCCACATCTTCCAGATAACATCACATCACATCACATCACAAAAAAGACACATGGGCTACAACATCACATCACACCCCAATATTGTGTTGTAGGTTATTGTGAACATGAAAGACATCCACCACATTCCCCCCACCTACAATTTCGTTCCCCAACCATAATCAATCACATTAAATCTCACCCAAATACTCTTATCCAATAATATCTCATCCCATCATAAATAGACCTGGACAATATAACACCGTGAGATTTTGTGATTATTTAGAAAAATATTTTTGAATATAGTATATCACAAAAAAGTTTATATAGTATTTTAATTTTATAAATACAATAATAATAAGTATTTATTATGTTATATGAAAAAAAAATATTATTAAGTACAGAAAACATTTATATTTTCATTATGTACATGAAACAAGGAGTTAGCTTATATTACCCAAAAGAATGGGTGTTATCACCTTTTACTAGTGGTCCTATTTTAAAGATAAATATAAATGGTTTTCTGTATTTTAGTTCCACAAATTAACCTATTATTTTAATTCAATGTTACAAAATTATATTTTGGTGAATTATTGGGATTATTCTATAAAAATTAATTTATTAGAAATCAGTAAAAAATATTAAACTTATGTTAATACCCACCCCATTACGTAAATATTTATTAATGATAAGTTATATTTTAAATTGGTTTCTATAGTCACAATCAATCAATTATCACTACGTTAATCCAATATTATTAATTTGTTTAAATTTTTATTTATAAATTTGTTATACAATCTTATTGAACTTTTTGAATGTTTTTACTTTAAAACCCAATTTTATCACATCATTTTTGGATTAGTGTTAAAATTATTTTCCCAATTTTGTGATCTTAAATTTGAAAAATTAATATACAATGTTTGTAAATGTAAAATATTTGTGGCCTAATATGATCAACATAATTTTTGGCTAGAAATATTAGTTGACATTATTATTATTAAATACACTGATTAAAGTAAAATTAATATAAATAGGGGACAAAAAAATATTATTGACCAAAATGTCATGGAAACCTATCACATGGAAATTGGGTGCCAATATTTTAAACATACAATATATTTTTATGAATGTTATTATTTATTGTTATATTATCAATTAGAAGTTCCATATATAAATTATTATGTATGATAAAAGATCAAAATTTAACATTCCATAAATTATTCTTCTATAAAACATTTAGATAGTAAAAAAATCATATTATTCATTATACAATTAGTTAGTAAATATAAATGGTGAAAATATATAAAAATAATTTAACATAAAATTTTAGATATGATTTAGTTACCTAAAATTCTTATGTAATGCCAATGTATTGATTGTTTAGTTAATAAGTAACAAAAATAAATAAAACCATAAATATTCATTGTGATATAAATGTATTTGCATTTTATAAATATTTTTCTTTAAAATTAATATATCATGTTACATATTTGTTAACATAATATATTTCATTTAAAATATTTTTTTGATATTTTAATATCATAATTAGGGAAATTGTTTCAAAATTTTCATTGTTATTATTTTAAAATAAATGATATGTTATTAAATGATTTAATGTTATTAAAAATCCTAAAATCATATTTGTGGTCATTAGGTAATAATATAAATTGAATATGTTATATTTATTTACCAATTATATTTTATAAATAAAATTTTGTTTAATATATTGTAATATCATTTGTAGAAATGTTCAGATTTAAGTAGTGTTTTTCCATGTCACATTTTTTAATTTAAAATTAAATATCAAAAAATAATATATTTTTATTTATGAAATATATACCATTTTTTTAGTTTTGTGTATATTTATGTTTGAAAAATTCCAATTTAATATAGTATTAATGGTTAAACACATATGTTAGAATATTAGTTTCTTTACTAAAAACATAAATAATGAAATTGATTAAAATTAAATGTTAAGGAGAAAAATTATAATAATTCATATTACTTTCTGTTTTGAGGGTTTAGTAGAACATAATTACCCTTTAATAGATTATTTTTCATGTTTTTGAGTCATATTTTTTTAATGTAAACATTCCATTAATAAACATTTTTTTTATTTACAAGAGTTCCACTCTTCATCCCCTATAAAAATGCAATAACTCCCCCACATCCTCGCACCTCTAAAACCACACAAGATCAGAAAGTATCTACTGAATATACATACCAAATAACCAGCCTAACTCCATGAAAATTATCTTTGGGTAGAAATACATCAAAGGAATCAATCTATCTCAAACCCAAAGGTGTTACCTGATTAAGAGGTAACACCCTCACTCAAGCTCCATTCTTTTACTTTCATTCCCCACTCCCAAAAATTATTTTCTTCTGTGGTTGTATAGAAAAACATGTATAATAAATATAATATGATCATATTTTTATAAGCTATAGAACTACATTTAGACAATATTTCATCTAATGGGAAATGAACGTATTGTTTATGTGTACGACGAACTACGGCACACGAAATGATACGTTTCATTTTTCTGTTACAATCTATCAAAGTGGACATTATGATTGTCATTATTATTATTATATTTAAAATATATGATATTTGTAATTTAATTATAAATATTTAATTTATACCTATAACATACCCTTTTTATTTCAATCATCTTTAAATATAATTATTTCATTTGAAGAAGTGTGGACTACCACCCTCTCTAAGCGAAGTGATATGTTCCCAAACTACATGGAATTTATTAAGGATATGTTTTGTGAAAATATAATTTATATATTTAAAAAATGAAATTTTAATGATATAATATATTTTTAAGTATATTAATATATTTCATTTACATTATTAATATCAATATGTCAAAAACATTGATACAGTGTTCCTGAGAACATACAACCAACCGTCTCTATGAATAGTATATTTCATATCATATTTCATTATTCAATAGATTATTACAATACAAATACAATGAGTATAAAAGAAATTTATATGATTTTTTACATTATATAATAAATTATATTACTATAAATGCCAAATATATAAAAAATTATAGCATAAGTAAAAAACAAATTGAATATTACTCGAAGCATAACCATAAAATAAAAATGGTAACAATATGGTAATAGAAATCATTCATAAAACAACATATTATATTATATATAAAAATATTTTTTGAAAATGATGTCAAATAAACAAAAAATTATAATTTATGAGGTTTTAATGAATAAAATGAGTGTCAGGACATAGTGAACGAATATTTTATCTCACGTTTTATTTCTGTGAGATACATGATTTATTCACCACCAATTACTTTTATGTGATTTGTAAATATAACATGGACATTTTATATATTTATTATAATGAAAATTATAGGTATTTAAATATGAATAATATTTTATATCATTAATAGGGGCTCTATTTCCAATGTTACTAAATCAGTAATGTAATTTTTTCCCAAATTTTTTTTATTGAGATACATGTCAGGTTTTGCACATAATGTTTTTTCATGAGGTGTATATACTTACATGTAAATTATATATGATTAATATCTTAATTTTATAATTATTTTAAACATAATTAAATTTAATTTTTAATATGGGGAATATGTTTCAATGTTATCAATTGTTGAGTGTTTATTGAAACTATCTAATTGTTTTCCATGATTATGTATTATTATGATATATTTATTGAAATATTTTTATTCACCTGTCCTGAAAACTCATAAATTTTATTCCCCTTGGGTTATTCAGGATAAATTCATGTTTTATTATAGTATTTCAACTATGGTTTACATAATATGTTTATATATTGTTTTTTAAAATATGACCATATTTTTCTCTTCGGATGGAAATCTATTATATTAAAAAACAATGTTTCCAAAAAAATTTCAAAAATGTTTTCAGATAATAATTTATGGTCATTTTAAAGTAAAAAATATTTTAAAAAAATTCTGGTCGTTCTCATATCATTCATTATATTTTATTCAATTATTTTTTAGGGGAAATATTTTTTCAAATGTTTTCTAGATTCATTCCTTTGTTTTCAAGTAAATGGCTTTCAAAACATTTTCAAGATATCATTATTTTATTTCAATGTATTTATAACGAATTGTTTTTCTAAAAAAATTCAATATTATAAATATATAATTTATTTTCATATAATTATTTTTGAAAACGTTTTCAATATACTTTATAAGTTCTCATGGAAAATTTTTTTCAAATGGTTTTTGTTTTTTAGAAAATAATTTTTCATAAAGAGATAATATTTTCTTTAAGAAATGTTTAAAAAAATATATTACCACCCTATTGTCCATCAATGATCACATATATTGATGTTACACCTTCCCATTTAGGAAATGATACAAATCTTCCATTCATATTGTTTTCCTTGAATGGTTAATTTTTTATTGGATTGTTGGTTACGAAACCAGTTTCTCTTCCATGGGTTATATTCTACTGAAACCAGATTATTTTCTTGTGTTATGTATATGATAAAATGATTATGAAACCTACATTTTTTCATAGGATGTGATATGATTAATTTTTATAATACCAATTTCATTTATTGGGTAATGATATGATTATTTATGATCTTTTGGCACATATATGTACTCTTTAACTATGAGATGGTTGAGAACAATATTCCCCTATAATGAATTGGGTAAGGATTTAAATATCATGAGATAGACATTGATAAATTGATAAATGAATTTAGTTTAGTATTATAGGGATAAAATGTGAATAGAACTGAGTTCATTATTATAGGGTTTGAATAAAGAGTGATCTTGGTTTAATAATATAGCGATCAAATGGGTTTAGAATCCAATTCTGTAATGAAAATTTTCCACTATGAGGTCCAGGAAAACAATTCCAAGACTACTATAGAAATAATTATCTATTCTTACACTTCTTCCAAAATTTCATGATTTATTCATACATTATTCTATCATGGATTATGTTATTTATTTTCATTGGTATCATTTATTATGAATAGTCAATATTTATGTATCTCTTATAGTGGGAGATAATGTAGTTCCCAAATTTATCATTCTTTATGGTTCTTTGTATCATAATGAACTAGAGTAATATGGTCATTGGGGATATTTTTTATTATGTTTAATGTATCCTAAATTATTTTTGTAATGTTAATGTACATAAAATGAGGGTCTCTTTTATAGGTATCAAATTTAATGTTTATTTATCCTTTGGAAGCTATGAAGAGAAAAGATTAGTGATATTTCCATGGACATGTTTATTTATAATTATAAGGATAAAGAAATGTATAAGAAAATATCATTGAATTTTGGTGGAGGATAGAGTGATTTTTTTCCTAACAATATACCCCTCTCTAGAGACTACAAGCAGTTCTGGTTATAGAGAAAATTCACATTGGGGTAAAAAATGTAGAAAAATGTTTTGCGACTGACATAGAGTGTTCTTGTACATGTCTATGTTTCATACTACACATCTTTTTGGACACTTGTAGAGGATATCCATTGGGAATTTCCATACAATTTTAAATCACTAATAAATTATTTATGTTGAAAATGACTGTTAATAACATATAATAAATTGTAGGTATAATTTATTAATGATGTAGGATCCATGATTGATACATCAAAAAAGTTTATTTTTTATCGATTATTTAAATTTCCATTATAATAAATGTTTCTCTCACTATTCATATTGTTGTAGTTAATGAATCATAGTTGGCATTGATTTTTTCATATGTAGATGATAATTTATTAATGAAAATTGATTTCCAAGGTGTAAATATCATGAATAGAGTCAATAAGGCTTTATATGAATTTGTTATAACATTGAAAATACGAGATTGAGAATCACATGTGAATGGTATGGGAGGTTCTTCCGTCATTTTAGACTTTAATTGTATGGAGAATTATTAGATTTATGGAATGGAACATTGAGAAATTATTGTTATTTCATATTCAATGAAATATATAATAATGAATAATTTGATGAATCATTCATATTGGATTATGAAAAAGGTTGGATGAATGAAGTATTTGTGATTTAGAATTCAAAGATTATGTTGTCAGAATCATGGAATATATAATAATTTTTTTATTTTATCATTATTGATTGAAAAGAGCATGGTTTATTTTGAATATGGTTTAGAAAAAGTGATATTTTGATTAATGGAATGTAACCCTTAATGTGATTATAATGTTTAGAAAATGTGTTTAGCTGGGATAATGATATGATTTATTTAGATAAAGTATATAACATAACAATGATTTTCCAAGATCTAATTACTAATATAGTGAAAAAAACTCTATGTAATCATTGATGATGATAAAAAATTATTTGATTCAATGAATATATCATGTAAACGTTTAAATAAGTTAGAATTATTGTATTTAAAAATGATTTCTATGAATTCAAGTGTTCACTATGTTTCAAAAGGATTCATCATGACAATATTCATTGGATTGGATTATGTCAACCATGTGATACTTTGTGATATATGGGGGATCATTTTTAAGATGAATATTTGACCTTATTTATAAACTTTTGGACTTTTATCTATTAAAAGTGTTATAAGGTTAAAATTCTATTCAAACATTATTTTAAACATCAGTTGATGTTTTTGAAATTAATTTATTATCTCACCATAGTATGGTATATATATATATATTTTATAACTGATTATAAAATATTCAATGTTGATGGTAGATGAAGACAGATGGTATATATATATATATATTATACTGATTAAAATCATGTATGCCCACGCATTCCTAAAGGCATACCAGCATACTAAAAAGAGGTATCATTGTATGACTAAAACAAATCTAACTCAATTTACATGTGATGTTTAATGGGCTATGATATATACCCAATAATAAACTGAAACCCACAATGTACTAAAAGAAACTCATATTTCTATCCTTAGAAAAACCCCACCTGATCATGAGAGTAGTGAAGATACTAGAATTCAAAGTAGTATGTCTTGACTACCCTGTCCTACTGGGCCCCAATTGCTTATAGGACACCATGTTGGTCATTATAATGTTCATCAGTCTCGTCCCCTTATGAACCTATATTGAAATGTCATTCAGTTTTACCTCACACAACTTGTGCAGGCGGATCCCATATAGGGGTGAGTATAACAATACACAATAGGGGACCCGAAAACACAATGTAATGACCAAAAATTAATCCTCAAAGAAAATAGAAAATAATAAGAACAAATCGTAAGATTACTCAAAATATGTATATTATAGGGTAGTGGTAGTATCTTTGTCATTCATATCATCATACTCTATGTCTACGGGAGAACTCATCCATTATCGAGTACAAGTGGCCTATTTGGTCACACATAGCTTCTTCCCACAAACCACAGATTGTGGTGGTTCTCATACCTAATGAGTGTCTTGGGTATGCTGATTCACACATATCCATTCCCCACCATGGGCCTGTTGGGTCACATGGAGATTCTTCCATCCATGGTCGAACAACGGTACTCCTCCTATCGAGTACCGTGTGTCTTCCTGGTCACAAAGAACACTAACCCCATGGTGGTCGTCAAGAATTCATTAGGTCTTATCCAACCATAAGGTTCCTAATGTCGTGTTCTTTAGAGAACAACACCTCAATCAATTAGTTCCATCTCAATGTACTTGAATGTCCCCAAAAACATTCAAAAAATCCACTTTGCCAATAGTGTCCTAACATTTCTAACAGCTCATTAATGGGATGCATAGTTGGCATGATACAGGTGTTCAAGAAATCATTAGGTCTCATTCAACCACAAGGTTCCATAAGTAGTGTGACTTAGAGAACAACTCCTCAATCCATCAGTTTCATCTCAATGTCCTTGAATGTCCCCAAAAACATTCCATAAATCCTCCATGCCAAGAGTGTCCTAACATTTCCAAAAGCTCTTCAATCGGATGCACAGTTGGCATGAAATGAGTGTTCAAGTAAATGGTGGACTAGTTTTGATGGGGCTCGATCTTCCCCTATCATACTGTCCAAACCCACCCTGACTAGGTGTCCCACAAACCCCTATTTATTTAGATTGACTCGACCTAACCTTGTTCAGGTTGGGATTGGTCTGGTCCAACCTAGCTAGTGGTTCATGCCCAATAGGCCCCGTTGGACCCAACCCGGTTTGATAGAGTGTACAACCCAATTGGTCGCCCATCAACCCGATATGTTACAGCACAACTTGAATGGTGTAGGTTTGGCCCATTGGTCCGCAAGACCAGAACACTGGGCAAGGGAAGCGACACGATAGACTTATCTCAGTTTGCTAGGTGGATGCACTGGTAGTGCGCCATCGGTCCACTATGCGGCAGCGGTGTCGCATCAGGCTCTATCGGGCCCCACAGACAATATCAATGGACCATGACATGTCACCGCGTGGGTGGCCCTAATGTGGGAAACCCCCACAATGCGGCGCCCATCACTACGTCACCCAACCACAACGGCACGCTGCCTCCACCACTAGCGTCCACATCTGTAGTCCACTAAAGTTGTTCCAATAGACAGTTCTCCAACCCATCAGTTCCAATGGGTCCCTCGAGCCGCCAACAACCCTACCATGGACCTGTAATCGAACTACCAGAACATTGATAATTCATCCATAAATAACACTTGAGTGGTGGTGCTTGAACCTTGTTCATTTTGAACTGATCCCTCCGTGATTGAAATTGAAATCAAGGGAAAAGATCTTGGATTGATGTTCAATAATTTCATTCCATGTTTGAATCCAGGATAATAATTCACCAAGAAAAGTCACCCTCTTGGTTAAGCGCATGTATCATGGATCAATATGTTCTTGGTTGATATTTTATTTCATTTCAAGTAAAATAGTATTGGGGACGAACAATGTAAAAAATCATACCCCAATATCTTTGTTGTTTGATGCTAAAGTGATTTTCCTCAAGAGTTCAATGCATCAGTGTCATCACATCTTGCTCTGTTCTTTGAGGGTGTTTTAAGACAATGATGTCTCACCATTTTTCTCCATTGTTCTTAATTAGAGTGGAATTCTCTTTGGGATTCCTCAGAGATATAACGAGAATTAATTTTTTCATCTCCAAAATTCCAAATAATTAAAGAAATCATGTCACACCATTTCAGTTAAGCTAGGACATTGCTTCATCATGATGTTTCATTTATGAAAGAGAATCAATCTAATGATTTCTTTATTTCATCATTACACTGTGCGATAAAATCCATTAATGAGCATTTTTAATAAGCCAGTTCGCTGCTTCCTCGCCACAGGGAAGCATCGTCATCTGCACTCAGTGGATTAGGGTGAATATATAATAATATTTTATGTTATTTTATTATTTTCCTACAAATGTCTTCATATAAACATATCTGTTTGGCCCTACCGGATGATGTTAATTCCATTATAGGTGAATCCTATAATTCTGAGGACAATGGAACCCTTGAAATATAGATATCATAACTGATTTCAATGAAATAATAACCTATTTCTCATCAATGAATGTACCATAATATATTTAATAAAATCATTCCCGGCTCTCTAGACCACATAATCCCATGCCCTCAATTATCGCAATCACGAAATAATTCCATATAATTAAAAAATTATAAAGAAATTTGGATACATAACATTTTCCAATCCTCGAGGATTTTTTTCCCTGAAATACCAAACCAAAAAATACTATACGAATAGATGGGATTACTGATAACTAATCTATTACCCTCGTTCACATGTGATCTCCTAAAGTCTTATTTGTTTCCACTGAACATGCACTAGAGGAATCAACCATCCTCAAAGGACCTACTCGTGTCAGTCCTCTATCTCAACCGAGAACATTGTAAAATTAACCTCAAATCCAAAGTAAAACTCAACCTAGTTGATGATGTACGATGGATCATGCACATTGCTCCTCAGTTTCAACACATGTAAACCATTATTCACCCAGTGCATCTATGGGAGAAAAGCAATGTGGTATGCCACATCACCGAATATGCTTATGATTTGAGAAGGTCTGATGAAACATGGAGATAACATTCAACCCAGGCTAAATATCTATAATCCACGTTGGGGTGTGACATTATGGAACACATGATCTCCCTCCTAAAACTCCAAATATTATCATTTATTATCAGCATAAGTAATCTACGTAATCTTTATAGACATCATCCACTCTTAAATGATATGAAACTTCTAAGTGGTAGCCCATACCAACTCCAGTCCCATTAGTACCAACTTTCCTATGTCTGTCTAGTATATGGTTTATCTCCAAGGTTGCTCATACATAGCCTGAAATGGTCACACTCCAATGGTGGGGTGATAACTCTTTTTAAGAAATCTTCATCAATGGTTGTTTGTCCTCTTAAATATGACCAATGTCAAGTAGACAAGCATGATGCATGATATATATAGACTATATGGTTCGCTCTTTATGATCATCTGTGTGGGGATGAAATGTTGTGATCAAATGGTGTAGCATCCCAAACGCCTCATATAATCCCTTCCACAACCAAGATGTAAAGCGGGCGTGACGATCTAAGAAGATCGTTGAAAGTAACCTGTGAATCAAAATTATCTCCTAGACATAGAAGAATCCCATTCCCTCAACCTGTTCTGGCATCTAGATGGGTTGGATATGAGAAGACTTGGTGATCCGAAATTTGATAACCCAAATAGAATCGCAGGCTCAGGACGTATGTGGTAACCCCATCACAAAATCCATCGAGATACCTTACAACATCTACTCGGGTTCCTCAATAGGTAGTATCATGCTAGATAGAACCCAATGAATGAAATTCACTTTCTAATAAGGGAGACATCGTGAAAATAACTCAGCCACAACTCTCTTCATCCCTGACCAACAGTACTGATGACAGATGTCCTGAAACGTCTTCTCCACTCCATGATGTACCTCTAAGGAGGACATATGGAACTCCCTTTTCACTTCATCCCGTAAAGTCACTAGTACTACAGTTCCCCCATTTAAAAGGATGGTGTTCTCCCCACATATCAACAATACATCAAGTGTCCGTCCTAAGGATAACTTAGCATGTTGGGCCACATAGTCAACACTTAACAATTGTGTGTCACTAAATCACTTTAAGTGAAAAGGAGTAAAATTTATAGACTAAAGGTAAGATCCTCCATCATCATACTCAAATGATATATACAATGTGGCTATGTTCAATGTCACCTCACTTATTAGCTGAAAACCTGCCCTCCAACTCATTGTCGATGCCACACTGTTCCCCTTCCTAGGATTATAGAAAATCATGACATGAAAGTCGAAGAATAACTCTAGCCATCACTGTTGTCTCAGGATTATGTCCTTTTTGGATAATACATACATGAGAATATTGTGGTCAGAGTATACTGTTAAATGCTCACCCATAATGTAGTTTCGCCACATCATCAAGACAACAACCACTACTGCACATTCTAGTTCATGGGTAACGTAGTTATGCTCATGTGGTCTCAAATTTCATGAGTCATAGGTGATTATCGCTAACACCTTCATCAGGATACAACACAGTTTGGTCATTTAATTATCAATGTAAACTAAATTCTCAATTCCCTCCATTAGTAGTTTCATGATGGGTCAACTATTCTTTCTCCGCCTCAGCATCGGGGGACTCTGCTGACATTTTTTCATCCACACCATGTGTTGTCCCAGCTATGTCAAGGATGATAATGGTGAAACTAATTTGGAAAAGTCACGTAAGAACCTCTGATAGTAATCATCCAACCCTAAGAAGGATCGCACCTTAATCACGCACCTGGGTGGCTCCCAATAATGAACAACCTCTATCATCACTGAATCTATTGAAACTATATCCTATGAGATGAAACATCCTAGAAATTGGACCTCCCCTATCTATAACATGCATGTAAACATCTTAACATAATGTTTCTCTTATGGGAGTGTATCTTCGATTATCTGAAGGTGTGCAGCGTCCACTTCTCTGATGCTAAGTACAACATGATTTCCTTAATGAAATCCACGATGAATCTATCATGATATTTCTAGATGATCCTATTTGTGAGGCATATGATCACTTCTAGGGAATTTCTCCCAACGAATGGCATCACTAGGTACTCAAAGATGTCTTACCGACACCTAAAATAATGTAATCAACACATCTTCATTCCATAACTCAAGCTGGTGATAGATTATTCTAGGGTATATCATTGATAACCACATATCTCAATTTAACTAGTCTAAGAGGTCATCAATTCTCGACAATGTATACTTGTTATTCAAGGTCACCTAGTTCAGGCACTGAAATTCCATGCACAACCCCAATCATAGATATGTATTTGTGGATAAAATAACAGGGGAAGCCTATGGTGAAACCTTGGGCCTTACTAACCCCTTATATTACATGTTCTCTAGCTATACACTTAGCTCACGAAGCTCCACTGGAGCCTTCTGATATGTTGTTGTGGATATCATTTCCATCCCAAGATACATGTTGATTCCAAAATTCTACATTCCAGTGAGGGGGTAGTCCTAGAAAATCCTCATAAAAAATGTACTCATACACATCCACCACTAAATAAATTCATAGAATCATCTAATCCACTTCACCAAGGGTGAGGCTATCCAACTCGTGTGTGATCAGATGCACCATCCTCTGAGAGAGTATGCTTTTCACTGCATTGTTTTCCTTATAGTTGTCGAAGGAAAATACAGTACCATATCTGTGGACACAATGCATTGTATGACTAAAATAATGGATTTGGAAAATGACTATTGATAACCATTCCAAACACAAGATGTCATCGTATTTCTTTGATGCCACTACTATGAGATCATGGCCGAAGGTCTCTCTTTCTAGTGTAAGATAACAGTGGTGGAAATAGTGTGTAATCATCAAATCGCCTCCCATATGATTCTTTGGCAATAAGTATCCTTCCAACAGCTCCACCAGAATCTCCACGCTCTAAATGAGTGTCATGGAAAGGAAGGATATACAAACACCCATGATTATAAGAACTGATAATATGGTGGATACGACAAATATCATACATCAAATCATATGTATAGTGTCGTGGTCATAAGAATATACTACTTGGTGCTATGATATCCCCTGCCCACTTTCTCCTTGATGATAGGGTGGACCACCTAGCGGTGTTGGGGGTAACACCTCAAGATGTCACCCACCAACTCTCACATGGCCAGATCGCCTTCCACGTGCATCTCCATGTAGTCATCCTCTCTGGAACTGCTTCCACAGCCTCCGTGGACACTCAAATATCATCTTGTCTTCTCTACGGTAGGTTCGATAGTCATGTTCCATGATTCCATACACACCACACGAGAAGCACATCCTGGATACCTACTAAATCCACCGAGACATGGATCCCCTCACTACCGACCTTGAGTCCTGCAGACATCCTCTAAAAGAACTGGCCCTCAAGTCCCCCATGTCTAATGTATTCTACTTGCCAAAGATAATGTAGACTAGTGTCTGTAGGCACCTCTAGCTATCAGCGCCTACTACACTATGAATCTGTCTACAAGAATGGATATCTCCTTCACACTATCATCGGTAGGGATGCTGAGAGACAACAACAGTTCCATAATCTCCCACTCGATCCCTTGCTCAAAATTCTTGATTCTAGATGAAAGGGTCTTGCACAATGTCTGTGGAGTAAAGTGACAGCTCGATGGACCTCGCTGATTACTCTTCTTCTATCATGAACCCCCAAAAAATGTGAATCAGCTATTGATTTAAAATATATTTTATGGTCACGGGATACAAATTCTCCTAGAAATGCCGCATGAATTATGTATTAGCAAGGGACACATCGTCGTGTTTATGGGAGGTCAAACAACACCACCTCCCTACTAATCCCTACAGAAGGCTCACTAACAAGATCACCATCTGGTTATGTGGTGTCCTCACTGGGCCAAAGACCCCTGTCATTATTTCCAACCAGTCCATAATGACCTTGAGGAACCATCTCTACCATGAACATGGGGGGTCTTTGTCTCTGAAAGTCGTGTAGGGAACCGATCCTATGAATGTCCTCTTCTGGAAGATTTGGTAGTAGATACTAACCATCTGGGGGTGGTAGCACTAGTGCACCACCTGCTAGGGACATCATTAGAACTGTTCCCTGAAAATTCATCTTTTTTCTAGGCACGCTATCCTCACAACCACGTATCGGGATCAGGATAGGTTTCATACATTGAGGCATCCTAATGTTTATCAAGATGTACCATGATCAAAAGGCTATACCTAGTGAGATGAATTTTAATCAAAATATATTAATGAAATAATAATTCATCCTTTTCACACATATTGTGCCAAAAAGTAAAATTAAATGTCCTGGTCTATGTATACGTCAGCTGCCGCACCAATACTGGTCTCCCCTAATATGAATGTCGAACTCGCAACACATAACAATATTTCCCGAAAACAAAACACAGGGTCCCTGTATTTGAAGGTGAACCAACCTCCCTCTAATAAAACATTGTCATGACCCATCCCCCTAAGGCATGTTCCATGACTACCCCATGCCTGCCTCTCGATGTCTTGTGGCTAGCGACTCGTGCCAAAGGCTTGAACATATATGTGGTGGGTATTTACCTGACTACCTATACAAACAAACACCCTCCTAACATCATCCATACACTGTGAAATGTGACAGAAGAATAATAATAAGACATATCTGGTTGCAAGTACAAGTAAAATTAAATCGACCAGGATAAAAAACTAATAAAGAACATAAAATAGCGAAGTACAAAATGAGACTCTGATTGAAATATGTGGAAAAACCCCACTAGATCATGAGAGTGGTGAAGCTAATGGATGCTGAAGTAGTATGTCCTTCCATGACTGTCCTAGTTATCCCCACAAGGTTCAAGGACACCATGTACACTGACGTAGTGACCGTTAGTCCCATCATCCAGAGCCCCTCTATTGAATTGTCGATTGTCTACCATAGAAACAATACATCCGAGTGGATCTTCTGTAGGGTTCAGTATAATATTACTCAATAGGTGACCTCAATTTATAATGGATGGACCACAAATAATCCTTAATGCAATGAACAATACATAATAACGAAAGAAAATACAACTCACACAAGGTATATTCTATGGTAGTGGTAGTAACATATTCAGTCATATCATTTAACTCCTAAAATTCTAGAGAAATACACCACTATGGATTACAGTGGGCCATTTGGGTTAGAAAGAGTCACTTAACACTAATCGTGGACTATTGTGGTACTCATCTCTGATATTTATAGTGGGTAGACTAGGTCAAACAGAGTTGCTCCACACCATGGGCCTGTAAGGTCACACAGAGCTGCTTCCCACCATGGATGAACTATGGTACTCCTACTGTAATGTACCATGGGTATTCCTAATCACACAGAGCTTATCCAAACTTGGGGACTACTGGTGCAGAATAAGAAACTATCCACTGGGACATCGTTGAGCAGTCAATATATTTCAGCCAACCGCAAGGTTGCGTGCATAGCACGCCTGGTAGAACTGCCAATAATGCCTTCTTTCACTACATGGTTTCTATGAAAGTTACAAAAAATTAATTACATATAATCCTTCTCATAAAAAGGGTCCCAATGACACAAACAGCTCATCCATTGGATGAACAGTTTTTATGATGCTGGTGCTCAAGTAAACAGATGGACAGTTACAGCGGAGCCTGGTCTAACACAATCGGATGGACCCGAACAACCAAACTCGGGGGGTCCCACATACCAAGGATTAATTAGATGGACCTGAAATGACGTGATTTGGGTTAGGTTCTGTCTTTTTTGGCCTGGATAGGGTGCTTGGAAAAATAGTCCTTGCTTGACATGGCCCAGTTTTGCCAAGGGTCCAGCCCTAAAGTTCAACCAGCGATGTATTCTAGTCCGAACCGACCAGAGGATGGTAGGTCCGACCTATTCTATGGTCACCACAAACTATCCCTAGACCGGCCTTCTTGGGGGTTGGACCAGCAGTGTGCTTCCCAACTGGGTCGTGGAATTCGAGTGGAGTCCGGCTCTAGCGGGCCTCTCGGATGTGAGTCCCCTCTAGCCCTGGTCAATTGACTGTGACACATCACCGCTTGGGTTGACAGGATGTGTAATGCTCCCACCATGTGACACCGGATGTAGCATCACCTAGCCGCCACGACCAGCTAGCTGCAATATCCAAAGACAATGTTGCATTGAATAGTGTGCCACCTCCACCGCCGGTAGCAGCCGGCTCAACTTACCATGGTCGCCACCTCCACTTCTTGTGGCCACTGATGTTGTAGTTCCCATTCCAGGGGCCCCCAAAGTTGCTTCCAGGGTCCATTCTCTATCCCATCTGCACCAAAGGGTGCCTCGGGTTGCCTTCATCCCTTTAAAGTTCCTAGAGTCGAACTACTGCCACTTCGAGAATGGAGCCTAGAAGAACGCATGTGCGGATGTGTTTGGGTCGTGTTCATGTCGGCATGAGCCCTCCAAGTTATATTTTTTAATAAATGGGAAGTTTCTAGGATTGGAGATGTATCATTTCATTCCATGATTGAATCACGAAAAATAAATCCCCAAGACTTGTCACACTCTGGAAGAAACACACGAATCGTGGATCAACATTTTTGGGGGGTGGTAAGAATCTTCATTTATATAAAAAAATAACATGTAAGACCATTGATATGAAAATTAAACATTTAAAACATTGACATTTGATGGTGAAGTGCTCATATTCTAGGGTTCTAGGCATTTACGTCATCACTTCACGCTCCGTTCTTTGAGGGAGTGTCGGAGATGGTGAAGTGTCCCCGGTGTTCTTCATCATTCATAGTTTGAAAGGAATTCAGTTTGGGATTCACCAATGAGTCACCATATATTAATTATATAATCTCCAACATTCCAAACAACTAAAGGAATCATGTTGCAGCGTTTTAGTTACTCTGCAATGTCGCATCATCATGAAGTATAATTTTTGAATCAAGGTTGTCGGTAAGCTCCTTTTATTGCGTCGTAACACCGTAGGATATGGGCCATTAAGGACACTAATTAATAAACCTCTTTGCCTCTTTATCTCCACATCACATCATCGCTCTCATCCACTCAACTATAGATAAGTAATATGGTATAATATTTTATGTTATTTTATTATTGTTCCTGAAATGTCTAAAAATAATCATTTTCATTCGGCCATTATCAGCTGATGTGTAGTCCATTCTAGGAGAATCCCAAAGATTCGAGTTCAATAGTGAGATCATATTTTTTTTTGATAACCTATTCAAAATATACGAAAACCAACTCACATTTTTACTAAATGTACATTAAAAATTTTAATAAATTTTTATGGCCTCTCCATGCCTCGGAATAACATGCCGCCGAATTTTGTGGTCTAGAAATAATTCCATATAATTAAAAAATAATATTTAAATTTGGAATCAATCCATTTAATCTATTATTTTTCCATTTTCAAGTCACAATTGGTATGGTATTCCCCCCATTAATTAATTCTTTTTGGTATTTAAATGAGTGCCACAGACCTTCCAATATAAAAAGAAAACCACACTCCCACTTCCTCACAAATCTCCAACAATATAGGATTGGAAAATATATTTCCATTAAAAATCATAAAACCCTCTCTTACTCCTGAAAACATCCCTATAAGTGAAAATACTTCAAGGGATTCCCATGCTACAAACATAAAGGATTTACCCAATTAAGAGGTGTCACACTCCCTCAAGATCCTTTAATTTACATCCAATCTCCACTTCCTAAAATATTTTTATTTCATTATCGTATTGCGACAACAGTATCCAAAATATACTAGTATGTTTTTATTCTAAGGGTTATCACTACACTTACTAACACTCCCATCTAATGTGTAATGTACTTTCTATTTATGAGAATAATGAACTACCGCCTAACAAAATGATGATTGTTCATTTTTTCATTACCTTCTATCATGATTTAAATTATTATAGAAACTATAAAAATCTGAAATACATGATAAATATAGTGTCTTTATAATTATTTAATTGATTATTATAATATACCCTTATTTTTCCATTTTCATTAAATACGATAATTTTGTATGAGGATGTGTAGACTAATGCCCCCTCAATGCGATGATATTTGTTTGCACACTACAAGGAATGTATTAAAGATATGTTTGGTGAACAAATATGATATTTATTATTTAATAATTTTAATTATATTATACTATATACATATAAAAATATTCATCGATGTCATTTACATTGTTTCAATCAATTCCTCAATAAAATGGAATTTTCTTTCAAGCATACCAACGGCCTATCCTCTCTATGAATGGTGTATTTAATTTCATACTTATACATTAAATATATTTTTATAATACCCATATACTGAATATAAATTGTATTTATTTCATTTTTTAAATTCATTATGACATTACATAAAAATAATGACCTAATATATAACAAAGTAAGTCCATAAAAAAAATAATGTGAAAATTTCCCGAAGTGAAACAATAACATGAAACTGTTAAAAAGTGTTTAATATATTCACATATCATACCTTATATGGTATTATATATAATAAAATTGTTATGAATAATAGTTTTAATAAAAAAATTTATTATATATTATGTTTGAATTAGTAAGACTAGATTCAATACACAATGTATGGGAATTTCATCTCACATTTTCATTTCATGTGTTGCATGATTATTTCAACACCCATTACATTTTCACGGTGTGAACCCTTCACGTTGATTTATTTTATTATTATTATATATATAATTATTAGTATTTAAATATCCATTAAATGATATTTATTTCATGGGTTTCATGTTTCTATATTTACCACATCGTTACATTAATTTTTTTAGAAATTTTCATTCTTTGATACACATGCAATTTTATGCATGTCTATTTTTTCCATGAAGAATATATAATAAAAGGAGATTTTTTTATAATGAATATATTTATTTTATTGATATATAATGATTCATTTAATTTTATTTTACTTATATGGTGATATTCCTTCAATGTTATCGTGTAGAAAGAGTTTATTGAAATAATCTCATTGCTTTTTGAGATTGTTTACTAATTTGATTCCTTTGTTGAAATATTATGATCCATATTTCGAGACCACTCATGAATTTTATTATATTATTGTTATTCATGATATATTAATGTTTTTGTTAAATTTTATAAATCTTTATTAATAAAAATATTTAATAATGTGTTTTTATGAATGTGAAATTTTAGATCTTTCTCTAGCTAGAAATCTATTTTTTTCAAAAACTATTATTTTTATAATGTATTATAAAATGTTTTCAAATGATCCTAAAAGATAATTAAAATGGAAATAATTTAATTTAAAAATTACTAAGGAATTTAATGAATTATTAATATGTATTGATAGTATTTACAATGAAAATGTTTTTCAAAATGATTTTATTCATCATCCATAAGTTTTAATGTAATTGGTTTTCAAAATACATTCATGATTTGTTAATTTTTTTCAAATTATTTTCAATGAAATAATATTCAATAAAATTTATATAAATATTTAAATCATTTAAATGTAATTTTTTATAATTAGATATGAAAAAAATTTCAATATTGTTTTCTATGTTCTGATGTAAAATGGTTTCAAAAGGTTTTATATTTCTAAAAAATCATTTTTCTTTAATGAATGTTATTTTCGTCAAGAAATGGTTGCAAAATATCATTCATTATAATTTTCCATACATGAATAGATATGTTGATGTTAATTATTCCATTCTTGGAAAGGATCAAATGGTTGCAGACATATTTTTTTAATTAACAACTTAGGTTTTGGTGGAATAATTCTTAGTAAAATCATTTAAATTCCACAGGTTCTATTGATTCGAAACCCACTTAATTTAACGGGTTAGGATTATGATTACATGATTATGAAACGTATATTTTTTCACAAGATAAAAAATTATTATTGTTTTATAAAACACTTTTCATTTCATTGGTTATGATAAAATATTTAAGATCTTTTTTAACATGTACCTTCAATTTAATTATGAGAAATGTTGGAGCAATATCTGTCACAACCATTCCCCTGAGGCCCATACTGTGACTAAACTATTCATACCTATTGATTGACAGGGAAAGGTGACTTGTAACAATCGAATTATCCCATATAAGGGAGAAATTTTCCTGAGTACTTGTATGGACATACACACATTCAAACACACATTGCGGACATGTAAACACACATTCCACTAAGAGAACCACTGAGAGTATAATTACAAAACTAGAAATAAAGTGGCAATAATAAAATCCCACAAAAATGACAACTACATTATCCTATAGTCCATCTTTGGTAAAACCTTCATGAGGGGCAGGTGATGGGGGTACCTCCTGAAGTGATAGAAGTATGTCTGGTCTACTGAATCTCACAAGGCTCTACATTTTTCTTGACCACCAATGCCTATGTCGAAGCATCTATCATCTGAACCAAAAAACAGCACCCGATTGTGTATCCCCTAAATATGGGTGGAACACAATACTCATTATGGACTCCAAAACTTAATTTTGATACAACAAATTAGTGTACACACAAGGTATATAACAAAATAGGAACAGTAAGTGTAGCCCTTAAAAAGTACAGTCAAGAGACAGTGTCCCTAGAGTCAGATTATATTGGTATAAACTAATATAGAGAATGTAAGAAGGTAAGACGTAATGAAAACATCTTGTAAAGCTAAGGGAATAATCCCCGATGAGTCACCATGTTTTTTTGGGCCATATAGCTCCACTCGTCTACTGGTCAAGTATGTTCTACTCATCTGATGGGCAACTTAGGTCCTCTTGGCTGCTCAGAAACTGTGGTTTATATGTAGTTTGGGTAATAATATTATACACATAAACTAGTCCATTAAGGTAACTTCATCTTCTTAGGCCACTTAGTTTCACTCATCTACTAGGCCACTCAGGTATTCTAGTCTTTTGGGACAACGAGGTCCACTCGTTCTGTGGGCCACTAAGATCCACTTGTATGTTGGGCCACAGAAACATGCTTGTATGTTGGTCAAAAATGATCTACTCATGTTCTGGGCCACAAATTTCTTCTCATATTCTTGGCCACTATGGTCTTTTAGCCTTCTGGGCCACTGTTGTCCGCTTGTCGGTTGGGCCACTGAGGTCCCCTCATATGGTGGACTCCCACTCATAAATTCATGATTCTAGGCGAATATACACCTTAAGCCATGAGTAATAATTAGACATCCATGAAAAATCACATGGAGTATAGATATAGTACCTTAATGTTATAAGGGTCTGAAAATGGAAAAAATCTCGTCAATTAGATGCATAGTTTGGATGTTACGCCTGTTTCACTAAAAATTTGAAGGGTGGGTCTGGGACCGTTCTGAAGCTGCCTAGATCGGACCAAGATCCAACCCACCATAGATCTGAACCTATTGGAGTCTGACCCACCCGATGTGTTGCTCGGGGGTGGCCCTCCTCGTTTAGCCCATCCCATAGTGAGTGGGACATCTTCTCAAGCCTGGATGCAATGGTGATCATTGCATCCGCTCCCTATCAAAGTGGTGGTTTCTCCACTTTCCCACCCCACATGTCTTCATGGGGACCAAATGTTATGGACTTCCAAGATATTTTAACTCATTCCACATCTGTTGAATTCCTACCACTAATAGTTTTTGGAGCCCCAATCTCCCCCTATAGCCGATTCCCTTGGGACCCCCACCACTATAGGATGTCGTTGGTGCTGACAGTTTCTTCCAAGGTCCACTGAACATGCTTTTGCAACCTTTTCTTTAATATATGAGTACCTTCAGGATCCTTGGGTCATCTTATTCATTGCTACATGCTCCCATATGTCTCATCATTGATCCAGGGCCCGTTTTTGAAGAACACAAGAACACCCCCAACCATGGGATCTGAGCTTTATTTGTGTCCACCCAATCCATCTTTATTTGAATTTAAAATCAATGTGGAATTATATTTAAGAATCTAAAATGAATAAATATAATTTAAATCCCCTAGATCAAAAAACCCCCCAAAAATTAATTATTGATCCATGGGTCACCATGTTTGTGGGGTGACCTGTGTTTTTCACCCAAATACATGAATGGGAAAATGATTTTCACATATAAACAACTCCCTTCCTTGAGTATTGATCATTAGTTGGTGAATATCGTACATCTTTAAGTTATCGTTTCTCAATCTGTCATTTGTGGTGGTTCTTCGATCGTCACTCACCAACACCATATCCTCAAGGTTTTAGGGATATATTATATTGATTAAATTTTCCCAATTTAGTTAAGACATTAAATTTAGAAAAAGTATTTAATCATTTCTATTATATTGATTCGTATTATCATTACACAGTTTCATTTCGGAAACATCTTTTCTATTATGATCAGCTTACAAATTCAATAGATTGAAAAAATATTTTTATTTTATTGTTGAATAATAAATAATTATATATATTTCTCTTAATAATTATGAAAAATTTGTCTCTCCCTTTACGTCTTCTGGTCATGGTTATATCATTACTTCGGTATAGTCGTCACTATAGATGCAACAATGTTTACTGAATTTTAATTAGGGAACCCATTTAGATGTTTTGAAAACCACATACAAGAGATTTGTAAATTTAACGAAAAAAATCAGAAAATTATTTCGTGCACATGGGGCCTCAAAATCATGTTTCATATATGTGCCTGATTTTGATATAATCCCTTAAAATTTAAAAAATTACAATGTAATTTTTGAGATGTTACATTCTCCCCACATTATGGTTCTACAATCTCATAATCTGAAAATATGACTATACAAAAAAATGGGCTTACTATGCAAGGATCTAAGTCTCCCACTCCCAAGATCTCTCATGTAAATTCCCATGATACCTCCGAATTTGCGCAAGAGGAATCAACCATAAATGAAGGACCTGCTCCTATCGGTCCAAAATCTCTCTCCAGAACACTGATAATATCTCTCCATTATCAATGTCCAACACACCGCTGTCAAACATGTGTGATAGATCATGTATATACCTCCTCAGATCAGATATAAGGAAGGCATTATTCACCTGATTTATATATTGTGGATGAAAAAGTCTTTACGCTACCTCAACATCTTTTCACAAAACCTTAAAAAGTCTAATGAATCCGAGAGACAACTTATTTCCCTAGTTGAATCTCAATAATCCATGTCGAGGTGAGACCCAATGGAACACATAGTATCCTTCAACAAACTCCACGAGCCACCATATTCTATCAGTATAAGACTTTTGAACAGTCTGTGCAGTCCTCATCTTCTCCTATATGATCATCACCTTCTTGGTGGTATCTCATACTAACTGAGGAACCATTAGTTTCGAAACCTCTAGGTCTGTCCAGTATAAAAGTGATATTCAAGGTCACACATGTAGTGCTTATAAAGTGGTCATACAAATTGTGGAGAAATAGTTGTTGATGTATGTCAACTCCACTTGTCGTATGTGATTATCCCAACTATGATTGAAGTCTATGATAGAAGCATGAATAATTTCCTGTAAAACCTTAATAGTCCTATCTATGTTACCATTTTTTGGGGGAATAAATGTCATTATCAATCATACTTGAGTCCCAAATATATCGTATAATACCATCCACAATAGAGATGTGAATAATACATTATGGTATGAAATGATTAATCAAGGAACCCCATGATTCCCAAAAACCTCCAGAATATAGGGACGTCACAATATCTCTACTTAACCCTTCTCCTGGTTGGGTAAGAAGTGGCGAACATGGTGAGTCAATAAAACATTACCCATATTATATCATACCATTTGGATGTGTGATATAAACCCATCACAAAGTCAATTGGGATACCTTCCCTCTTCAACTCTGGAACCTCATGCGGCTGAGTCAATAAATATTGAATCGGTTTATCGTTCATCAAGTGTTTCCAAGTGACGCACTGCAAAATAAACTCTTCCACTTTGATCTTAATCCTCGGCCACCAGTACTGAAATTGGAGATCTTGGTACATATTTGTTACACTAGGATGTACCATGAAAAAGGAGTTGTGGAACTCCATCAAAATCTTCTCTCACAATGCCACTTGTATAATTTTAGGCCAGATGAAAAGAACAATGTGCTACCCACTGATTTAATATCCATCAGTTGCATGTATTGATGAAAACTGGGCATGTCAATCCACACAGTAAATATCAACATGATGTCCCACCTTAACTCACTATATGTGTGGGGGAGTGACAACCTTTGACCAGGGATATGATTCTCCATCCCCACACATGAAGGGTATTTTCAATCCATCTATGTGCTCTGATGCAATAATCAACAACTACAAAACATATCTCTTGATGATCACATCCTCCCCCAAATTTTCCATTCTAAGAGTATGCACTATATATAAAACATAGTCATAGAGTAACTCTTGTCACCACTACTACCTCAAGATCAAGTCCTTCGAGGACAATATATTCCAGAGACTTTTCTAGTTCGAGTAGATGGTAAAAACTCTCTCATCAAGTAGTGCCACCCCATCATCAATGCAAAGACCAATGCTGAAATCTCCAGGTCATGGGTTTCATAATTCTTCTCATGCTTCCTCAACATTCATGAACCATATGTGACGAATACCAACTCATGCATCAGGAAACAACCATGTATAGTCCCTATTATGTCATAGAATAATACACACCTAATTCCCTCCTCTGGTATTCCTGATATTGGGAACTCTTCAGTCTCTACCACAGCTCTTGAAATCACTGTTATCATTTCTCCATCAACACGAAGTGTTTTCCCTTCCATGTTAATGTTGATAAGGGTGTTGGTACCCATGATATTTATTAAAAAAAACCACTTGTAGAATTTAGATAGACCCGAAAAACTCTGCACCAAAATAAAAAACCTAGGTTTCTCTAATAGAAACACCACCTCTATCTTTGACGAATCCACATCAACTCTATCCCTTGAAATGCCATGTCCTGGAATGGGGACCTACCATATCCAGAAATATAGCATTGATTTATTCTCATAAACATAGTGCTCTCAGAGTATATTCTGGACTATCCAATGTTGTGTCATGTGCTCTTCCCCAGATGCTGAGTACACAGAGATGTAATAATTTAAGAACACATTGAATCTACCATTGTAAGGATGGATGATCATGTTCATGAGTACCATAAAAACATATGTAAAATTAGTTACACCATAATGCATTTACAACAACTCATAGTGGCCATATATACACCTGATGGATATCATTAGTACATCCTCATTCAATTCATGAAGCTTATGATTCTCTGATCTGATGTCTCTCTTTAAAATACATCTCAATCACTTTAGCTAATCGACGTTGTAAAAAATCCTTGGTTGTTGATTTCTATTTCTCATTATCACCTTATGTAGGAATCGTAAGTCTACAAGAAACCATAAACTCATGTCATCCTTCTTGGAAAATGATTTTGGGGCTTCCCATAGTAAAGGCTTGGGAATCATGAATCTCTTCTTATAAAGATCATCTAGTTATATCATCAACTCCAAAATCATCCTAGGAGTCATCCAATATGATGGTGTAGATATCTTTGTCATCCTTGGTACATGTCAATACATAAGTCATCCTCGTTGCGAGGGTGTAATCCTAGAACATTCATAAGATATATTTTTGTGTTCTCATCCACCTCTATAAGAATGAGGACTCTTCTCATCCACTACATCAAGGATGAGGATAGACAACAAGTTATTGTTTGGTTTGACCAATTTCAGACAAATTCATTCATGTGACGTAGGCATTCCTATTTCACTCGTAAAGGAAAACCTGATCCAATCTCTATGGACACACCACACACTACTCCTAAAAATGTCTATTTAAGCATGGAATGTGGATAACTAGTCCATACCAAGAATTTCATAATAAGGCCTCATTGATTGTACTAGGATATATAACCTGATGCTCTCTCCTCCAGGTGTAATCTCACACTATTGGGACCAGTTTTTGAGCATCAGATACCATCATGTAGGAGTCTCCAATCAAAATGATCAATCTAATTGATACAACATATTATCTGAGATATGAACAAGGTCTAGGTAAAGGAATATGTGACTAGAGCACATGTATATAATAAATTCGTCTAATTCGGAGTATACATAGATCATACCATTAATCATATCTTGAGTGATGGGGTCATAATCATCCATCACATGAAGCTAGCCTCTGCATAGTTTGATGGATCCCAGAGACCATGGTGGACCACTAGGGGGTGTTGGTGGTAGCTCATCGAATCTCCATCCACAACTTACCACTGTACATGCTCCCCTTCTAGGTTTTCCTCCCTGCAGACCACCCTGGGTGGATCATCTAAATCTTCTTCTACAGTCCCTCGACCGTCTGCTGATCATTTTCACTGCGAGATGGGCAGTCATGATCCATGTGTCCATGACCGTCTCACATGAATCACACCCTATTTCTCTTAAAACTCCCTCTTCCACTGGGGCCTCTCATTACTGATCAGGTGTCCTAAGGTCTTCTTATTAATGTCTTGAATCGATAGGGTATCTACGTCATCTGAACTTATTCCACTACTGATGTATCTCCCTCTTGATGTCTACATGTACCTCATGTTGATGGAACATTCCCTAACATGAATTTCTCTATGCGTATAGCTTTATCTATCACCCCTTTATTATTAGGGATGCTAAGCGATACCATTTCTGCATTGAAATATCCATGCAGACCTGAATAAAAAATAATGATCCCAGAAGAACGGTTGTTGACACATGTCTTTAATGTAGTGATAATGCTTGTTGAATCTAACTATGTACTCTTCCACTATCCTTCTACCCGGTTGATGGTGTAATATCTTATGTAAGAACACTGAGTGCAATATCTCTAGAACAATATAATCCCTAAAATAGTGCTAAAGGTCTGTCTAGGTGAGGGTCTCCTCATCGCGTGTCTAGATTGTGATGCTCCCCCATCTCCATGCCTGGAACTGAAGAAGGGTCATAACTAATATCAACATATGGTCGAGAGGAATATTTATTTGGTGTAGGACTCATGTAACTACCTCGATCCAATCCTGTCCCCTATGGGGGCCATTATCACCCATGAACATGGGAGGTCTCTTTATCGGGAACTCTTGTAAGGCACTTAGTCGACGTGCATCCTAATTCGGTAGCATCCATAGAAAAAAAACTGATCAATGGGTGGTGGGAATGTTGTAGCATCATGCGGTGGGTCCATATATTATATAGGTCCATGTATTAACACCTCATCTCTAGGATTATGATCTTTATTATGATGTACTAGAATCTTGTCTATCTGTCTGCATGGTGGAATCCTAAAACACATCATGAAGATCCAAGTTCAATATATTATACCTAGTGAGTTACCTCTTACTCAAGGAGGACATGGGAACACCCTCAATTCCTATATGATGCATGCAACCAGTGTTGTCATGAACCATGTCTAAAAAAAGGATTTTTGGTCCTAATGTATGGATAAGTCAGTTGCCCCACTAACATTGTACTCCGGGATCCATAAAGATGAACTCCAAACATTTAAAATTGTTTACCAAAAAACAAATCCAATGTTGCCTGATAATAATGGTATAACTGACCACCTTTTAATCCATTTCATTATGAACCTTCAACTGTAACACCCCAAGCTTTCATGATACACTTCTCTTTCAATAATGCAATAGCTTGCATTGTACGCAAGTTCGAGTTCTAACACACCACGACTAATCAAAGTAGCTGTTATGAATAGTAATACCCACTTTTTAAAATTATAGAAATTTTATATTTCAAAATGGACTTCATTTATTTATTCGTAATATCGAAATTATCCAAAGTTGAATTTTTTGTAATTTTCTAAGAACATCCAATTTTTTATGAATAGTGATAAATACTTAAAAAAACCTTTTTAATCAAAGTATTTTATAGTGAGAAATTATACTATTGAGTGGTTTTAATGTATAATTAGAATATATTTTTACTATTTTATCCAATGGTGGTCATTAGAATTAATTTAACATTAAAATTGGACATAAACAATTGTCAATATTTTGATATATATTATTTCTTAAAAACACGCTATTTGTTATGACAGGAGGAATTAATTATAAAATTAATTAATGCAACATATATGTTTGTAATTTTTGTAAAATAGACATCTTTTTTGAATTATGAATATCAATTATAGCTTAGGGTGAAATTTTGGCATTTTTCTGAAAAACATCAATTTTTGATGAATAGTGAAACCACTAAGTGGTAGTTAAAAAAATGATTTTTCGTTTAAATGAACCATTACCACTTCTGTGATTTGATTTTTAAAAATCCGACATACATGTTTTTCATTAGGAATTAATATGTGGTTCAATGGGATTAAAATAAATTTTTTGAATAGTAACTTTTAAGTTTAATTAATCGCGATTAAAGGTAATTAGTAAAATTTAAGGTAAAAATGATATTATAAAAATATGAAAATACCATTACACTTGTTCTACCTCTATTGGATGATTCATGGACGACCACGATAAGAAATGGGTTAAATTGGGGACCCCATGGAGCCACTTTGGTAGGAAAATGACATTAAAAACCTTTTATTTAATGTTAAAATAAAAATGTCACAAACATGAGTAGTTTACTAAAACAATTTTTAAATGGGGATATACAAGTCATATTTTTTACTATAAATATTCATTATAAATCTAAAAATATTTCCTACATCATGATATTTTTTTTTATAATTTTTAGACATCAAATAAATGAAATTATTTATGACACTATGATGATTTAGTGATTACCTCATTAATTAAAAATTTAAATAAAATGAAAAGATAATATAAAATCCAAGGAATACACTTGTCAAAAACCTATTGAATGAGTAGATTTAGAACCCTTATCACCTTATCCTCGAAATATATCATTTTGGAACCTTTATAATCCGAAAATCATTTCATAATAAAGTAACATTTCAATCTTTCCAAGAGTGCCCCTTCTCTCCTCTTATAAAAGGCCCCAGCCACTACCACCTTAATCACACCTTCAAAGCATTTTGGCTTGGCTAAACTCTGCACAAATACTCTCTAAACTTCCCTCCCTTACTCTTAGAAGCCTAAATTTGGGCATAAGTCTTCCCAAGGAAGCGTTTCACTCAAATCCAAAAGAGTTACCCGATTTTAAGGTAATGTCTTCTCTAATGTTGTTTTGTTTTATTTTGCTTCTCCAACCCCTTAAACTAATTTTTTTCCTTTATTTTGTAACAAAAAAAGTATCTAAAATATACTAGGATGTTTTTATAATAAGTATTTGGTTTACATTTACACACACCTTCGTCTAATGGTTAAGGATCATACTGTTTCTGTGGGTGGAAAAATACTGCCTCACGAAACGATGATTGTTCAATATTCTTTTAACACCTCTAATGGTGGCCATTATGATGACAATACTATCATATATGTTATATATGTTATGTTTATGTTTTCCTTATGCTTCTGTATTTCTCATTTAATTAATACCTTTATGATTTCCATTATGGGAAAACAGGATAATTTCATTTTTGGAAGTGTGGACTACCGCCCCCTCAAAGTTATTTGAATCGTTAAAACCATATGTGGGAAGTATAAAGGATGGAGTAAATGGTATTATACATTATATTATACTGTAATCATATTATACCATTATATAATTATATTTCATTCCATTAAAATATGAAATAGAAATGAAAGTAGTGTTCATGCGTACATACGGCTTACCGTCTCCATGAACGGTGCATTTCATTTCTTACCTCTAAATGTTATGTAATATTATAAATGAATGTATATACTGGATATATATGATGTATATGATATATACATCATGAATATAATTATGTATATTATGTATATATTACCACATGAACAAAGTGTAATTATAAGAAGTTTATTTTTGACTCAAGTACCTAAGATCGACAAAACGACCGTTATAAACATAAATAATTACATAATGTTTATGACATGGTAATAAGTGATATAAAAGGAATAATGAACTTGAAAAACTTTCTTAATAAGGTAGATATTAACTCTAGTTTATTATTAAGGAGGTTAAAGTGCAGTCGAGTCAAGTTAGACACAAGGTAAGGGAACTTCTTAACCAAATTTCTGTTCTTTGGGTTAATCTCTTACTTTCAAATTATGTCATGATATTATTATGTACTATCTTGTATTTTTTACTTTCATTATGTGTACTTATAGTGATTACACATAATAGATCTATTTTATTTAAAAAAAAGATCTTTGTAAAGACTTCATCTCAATCTCCTTTCATTGAGGCATATTTTGTTTTATACACAACTTTCCATTATACGGTGTATAAACCCCTTTGACTTTTACTTTTAATCAAAAGGAATCTTTTTATACGAAGCATTTTTACTAAACGAAAAAAGGAATTTTTTTTCTTACGTATGCGGCGAGAATGAATTCTCCGCTGCTCTGACCATTATTTGTGTTTCGGCTTCCTCTACAAGCCATAAATATTTTTTAAATGAAAAATAAATACAAATTTTTAATTTTCTTTTATTTTGGTATTGAAAATGGGTTTGAATGTGTTTTTATTATATCAATGTGTTGTATTGATATATTGTGATTGAAATGTGGAAATTTTATGTTTCATTTATGCATGTTTTATATTATACGATTATGTTATATGATATGTTTAAACCTATTCATGTGAGGAATGCATTGGAGTTAATATGTGACGGGTGGAGCCCGCTATAACTCCTCGATGCATCGGTAGGTCTCATGAGACAAAATAGTATCTTGGCACGAGTCCTTGACAAAATCTTATTTGTGGTCTTGGCACGAGGCCTTGGCTACGTGGTTATGATAGTCTGGAATTATACATTCCATCATTATGAATGTGGTTATTGATATTGCATGTGATTATTCGACTATTAGAATATCCATGTGAGTAAGTTAATGACATTTTTTTATTTTATTTTTCCCATATTATGCTGATGTTCTAGTTTAAAAAGGCTTCTTTTTAGTTATACATTGCCTTAAATGTTAATATTTATTTATGAAAGATTCCACAATATTGTTATCCATACTGAGCATCTGAGCTCACCCCTTTCAATGTTTTAATATTTTCCAGGATGTGATGAAGTATTTTATGAATGACCTGCAGGGATAGTCAGAAGAGGATATGAGTGTGGACTATGGAGACTTTGTTATTGTAGTTTTTCACTTTATGATGTAATTTAACATTTATGAATGTATATAGTGTTTCCAAGGCTACTAAAATAATCGGTCTTTCGAGACTTGATCTTTTGTGATCATGCTAATGTTATGGAATAATGCACCGACTCTGGGTAACTGGGGTCGGGGCGTTACATCAACCGTGACGCATTTCGGAATTACCCATCACCAACCACCTGATGGCTAGGATCTCGCGACAAGTACCAAAGTCATTATCCAGTAATTGGGAGGCATTTTCTGAAGTACCATTATACATTCCCACACACACATCATAACCGAAAATGATGAATTGTTAATAAGAATTCTATAAAGACAACCAATGAGAGTAAAAGTAAAAAATTCGAAATTATTGGGCCAATATATAAGTCTAGAAAAGGTCGGTACTATATTTTGAAGACTTTATGTGGTAAACCCTACCTAAATGGTATGTGATGGGGGGTGTTTGCTGATGTCATATAAGTAAGCCTCTTCTATCATATCTCACTAGGCACCTCAAGGTGCAGGACCTCCAATGTCTTTGTCAAAACAAATTTCATCTGTACAAGAAACAACACGTGTAGGAGTAGATTGTGCATGGGTGAGTAACATATGACTCATTAACGACCCAAAAATACAAGGTAATAGCAAAATAGAATGTATTCACCAATTAGTCTATGAAAGAAGTCCTCAAATTGTATCCTCTAAGAAGTACCGTTGGGAGAGAGTCACTAATCTCAACTCACATAGGTATATCCTAAAGTATATATATTGAAAATATTATTCATAATGAAGAACATCTTTTACTACTGATTGATTAATCCCTGATGAGTCACTGTGGTATGTTGGGTCACAGAGGTTGGATCTTCTTGTGGGCCACTGAGGTCAGCTCGGTTGTTGGGACACAATGCTCTATAGGTCTGGTGGAACACAAATGTCTGCTCGTCTACAAGGACATTTTGTTTCACTCGTCTGCTAGGATCCTGAGGTATTCTTGTCTTCTAGGACACTGAGGTCCCCTCTTCTTTTGGGTCATTATGGTCTCCTCATCTTCTCATCCACTAAGATCCTCCCCTCTGCTATATTCCCTCTCAATATGATTTTGATTATGATAGAAACTAGACATAAATCCATTGAAAAAATTCCAAATTCCACAAAAAAATCACATAGTGTATGTAAAAAATTCCACAAATGGTTTGTTAATTGAATGCACAATTTTTATGTTAGGGTTATTTTAATTAAAGGGGTATGTTGGATTCAGGTCTGGCTGGACCAATCCCAACGCACCATAGGGTTCCTCGACTAAACCCAGATCCAACCCAAATCATCTAGGCCTAACATGGCCCATTTGGAAACCTAGAGAAGACCAGATTCATCTACTTGCCTTCTATGAGTGGGCCTACATTCCACTTCGAGAAGAGGCAGCAGTCGCCGCCTCCGTTCCTAGTCAATGTGGTTGTATTTCCATGTGATCGCCCTATGGGGCACCGTGTGACCACCCCTCGGGTTTTCATGGTCCTAGTAAACCTTGGCCCTCTGGCCGTGTGAGGTAACTCATTACTACATTCACCAAATAACCATAGCTGGAAGTAGTTGTCTACCCCATTTGATGCCCTGAAGCTGATTCTATGGGTGCCTCCGAAACCACACCGTCCCGCTGGTTCACACCATCAGTTTCTTCCATGGGCCACGAGAATTACTCTAGTGGTCCATTCGTCTAAACACAAGCTCATTTGGAATCCTTATTTCTTCACTGTCACTACTACATGCTCCCATATGTCTCATCATCATTCCAGGGGTCCAGTGATGAGGAAAACAAGAACTCTCCTAGTGGAGGGATCTAGCCCTTGTTCATGTTGGCCCTATCCCTCCGTGATAATATTTAAAAAAACAGGGGTGGTGATATATGAATCTAACATGGATTGCTCCTATAAAAACCCTGATATCAAAAACCCTTGAACATAATAGATCTTTCTACGAGTCACCTACTTGTCGGTTGACCCTTATTTTCTTCTCAAAACCATGTATTATGAAAAAATAAAATTCACATAAAATTGAACACCAAACTCGAGATTCGATCATTCATTGGTGATGATCACAATACTATCATTTTTCATTCCCAAATCCGTCGTTGGAGGTGTTTCAATGATTGTCGCTTGCCATATCCAAGTATGCATGGGACGAGGACAATAATGGATTGTCCCAAAAATCCTATATTCAGTTAGACTATTAAATGGATAAAATGTGTTTTCAGTGTTTCTGTTACGTTGAGTTGAAACATCATTACGCTATTTGATTTATAATATAGTGTTTCTATTATGATCAGGATGCAATATCATCACATTCCATTGAAATTTTAAATTTTATTAAAATAAATTAAAAGTTTCTATTTTTTCATTAAGAAATTTTTATGCCTATTTCACCTAAAATATATTAAAAATAAAAATATCCCTCTACCGTTGTCCGTTGAGGTTAAGTCTTTTCTTAGGTAATTTCGTCATTTCCGATGCCAGGATGCCCTCAAATATTTAATTCAAGAAGCCAATTATATTTTTCCCGAACCATGTACATGAACAATTTTAAATAAAGTATATATATATAAAAGACGTATTCTAGACTCACCGATCCTTGGGCTCTGGTGTCATCTGAGCACCACGTCTTGAAATATTCTCGTATAATAAAAAAATATTACATGGAATATTCAAAAAATTACAATATCTCCCACCAATTAATTGTTTAATTATTTATATATCATTATATTTACATGGATGGAATGATAAATTATCTTATTTCTACATAACTAGGATAGAATGTGAAATTATTTTTGTTTAATATTGTAGGTATGTAATGAGGAGTGAACATTGTTCATAAATACAAGGATATAACGGGGGTTTGAACCTAGTTTAATAAAGAACATTATCAAATAATATGGAATTTGATGTGATTCTTTGACTATAATGGAAATAATTATTTCTTATGTCGTGTCTTCCAATATTCCATCATTTATTCCTATGTTATACTTTAATGGTTTTTGATCATTATTTTCTTATGATTCATGGATTATGAACAATCATGCATTATGTCATGATTCATGTATGGATCCCTTGATATGTGGGGTAATGTCTTCCAATTATATGAAACTTTATCATACCATTATTCTCATTTTTATGATTACATGTCTCCCTCCATTAACCTTACATAGATTGTTTTTGTCACCCTTTTTAATTTTACATTCCTTAGGTTATGAAATATGTATTATGTGTCTTTTTTCTAATAATTCTTCTATACATTAAGATCATAATGGGAAATAATGTATCTCAACTATGTACTGGTGTTTAAGTTTCCATGTTTCCAAAGGAACAAGACATATACAGTTGTTGGACACCATTATGTACAATTTTTATGTATTCCAAAATAGATATGTATTGTAACTGTATGTCTAGCGAGGGTTACTATAAGAGATGTTAACTTATAGCCACCATGACTCATTCTTATTATCATCACCTAGAAGTGAGATCATGGCATAGAGTGTATCCACCAAGCCATCCTCCTACAAAGACTCTCTAAAAATTCCCCACAAAACACTTGTGGTTGGCATAAGGTGATCACTGTTTGGGGGAAGAATAATGAAAACACCAACCAAATAAAATTTATTAACATTTTGTGAAATGAAACACATTCCAAATCATAGGGGTTCAATACTAAGGACCAAAACATCTCAAAAAATTACTCCACTTATAATATTAAATCTAAATTCACAACACCACACAATAAATATAAATCCAAAAATCATATTCCACTTTTAAAATAACATTTTTCCAATTTCTATATTTCATTTTTTCAACAAATTACACATTAGAGACCCCTAAATATTCTTAATAAAATTTATTATCATCTCATTTTATGTCACTTTATTGATATTAATTCAAAATCTAATTGGAAAACTAGCATAACTGGCCACTATCGCAACTCCACTACACAACAACACCACAACTAGCATTGGAGGTCCATTGCTTATCGGATCCACTACCACCATCATAGACCAGATGCATATCACATCCCCTCCAACCATACACATTACAAGAAAACCCATAGCCTATTCATCACATTTCACATCCATTCCACAACACAACACTGTATCCAAAAACATATCACACCATATTCCATAATATATTTCCATAGTAGTCATAAGGGATTTAAATGAATTCAACATCATGATTTTAAGGTGTTGTCATTGAAGCCATAAATCCTGGTGAAACCAATACATTATCTGAGTGTATATGGTTAAACATTCATCTTATGTGGCATCACGAAAAATCACATAACATGGGAAGAACCACATTAAGGGATATTAAAAACTAATGGATTCTAAATTCCATTGAATTTAGTGATAAAAAAAAATTCTATATCATAATAAATAGAAAAAAATTATTTTGAATCATTCCCTTAACCTATTTAATTTAATTTAAATCGGTTAATCATCTTTTTTAATCCAGATTCAATATATTTTTAGGATATTAATAGATTAACCCATATAGTAAAATTGACATAAATGTAAAATGAAGGATTTCATAGATAGAATAATACTGGTTATATAATCTAGCAGTACAAAAATAGGGGTGCACACACTGGAGGGAACCACATTAGCCGAACTCAAAAAATCTATAGAAATAAGGTTGTATAACTCATATGGAAGAATAATTGGGAACCTATTGAATCATGAAAAAGAAATACCAAAATTATGATGAATATATCTACTATTTTTGAAAGATTAGATCAGGAACCTCTATAATAGATACAATTAAAACTATCCATTAGATTCAGATATCATTAATTACAAATTTTTTAAAAAATTATTAGGGGTTCTATAATTTTTATAAATTAGAGGTATAATTAATCTCCATGGAAATGTATTTAAAAACACTTAGTTAAATAATTAAACCCTTTATTATAAAATATGTCTAAAAGGAAAATCTATAAGTATTAGAAAAAGAAGAAACACTATTGATGAGCTTTCACTAGAAATGACTTGCCCCAAAAAATTTCTTATCAGTAGACGTATCCTTCCTCTGAAATTTTTTGCCTCTTAATATGTCCTGCTGCATGAATTTCTTATTGACAAAATTGTATTTCATACATACATGTCTTTCTTCAAAAAAATGTATATCCTCTAGATTTTCATCCCACTAGACATGTCTTCGCACCATAAATGTCTTGCCCCTAGGCCTATATATCAACCAGATTGTCTTTCCACTAGAAATTAAATTCCTCCATTCATGTATTGAATCCATAGATTTCGTGCCCCCAAATATATCTATTCCCAGATTTTCTCACAAAATAATAATTTTAAGCCCATTATGGCTCCTCCTTTCATAAAATCAAATTATTTTAAAATAATTAATATAGTAGATATATTTTCTAACAATAGAATGTTTCTTATATCTACTAAATATGGCCTAAATATCATTGAGAGTGAATATAAATACATAATTATGTGTTTTATAATCCATGTATCAAATTAGAATCTAAATTATATAGGAAGCATCACAAAAAAACCTCATAAGTATGTGAATCATTTTCTATTGAACAAAAAAAATTTGTTTCGTGGAAACCATTTAGTACATGGATACAAACGATTGGTATTTACAACTTATATATAATTTATTTTTCAATTATGTCCACCCATATTATTAATGTGAGGATTATATCATGAAAATTTTGGTATAATTAAATACTAAATACTTTTATACCACCAAATCATATACCACCTCGAAATTAGATTCAATAATAATGAAGTGAATCCAATTTTGGGGAATGATGGAATAAACTTGTAATGACCCAGAATTTCCATTTAATTTTTTATTAATTATATGTAAATTCTAAGAGTCTGTGATAATTGAAAGCACATGATTCTGAAGGCCGGAGTTCCTGAAATGAATTTTTGAACTTTGGTTTGGGTATGTTTAATAAACATGGGAGCATGTTTTTCTAACTATTGAACCGGTACTCAGAATAGAAATCTGAGGGGACTGTTGAACTCACTGCAAAAGTATTCGCTTAAATAGACTTTCACCTCGATGGCAGTTGGTTGAGAGTTGATGTTAGTTTTTGGGGTTTTCATGAATGAATAAAATAAAAATAATGTTCTGTAGCTTTTATTTTTATTTTATTTGTTATAACCTCGATGTAGAAGTTGAGAAGTGGGGAAAATCAGACCATAACCACCCATGAGAGGTTATGGTGGTGGGGACCGGCCGAGCCTAACCTCCCATGATAGGTTATGGTGGGGGGGACCACCAGAGGCAAAAACCTCTCAACTCTCTCATTAAATGTTGGAGATCATTGTAAACACCTCCAATATTAATTATGACAACCCTCATCGACAATAATTTAGGCAACCAAAAACTTTATTTGTGCCAACGTATGATATTAATAAAACCAATTTGAATTTTATGGAAACAAACATAATAGATCACATAATCTATTATTTTGGGGCTACAATTTCATTATGGTGGATTTGGGAGAGGAGGAGATTTGGGAGAAAAGCTCTCCAACGATGAAGACCAATTAAAACCGCTACTCCTTGGACATTTTATTCTCCAAACTCTGTTAAAGGATCTACAACGACGCACAAACCGACAATCAAGGAAATCACCGATTACAATAATGTACATCATTTCCCAATGATTCATATTTTTACATTGTGAACTCATCGACATCACCAAGTGAACAAGGTAGGGAATATTTCCAATTTGTTTATCACTTCCCTTCTACACCCCTACTATTTTCTATTGCGGGTTGGAACCAATCATTACGGGAGGATAGGATTTGACATTCTTGATCATGTTTTTGATGAGACATATGCTAGAACCCAAACACAGAGGTCACATGCCAAACCAACATGGGACAACCCTTCTTCGGATCTTGTGGTGTTTTTTTAGATGGATGAGGAAGAAAACCATCCATGGTTGAGGCACGAGAATGGTGGTCGGCACCCCAAATGGCCGCAATGAAGGCGACAATGCAATGACGTCGCCCTACAGCCACCACTGTTATCCTTCATCCTCCGCACCAAATGCGTCCAAAACCATCGTCTGCTACTCCACACCACCCCACGACAGGACTACCACCTCGTGGTCGGACCATCGCCCCGAGGATGGACCACCGCCCTATGTGGTCGGACTGCCACCCCGCGGCTTGACAGTCCCACTATGGCTGAACCGTCACACCGCAGCTGAACAACCCTCCCTTGAAAAGCCACTACACAGATTCATGACAAAGTGGCACCCTCGGAATCCTCACGGCCACTAACATCCCTCCGCAGCACCTAGCTGTCTACAAGGCTGGACCCAGCCGATCAGGTCATCCATTGGGCCGAGCTGAACCCAATGAACTGAGCCTCGCAGCGGGCTAGGCTAGACCCTGCAGGTCCGGCCAGGTCGACCCGAATAGGGTCATCCTAGACTAGGTCGGGCTGAGTTAGTCGGTCCATGTCGGACCATACCCTGGCCCACTATGACCCTATAACATTCTTTTGGACATAACATTGGCACCATACCTCCATTAGAAGAACCCTCCGTGGTGTTAGGATCCTCGGGGCGAGTTGGTCCCTTGGAGTCATACCCCACTGTATTTTGGATTAAGATGGGGAACATTTAGGTTAGATCGAGCATGAATCCAATCGAGACCCCAAGACTAAAAGGATAATAACTCATAGACCGGCTGTCTGATTGACTTACAGTCTCTTACGTTGATAACCCTTTTACATGTAAAAACATTGATAAACCTCTTCATGGGACTTAGTGGATGTTGGAGTATTGACCAGTATCATGTGCAGCGGATACTTCTGGAGACATGTGACCATAGTACGGGAACCCAGTGGTTGGATGATACTTGACTATTGGTGACCGTTTCGATTTGGAGTGACTTGACATGCCCAGTGGGTAGCGCCTTGGTGATGTGGAAGATCTACGATGGGGAGCACTATGGTGATGTAGCAGAGACACGGTACACGATAGGAGGAGTACCTCAATAGTCCTCGAGTGGGAGCACCATGGTGACGTGACAGAACCATAGTGGTGAGTGCCTTGGTGATGTGGCAGACCCACTGTACATGACAATAGGAGTACCTCAATAGTCCAAGGATAATGGTAAGGACCTTAGTGTGACGTGGCATTCCTACATTACTCGATAGATGAGTAGTTCTCTAGCAGCGAAGGTGTTTGTAATTTTTATTGGGTATGCTACATGATACTACCCATAGAATGAATCCGAGTGTGAGCTGAGTCATTTCCTCTGTGTTTTTTTCTCATGATTGAGATGGATTACTCGATAACATATGTATATGTATCGACATATAATTATGTATGGTTATCTATTGATTTAATACATTGTGGTTTTATCCTTGATGGATATTGGGAGACCTATAGGTTCTCATGGTCTCTACTGAGTATTTGTATACTCATCCTTGCACGGGCTATGCCCGCACCATTGTTGTGATGGACATAGACGACAGAAAACGTTGACTGAGGTTGAGAGTACCAGGACTGGATGGTGCCTATAGGTGGACCATACATTGTGTTAGTACGCTGAGGAGACAGTTGGATGTGGAGTACCATGGAGGTGATCTGGAGCCCCACAAGATTTCATAGTACGTTATTTTATAAAATTAAATCAATAACTTGCACTACACGCAACACCGAGTTCTAGTACACCATGAATTACCAAACATGTCGTTCAAAAGTTGTTATGAATATTATTAACTGAATATTGAACTTTATATAATCTTAATAATTTTAGAATCCATATAATGAGTTTCATATACCTAATGTAAGAACAAATACATTTTTTTTCAGATAAAAGAAGTATTTTCTAAAAAATGCAATTTTACCGCCTTTTAATGGAGAAGCACTTTTAATCCAATATTTGAAACTTTTATATATTCAATTGGAAAAAATAATATTCTTCTTTAGAATATAGACATAATAAATTAGTTTCAATAATGTTTTGGTGTTTTTCTGATAACTTTCATATTTTGATGAATAGTGTAAAACACTATATTTTCACTGAAAAGATCTTTTTTAATAAAAATAATTTATAGTGTTAGATTATAAATTTTACTGGTTTGGAAGAATAAATAGAATATATTTTTACAATTTAATCCAACTATGGTGATTTTATGTAATTTCACATTGAAATTGGACACAAAAAACTGTCAAACCATTAATAGTTATTATTTCTTAAAAATACATATTTTGGTTTTGACATTGGGAATTAATTTTAAATTAATAAATACAACATAAATGTTTTTAATTTAATAAAATAGACATGATTATTGAATTTGTAATATAAAAATTATCTTAGGGTGAATTTTGGGTATTTTTGATAATATTTTTAATTTTTGATGAATTATGAAAAACACTGAGTTAGTTTAAAACCGAAATTTATTTAAATAATTATTTATTTTATTAAAATTTATTTTAGGTCAAAATATATAAATAATAACTATATAATATCAATGTAATTCATTGGATTCAGTTTATAAAAATTTTAGATATATAAAAATTTTATTGAACTTTTCACCGTCTTTTACCCCCCTCCTAGGAGAATTTGTAAATTCACATAAAACATAATTTTACCACTTCTGTGAGTTGAATTTTGATAATCTGAGATACATGGTTAATATAAAAGAGTAATATATGGTTAAAAAAGATAAAAATAATAATTTTTTAATAGTAACATTTTACTTTTATTTACCACGATTAAAAATAAATAGTGTAATTAAGGGTAAAAATGATATTATTATTACCCTAACTGATGTCCTCATTCTATTATATAAGTGTAATTAGACCAAAACCAACCTTATAAATAAAATATTACCCTTTATTTCCACTTTTAATATATTAGGACATTTATTTTTATTTAATTTAAATAAGAGATAAAAGTATTAAAATCAACGTTTATTAAGTAAACAATTTTTAATATAGGGTTATATATAATTTAAATTAGACTATAAATATAAATTAAAATGGTAAAAATACATCATACATCAAGGTATTTTATTTATAAATTTTAGACATTAATTAATTAAATTTATTAATAAAACAATTATGATGTAGTAATTATCCTATTAATTAAAGAATAAATTAAATTGTATTATAAATGTTAAAATTAATATAATTTCAAAGTTTTTATGAAATCCACGATTTTTTTAGTTGACTATGACATGTTATGACTGATTAAATGTATCTTTTTCTAAGTTATCAAGTTGTGATGACTTTCACAAAAACAAAATACCAAATAGTTTCAAAATTCACATTAATTAATATTCAAAAAAATACAATATTATTGGTTGATATAATATTCCTATAAATGTAAATTTCGGACAAAGGGATTAAACAATATTATATATATCATTAATGAGCCACTTTAGGTCCCCTTTTATGTTTAGTGCATGTTTATTAACCATATATAGTTATAATACAAGAAGACACGGTTAAAGTTAAACTATTTAACTAAAAGTTAAATCTAAATGATAAGGTTAAAATGGTAACCTAAACTTGTCTAAAACCTATTGGATGAAAGTATTTCGTGCCATAAACACCTAATTCTCGAAATAAATTCATTTGTAACCATTATAAACCGAATATATATGTATAATAAATTAATACTTTAATATTTTCCTAAAGTCACCCTAACCGCTCTTACAAAAGGGAACTTTCCCTTCTCTCAAAATCACACCTCCAAAGCCATTTGGCTCGGCCATAACCTCTCACAATATCTTCCAAAATTCTTTAAATTCATCCTAGACTCCTTATGTTGATCATAATGGCAACCAAAGGAGTCCTTTGGATCAATTCAAAAGGAAGAACCTGAAGAAGCGGTAATGATTTCACCACCCTATTTCAAGCTCCTTTCTTCTCCCACTTCTTCATTATTTTTTATTTCCATTATAAAATAATAAATCCTGTATCTTATATATATTGTGATGTTATTATAAATATTTCACAAATATATTCATTATTCTATCCATATTATGAATGATAATGTCACCATGCGTGCGTACGTACGGCTTACCATCTCTACATCGTGGTGTAATTTGTTATTCAACACTATGATATTTGGATGGATATAATTATGAGTAATATGTATATATATATAATTGAAATAACATTACAATGTCTCTATAAAATTAATAAAATAACTAATTTTACACCATTAAGTAAATGATATTATCGCTCCTGCGTACGTACGGATTACCGTCTCTACGATGCGATGAGATTCATTTCCACGTTCATCATTCATCAACGGTTATAAAAAAAATTACTAATATGTTTGTAATATATTATGTAATAATTATAATTTAGCTATATATATTTTTATGTACATATAATTTATTCACTTAGTTCCGTTCAATACGTTATGAAAAAAGAAACATCTTTTATGCGTTCGTACGGACTACCGTCTCCATAAACGGTGTTTTCAATTTCATATATATGTATATTATACATATTTATATTATAACTATATATGATATATAAATAATTTTTTATATTCCAGAAGTATTTAATTCATGATCTATGTGATAAAATCATGAGTAACATGTGAAAATACGTACGATAAAGAAAGCGATTATTACCCAAAATGTTAATTTAACAAGGAAATTATTATTAAATGGGTAGTTTAAAGTCATAAATGAATAATGTATGATATCATAAATATTAATATGGTTCTGGTATAATGTATTAACATAATACTATCTTCATACAGGAGGTTAAATGTACTCTCAACTAAAGGAAAGTGCGTGGTAAGGGGTTTTCATCGCACTCCTTATTTCCATGAGATTCATGCCTTACTGCCACTATTAACTTCTGTGTGGTGTATGTACTGCCCATAATTGTATTCTTTGTATAATAAACATTAATTTATGTGAATTTAAATATTCATTGTATGATACCTCATTCATGGGGTATATTTTTCGTAAATTACCAATTTGGTAAGGGTTAGTTTCACAGTGTCTTTATCATCTGAGGTTGTTTTTACATAAGTCTCTAATGGGATATATTTATTATCCATGTCCATGTTTCATGAAATAGTATTAAAAGGGATTATTTTAAAGCACATTTTTACAAAAACATCATTTCTTATGTTTTAAATATTTATTCTTCTAAATCTTTGTCATTAATGTCCATGTCATCAAAATGGTTTTTATGGATTTATTTATATTGACAGGAATGTTTTTAAAATGTTAATTCCATTAAAAAGTTTCATAGTGGTATGAGACACATTTATTCAAAAATACCTTTAAATATCTTCCTTTCTAAATTGTGTGACATTTAAATGTTTTCATGAAAAAGGGATATTTCTCTCAATGAGTTTTACAAATCATTTTCATCTATGTCAACATTCCTTGATGGATTTTAAACTTGTTTGAAGATAATTATTATGATACAAATCTTCCATATAGTATTGAAGGTTTTGTGATATGTTTGTCTATGGATGTGTTATTTTTATACCATTCATGGTTTTGGGATAAATTATTGACATTTTATATGCTAGTTTTAATATGAATGTTTATGTTATGTTTAAACCTTATCATATGAAGAATGCATTGGACTTAGTAAGTGACGGGTGGAGGCCACTATTGCTCCTTGATGCATCAGTATGTGTCATGATACAAACTAGGGTCTTAGAACAAGGCCTTGACAAAATATTATTTGTAGTATTGGCACATGACATGACTATGTGGTTATGGTAGTCTGGCATTATGCATTCCATCATTATGAAGGTTGTTAGTAATATTGCATGTGATTATTCGACTAGTAGAATATCCATTGAATAAGTAAATGGCATTAATTTATTTTATTTTTTACATATTATACTGAATTTCAATTTTAAAATTATTTTTTTTAGTTATACATTGCCTTAAATGTTTATGATTATTTATGAATGTTTTTGCTGAATAGTTATCCTTACTAAGAATCTAAGCTCACGCCTTTCTATGTTTTATTTTTCCCAGGATTGCATGAAGTGTATTGTGATTGATATTAAGGGTTAAACCAAGGGAATAATGGAGTTCATAAAGAATTATTTATTTTGTTTTGTATGTTACAATGTGTAATGTAAAATTCATGTATGTAATCTATTTTCCATGACTGATAAACAGATCGGTCCATCAGGACTTTATTCATTGTAATCATGCCAATGTATTAAAATAATGCACTAACTCTAGATAACTGGGGTTAGGGAATTACAGTTGGTATTAGAGGAAGTTCAACAATAACCTTGGAAGCTAGATTTATATAAACTTTGATTAGAGAACATATTCCTATGATAGACTTTGAGGATTATTATAGAATAATTTCCTTGAATGTTGGTATTGTATAGATTTTGTGAGTTTTCATGAGCATTACATACATGTCTGGATACAAGAAGGTAGAGGCGGCTATAGCATAGATGTACATAGGGGTAAAACCTAAATACAATGCTTTGAGCTAGACTCGAACCAGAAATGGTGCACGACAACGGGCCTTGAAGGACTCTTGGTTACGACACTCCTGGTGAATATACTTAGGACAATTCCCATTTTATTTACAAATTATTAAGAATGGTTTTTGAGATCCTCAATAAAAACATCTTTATGATTAAGGATTATATTCATAAACCGTTCAATTTATATTATGTATTTTACAATTTTGGAATTATTCATTTCAATTCAAAAACTGAAATAGATTATTCTATTATATAGAAATGGCGACCAGTAGGAGGAATGTGAACTCCAGCAATACGTATAATACAAAGAGTACGAAGGATCATATATTTCACGGTATTAAGCTGACATTTAGATGGGAAATTGTCTCCAATGTATTCTCAACATATAGAGAAATTGTATCATTTGTTAATGTGATAATTAAAGAATTATCTGAGTCCTATGGCTTTTAATGTAAGCAATAGAATAAAGGGATGGAAGATAGAAATATGGATAAATGGATGAGGGAAAAGAAGAATTTTCCCATATCTGATAATTGATGCAAGAATCACCATGGAACATGCCTTATGGGAATGGTTGTTTGTCATATGTGTGGAGAAAAAAGACACCACGTACGTGACCTCAAGGGTATGAAAAAGGTTTAAAATGTACAATGATTTATCTGCAATGAGTTGGGACACTATGCGAACCAATTTCCAAATCATCAGAGTATACCCCAAATAATGCTATTGGATAATAATCAAGTTATGATAATACCACAAATGAAGAGGAATGATTAGAGTTCTGATGTTGTTATTATAGAATTATATCATTTGAGTGTTGTATGAACAATGTACTGGTTATAATAATTAATGAGTATATATGAATTGTTCTGTAGTACTATTTCATTAAGGACTTAATATTGTGTCGAACTAAGAAAACTGAATCAATAGCAGGTAAATTTTTTGGAAAATATATGGTTTAGAGAAAAATAAAAAATAATATGGTTCTGATACCGAGGTAGTGATTCTGGAATAATACGCGATTGATTTGTATAAATTTTATTGGATATTCTATACTACCTCGAAACTTATTAATGATTTGTATATTCCATCATTGTTGGAGTTTACAACATTTTTGGATATAAGGAGTATATACAGTATTCTATAAGGAATAAGCATTCATGAATGTCATCAATTAGGTTTTACGGTAATTCAGGACGTTGTAGTGTTTTAAAAGAATACATGATTATGGTGTTCACATGTTATTATGTGGAAAAATGGATCTTCATTGTGTTTAACTTCCTTATAAATTTTTGACCGTGAGTTTGGACTGAAGTATTTTGGATAATTCTAGATTGAGATTACATTTGGATTGCCATAAAAGGACAACTTGGAGGTTGGGCGGCAACCCGTCGCGTCCTGCAAGGCCGCGAGACTTGAACTAGCAACCGAAGGGAGTATCACCTACCACTGTCCCCCATGATGTCATGGATTCAATAATTAAGACTTGTTTTAAGTACTCGGTTAGATGAATTATAAATTCATTTTTATCCCTATAAGAATAGGATAAATAGAATATTATTTTTCAGTTTTATTATCTTTTAGAGTGAAAGATGAGTTTGAGGGAAAATTAGTTGAAAGATGGGACTCTACTTGTCAAGTATATACTTATCTTCTTATCTTATTCTATGAAGATACTAATACTTATACTTTAGTTAAGGGTTATTAAAACAAAAAAAGTGTTATCCTAATACCATATGTTTTGTTGAACATATGGTATTTTAAATCATCATAGATTCATGAATTTATGGCCCTCAATTTTACACTTGTTTGTGATTGATGACTTCAATCACAACGTAAAAATATTTATGTTTTCCCTCCAATTATATGTCTCTAATTTCCAAAAATATTCTCCTAATCGAGATCATAATTTTTTAGTGACCCTTTCATTTCCATTTTTCCTCTTATTAAGACTAAATTTTATTAACTAATTTTCCGATGTTGGTTTTCCCAAATGTTTTTTATATTTTCAACCATTTATTTTTGAAAAATAATTTCAAAATTGAGAGGACTCAATTTATTTAAGGAATGAATAATTTAACACCCCATGATTCATAGTATGTTATTTCTTCAAAGTAATTCAATAACTTGCAATACACGCAACACCGAGTTCTAGCACATCATGGCTTACCAAAATAGCCTTTCAAAAGTGGTTATGAATTGTATTAACTAAATATTAAACCTTTTATAATCGTTATAATTTTATAATACATATTATTAGTTTCTTAGACATAATGTAAGAACCAATTCATTTTTTCAGAAAAAATAATTATTATTAAAAAAAGGTAATTTTACCGCCTTTTAATGGCATAACCTTTTTAATTTCAAAATTTGAAACTTTTAAATATTCAATATGACAAAATAAACTTCTTATTTAGAATCAAGACATAGGTATTTAGTTTCAATAGAGTTTTGGTGTTTTTCTGATAACTTAAATATTCGGGTGAATAGTGAAAAATACTTTATTTTAACTGAAAAACATTTTTAATCAAAAAGATTTATAGTGTAAAATTATAAATTTTAGTGGTTTGGAAGTATAATTATATTACATTTTTACGGTTTAATCCAATGATGGTCATTTAAATTAATTTCACATTGAAATTGGACATAAACAAGTGTCAATCTTTTGACAGTTATTATTTATTTAAAATAGGCCCTCTGGTTATGACAGCGAGAATTAATTTTAAATTAATAAATAAAATTTATATGTTTCGAATTTGGTAAAATAGACTTTATTACTGAATTCGGAATATCAAAATTATCTTAGGGGGATTTTTTGCTAGTTTTTCTGAAAATGTTTACTTTTGTAGGAATAGTGAAAAACACTGAGTTAGTTTAAAACGAAATTTTATTTAAATAATTATTTGTATTATATAAAATTATTCTAGGACAAAATAGATACATAATAACTTTATAAGTTCAATTTAATTTATTGGAGTCAGTTTATAATTATTTTTTTATATAAAAATTTTATTGAACTTTTAAACGTCTTTTACCCATCTCCTAGGAGAAATTGTAAATTCACATAAAACTAAATTTTACCTCTTTTGTGAGTATAATTTCAAAAATATGAGAGACACGGTTAATATTAAGGAGTAAAATGTGGTTAAAAAGATAAAAATAATTTTTGGTGAATAGTATCTTTTTAATTTTATTTACCCCGGTTAAGAGTAGATAGGGAAATTAAGGGTAACAATTATATTATTATTGCCATAACACATTTTATAATTATATTTTATAAATTTAATTCGATAAAAAACAACCTTAGAAATAAATTATTACCCTTTAGGTCCACTTGGATTAGATTAGGAAATTTATTATTATTTAATTTAAAGAAGAGGTAATAGTGTTAAATTCAATGTTTATTAACTAAATTATATTTAATATTGGGATATCTATAAGATAAATTAATCTATATATATTAATTAGAAATATAATAATATTTACTATATCATGGTATTTTATTTATAGTTTTTAGGCATTAAATTATGGAATTTATTTATGACACAATGATGATGCAATAATTACCCTATTAATGAAAGAATCCAATAAATGATATTATAATTATTAAAATAAATATAATTTAAAAGTTTATATGACACCCACAAAATTTCTAGGAAACTATGACATGTAAGGTCTGATTCAATGTATATTTTGTGAACTAATCAAGTTGTTACGGCTTTCAAAAAAAAATTCAATATAACGTCAAAATTCACATAAATTAATATTTAAAAAAATAATATATTATTTGTTGATATAATATTCCTAAAAATATTAGGTTATTCAAAAGGTCTTAGATAATATTATATATGTCATTAATGATCCAATTTATGTTCTCTTTCCAGTTTAGAATATTTTTATTAAATATATATAGTAAAAATACAGGAAGACACGTTAAAAGTTAAACTACTTAACTAAGAGTTATCTCTAAATGATAAGGATACAATTGTAACCTAAACATGTCTAAAACATATTGGTTGAAAGTATTTCGATCCCTAATTACCTAAGGATTGAAATAAATTCATTTGGAACCATTATAAACCGAATATTATTGTATAATAAATTAATACTTTAATATTTTCCAATAGTGAACCTAACCCCGCTTATAAAAGGGAACTTCCCCATCTCTCAATATCCCACCTCCAAATCCATTTGGCTCAGCCAAACCTAACCCAAATATCCTTTAAAATACCCTCAATTAAACCTATAGGCTTTATTTTGATCATAATTCTAACCTATGGAGCCCTTATGATCAAATCCAAAAGAAGAACCCAAAGAAGAGGTAACGATTTCACCAACCTCTTTCAAGTTCCTTTCTTCTTCCACTATTCTTTCTTTTTTATTTCAATTATAATATAATGACTCCCATATATTCTATATAATATGATGTTATTATAAATATTTCTCAATTATATTTATTATTTTATCCATCTTATGAATGATAATGTCACCATGCATGCGTGCGTACTGCTTTATGTCTCCACGCAGTGGTGTAATTTGTTATTCAACACTATGATATTTGATTGGATATAAGGACGAGTAATTTGTATATAAAAAATTAAAATAAAATTATAATGTATCTGTAAAATTAATATACCATGCAATTCCACCCCTTTAAGGAAATTATATTGTCGCTTGTGCGCACGTACGGATTACCGTCTCCATGACACGATGAGATTTATTTCCACATTCACCATTCATCAACGATTATAAAAATATATATTACTATGATTTTTTAATATATGACAAAATAATGCTAATAGAGAAATATATATATATATATGTAATTAAATATATTGTATTCACTTAGTTTCGTTCAATACGTTATGAAAATAGAAACAACGTTTATGCGTACGTACGAACTACCGTCGCCATAAACGATGTTTTCCATTTCCTATATCTTTTTATTATACATATATATATTCAAAATATATATTATATATAAATCATGTTTTATATTCTGGATATATTTAAATCATGATCTATGTGATACAATAGAGAGTAACAAGTTAAAACACGCACGATATATTTATTATCTGAGGTTGTTTTTCCATAAGAATCTAATTGGATATATTTATTATACATGTCAATGTTTCATGAAAGCATTTGAAAAGGGATTATTTTAAAACACTATCTTTAAAAAAAAAATCAAATGTTTTTAATATTTATTATTCTAAATCATTCTCATTAATGTCTATATCATCAAAAAGTTTTTAAAGAATTATTTATAAGGACATGAATGTCTTTAAAAAGTTAGTTCCGTTCAAAAGTGTCAAAGTGGTATGGGACACTTTGATTAAAAAATGTCTTTAAATTTATTCCTTTCTAAATTGTGTGACATTTTAATGTTTTCATGAAAAAAGGGATATTTCTCTCAAAGAGTGTTACAAATCATTTTCATCTATGTCAACATCCATTGATGGATTTTAAACTTGTTTGAAGATGAATTATTATGATACAAATATTCCATATTGTATTGACGGTTTTGAGACATGTTTGACTTTGGATGTGTTATTTTTATATCATTCATGGTTTAGGGATAAATTGTTGAAATTTTTTATGCTAGTTTAAATAAAGATGTTTATGTTATGTTTAACCCATTTTATATGAGTAATGAATTGTACTTAGTAAGTGACGGGTGGAGCCCGCTATAGCACCTTGATGCATCGGTAGGTCTCATGAGACAAACTAGTGTACAGACCCAAACATTGACCTACATGGACATTACATTGATTTTTCTTAATAAATAATACACAAAAAAATAGACACCCAAAAACCGTAATAGTTTAGTGTCTTTAGAAACATGGAACATAATCTTATAATCATGGTGAAAGATCTTCAACATCTCCAATAAAGATCTTCCCCTTTTTTTCTTACCTAAAACCTTTATTTATATCCTGGGAAAATAAAAACATATAAAGGGTGAGCTCAAATGCTCAGAAATGGTAAGAATGGAGAAAATAAAACAAACCGTGTACTTTTGAATTTAAAAAACATGACCGTAATGTTTAAACATGAAAATCTTAAGCAATGAGATAAAAAATGTAAGTACATAAGTCATAGATCATAATGTAACATAAATCATGATAAAATATAATTGTAATAAAACTTTTAAATGTGGAAAAAGATTAATCACATGATATTATTTCAATAGTATCAAAGACATTGCTGTGAAGACCATCTTAGTGGAAAAATTCCATTACTGAATTAGTTTTAGTTGTCGTTCCAGCCATGTATCACTGAACTGGATTAACTTTCCATTTCATCCATGTCTATTTCATGAGATATAATTCATTACCCAATTCATTATGGGGAGATATAGGTCCCTCCCATTTCATAATGAAATCATTCTTACTTGTGCCACATCATAAACATAGATAATTCATTATAACCCAAAGAATAAAATGGGTTTCATTAACATCATCCCATCATTACATAATCCATATAAAACAAACGTTTATCATTTAATAATAAGAGAATTGAAACCATGTAAATCATAGATACATTATACTTGAAACATAAACATATTAAATAATGTCATCTTAGATGAAAAATGGTTTTGATAAAACACTTGAAATTAATTCTTAAGGAAAATATCCTTTCTTCTTCAAAATCATTTTCATTTCAAAAAATGTCATGCAATTTAAAAATAAAAGGATTTTGTTGAAAATAGTCATGAAATATTTTGGAGGAAGCTTCATGAAAATAATTCTTTTTAAAACCATAAAAATCCTTTCATGTCATATAAAAAAACATTCTTCTCGTACTTTTGCTAGAAAAGTCAAAAAGTACCTCATATGGTAAAAAAAGATTCCATACATACCATGTAGTAAAAGTAAAAAATGGGTAAAAAGGAATTTAAACATACAAGAAACCATTTTTAGAAAATAGGAACATGGATGATAAATATAATCCCAGTGAAAACTTAGGAATAAACAATATCCGATAAAAATGAGATTAGAAAAGTTATCCCTTACCTTAGGTCCGATATGCATCGTAAGTATCCGAACCTCCTGTATAATGATTTAAATAATGTAATTGACTTATTAAAGAATTAAATTCATTATTATGATATCATATATGAATTAATTATGACATTATATTACCCGTACTTTTGTAAACCCCATCTTAAAGCAACGTTTTGGGTAAAATCATCTTATTTATCGTAAGTGTTTGGACTTGTTGTTATTAATGTTATTATTACTTATGTCATGATTTACTTACATCCAGAATGTAAATCATGATTTATATATAATATATATTCATTATATATCCAGAATATACATGTATTTATAATAGTACATAACATATGGAGGTAAGAAATGAAATGCACAGTTCATGGAGACGGTAAGCTGTACGTACGCATGAACGCTACATTCATTTCTATTTATTAATTGAATTAAAACATAATGAAAAATAGGTATATTATAATTCCAGTATAATATAATATATAATATCATTAACCACATCCTTTATACATCCCATATATGGTATTAACGAATCACATCACATTGATGTGGCGGTAGTCTGCACTTCCTCAAATGAGATTATCGTATTTAACGACTATGGAAACCATAAATGATTGATATAATTGAGAAGTAAAGAAGCATAAGTAAATCATAACGTAATATATATCATATATGAATACAGTTCCATTATAATTACCCCCATGAGAGGTGGTAGTAGAAAATCGAACAATCATCGTTTCGTGAGGCGTTAGTTTGGCATCCACAGAAACATTATGTTCTCCATCCATTTTATGTAGGTGTGTGTAAGTTTAGTTCTAATAATTCTCATAAAAACATACTAGTATATTGAGGATACTTTTGTTTTTACAAATGAAAGTATTAAAAAGATTTTAGGGGTTAGAGATGTAGAATAAAAGAAAAAAACTTAAGAGAAAGTGTTATCGTTAATTTGGATAACTTCCTTTGGATTGAACCAAAAAAACATCTTGAAGTTACTTCTGCATAATGTAAGGCTTCTAGGGGTAGGATATAGATGTAGAGGGATTAATTGGGCAGAGGTTTGATGAGACAAATGGCATGAGAGGTGTGAGTAATTGGATAGAAATGGTAACCTTTTATAAGGGGGAGGTGGGGCTCTTATGGAAAGAGGGAAAATATTATTTTATTATCAAATGATCATCAGTTTCAAAAGGTCCAAAAATCATTAAATATGATTATAAGATATATCATGGAATAAATAAAGTCATACAATCAAAATTTGACATGTTTTGGAAAATATATTAATCATGATAATCTTATTTATTTAAATCATTTATAAATGAGGTAAATACTGCATCATTATTATGTCATAAATAATTAAATTTATTTGATATCTAAAAATTATTAAAAAATTACCATGATGTAGGAAGGTATTTTTTCTTTCTAATTAATATTTATAGTCTAAAATATATCTTATATAACAACATATAAAAATTATTTTACTAAAATATTTTTGTTAATGTCAATTTTGTCTTTACATTGAATTAATTAATAAAAATTGACATTATTACTACCAAGTGGCTCAATGGGGTCCCCAAATCCACCCAAGTATGCCCACGGACGGCCACTACTCCTCCAATAATGTTAGGACAAGTGTTAAGGTAATTTGGAACTATTATAATATTCGTTTATCCTTGAACTAACCTATTTAATTTTAATAGTGGTAAATAAAAAAAAGATTCTATTCACCGTGAATTATTTTTATCTAATTGAACAAAATATTACTCCTTAATATTGACTGTGTCCCTTGTATTTTCTAAATTAAACTCATATAAGAGGTAAAATTACGTTTTATGAACAATTGAAAAAGCTCCAAAGAGGTGGGTAAAAGATGGTGAAAAGTTCAATTCAATTTTTATAAATCTAAAATTATTATAAAATGACTCCAATGAATTTCATTGAACATATATAAGTATTATGTATCTATTTTGGCCAAAAATAATTTAAATCAAATAAATGATTATTTAAAAAAAAGTCGGTTTTAACCAAAAACTCATTGATTTCACTATTCATCAAAAATTGAAGTTTTTCAGAAAAATACCAAAAATTCAGCCTATGCTATATTTGATATTCTGAATTCAAAATTGATTTATATTTTTCCAAATTTAAAACATAGAAGTTTAATTAATTAATTTTAAATTTAATTCCCATTATCAAAACAAATAGAGTGTTTTTAGGAAACATTAACTATCAAAAGATCAACAATTTTTTATGTACAAATTCAAAGTGAAATTAATTTAAATGACCAACATTGTATTAAATGGTAAAAAAATATTCTAGTTACACTTTAAAACCAATTAAAAAGTTAATCTATCCAAATAAAATTTTACGATGAAAAAAGATGTTTTTAATTAAAATATAGTGTGTTTTTACTATTCATCAAAATATGAAAGTTATCAGAATAATTTTAAAAATATATCCAAATTAAATATTTATATCTTTATTCCAAGGAAGAATTATATTTTCTCAAATTGAACTTATAAACATGTCAAAAACTATATTTAACTATGGTGCGCCATCAAATGGCAGCAAAACTGCATTTTTTTTTGAAAAATACTTATTTTACCTGAAAAAATTATTTTGTTCTCATACCATATTCTAGAAAATATGTAAAATGAATAATAATGTTATAAAATTAAAAATTTTGTTAATAATATTCATAACCGCTAGTCCATAATAATATTATAACAATATAACGTTGTTTACTAAAACCCGATATTGCGTACTACACATGCTATCGAGGAAAGTTTTGATTGTGTGTAATGTGATCCATGTCATGGTGATGTGTAGTGAAAGACTACTTTGTTGTTGAGTATTAAAAAAAACAATATTTAATTTATACTTTAAACAAAATCTATACTTAATGTTTCGTAGAATAATTTCTACAAAATGAACTTGGAATTGTCTTTAACACGACCCAAGAATAGTGTATCGTATACTACAATCTATTATGGTGTTGCGTATAGCGGAAGATAATATTGGTGTAGCGTACAACATAATACATAAATGAAATTAAAAAAATAATTCTAATAAAATCTTAGGTTGTTACATTCTACCCCTCTTAAAATGAATTTCACCCTTGAAATTCATCGGGGTTATAAATGGTTTACTACTTGAAAGATTCTTTCATAGAAACCCACATCATAAAAATGATTACTAAAAAATCAGTTTAAAAAGGGATGTTAGAATCATAACAATCACCCAAAGTAACTGATCACTAGGTTTACACATAGGACAACATATGTGAAAATATGGATATGGAAGAAAAATTTAACCATCTTGTTCTGATGGAGAGTGGTAGAAAAAAGGGCTATCAAAAATCCAACAATCACAAAGCCATATATTTGTAATGATCTATGGTACAATCTGATTCATTAGATATAAGAGTACTAGGACAACATTTTTGGATTTCAAGATAATTTCCTTAATATTGATGTATTTTTGAATTAAAATGAATTGTTACTTTATTTTGGTACAATCTCATTGTTGTTCATGACATGAAAAATTTCCACTTCATCTCTTAATAAAATTAAGTTGAATTTGTTTTCCATGATATGTTAGCGGATCATGCGATAGAATGATAGGTCATTCCATCTGTCTCAAACATGAGGTTAGCAAAAGTTAGTTACATATGTCCATCTATGGTGATATTATTCGTATATGGTTCCAAAAATAAAATTATACTTTATCTGTCATACCGCTTAATAATAGAAAACTAGTTTCTACTAACTAGGGACTTCCTATAGCCTAGTGTTATATGATAAAGGTCTGTCTCAAATCGGTTGTGGGTTCAATTCCCACAGCCTTGTCCGACTCGATGAGATGTCGCTCGTCCTGCAGGTTGTCCTTTTTCTCAAATTACATCATTATGACATTCCATCGATAATATCGAAAATAGTTCTATCCTTAAACAATACTAACTTATGTATAACATAGTCCATTTCAAATCTTTAGGCTTATGCAAAATACTTCTGTCCAAGATTATAGTATAAAGAAAACAATTACTAGAAATGTCATCTACCGAGCATGTGAATACCATGATTTATCCCCGATATATCTTTTTCATCACATTCAAATCATGTAAATACCTTAATCATGTATTCTCTTGAAAAATGAATACCCATTGAACCTTAGTGAAAACATGAATGCTGTGAAAAGTTAACACATTCCACATACCAATATCCCAAAATTTTTATATACTCAAACCATGATATCACTTTGTCCTTATCTTAGTCATGAGCTCATGACTACTATCATATTATTTTCTAATTATCCCTTCATTATTCACATTTCATCTACTTTCCATAAAAATTTCAGTCACTTTTTCATGTTTACTAGTACAATATAATTATTGAAAACCAATACATAGATATTCCAAAATTACACAATACCATAATTGAGATTCCCTGATACTATTTTGAAATCCCATTACATAAACACTTAATCATTGCACAACATCATTTTCATACTCAAAATCACAAATAGTGATCGCATTAGACTTCCCTTTATCCTTTTCCTTAATAGGTTGCTCACGATGATCATCATTTACCTGTGGATTAGGGCATTTATTAGCACAATGCCCCATTTCCTTGCTATTGAAGCATTGAAGTGTTGGTGAAGAGTTCTCTATAGTCTATTATATATTCACATTATTAGTATCCTTATTCCCATTAGTTTGACAATCAACTGCTCTATGACCTTCTTTTCCACACTGAAAACATTTTCTAGTACCTTTTAGGAAATCTCTATCATGCTTCTTTCCACACATTGATCATAAAGAAACATTCATATTCTTTTCACCATTGTTCTGATATTTCTCCTTGAACTCCATCTTTCGTTTCTTCTCAAAACCATGAGATGGATATATAACACCATCTTCTAGTTCTACTCTGATATCACAATGCACAATTTCTTCATAGATACTGATGTCTCTTATAGATAATTCCCTTAGAAGACTTGGTTTTAAACCACTGAAGAGTCGATGAACTTTACTTTCAGTTTGGATGATAAAGCCAGAAGCATACATTGCATTCCTTGTAATATTCACCTCATATATACCAACAGGTTCATAATACTTTTTCTTAAGATCAAGGAACTCCTTTTCCGTCTTTGTTTGATGAATATGATGGATGTACTTATTAAAAAATAACTTCCTGAAGTCATCCCATTCCATGGATTCAATTTCACCATGGGGCCTTGAATTCTTAATTAGAGTCCACCACTGGTCTGCTTCACCTTCTAAACGGTAAACAGCCAGAGTGAATTTTTCATGTTCTGAATAGCGAATTACGGAAAATATCTTCTCAATGGTAATAATCCATTGTTTATAAACAAGTGGATCATAAGACCCACAGAAAGAAGGTGGGAACTTCCTCATGAAGTACTCAATAGAATATTGTTCCCTTCTCTGGTCATTTGTAAGTACAGAATGATTCATTTCTTGTGTAAGTATAGCAATAAGATTTTGTACTCCGTCTATCATAACATTGGTTTGTTCCGGAGTACAATCATTTCATTTTCCATTACACTGATCAATATGGTTCCTTCAGGTTCCAGCCATCACCAAAAACCCAAAAAGAATAGAGTGAGAGGCAAAAATAATGCTAGGGAAAACAACATAATAAAGAGGGAGTACCTTCAATATATAACATATTAGGTTTAATTCTATGTCTGTTTCCATAATCCTAGGACTATAACATATAATTATACTTAACCTTAGGGACATCCCTAGACATACCTTAGAAATATCTCCAGGGGATATCACTAAAGATTTCGCATCCTAGATTCCAAAGGTTGACTAATCCTTTCCTATGATACCAAATATAGATACCCAATGATTTATGTACATGGAAATTACATTTCTTTTTCGGAATACTTAATACATAACAAAAACAGGCACATAAGGACCGTAATAGTTTAGTGTCTTTGCAAACTTGGAACATAATCTTCTAATCATGGTGAAAGATCTTCAACATATCCCATAAAGATCTTCCGCTTTAGTTTTCTTACCTAAAACCATTAATTATATCCTGGGAAAAAGAAAACATATAAAGGGTGAGCGCAAATGCTCAATAAGGGTATGCCTGGAGACAATGAAACAAACCGTATACATTTGAACTTAAAAAACATGTCCACAATGTTTAAACATGAAAATCTTGAGCAATGAGATAAAACATGGAAGTACATAAGGCATAGATCATAATGGAAAATCAATCATGATAAAATAGCATGGGAATAAAACTTGTAATTATGGAAAAACATTAAGCACATGATATGATTTCCATAGTAACCAAGGCATTTCTCCCAAGACCATTATAGTGGACAAAGTCCCTTACTGAATCGGGTTTAAATTCTGTTCCAGCCCTGTATCACTGAACTAGATTAACTTGTTGTTTTATCCATGTCTATCTCATGAGATATAAATCATTATCCAATAAATTTTAGGGATATATAGGTCTCACCCATCTCATAATGAAATCTTTATTACTTGTGCCACAACAAAAACATAAATCATTAAACATAACCCAAAGAATAAAATGGGTTTCATAAACATCATACCATCAAAACATAATCCATATAAAATAAATGGATATCATTTTATCATATGAGAAGTGAAACAATGTAAAACATAGATACATTATACTTGAAACATACACATATTAAAAAATTTCATCTTAGATGAAAAAAGGTTTTGATAAAACACTTGAAATGAATTCTTGAGGAAAATATCCTTTCTGCATCAAAATCATTTTATTTTAAAAAATTTCATGCAATTTTAAAAGAAAAAGATTTTGTTGAAAATATTCATGAAATATTTTGGGGGAAGCATCATGAAAATAAGGCTTTATAAATCTATAAAAATCATTTCATGCCATATAAAAAAACATTCTTCTCGTACTTTTGCTGGAAAAGTCAAAAAATATCTCGTATTGTAAACAAAAGAATGATTCCATACATACAATGATGTAAAAGTAAAAAATGGGTAAAAAGGACGATAAACAAACATGAAACAATTTTTAGAAAATAGAAACATGGATGATAAATATAAACCCAATGAATAATTATGAATAAACAATCTTGGATTCAAACAAGATTGGAAAAGTTATCTATTATCATAGGTCTGATATGATTCGTAAGTATCTGAACCTCCTGTATAATTATTTAAATAATGTCATTGAATTATTGAATAATCAAATTCATTTTTATTATACTATATATGGTTCACTTATGACATTATATTACCTGTCCTTTTGTAAATCCCATTTTAAAGCAGCGTTTTGGGTAAAATAATCTTATTTATCGTACGTGTTTGGACTTGTTGTTCTTGATTTTATTATTACTTATATCATGATTTACATAATTCCAGAATGTAAATCATGATTTATATAACATATATATTCATTATATATCCAGCATATACATGTATTTATAATTGTACATAACATATGGAGACAAGAAATTAAATGTACCGTTCATGGAGACGGTAAGTCGTATGTACGCATGAACGCTACATTAATTACTATTTATTAATGGAATTAAAACATAATTATACATAGTTATATTGTATATCCCATATAATATCATATATAATATCATTAACCACATCCTTTATACATCCCACATAAGGTATTAACGAATCACATCACTTTGAGGGGGCGGTAGTTCGCACTTCCTCAAATGAGATTATCGTATTTACCGACTATGAAGACCATAATTTATTGATATAATTGAGAAGTAAAGAAGCATAATGAAATCGTAAACATTATATATATCATATATGAATACAACGCCTTCATAATGGCCACCATGAGAGGCGATGGGAGAAATTTAACCATCATCGTTTAATTATGCTTTAGTTTTCAATCCACAGAAACATTATGTTTTTCGTCCATTAAGTGCAGGTGTGTGTAAGTGTAGTTATAATCCTTCCCATAAAAACAACCTAGTATATTTATGATACTGGTGTTTTTACAAAATAAAGTATTTAACAGATATTAGGGGTTGGAGAAGTAGAATAAAAGAAACAACTTTAGAGAAACGATTACCTTAAATAGGGGTAACTTCCTTTGGTTTTGAAACAAAAGGACTTCTTGAAGTGCTTTATGCCTAATATAAGGCTTTAAGGGGAGGAGATGGATGTATAGAGCTTAATTGGGAAGAGGTTGGATGAGCCAAATGGCTTGAGAGGTGTGAGGAATTTGATAGAAATGGTATCCTTTTATAAGGGGGAGGAGGGCTCTTTTGGAAAGAGTGAAAATATTATTTTATTATAATATTATCTTCGGTTTCAAAAGGTCCGAAAATCATTAAATATGATTATAAGATGTCTCATGGTCGAAATAAAATTATCCAATCAGAATTGCACATGTTTCAGATAATATTTTAATCATTATAATCTTATTTATTTAAATCATTTATTAATGAGGTAAATACTACATCACTATTGTGTCATAAATAATATAATCCATTGATGTATAAAAATTATGAACAAAATACCATGATGTATAAAATATTTTTATCTTTATAATGAATAATTATTGTCGAAAATATGACTTATATAACACCATATTAAAATTAATTTACTAAAAGATATTTGTTAATGTCAATATTGTCTTTACATTAAATTAATTAATCCAAATTGTCATTATCACTACCAAGTGGCTCAATGGGGTCCCCAAATCGACCCAAGGATGCCCATGGTCGGCCACTACTCATCCAATAAGTTTAGGACACTTGTTAAGGTAATTTTTTAACTATTATAATATTCTTTTATCCTTGAATTACCCTATTTACTTTTAACTGTGGTAAATAAAAGTAATAAGTTACTATTATCCAAAAATTATTTTTATATAATTGAACAAAATTTTACTCCTTGATATTAACCGTGTGTCTTGAATTTTTTAAATTAAACTCACAGAAGAGATAAAATTATGTTTTATGAACAATTGCAAAAGCTCCTAGGAGGTGGGTAAAAGATGGTGAAAAGTTCAGTACAATTTTTATAAATCTAAAATTAGTATAAAATAATTCAAATTAATTTCATTGATCATATATAAGTATTATGTATCTATTTTGACCTAAAATAAATTTAAATCAAATAAATTATTATTTAAATAAAAAGTCAGTTTTAACAAATAACTTCATGTTTTCACTATTCATCAAAAATTGATGTTTTATAGAAAAAAACCAAAAATTCAGCCTAAGATATATTTGATATTCTGAATTCAAAAATGACTTCTATTTTTCCAATTTTGAAACACCTATGTGGCATTAATTAATTTTTAAAGAAATTCTTGTTATCAAAACAAATAGCATGTTTTTTAGAAACAATAATTATCAAAAAATCAACACTTGTTTATGTCCAAATTTATAGTGAAAATAATTACATTGACCGACATTGTGATAAATGGTAACAATATATTATAATTACTCTTTTAAACCAATTAAAATGATAATCTAATCATAAAAATTATTGTGATGGAAAAAGTTGTTTTTAATTAAAATATAGAGTGTTTTTACTATTCATCCAAATATGAAAGTTTTCAGAATAATATGAAAAATTTATCCAAATTAAATTTTTATATCCTGATTCCAAGGAAGAATTTTATTTTGTCAAATTGAACTTATAAACATGTCAAAAACTAGATTTCATGTGGGTGTGACATCAAAAGGCTGCAAAACTGCATTTTTTCCAAGATAATTATTTTACCCGAAAAATTTATTTTGTTCTCATACCATGTTATAGAAAATATGTAAGGTGATTAATAATGTTATAAAATTTAAAATTTAGTTAATACTATTCATAACAGCTAGTCCATAATAATTTTATAACAGTATACCGTTGTTTAGTGAAACCAGGTATTGCGTACTACACATGCCATCGAGGAAGGTCGAGATTGTGTGTAATGCAAGACAAGTCAGGGTGACGTGTAGTGCAAGACACCCTTATTGTTTGCATATAACAAAATTCAACCATATTTCTTTTATAAATTAAACAAAATATATACTTAATGTTGCGTAGAATAATTTCTACAAAACGAACATGAAATTGTGTGTAACACGAGCCAAGAATAGTGTTGCGTATACTGCAAGCTATTACGGTATATCGTCTAGTGAAAGATAATAATGGTGTAGTGTAAAATAGAAGAAATCAGTGAAATTAAAAAGAATAATTTTTATAAAATCTCGGGTTGTTACAACTATTTTCTTGTCACAAGGCCTAGACCAAATCTTATTTGAATTATTGGCAGAAGGCCTTGACTATGTGGTTATGATAGAAAGGCATTATGGATTACATCATTATGAAAGTGGATAGTGATATTTCATGTGATTATTTTACTAGTAGAATATCCATTGAATAAGTAAATGGCATTACTTAATTTATTTTTGACACATTATACTGAAGTTCAATTTTAAAAGGATTTTGTTTTAGTTATACATTTCCTTAAATGTTTATGCTTATTTATGAATGTTTCAGCTGTATTGTTATCCTTACTGAGCATTTGATATCTTTCCTTTATATGTTTTATCTTCCCCAAGATTCCAAAAAAGTGTATTGTGATTGATATACAGGGTTAATTCAAGGGAATAATGGCGTTCATAAATGATTATTTATGTTGTTTTCTATGTTATATAGTGTAATATAACATTCATGTATGTAATCTATTTTCCAAGACTGCTAAACTGATCGATCTTTCAGGACTTGATTCCTTGTAATCATTCCAATGTATTAAACTAATGCAGTGACTTAGGGAAACTGTGGTCGGGGAATTACATGATATATAGCTTCCCTTTAGGTAGGAACCATAGAGGATGACCCATCGACTAACATTATCTTTTCATCAGTTGTATTATATCATCATTGTACTTGTACTTTCTAGTGGGGCTTGTATTCATGCCCCTTTTACATATTAAACTCACTATGTTTGCAATTCAGTTTACTTGTTTTTCAATCTTTTTGTGTGATTGGATACATTTACTTATAGGTTATAATGGAAATGGCTTCCCAGTTTTAGGGAATATTTCTTCGTTGCTAGTCAACAGCCCCTGGTATATGGAAGGTGGGCACAGGGTAATCACGGCACAGGCCCCAGGTGACGTGTCATGACCAATTGGTGTTAGAGGAGTCGGTTCTACTACATAACATATGAATATAATCTTTATTTTTAATGGAAATAGTGTTATGTGTATTAATTGTGGTTATCAGTTTAGGAAAACCATTGTTTGTGTGGTGGTTGACGTATCCATACAACAGGACCCTGAATTCTGATTTCCAACACAGTGCACTAAAACACTGATTGTGTGTGTGTTTTTAGAGTTTTCCTTGTTATCTCACAAGTCATCTCAGTAGGAATAACTTAATAAATGTGGTTCCCCTGTTTCTTTTATTAATGCCTCCATGCAACAACCATCTAAGGTTCTGAGAGTTTTATGCATTGATAGACCACCGAACGATGGGTCCTCAGGGCTGGGCCCTTTTAAGTAGAGGGAATAGCGGAGGAACTAGTGGTACCACTCTCCGTTGGGCCACCGATTCCATCAGCCACAAAAATAGACGATGCATGCCGCTTGAGCTCGTTGCACGAGTTCCAGCACCAGAGGCCACCCAGATTCAGGGGAGAGATGGACCCTCAGGTGTCTTTGAATTGGCTGGAGGTTGTGGTGATTGTCTCCTAACTCATAGGGACACTAGCCAATCTCATGTTGATCTTTTCCACTTTCCTTCTACTGGTAGCGGCAAGAATATGGTGTACCATGATGCTCCAGGTTCATGACGAGGTGATGCTTCTCTGGGCAGACTTAGAGAGCATGTTCCTGGATGAGTTTGTCCCAGCAACTCTTCACACATTGAAAATACAAGAGTTTCTTTATTTGCCGTATGGAATCATGATTATGGATCAGTACTCAGTGAGGTTCAATGACCTCTCATGCTACTCCACAGATATGGTGCATGACCATTTCTTCAGGGCCTGGTCCATTGAAAATTGTCTTATGTGAGGGAGCTGGGCTTCGATGATCTCACTCAGTAACCTGACATAGGTGGGGGTATTAGAGAGATCCCTCTTTGTGGACAGTTTCCTTATTCTGCTGTCATCAGTAGTGAGTCCCACTACCAGTCATCAGGTAGTAGAGTTTTCTGTAGCTAGCAGAAGACATAATTCATAGAGGTCCAAAAGTTGGATACATACTGCTGGATGACCGCTTGACTCAGTATCGGTTGTGCGTGGAACCTAAGGCAAATCCAGTTATACACGGATCAAATAGTGTTTCACTTGTGGTGGGTAGGGTCACATAGATCGTGACTGTCTGAACCATCATATAAATGATCAACAGATGGTCGAAGGACCACCTAGGTAGAAACAATGGTTCAACTGAGGAGGTCTATTGGGAGCATGCAGTCGTGGCTAGTGAGCAGGCCTTGCAGCTAGTGGTGGGTGAAAATATGAGATGTTACCTCCCCCACCACCAGGAGGTCCACCCCGACCGCATGGAGAAAGTGGATAGGGGAGAGATCTGCTCCAGGATACTGAGGAATGTAATCATGGATCTCCCGAGATGATACGAGATATGATCTATGGCTACTATACCATATCTACAAAACATATAGACACATGTTCCGGTCAGTCTTTAATTGCCACTTCCCTCGTTCAGAGCCTATAGATTCCAATGGAGCCATTGGATTGATCATTACAACTAGAGACTCCAACGGGAGTGGATTCGATGATTACGTACCAGTGTCGGCAGTGTAAGCTGACTCTAGGAGGTGAGTTCTCTAGCTGGGATCTCCTAGTAGTTTGTTCGAGGCCATACGACATCATCTTGGGTAAGCACTGGTTATCTATAGTCCATTCTCAGATTAACTATATTAGGTGCAAGATGTAGTGTGTCAGCATACATCGGACTAGGATTACCATCACTATCAAAAAGGGATCCTTAGAGTGCATGATGGTCTTACCTGGAGGTGAGTGCAGCCAATCAGTAATCAATTGGCTAGCCTTATCCTCTGAGCTGTTGATGTTGAGAGTCCAAGCAATCCTGTTGCGGTGGAATAGTATGCTAATGTTTTCATCGATGAGGTTCTAGGTCTACCTCCTCATAGAGAGGTTGACTTTTACATTTACGTGTTCACTGGGACGACACTGAAATCAACAACAGTATATCAGATGGCTCCCACAGAGCTTTGTGAGCTGCGAGTATAGTTAGAGGACTTGCAAGGGATGGGAAACATCTGGCCTAGTGTTTCTCCTTGGGCATCCCCGATTCGGTTCTCCAAGAAGGTGGATGAGAGCATGGGGCTTTGGGTTGACTATCGGTTCCTAAACTAGGTGACCGTGAAGAATAATTACCTACTCTTGAGGATTGATGACCACTTTGATCAGTTGATGGGAGCACGACGGTTCTCGAAGATAGACCACATTTCAGGGTATCACCTGCTCATAGTATGAGTTAAAGATGTGTAGAATATGACCTTCAGGTGTTGTTACAACCATCACGAGTTCCTGGTTATGCCATTCGGCATGACCAACACTCTAGCAGTGTCCATGGGACTCATGAACAAGATCTTTTTGCCATACCTTGATCGTTTTGTAGTACTCTTCATGGACAACATTATGATCTACTCGACTACTGAGGAGGAGAGTGTATATCATTTGTAGGTAGTATTGGACACAATCTAAAATCACTAGATTTATGGTAATATCTCGAACTTCTAGTTCTAGATCTGAAATGTTCACTTTCTAGGACTTCTCATATCGGAGGCTAGAGTTGCTATAGATCTAGTAATGATTGTTGTAGTACTTGCTTGGGAACCACCCAGGATTGTGACAAAGGTACAATGTTTTTTGGGTTTGGCTGGATATTACCTGAGGTTTGTGAATGATTTATTCAGAATTGCAGCAACACTATAAGCCATGACGATGAAGGGGCAACCCTTTGTTTGGTGGGAAGGATGCCATCTGAGTTTTCAGGAGGTGAGGTAGAGGCTGAATAGTGCCCCATTCTTGAGGCTACCATATGAGGGTGTAGGTTACATAGTCTACTGCGATGCATTAGGGATGTAACTTAGATGTGTTCTAATGCATGAGTGAGTAGTGATCACATATGGTTCGTGACAGCTGAGACAACAAAAGGAGAACTATGCTACCCATGATCTAGAGTTAGCAGTGTTGGACTTCACAATGATTATGTGGTGACACTATATTATGGGTGAGCATTTTACTCTGTACTATGATGACAATAGTCTCAATAATAGCTTCTCTAAGAAGGACATAGACCTGAGACAATGACATTTTTTTGAGTTCCACTAGTAATATTACTTCGAGATAGTTTATACTCTTGGGAAGGGGAAGATTTTAGATGATGCACTCAACGGGAGATCTAGTATACAATTGCTAGGTGAGGAGATGGATCAGCTAGCCGCTTTAATGATATCCTTTGTGTATAGAGACATAGTAGCTTTTCTATAGCCTCTTATAGTCACTCCCCCACTCCTTCAAGGAGTCAGGGAGGCACAAAGTGGGTACAGTGACTGCAAGGCACGACATGCTCAGATATCCATAGAAATGGCACCTGATGGATTTTATGAATGTGGGGAGAACATCATCCTCTTCAGAGGATGTACCATGGTAAAAATGTCACTTCAGGAAGAAGTGTTGAGGGATTTTCACACATCCCCTCTACCGGTACATGTAAGAGTGGCGAAGTTGAACCAGGTTCTCCAAAGACAACACTGGTGGCCATGAGTGATGAAATCTGTAGAAGAGTTTGTCTCTTGATGCCTCACATTTCAGAAATTGAAGGCAGAGAATCTAGTACCCGAAGGTTTGGATAAGACATTAGAGGACCCCGAGTGGAAGTGGGATGGAATATCTGTGGACATCGTGACAGTAATTCAGTGTACATCCAGGGCTCCTGACTTGATTTGGCTTATCGTCAACCGACTCACAAAGTAGGCACAATTCCTACCGATCAGAGAGCATGTTTCAGTTGAGATATTGTGATGCCTATATATGTAAGAGATTGTGAGACTACATATAGTACACCTGATGATTGCCTAAAACCGTGATCCATGTTTTACTTCCTAGCTATGGAAGGGGTTTTAGGAGGATTTTGGGACGCAACTTCATTAGAGCACTGCCTTCCATCCTAAGATGGATGGTCAGACTGACTGGACCTTTTATACCCTCGAGGAAATGTTGTTTGATTGTGTACTCTACTTAGATAATAGCTCTGAGGATATCATACCGTTGTTGGAGTTTTCATAAAACAACAACTAAAACTCCACAATTAGGATGACACATTTTGAGACATTATACGAGTGACCATGCAGATAACTTTTGTGTTGGACTGACTCAGGGGAGTCATCACTAGTGGGACAAGAGATGGTATGCGCTACCACAGAGAAGGCACAGATCATCTAGGATCAGACGAAGACTGCACAGAGTAGGTAGAAGTCATATGATGATAGGAGACAAAGACCTCTAGAGTTAGAGGATGAAAAAATACCTTTCTATGATTCTCACCCTGATATGGTCTACGGTGATTTGGCTGAGGCGACAAGTTTTCAACAAAATTCATCGTTATTTTTCAGGACCTCATCAGAGATGGTGATGTGGAATAACACTTACCTCTTCCACCTCATTTTCACTGAGTGCATGACATCTTCAACGTGTCCTAGCTAAGGAGATATGTGGACAACCCTTCTCACATCATCGACAATGGAGAGATGGACATCGATGATGGGGTTATTTTTACGGAGGTTCTAGAAGAGATTGTGGATCGACCAGAGAAGGTCCTTCGTGGAATGTTGATACCATTTATGAATGTTTGCTGGGAGCATGAGAACCTCTAGAAGAGAAAGTGAGAGCCATATTCTCAGATGCATGCTCAGTACCCCACACTTGTTTACATAGTTTGAGTTGTGGCTTATGGGGACGTAGAGCTCTGAGGTGGGGAGAATGTGAAGACCTAAAATTTCAATGTAAATATTTTTTAAATAAATGGTAATCTTATGAGTCCATGAAAATTGACGGAACCTCAGTCCAAGGCCCAGAGTGCCCGGAATTAATTTCTGAACTTTTGTTCGGGTACATTCTGCAAAACGTGCAAGAGAGTTTTCCTATCTTTGGAACCGGAGCACGGAATTGAAATCTGAGGTGACTGTTGAACTCACAGCACCGATATAATCCTTAATAGACTTTCAACATGATGATATTTGCACTAGGGTGGAAGCGAGTTTTTGGATTTTTCATGAATGAATTAAAAAAAATTGTTTTGTATCTTTGAATTTAATTTTATTTGTTAAATCCTCCATGTGGAAGTTGAGTTGTGGGGACAACCAGACCTTAAACTCCCATGAAATGTTATGTTTTTTGGGCCAAACCAATTCTAACCTCCCATGAGTGGTTATGGTGGTCAGGACCACCAGAGGCCTAAACCTTTCAACTCCCTCATTAAATGTGGGAGATCCTCTTCAACTCCTCTAATATTAATTGTAACGACCCACATCCACAATAATTAAGCCAATGCACTAGTTTAATTGTGCCAACCTATGAGATTGATTAACCCATTTTTAATAATATTCCATAAAACATAATAAATCACATAATATACTATTTTGGGTCTACCATTTCTTTTTGGTGGATTTGGGTGAGGAGGAGATTTGGGAGAATATCTCTCTAACAAAGAACACCAATTTAGAATGCCTCTCCCTCATCATTTTCATCTCTAAACTCCATCAAATGATCTCCAATGACACATAGACCGACAATAGAGGAAAACAATGAGGAAACTAACTTCCCACTTTTGCAAACGATTTGTCTCCTTCCTTATAACAACATCTATGTACTCAAGAGAACGAGGTAGGGTTCTATTTCCATTTTTAATCACTCCCCATGTACATCGCTTTTATTTTCTTTTGGGGGCTGTGAACAACCATTGCAGTGGGATATGATTTGATGTTAATGATCATGTTCTTCATGAGCCATATGAAACCACCCTAACGTTGAGGGAATGGGCCAAACTAACAAGTCCCTACCCTTCCTCATATCTCTTAGTGTTCTTCGCACTAGAGGAGGGTGAAAACCACTGATTTTTGGGGAAAGAGAATGGCGGTCGGCCCCCACCTCCAGTCGCAACGAAGGTGATAGCGCAACGGCATCACCCTGAGGCCACTACCACCACCCTGCGGCATCAATACCAACCGTGGCCCCCACCACTACTGGCAGCCCAGCACTGCACCACGCCCTACGTGCCGACCACAGCCACCGCCGCTATCTATGGCTCCGCACCACCCTGCGGCCCTACCGCCACCCCACATGGCCGTACTGCCACCCATGGAAAACCCACTGTACTATGGCTGGACAACACCCTCGTGGCCATACCGCAGCCCCAGGACCGAACCACCTCCCTGCAGCTAAACCACTATCCCCGACCAATCCACCCCACACCCTCACGCCATCGCGACACCCTCCATGTCTTCTTGGCCACCCCAGATATCTGTGGTCTCTCACGACCAATTAGGCCTGGCCTAGTGGGGTCTGGGCAGGTCGTCCTGAAACGGGTTGGGCCGAGTTGGTCCTACCTGGTCGGACTGGACCCGGGTCCACTACCACCCAATTACATTCTTTTGGCCATAACGTTAGCACCATACGTCCGTTAGACGAATGGATAGCGGGGTTTGGAACATTGTAGTGAGTAGGTCCCTTTGAGTGATACCCCACTATGTTTTGGATTAAGATGGTGAGCGATCAAGTTGAATCGATCACGAATTCAACCGGGCCCCCAGGACTAAAAGGCTAATATCTCAATGATCGGGTGTCTGATTGATGAACTATCTATTACATTGAGACCCCTTTGACATGGCAGACCTTTTAGATACTTTTTTCAGATATGTAATTATAGTTGGAGTGTTGAAAAGTAACTTGTGGAGTACATCCTCAAAGGATGATTGAGCATAGTATGAGATCCCAGTGGTCGGCTGAGACTTGATGACTGCTGACTTTTTCGACTCGGAGTGACATGATAGGACAAGAGGGGATTGCCTTGGTTACGCGAAAGAACCATGGTGGCGAGCGCCTTGGTGACGCGAAATAACCATGGTACTAAACAGGGGGAGTACCTCATCTGGCCACAAGGGGGAGAACTTTGGTGACATGGAAGAACCACGATGGGGAGCACCTTGGTGATTTGACAGACCCACAGTACTCGACAGGAGGAGTACATTAGTAGTCTAATCCTAGTAGGAAGGGACTCTATGTGACTTAGTAGGCCCACTATACACGATAGAGGTGGAGTTCTACAGCAGCTGAGGTGTTCAACATTGTGACTGGGAATGTTTATTGGTACTCCCTCTAGAATAAATCAAGATGTGATCTGAGTCAGTACCACTGTGTTTTCCACATGATAGAGATGGATTACTTGATAACATAGGTATATGTATAGGCATTTAACTATGGAAGGATATCTTTTGATTTCATAGTTTGTGATTTTATACATGATGGATTTTTTGAGACCAAGAGGGCCTCGAGGTCCCTACCGAGTATCGTTATACTCAACCATGCACGAGCTACACCCACACCAAGTTGTGTAGGATGTAGACGACGGAAAACACTGGCTAAGGCTGAGAGTACCAGGACTGGATTGTACCTCGAGGTGCACCACATGGGGTGTTCGTATACCGAGCAGATGGGTGTATGGGGAGTTTTGAGGTGGAGATATGTACATACCCTTCGTCAAGGAACCCTAGAAATCAACCCAACAACTAACTTTCCCTTTTCTTTAGTTGTATTGTATCATAGTTTTACTTGTACTTTCTAGTTGGGCTTATATTCATGCAACATTTACTTACTACATTAACATTGTTTAAAGTTCATATTATTTTTGTTCCTATCATGTTGTGTCATTGGTTACATGTTCTTATATGTTATAAATGAAATGCCTTCCCAGAATTAGGATATAATCCTTTGGTTCTAGTCGCCAACCCCTGGCCTATTGAAGGTGGGCTTCGAGTAGTCATGGAACGGGCCCCGGGGGATGGTTCATGACAAAGCTAAAACATTTATTTAATATACGGTAGTTTCACTGGAAATACTCATAAATAAGAGTCTATCTTTGTAATTAAACATAACTCATGTAATTTTATATCACCATAAAAAATACATGTATCATTTATCATAGGTCCCTTTAAAAAATATTTTACCAAAGGAATCTAGTAATTAAGGGGAATTATTATTTTTATTTAATTTATTTCAACACAAATAATAAGAAAAACCCCAAATCTCAATTTGATGATGGTAATTACCAAATATTGGATTCATTTTTTTAAGTATTAGTACTCGAATCGAGTAACTTCATTTCACTAAGAGGAATGATAAACACACTATTTTAGGTTTCCATGTTGGAATATCTATTAAAAAAAATTTCTATTGAATTGTGGAATACAAAACCTGAAAACTTTTATTAGCGTAGAGTAATAAGTAAAATGTGGATTTTTTTATTTTGAATGAAGAGAAAGAATATTTGGAATTTTAATTTTCTAAGAGGAATATTACATGGTAAGATTTTAAATTTTTATGATGAATTATCAAATGGTATATGTTTTGATTCATGTATAAATAACTTTTATTACTAATATTATTTGTTTATAAGGAACACATGATTCATGTAACTTTATATTATAAGAGGAATAATAATTAAAAACTTAATGTTAATATATTGGGTTAATATAGGAAACAATACCTGAATTGATAAACCAATGTGCTAGGATGGTTGGGGAAATAGAAGAAAATAATTTATACAATAATTATACAAAAAATAACCATTAAATAACATCATGTCTGAAAAATTGTGAAGTTATCCATTTAGAGATTTACAAAATTATATTTTAATGTTAAGATAATATGTTTGGTCATAGCTAAAATGGAATGGACGCCTTGTGTGGGAAGGAAAAAAAATACAAGAATGAGGTCCCATCAACATGAAAATATAAAATTCCTATATCCAAATGTATATCCATTTGTAACATTAATGTTAATACGAAATTTCCCAAAAATAAATGATTAAGGTTTTTTTATTCACATCTGGACTCGAGATAAACAATACATGAATCACCACTAATTTAAAATTAACACTAACCAAGTGAAACATAAATCCTATGAATGTATCTAAAAAATATAGATCATATATTAGAAAAATAGATAATGCTTTCACGACAATGAAAATTCAAGGAAGGTTTGATTAGAAATAAATTGATTGTTTTTACACAATAATTTTATACTTGGTAATTTTATCATTTTACCATGTTATATTTTTATTAATATAGTACACATATATGAAGTCTATAAATGTATCATGATGTTATATAATGAAATTAGGTAATATGAATATACCTACCATGATTATTAGCATCCATTCCTAGTGTATCCAATAAACAAATCCTGAAATACATGGACATTAAATTTCTTTTTCAGAATACATAATATATTATTGAAATATAAAAAACAAAGACCATATTTGTTCAGTGTCTTTTGAAAATCAGATAAAATTATTCTAGTTTGGTTAAGGATCATCAATATCTCCCATGAAGATCATTCCAATTATTATTCCTACCTAAGACCATTCTTTTTATACTGGGGAAAGAATACCTAAAAATGGAACGCATAAATGATTAGTATGGTTAAACATGGAGAACATAAAACAAAAACATTAACATAATAATCTAAAAACATGTACATATATTTTGACATTAAAATCATGAGTCGTAATATAATACTCGGTAGTACGTAACACCTAAAATCTAATGGAACATTATACATGAGAACATAGCACTGGCATAAAACATGAACATTTAGAATAGTTATTTGCATATAAAACCAATTCAATATTACCTATGGTTCATAGACAAGACCATCATAGTGGACAACAATCATTAATTAACTGAGTTCACTCCTCATTATATCCATGTATTACTCAACCAGATTTACTTTTTATTTCAACCCAATATTACTAAACAAGATTTATTTTCAATTTCATCCATGTCTCTATCATGATATATAAATCATTACTCAATTCATTGGAGCGATATATATGTCACACACACCCCATAATGAAATCATTCATACATGTTCTATAAAATGATAAATCATTCATCATACCATAATTGAAAAAATAAAATATTTTTATTATATATCATTCCATCATAACATAATAAATATAAAATACCATTCAATAAATAACATAGTAAAATCTTATTAATAATAGGGATATAATAATAAATTTATTTAAAGAGTTCTATATTAGATGGAAAATAATTTTGATAAAACACATGAAAATAATTTTTGACGAAAAATATACTTTCTTCTATAAAAACATATTCTTATCTCAAAATGATATGAAATTTTAAATGAAAATTATTTTGTTGAAAATAAAATTGAAATAATGATGAGTATTTTCCAAGAAAATATTCCATTGTGAATACATAAAAATCTACTAATTTCATATCTGTTAAAAAAAATTCTTCTCATATTATTGTCGGAAAAGTCATAATGTTCCATTTATAGAAAAAAAGAAATATTACTATCATACCTTTCAATAAAAATAATCCAATTGGTAAAATAGGATTTAAAAAATAGAATCTGAATATAAATAATATTAAATTTAATTTTCAAATATGGAGATTTATGATAATTATAGCCTAGTAAATACATACATAAAAAATATATTATAATAATGATATTCTTACATTTTCCCTTACTATAGGTATGATATCCATTTTATGTATCATATCCTCTTATATAATGATTAAAATAATTAAATTTAATTATAATAGAGTCATTTGATATTTATGATATCATATAGGATCATATTATCTTCCGATTGGAAATAATATCTCATTATTACTTGTTGGTCCGGTGTTAACTACTTTATTATCATATGCATGTTTTTTTGAAAAGTTAAAGTTACACTTCATAGGTTAAAATTATATCATTTATATAATGTTACTATAATAATATTTATCATATTTAATCATTTAATTTATTTATATAATGAATTTTTAATGAATATCATGTATAATGAATCACATTTCTTCGTGTACATGGTTGGATGTACATATACACAAGAGTTTATATCATTGCATTAATTATTAAATTGAACCGAAGTGGATGGTATATATATTGATATTGAAACCATAAATTGTTATTATAATAACCTGTATTTATTATTTCCATCATTATACCCATCTATGTCAAGCGGCGGTGAAAACCATTTTAGACAACTTTATAGTGATGGTAAGTTATACGTATGCATGCACAATGATTTTATTTTTTTTATAGGATCGATAGAAGGTGGAAAAGGGTTGTTTATTAATTATAATAACATCTTAGTATATAATTGACACTTGAGTTATTACATTATAATGAAACAATTCATGAAGAGGATGTTTATGAAGAAATATGTTTCTACGATTTGGAAGAGGAGATTACATCTTCATTGACGTTCTTTCTCTAAATCTCATTTTAGGGAATTATAATTAGACATTTAATAAGAGTAAAACCACTATAGTGTAAATAGGTATGTTATTAAGTGAAATTTTTTAGGTATTTATGATATTTAATTACCAAATTGAATTGACTTAGTGAAAGAAGGGGTTTCGTTTTATAATTGATGTGAGGGGAACTTTTGAAACCTAAAAAATAATAATTATAATAAACTCAAACACCACTCTCAAACCTGAGAGATGTAAAAAATATGGAAGTTTATATTATATATGGTTGAAATATAATCAAATAATAATTTTTAGACATGTTTTTATGTTAGTGTATACTTTATATGTTATATTATCATGTAGTTATTCAATTTTATTTTAATTTATAAAACCAATATGACTATATTAAAAGGGTAAAATTATTTGAAGTCAATTGGATAGTAAATTAGTAATACTGATAAATCAAGACCATATAATTTGTATTATACCATTGTAGATTTTTTTTCATTATTAAATAATTTTTTAATACATTGATTGGACAAAACAAAAAATATTTCAATTTTAAAAATATTCAATTCAATGATATGAAAAACATCATGATAAGATGTTACCATATAATAAATGTTATATTATATTCCTATTTAGAATAATTAATATATAAAAATCACATTACATATTAATTTTCTCAAATTATTTTTATTTTAATATTTTTAATTACATTAATTTGACATTTCCATTAATAAAGTAATTATTATAGAAGTTTTATATAATTATTTAATAAACATATTTTCCTAGAATCAATTAAAAATAAAAATCTATGATGAATATAAATATACTACATATCCTAATAATTTTTTTATTAGAACATATCTTATGGAAAATTATACATTAAAAATGTGTTACATATTAAATTACCTATGTGTGAACATTAATAACAATTTAGATAAAATAAAATAAGTGTCACAATTTCTTCTATATAGATCCAAATGGTCAATAACATGAACCTATGATGATTATGGACGAGATATAGATGACTAATTATAAAAGGGAATGTTATAGGGTCATTTAATAGCTATTGTCATTTTAATAATAATTGTTTTGTTGATGACTCTTCAACTACTTTATTATTACACCATCAAAATATAGGTCCTTAAGGTAATTATATATTTCCTAAAAATTAAGAATAAATTAAAATTATAAATAAAAATAATTTTAGAAATAAAATATGTATTTATAATATAATTTATCTTTTATATAACCATATATAAAATGGTTTAGCTGTTAAAATCAGAGTGAGACATATTTAACATTTCCTTACATAAAATAAATTACATGTCCTAATATAATTCATGTGGAATCCAAAGGAAACCATTTCAACCCATGAATAAATTTGGTAAAAAACAGATAATATTATTTTAAGGAAATAGTTAGTGTAATTTTATAATAGAATTCTTACCCTCAATTACTCATTTACCCTTTTCTCGTATTAATAAAAATTAATGAAGTTAATATTCATAATTCCCAAAAATAAAATTAATATATCTACATAATTTTACCTCAATGATTCCAATTAATGAATCAATTTTTATATATTATAAACAGAGAAGTTGAAGTGATTAATTTTAATGTAATCCTGTTTTTGGAATGAGAGAATGAGTTTTATAAAAGTAAAAACATTGTAAAAGATTAAATTTTTTTACAAAAAAAATCAATGTAAGACTAATGATAATTACATAAAACATATATAATGGTTAAAATAAATTATATTTATAATTTAAAACTACACAATAAAAAAATTAATTACATAATTTATTTCATTGAAAAAATGTTTTTTTCAATTGAAATTTCGTATATTTTTATTACTCAACAAAATTTAAAACTTCATTGAAATGTATCAAAAATTTCATCCAAAGAATATTTATTTATCCCACATCCAGAAAAAGATGTTTTTGAAAATAGAATATATAAAAGTGTTAAAAAATATTTCAAAAATTTGTGTGCCGTCAAAATGTGCAATACTGCATTTTATTAAAAATTATTTTTCTCTCAAGAAAATTGAATTTGTTCTTATATCATGTCTAGAAATCATATAATACAACTTTTAAACAATATAATGAATCCATAATGTGTGATTTTATTATTTCATAAACTCAGTTATATTCATTTATATATTTTTTAGAAGGATGTTAATAGTATCATACCCGCCATTATAATGACTAGTTGATAATATTTAGTTTTTCACTTATACTAAATCTTGGTAGAAATAAATTCTGTCAAATGAACATGAAATTATGACTTTAACAAACCATTAATATTTTGGGGTATAATACAAGATAATATGGTTTTGTGTATAACACTTTCTATTCTTTGCGTTGTGTACAACACAAAAACTCAATGAAATTGAAATGAATGAATCTCATATATCCACAGGGAGTTACAATCTACTAACCTTAAAATGAATTTCTCACTAGAAATTCATTGCAGTTATAAAAGGTTTAATACTTATATTTTTCTTTTATATAAACCCATATAGTAAAATGAATACATATACATAATTTTAAATAGTAATGTTAGAATCATAACTATTAAAAAATGTAATACATAATAGGGTTCCCACCCAGAAGAACATAGTTGTGAAGTGAAAACAAGGACAATGGAAGAAATATATAACCCTATTAATCTAATAAAGAGTGATAGAGAATAAGGATCGGAGAAAGTTAACTACTTCAATTCCATATATCTATGATGATTTAAGGGACCATCTGATTCATAATATTATAATGTAATCGGATAACAATTTTAGTTTCAAGATCCTTTTCCAAATGTAGAAGAAGTTTTCATGAGAATTATCTATTACTGGATTTCGGTAAAATCTCAACTTTTTTGTGCCTCTAACATTTTCCACATCATCTCATATTCAATGAAATGATGTTGAACTTTTTATTCTTTGCATGTTAGCATATAAAGAATATTACAAATAGAATGATATATAATTCTATATATCTCCAGAATATGTTATCACATTTTATCAAATATCCATAAGTCCCCCTATAGGGAGATAATAAATTAATCAAATAATATTTAACAAAATTATAACATATAAAATCCCTAAATGGATATCAATACAATCCTTAATAACACGAAAAATCATAAACCTTAGAAAAAGGTGAAATAAATGTTCTTACAATTTATCTACAATATATCTTATGTTGTTTTTTGGTTTTCATATTCTGAAAAAGTCAATTCCTATGCCATGTATTCTCTTCAAACATGGAAATAACATGATATACCTTAGATAATTTATGAAAACATTAATACTATCTAAATTTTTCTCCTACCAAAAATACATAAATTATATATACTCAAATCGTGATATCACTAATTAATTATATAATTAATGAGATCATTAGTACTATCAATCATATCATCATCTCATTAGCCCATCATTATGCCGATATCATGTGTTTTCCAAAATATTTGAATAACATTTCATTGTAATTGGTGTTATTAATCATATACATTCAAATAATTAAGAAAAAAATAGTGTGGAAAACCATAGATGTTTCTTTATTCCATAGTAATAAAATTAATTATACAATGTTATTTTTTAGAAACATGCAATCATTCCAATATATTTTTAAACATTTTGTTGAGGAAAATTATTTTAATGATTGATAATTCTTTCATTGCATATATCATTTTTAGTCACATCATCATCAGAACCATAAATACTACTCAAATGATCATGTTGATTCTCTTCATGAGATTTTCCCATAGGGAATCGATTTTTATAATGTCGATACATTCCTCATTTAAATCATTAACCATCTTTGATATCTTTGTAATACTTTTATCTTTGTCCATTGGGATAATTAAATCATTTCATTTTCAATTACTATTTTTGTGTCCTCCTTTTATTTTCCCATAGAATTTTCATGTTACATTGAAAAATTCCCTTTCTAGCCTCTACACACATGATTTACACAAAGATAATTGAACATTAATTCCTCCATGATAACAATGAAACATCATCTTTCTATTATTTGGTGTGTCTGGAAGAGCACACAAAAGATCATATTATGAGATTAATCACAATGAATAATAACTATTTTTATCCTTCCATATCTCATATCAATTGGTTTCATATAGGTAATATCATTATATTATCCATAATATTCTCCATTACCATGAATCCTCTGGTTTTCATCCATTTTCTAAATCCCATAAATTTTAGTGTCATTGAAAAAAATCATAATAGGGGAACAACATTATCAAGGGGGTACTTTCAATCACTAACATGATAGGTTTTGTCCTCAGAATTTCTTGATTGTTAACATAATTCTAGTATAGTTACATATTATTAGACTTATCCTTAAATACATCCATTTATGTATCCTTAGAAATATCTCTTGGGATATCACTATGGTTTTCACATCATAGTTACTGAAGCTAAACTAAACCTTCACTCGGATACCAACTGAAATGACCCAGGCATGAAAAACCAAGACATTACGATAAAGTTTATGAATAATTATCAAATTACAAAAATAGATTCCCAAAAACGATATTAGTTTAGTGTATTTGGTGTCACAGAACACATTCTTCATGATTGATGAAATATCTTCAGCATCACCAATAATGATCTTCCCCATTAGTTTTACTACCTAAATTATTTCATTATATATTGAGTAAAAGAAATCATAAAAAGGCTGATCTCAAATTATCCGTATTTTTAAACATGTATAAGATAAAACAAACGTGGACATAAGAATGTACAGACATGAAAATATATTCTGAATATCCAAATATTGAGTAATAAAATAAAAATTTGAATTATGTAAGGCATAAATCAAAATGTAACATTACCATGATAACATAGTAGTGAAATAAAACGTGAACTAGCGTAAAAAACATAATATTAGAAAATAATTTCCATATTAGCCATGAATCATATCCAATACCTTCATAGTAAAAAAATTCAATTACTAGAACGAGTTCTTAACTCATTCCATCCATGTATTATTGAACCTAATTGACATTCAATTTCAACCCAATCATAACACACTAGATTCACATGTCACTTTATATATGTCTATCCCATGAGATAAAAATATTTACACAATTAATGGGAGGAAAATATAGGTCCTACACATTTCATAGTGAAATCAATATTACATGTTCCAAAAAAAACATAATCATTCATCAAAGCATAACCCAAGAAATAATATGATTTTCTTAAAAATCAATCAACCAAAAATAATCCATATAAAATATTATTCCATATTTAACACAATAAAATCATAGTAATATTGGGAATTGAAACATAAACCTATTTAAAGAGATTTATATCAGATGGTAAATAATTTAGATAAAACACTTGAATTAAATTAATTAGGAAAATATCATTTCTTCTTTAAAAACATTTTCATTTCTCAAAATTCCTCACAGTTTTAAAAGAAAATTATTTTCATTAAAATAAACAATAAATTATACAGAGTAATGTTATTGGATATAAGGCATTATGAAGACATAAATTTCCTTTCATTCAGTTTATGTTTGAAAAACATTATTCTTGTACTCATTAAAGAGAAGTAAAAAAGTTCATTGTAGGGAAAAAAATAAATATTACTTCAATTAAATTTATTAAAAAAACAATGGATAAAATTGATTTTAAAAAATTGTTTTATAGTTCAAATGATATAATTTATTTTATAAACAATAAAATTGATATTAAATATATCCCAATATATAATTATGTATATAGAATCATTGATAATAATGAGATTGAAATATTATCAAATACCATTGGTATAATATCAATTATATGTATCTAAACCTTCTATATAATGATTTAAATGAAGTCATTTATTTATTGTAGAATCAATGTCAATTTTATGACATCATATATGATCATATAATCAATTGTTTTGTAATAATATTTAATTATTTCTTATTAGTCGGGTATTATCTACTTTATATTCTAATTCATATTTTTTCTAAAATTTTTATGTTCCAATTATTACGTTATAGTTCTATCATTTTTAAAAAAATAAATTTATTATATTTATTATATTTATTCATTACATTTGTCTATATAATGTTTAATATGTTGAATGAATTGCATCGAATCATTGAGATGTAATGATGAACATGTGAATGAGCGATGGAATCATTCCATTAATGATGCAATGGTATCAAAGTGAATGAAATATATATTGTTAGAGAATAATAATTATCTAATAAAAAAATCATACAGTTATTAATTCAATCATTATACCCATCTATATCAGGTGGAGATGAAAAATAGTTTAAACCACAATGATGAGACAGTTAGCTGCACATACACACATATGGTGATTTAATTTTTTCATAGGATAGATTGAATGTAAAATATTGTTGTTTCATAAATATAATAACATCTTATGATTTAATTGGTATTGCGGTTGTGACATTATCATGAAACATATCATGAAGAGGATGTATAAGATTAAAAATGTTTGAATGAATAAGTTTAGGAGATAACCTCTTCATGGACGTGCATTCTCTAAATCTCCACATAGAGCACCAGTGATGGCCTTTGAAGAGGATCAGAACCTATAAAAGTGTTACAAAGTAATTTGATAAGGTAATATGGAATCAGATGTCTAATTTTGGAGGCTCGATTTGATGTGAATATGTGAGGGGGTGGTTCCCTTGTTTAAATGACATGTGAGGCACTTTTTGAATCATAAAAATACAAATTTATAATAAAATAGAACCCCGCTAAAAACTCACAAAAACTTCCAAATATTTATTTTAATATGAGATATTCTTATAATATATTCAATTAATAATTTTTATAATAGTTTTCATATCAATTTAGAAATTATCATTTTAATTAACTCGTAGTTAATCTATTTAATATTAATTGAGATAACAAATATTTCATTTTCAAAAGGAAGAATGATTTATTTTTTTAATGCCAAATAGACCATAAATAAGTAACAAATAGAATTTTAAAAAAGTAAATAATTATTTATTTTGGAAAATTGGTTTTTTATTTTAATATAATTTAATAATACATTATTTTTACATAAAAATAATTGTTTCAATTTTGAAACTATTCAATTAATAGATTTTTCAAAATATCAATATAAAATATTATCATCAAACCAATTATTTTAATATATCCAAATTTTGTATAGATATTATATAAATATCATTGGAAAAATAAATTATATAAAATAATATTTAATCAAATATTTTTATTAACATTAATTTGATATTTTCATTAATAAAATAATTTCTACAGTTATGGTGTATAATTATTTAATATACATATGTTTTAGGTAAAAATTATAAATAAAATATTATAATGAAGATAAATATACTAAATTCTGATATAAAAAATTTCGTAGAATTTTGTTTCTTGAAAAATCTTTATTAAAAATTCTATAATTATTAAATTATGAATGAGACAACTTTAACATCATATAAAATAAAATAATATTTGTGTCTCATTCTCTTCCATATGAATCCAAATGGTTAATAACTCGACCATTGAATGATTATAGTTCGAGATATACTTGACTGGTAATAATTGGGAATTATTTTGGTTCTTTTGATGGTTATTATAATTTTAATAATTTTTTTGGATATCTCATTAAATAAATAATTTGTACCCGATCAAATTATGAGCCGTTAATGTAATTATATATTTCAAAAAAATTTAAAATAAATTACCATTGTATATAAACCCACATTAGATTTATAACTGTGTTTACAATTGTATTTATTTTTTAATAACCTAATATAAAAATCGTTCACATATTAAAATTGGAGTGAGACATTTATCTTTTCCTTAAATAAAATAAATTAAAAGCCTTAATCTCATCCAAGTTGCCTCTAAATAACACCATTTATACCCAAAGATGATTGTTGAAAAAAAACTCATATGATTATATTGGTAAAGGACTTAAAGAAATTTTTTAATATTAATGTTACCCTTAATTACCAATTTTACCAATTTAATGAATTAAAATAATTATCGATGTTACTCTTCCTAATGACCGATAAAAAAATTAAACAACATACATAATTTTCCCATATGGATTCCTAATATGGAATCCTTTTTTTCATATTAAAAACACAGAAGATTCATTTATTATTTTAGTATTATTCATGTTGTCAGAAAGAGGGAATGAATTTTTTAAAAATAAATAAATTGGAAAAGATTTAAATTGTTTTACATATAAATTCAATGTCAAATTAATGATAATTAAATTAATTAAATTGAATGATAAAAATACATTCAATTTATACATTATTAAAATTCAATAATATAAGTTAATTACATAAAATAGTTTTTGAAAAAAATTATCTTTAATAAAATTTCAATGTAATTTAATTATTCCACAAAATATACAACTTATTAGAAAAATATTAAAATTTCATCTAATGAATAATTTTAAAATCTAATTTAAAAATAGATGTTTTATTTGTTCAATATAATATATAACTGTTTCAAAAACTATATTTAAAATGGGTGTCCGTCAAAATATGTCAATACTACATTTTTTGAAATGTAATTCTTTTATCTAAAATTTTGAATTTGGTCTTATATCCTGTCTAAAATTAATTTAATATGAGTGTCTAACATTTTATTGAATCCAAAAATAGTGATTTTAATATTTTTTAGAATGAAATAATTTCTCTTAAATATATTTGTGGAATTTAATACTATTCATACCCTCAATTATAATGACTAGGTTATAGTATTTAGTTTCAAACTTAATCTCAATCTGGCCAGATATTAATTATAATAAAAGCATATAACATTTCTTGTAACACAATATTTGAATAGTGTGGAGTATACTTCACACTAATACAGTGTTGTGTATACTGCAAGCTAATATTGGTGTATCATACAACAAAGGACATCAAATAAATTAAAATGAATATATTTTCATAAAATATAAAGTTGTTACATTATAATCTATGGAATTTATTTTTTCATCATACGATATGGGATTTGGAACCTTGAAGTCCTTTGTCAATTGATGATCAACTTTACATTAAATAAATTTGTATTTCTTGAAAAAAAATCTATAGAGATTAAATATATTCAAAATTAACAATCATAAATATAAAAAATATTTATGGAATGTATTTATTATGATACCATCCACTAGTAGTAGCAATGATATTCGCTCAATCCATTGGAAAAAAGTGTAAAATCCCTCATTTAATGTAATATTTATAAAATATTTTACATCTTCTTTTATCACGACTATTTAGAAAAACATCTCGTGTATCAAGGATGTTTTTAATTCCAGGACTAATTCTCCTTCGATAATTAAGAAGATGTTATCCTTATTATAAAAAACTCATGCGCAAATTTTTTTGAACACAGATGTTGTATTATGCTTTAATCCACATCTCATGAGTATCATATATTTATCAATATAGATCATATATTACTATTTTTAGTTAACCTCATGTTGTAATGGGATTTGTGAGTAACTAATCTTAATTTTAATAAAATACCATTATAATATATACCTGTGAATATGTTGTAACATATTCTTTTATGGGACATGGGGGGATAAACGTATATGCTATGAAAGTTTTTATCATGCCAACACTTCTGGTAACTTTAATATTAACATTAAAGTATATTTTTTAAATTCTTCTTCAAATGAAATAACCATTTTTCAGTACTAGATTATAGATGTGTTTTTTGTTGAAAAAATATTATACTAATAATAATACATCATTATTTATGAGGAAATGATATTTGTGTTTTTGTATATATTTTTTCAGGGATTCTTCATTTGGGAATGATATTAAACATCTTGAATAAGAATAATTTTTTAAATGTCCTTCAAAAGTAGAAAATAATTCAATTGTGAGATGAATTTAGTTTTAGTAATAATAAACATGAATTTACTCACTATATCAAGAGGCTATATTCCTATAAAATATTTCCTATATATAATAAATTATGAAGAGTATTTATTTAAATTAAATAAATCTAAGGATTAACTAATTATCATATGTGTATATGACAACAAATTATTATTAAAATTTATTCCTAAAACCCTTACATCAATTTAGGAAAAAATTATATATTTCCCTTAATTTAGTGAAATATTGTTGTGAATTATTTATGATAACAAGATGTTCCTATATAGAAATTATACAACACGATTATATTCATTTGAAATTCAATTTAATTTAGGAATCCCTCTGGTAATAATCATTTATTGATGATATTGGTGGAATTTTAACAATCATATATGCTGATATTTTCAATGCTTTAACACATTTTTATATATTTTTATCCATCTTATTATAATTTTTTTAATAAAATATTCAAGGTGAGACATCCATATAGTTATAGAATCTTCTAGTGAAGGAAACATTACTATTTTCCAAGAGTAAGGGTGACTAAATAATTTCTTCTATGAATATTAAATCATTTTTGATAAATATTAAAATCATATAATATTAAAAAAATAAGACAATATAGGATTAACATCATGGGGGAATGGAAATATCAAAAACATATTTACAAGTATATAATTCATATACACACATCATTAACAACTGATATTATAATTCAACGATTATCAATCCTAATTAACTTTTTTATGACCTGAGAAAACATGATACAAAAAAATGGAGAATTAAAAAGATATATATGAATTAAAATTATAGATATAAAGGATTAAAATAAGTTAAAATAATATAAGAACATTGTTATGAAAACATGATCTTAAATAAGGAAACTCATACCCATTCATACAATATTATAAATCACGAGTCATGGGATAATCCTTTTTTGAAAATATAAGTCATGTGTATAATCATAGGGCCAAAATCAAGTGGAATGCGGAATTAAAATTTTATATAATTATGAAAATTTATATATTATGAAATTTATATATTATAAAAATAGTGAATAAAAAAATATTTTAAACACTAAAAGGTCATCTTATGAATTTAACGACATTAAATTAGGTCCCCCAACGAAATTATGGACATGGAACAGGGTCCAGACATAAAATTATGATCATTCAATCATATAATGAGGTCCATGATTAATATCATGAACAAAAAATTAGGTTCATTCATAATATAGTATTATAATTATATATAAATCATTACCCAATGAAATATAGTTTTATATAACTCTATTCCCACTAATCAAATAATGAAAACCATTCATATGTATTCAACAAAATAATGAATCATTTATCATTATATCATAACCTAACCTATGAAAATGAATTTCTTTAGGAAGATATAATAATTATATAATCATAATCAATTTATAGAAGAAAAATATATGGTATCAATAGAACATATCTACAGTGGAGCATAATAAACATCAAAGGAGGTGGAGATTGATAAAAAATCAATTGATGAAAAATGGAACATTTATTTAAAAAAATAAAAAATATCATTTTTCCCACATGTTATCAAGAAAAATAATTAGAAACTTGTGGAAAATAATTTCTATTAACATAACCCTATAAACCCATAAAGTATTCATAATATCAAAAAAATGGCTAGAAATTCATGAAATTTACATTGTAGAAAAATTATTAAAAATGGTTCCATTAAAATATTATAAAGAAGAATTAAATAAAATATTTTCATTGAAATTAAAAATTACTTTTTAGTACATTTAATAGAATGTATGTTTTATTTGAATATTATTTTAAATAATTTTTGTTTCATAGAAAATTAAATATGTATCAAAAAATTTAATGAATATGGTCTTGGATGAAAATAATTCGTGAATAAAATATTTAGTATGGTTATATTTAAATAAAAAATTATATATATATTTATCTAACGAAGAGTGTAAAAATAAAATTTATATAAGAAAGATCATGAAAGAACATGAAAAAAATGAAAATATATGGTTTTTAATTTAAACATATAATTTTATTTTTCTAATTCAAAACTTAATATCGATACTTGAAAATGAAATTATATTTCACCATTAACAATTAATAACATTGTAACATTTAAGTAATAAAATAATTGATAGAAATTATTTCAATTAGTAAATTAAATAAAAATATTATAATGATATTCATTATATTAATTATCACTGGTTTATTACATTCACCATATAAACACCAATATGTTTGTATGATGAAAAATGTCATAATAAAATAATGTTATGATGATGAACAATTACATACGTTCCTATATTTATTAAAACATTTTCATCAACTTTATGGATTAATTGTATATCATGTATACCTAAAAAATTAAAATAATCATAATTAATTTATTATATATCCTTCCGTTATAATTTTTAGTTACCCACTGACTAACAATTCATTAAAAAAAATCAGCATTCAGTTGAAAACTAATGTATTATCTGTTATTGTTTCATAACCAATGTCAAATTCCTTACACAATTATCATAATTTAATAATATAATAAATAATAATCATTTCCCTCATATCGTAGTAATTAAATATATTATTGATATAAACCATAGATATGTATTTTTGAGTGGAATGAAATTTCATCACATCGTGGAGTGGGTCGTCTATATGTGTGGACCATAAATGCATTAATTTTTAATATCTAAAACAAGAAAAGAAAATAAAAATGCACCCATATAGAAATAAATTTATATATTCAAAAGATTTTTAATTCATTAAATATATCATTAATATTAGATATTTATTTCAGAAACGAAAATGAAGTTAATTACTCTAAGGAGGTGCCAATACACACACATGCACATGAGATATTATTATTTTCCAATTGATTAAAATCAATGAATGAATATACCATTTAATCAATAAAAAATATTTAATGTTTCATTAAAATTATATATATATATATATATATATTCCTTTCATATAAAAATAAATCACTGATATTAATGATAAAAAATAAAATTCTTCATAGAGAAGTGACTCTGTATGTATATAAGAATATTTTTATTTTTATTTCAATATATTTATATAACATTAAAATTTTATGTAACATTAACATGAATAAATTTACATATAATAATTAATGTAATTAAATAATTTTTATGATGTTTATTGATTAATTTAATGACCCAATGGAAGAAATATATGTGAAATAGACTTTTATATAGAATTAACTCTTCTCCAGGTCTCATTATATTGATCACACTTTATTCATTGATAATATGGTTATTTATAATTTCTAGTGGAACTATTTCAAATATGGGAAGGTTATGCCATTATTTTTTCATTATTGGGAGAAAAATGGTGATGATGTTTTTGGAAAAGTGGGAATATGGGATTTCATATTATAAGTGAAGTGAGTGGAAATATTAAAAATACATGAAATTATATTATATAATAAAAGTGTTAATCATATAAAATGAATATGAATTGTAATTTTTTGGAATATAATATACATATATAATACGTTAGACTATCCTATATGTTTTTATAATTCTTTTTGTGATATCATAAACATTAACTATTAATTAAACAACAATATTAATTTTTTTAAACATATTATGGTTACAATATTTTTATCATGCCATCTATTCATTAATGTTTAAAAATTATATCAAAAATAAAAACATATAATAATAATTATTTTGAAAAAATATAAATCAATTTACTGGATTCAACATTAAGATGAGTATAATGATCATTCAAATATCTATGGATAGATTGAGTAAAAGTAATTTTTTTACCAAAAATTGCATTATATTGTATGAAAATGATTTAATTTTTATTTTGTTCAAAAAAGATTCCATTAGTTGAATTTTAATGTATATTATTGAATATATTATACAAATAATTCATTGAATAAATCCTTAATTATTTATTATTACAATTTATTATGATAATATACATTGTGTATAGTGGAAAAAAAATTAATATTTATTTACCATTAAATGAGTTTATCATTCATTATAAATAATTAATAATCAATTTATAAATTATTACATTATATGATATATAAATTATATATATATTTTATAATTTATCACTTTTGAGTAATATTTTATATTTTTTTAAATATTGAAAATATGTATAATTAAATAAAATTCATTTAAAAAGCAGTTCACATATGATTTTTCCATTAATAATTTTTTACATATTTCATAATAATAAATCAAAAAAAATTTACTATTGAAGAGAAACAATAAATACAATTTTCACTATAGATTATTTTATTAGTTTCTTTTTAATTTAGTGGCGAGCATTAAAAGGACGGTTTTAATTTTAATGAAAAATATTATTTTGTTATTTACTATGTTATATGTAATTAAATTTATAAAAAAATTATAATATCTTGAAGAAAATATATATATTTATATATTATTTTAAAATAATTTTGTCTTCCGTTATATACATATATACTTATTTAAAACATTCTATTTTTTATGATAATAAAATATGTGGATACTTATTTTTTATCACACCCAATGGTTCCCATTTATTTTAATTAGACATTATTATTTGTTACGAAAAATGATGAATATTTATTTATATGATTACATAAAACATTCTATCATTGATCTAAAATCTCAAGGGGTTGTTACATATAAAACAAATCATTATCAATTATTTTATACTTGGATTTATTTTCATGTGTAGGATAATACATGTATATCCTCAAACATAGTATATGGAACAAATATTGACCATGAGTCATGTCCATGGAATGCCTTTGTTATATGATACCATATTTAATTAATCATAATTATTTATGTTGATGAATTAACATGGAATTATTTTTACCATTTTTTTAAATTGTAAATCATTATTATATAAAAATATTACAATGAACATGTTTTTATTGACATTTTTCTCGAAATCTCAAAAAGGTGGTTATCATAACTCTTCTTCATAATATGAGGGTACCTAGATTTTTGTTGAATTGTTGTAACCATAATACCTTTTCATCATCTTTCCCAGGTCCCAATATATTTTATTCTCAAATTAAATCCTAGAATTTTGGTGGAAATCCCAACACTACAAAGTTTGATTCATTAAAATCCCTCGAAATGCTCATGTTAAAGATATTATTGTATGAAACTACTCATGAAGAATTTAATCCGCCCAAAAACATCAAAATACATGGAGAAAAAAATATTTCATATATATTATGGTTTTAATGGCCCTATCTGAAATATTAGTATTCTTGTTATTTTACACGGTTCTAAATTTTAACACTAGATTTAATGCATGATTATAAATTTTACCTATCATAAACTTACACCTCAAATATCAATCATAATGAATATAATGTTATAGTATATATAATATTACAAATTCATTAATGTATATACTGTCATGATTTTTCAGTCTATATGTCTTATATGATAGAAATAAACTGCATTGACATCATAAGTTGATCCAATATATCCCAAATAGTATTATTCACACTAGTTTATTGTACGAGAATAAAAAATACTATAATAATATTTTCATATTTTTATTATACCATGGTTAATGGTTTTTACATCCCATTATACTTAAAACATTCACCGTTATGATTTTTCGGCTATGTGCATCGAGATACGAAATTCACAATGTCTCTTTTCACGTTTTCCCTCATGAATTTATATTAAGGATATTTATATATCGTAAGTTATAAATGGTGAATTTATATTTTTGTGGGTATGTTATTTATCTAATAACTCATACATTTACAATTGTATTTATTTATGAAATACTTATTCCATGAGGTTTATCATTCCATTATGTGATAGGTGATATCTTTATAAATACTTACGTTATTTTCATCCCCCCTATTTGTATTCCACCATATTCATTACATCATGATACAATTAAAAATTAATCTTTAAAAGATATTTCATTTCCGAATTCATTTTTATTTTGAGTTTATTCCTCTAAATATATATATTTATTTTTTTATTTCATTTATCTCTCATAGAAGAGATACTAAAACATTAAATCCATCAAACAACATCAGTCACCCAGTTCCCCAACCTAGGATGTCAATTTATTGTCCATTTATAATCATTAATCAAATCTAACAATAATTGAATGCTCATATTAAGGAACATATGTCTGAATATAAACTCCATGTCATTATGATCCTTATATACATCAAACCACTCATCATATAGATTATTGATTATTTTCTTTTATGTTGGGCCTATCCAAAAAAATATTGATACATACCCCTCTTGAATATGTTATAAAAATTCTTATTATTGAAATAATTTATATATTATGGTCATTTTCATCTACACGCTTATAGATTATGACTCTTTAATTCTGAATATCAATTATTTTATCACTTTATCATAAATTCATATGGATTATATATATATATATCCAATAAATTCCCAATATCATAAAAACTTCATCCACTAAAAGAATAAAAATATTTTTAGAATTACATTTGAAACTAAAATTTGAGAGGTTATGTACAAATTAGATTAAATTATCATACCACTAGAAGGATATTAATTATAATTCATCATCTAAAACTCTAAATATTTGTGTTTTTTTATTATAAAAAATTATAGGAATAAAGGATATGGTTTAAAAAAACACAAATATATCACTTATATCAACCCAACCACATAATTTTAATAGGTAAATGATGTGGTTCTGGTGAATTTAGATTATATTCCTTGATTAACTATGATCTTTAATAAATAATGTGGTTGTTCCCAGAAGGGGGAATGTTTAATAATTTAGATATAAAAACCTGTAAAAGATTATAATATAGAATAAAAATATATATTATAAAATAATTGTAAATAAAAATCAAAATAATACTAGAATAATATATTATCCTAGTAATAATGGAAATTAACTTAAATAAATCAACTATAAAAACAAACTAATTATTTTTTCTTTAATAATGAGAACAATGAAAAAATAGTATCATATGGTCTGAAATAATGTATATAGAGGGAATATGACCTTATAAGCTTAACACACTCATGTGGAAGGGACCCATTGATTTTAAAATAGTTATACGGGTGGTTTAAGGGAACTGATAAGGGAGAAATTTATCTAAAATGTTCCCCTACCACTAAGTAAAAAGATGAACCATCTAGTATGAGATAGTCCATTTTTAGCTAGAGATGGGATAAATGTTGGTTCATGGAATGAAATAGAGAGAACGAAGGTTATTATAAATGGTCTTGGTATATATTTCAACCATCGTGGGGCTACATCCCTTATATTGGAAATGTTCAAGCCCACAGAATAATGAATTAAATTATATAGTGATAGGGTCTCCATTACCATAGAATGTAATAAATAAACATATTAAGATGGCCTTGAAGTCATGAAAAATCCCTCTTAATAGCATGTTCCCATTGATGTAGGTAACATACATGTTGAGTTTTAATCCATTGGTTGTAGAATTCCACCACACACATCGACCTAAGTGAATAAAAAAATGAATAGATAACATGATATTTGTACATTCTATTAAAATGATCAGGGATGAAACTGAGTCCCCAAGATTCTATAGATAGATGAAATTCATTATGAGATATCTACCCTTTGAAAACATGTAGTCTTTGATCTATTGAACCCCTCCAATTTTTACATCTTCCTTTAATTCTATATACAAAGGATACTTGCCAAAAAATGACTATATCTCACATTAAACTCATGTTTATTGGTTTCAACAATATTAAACTACGTATTATAAAATTAATTACTCTAAATGTGTTCATAAGATGACAATATCTATCACTAAGAGATCCATAGAAGAACAAGACCCATCCTTGGTCAAAAAATAAATGTTTTCTTTTTTTATTTTAGTGGTAATATCAACACAATATAATTTAATTCAATTATATTATCATAATTTTAGTTTCATCATCCGTTTGTTTTTCATGGATCCTCTAGCACTGGGCAAAAAAATTGAATATTATGTGGGATGTATTTTAATAATAAATCATCACCCCACTCATCGGGCTCGTAGGATTTTCCTTAATTAAATAAAAAAAATTTACCAATAAGATTGGCTCATAATAACTATGAAAAAAAGAAGAATTTATCATATTTATTCGACAATATGATATTATGGAGAATGGATCATCATTTCTAATTTAAAATGTCTTGAATAAATCTGAGATGCATACTCAATGTGGAAAAATAAATGTTTGGGTTTTTTTGACAATACAACGGATTCATTAAAGATGGAGATCAGCAGAAATACAATCATATAACCAAGGTGGCAAGTGATCAAGCCAGAGTGAAACATCATAAGGAGGGATAGAGACTTCTAGTTGGTGAGCGGCCTCGTTCGCTTCCCTTTTTATGAATGAAAAAAAGCAGGATGTGATGCTTTGCCTGAGAGAGTGAATAATCCGAGTGATGGATCCAAAATATTGTAGCCTGCCGTTGTTGAGATTAATGGCATTGATGATGGTGATACTATCTGATTCGATGTGAGTGGAGTCCCATCCATGGTATTTTTGCAAGATTTAGCCCAGCAAGTATGGCGGCGGCCTCCTTGACTGAGGGATCCCAAAGTGCTTGGTGTGATTCATGTTTGCCTGCCATAATATTTCCATGGTTGTCCCAGGACAAAAAACATAGTCAAATAGGTCCATCCTTAGAAAGATAGGCATCCACATTAATCTTAATAGTCCCTTCTGGAGGGGGGAACCACTGTTGGGAATGAGGAGAGTGGGTGAACAATCTTTGCTGCTCATTGTGGTGCTACCAACCCGCAATCCAAGATGCTTCCTGGTCAATCCAAAATCTGGGGGCCTACTAAAAAGATTAGAAATGGATTCATTCTGCTGATCCCAGATAATCTAGGTCAAAACTCACAAGGAGCCTGATTTAGGCTTTGAAAAGGAGGAGCACCAGCGCATCATGAGAGAAGTAAGATCCGTGGCAGCATCCAGGAAAAGATCCGTGGAGGATCCCTAGAAATTCCAAACCTTCTAAGCCCTTAGGCATTGAATGAGAGCATGAAGAGGGGATTTAGGGACACCAGGACAGAAGGGGCATGAGTTGTCACCATAAAAAGCAGATTTTAGGGGGAACATTGAGTTTCCAAATTGATTTCTAGGGCCTCACATCCCCTTCAGTTATTTGAGCACCGAGAGAAAGCCGGTAGAATGACTTCACCGTGTAAGCTCCTGAAGTGTCATTGGTCTAGTAGAGATGGTATGGACCTGTGTCCAGAACATAGGGGATACTCAGTATAATCCTTTTTTCCCTCTTATTAAACCACGAGTAGAGTTTTTACATGCACCATCCCACCCCCAGACCATCAAAAAGACATCGGATAGTGGCGTGTCCAGATCCTAGATTTATAGGAGATGATGCCTTCAATCCTTCTGTATCAATGAGCCAGGGATCAGTCCAAATGTTAACCATTGAACCATTTCCAATCCTACATCCTAGTCCTTTCTTCAGTAGATTTCGAGCACCCCAAATAATTCTCTAGAGAAAACTAGGTTGATAGCCAAGATGGGAGTCCATGAAATCCTTATGTGGGAAATATTTAGCCCATAGAACTCGTGCGCATAGAGATAATGGGTGATTAATAATGCACCATATCCTTGTTTAGCCAGAAGTGCATCATTAAAAAGAGAAAGGTCCCAGAAGCCCATTCCGCCTTTAGATTTGGGTTGGTAAAGTGAAGGCCAGGCGATCTATTAGACTTTATTTCTGCCATAATTTCAACCCCACCAGAAGTTGGATGTGCTGGAGTTAATCTAGGTAATCATCGCGAAAAGAAGCTTAAAAATAGACATCAAATAGCTGGGAACAGATTGAAGAGCCGCCTTGATGAGAGTTTCGTTCTCAGCTTTAGAGATTCTTTTGGGGGCCCATCCTTGGATTTTTTTTTTCAATTCGATCCACAATAGTTGTACAAATTTCATTCTTTGAACGACCAACCACTCTCGGGAGACCAAGAAACTTCTGATGCTTTTCAAACATATGGATGCCTACTATAGAGCAGAGTTCTTCTCTTTTGGGCGAAGGGACTCTAGAGCTAAATGAAATTTCTGATTTTCCCTTGTGGATCGTTTGTCCATAAGCCTGCTCGTACTGTTGAATCACCTAGCAGATGGCGGTACACATGTTATGGGTAGCCCTGGAAAAAAGAAGGCATTCATCGTCAAAGAATAGGTGGGAGACCGGAGGACCCTTGTGGCACACTTTCTCCCCATGAATTCTGTGAGGGAAGATGTCCTGGAAAGGAGGTTAGATAATACATCAGCCACTAAGATAAAAAAGGAAAGGTGAAAGAGGGTCTCCCTGGCGAAGTCCGCGGGACGGGGAGAAGCCTCGAGTGAGCACCCCATTGACATTAATACAGAAGGACATAGACGAGACGCAATGCATGATCATATCAATCCATTTGGAGGAGAAACCCATCTTAAGCATCACTAATCTGAGGAAGTTCCACTCCACTTAATCATAGGCCTTATCCATGTCCAATTTCCAAGCCATGATACCTCTCTTCGCTTGTGATCGTGTTTTCTTGGATTAAAAAACTTCATGATCATTCATGGAATTATTAGTGATTAATCTTTTTTCCACAAAAGGACTTTGGTTCTCCGAGATGATGTCGGGAAACCGTGGACACAACCGATTATCCAGGATCTTTGAGAAGATCATATACGAGACATTGCATAGAATGATATGTCAAAAGTCCGAGACTACCAGTGGATTTTTCATCTTGGGAATGAGGGTAAGTACTGTTTCATTAAAAGAAGACAGTTCCATTTTCCCTACCCAAATATTCCTCATCAGATTGCAGATTTTTGGACCAATGATGTGCCAGTAATTCATGAAAAAATGGGCATGGAAACCATCCGGACCCGGGGCCTTCGTAGGGTGGATTTGCTTTAATTCCTAGAGTGTCTCATCGTCTGTCACTTCTTTGGAATGCTGTATGTTAATCTCATCAGAAATCACGGATGTAATGCAATCCTATATCTCAACAGAAATGTTGGATTGTCCTGTGGAGAAGAGCTCCTGAAAATAGCTCAAGAACACTTCTTGGATTCCCCCTGCATCTGACCCCTTACATCCGTCTGGTTTTAATATGCAGGAAATAAAGTTTTTTCAACATCTAGCTGAAGCTTTATGATGGAAATACCGGGTATTAGCGTCCCCTTCTACAATATGGATATCGCGTGCTCGCATATCCCAGAAACCTTTGTTGATGTGCAGGGCAGTATCCAGCTCTCATTGGGTTTTGCTGATTTTGGAGAGTATGCTGCTAGTTGGGGGTTTTCTGAGAAGAGAGTATAGTTTCCTCTCACGAAAATTTCATTGCCGATCAAGGTGAAGAAATTCAGAGGAGCTCCATGTCATCAGATCAGACACCACTTGGTGAAGATTGGTTCTAACATCAGCTTGCCCACTCTTCCAGCCTGAACGGATAACCTCTTCGGTCACGCGATCTTTTGACTAGAAACATTCAAACCTGAATGGTTTCAAGGTTTTTGTAGAGTGCTCATCATGGGTGAAATTGATGACAATAAGGCAGTGATATGAGCAGTTAAGCGTGAGGTGTCTGATGTGGTACATTTTGTAAAGGTTCATCCAATCCGTTGATCCAAGGAATATATCAAGACGTTCAGCGATGCAGTTCCCAAATGAACTACCTCAGAACTATGTGAATGGATTACCCACATATCCTAGATCCACCAACTCCCCCTTAAGAATAGCTTCATTAAAATCTGACATTGAGGAGGAGGATCGCACAACTCCACCTATTTTCTCCTTCTGAAATAGAATCTCGTTAAAATCACCTCCAAACAAAATAGGGCTTGGCAGATCACGACGGAGCTTACAAAGGTGGCCCCACGATTTCCACATTTTAGTCTAGGAAGACCAACCATAAATGCCCACAAAAGTCCAGGAGGTGTTGTGGGAATCATAAATGGATTCTAAAACATGTCGCTGGGAGAAGGATAAAATCCTGATATCAATATTTTCCTTCCAAAGGAGACAAATACCCCCTAAATGACCCTGGAAGGGAACCGGGAGACATCCCTGAGGACCGCATTTTAGAGCATGATTTGTGGTGTCCATGTTTTCCAATATTGTTTCGGACAGGAAAACAATATCAGGGTGACTTTGAGCACAATTACGTTGAAGTATACGAACCGTACGTGGGTTTCCAAGCCCACGACAGTTCCAGCATAACTTAATCATTTCTTTAGGTGGGGTCGGGCCTTACCCGCCTCCGCCTTTGATTCATCTGGGGTCGGTGAAGTAGCCAATTATTTCCTCATTTTGGTGGAACTTGTAATCGAACCACTGGAATCGATTTTCCGTTTCAGATCCCCCCGATTAGGGTTCCCCAAAAATCCACCTCTACCACAACCATGTGCCATTTTCCACGTTCGACGAGTAACATGACATAAAGATGTGGCATCTATCATCACATAATCAGTTTGTAGAACGACTCAAGTCATCACCATATCTGATGTCTGCTCAGTATTAGGCGGTTCAAAGGGCACATGTTTCAGCATCGTGCATTTCTCTCGTGGTTTTTTTGGTTGAGGTACCGGCTCAATTGCAGCAACGCTCATGAACACAGGTGGTGTCGGATCAATGTTCAAGTTGGTATGACCATGAATCAAGTGATTTTCCTGTCGGGTCCCATCATTGCATTTGGCAATACTATCCTAGGAGGCGCTTCCAACTCCCAAAAGATCAACCAGGTACTCTTTAGAAAAAACTAGTGGTCCCATCTTAATGGCCATAGATTTTCTAGGATCCAACCGCCTCAGGTGTGATGTCGTGAGGTGGTCACAATCCATTTGTCTCTCCGCCTCATGTATATATGAGTCTGTGAGCGCTTTGGCCTGATGCCATCGTCCGTATCGTAAGATAATACTTCCATCATTATTATCTTTCTTTAAATCACACTCTTTCTCAATGTGTCAGATGCGTCCGCAATAGAAGCAAAAGATTGGTAGTTTCTCGAATTCGAACGAGATCCAGATATTAGAGTCATCAATTTTCAGGAACATTCCTCTCATCAGGGGTTCTGACACATCGACATCAGCTTTTATCCAAACCAGGGGGCCGCATTATATTGGGTCTGAGCAGTCCCACTCCAAGAAGTGGCTGATCTGGTCTCCAATTTCTGTCATCACGCGTGTTGTACTCCCATGAAATAGAATTCCTTTAATTCTTAACCAGAAGGGGGATCGAGTAAGTTCACAGTTCTGGATATCTTCTCCCCCTTTAAATTCTTCAATCAGGATGAGCTGATTATTGAAGGACCAGGGTCGACCATTGAGAACTATGTCTTTTTTATTGTCACTAAAGAACACAAACACAAGTAAATTGTTCTCGACTTCCCGAATAGCCAATCCAGCTTCCAATTTCCATAGATTTTGTAGGGTGTTCCTGAGGGCCTTTTGGTTGATCAATACATTGGTCACAATTCTACTGATAACAAGCAGTGCCAAACGTTTTGTCAAAGTGGTATCTTCATTTCTCTGGGTTTCAATTGTCGCTTTTTCTTTATCTGTCAATGTAAGGTTCTTCCATTGGTTCAACAAGTCTTCCTCCATAGTGCAAGAAACTAAATTTGAAGAAGAATCAGGTCCCCAGTGTTATGTTCGGATACCTCCCAAACTCCCTTATAAAATAATGTACTTGAAAAACATGTCCTCTATGTTCATCCGTGCATGGCACCGGAGGGGTCGTCTCCAAAAAAAATATTATCGACTTTGGTGGGATGTCCGGCCCAACAGGGGTCCTCGGCCCGAGAGAGTCTTCCGGTCCAAAACAGGAAATGTCAGTCCGACCTTCGCGCTGGGGCTCACGCAGGTGCTTCGCACAGGGACTTCGCTAAGTGTCTTCGCAAAGTGACCTCGCACACCGCAGAGGGACAAATAGATTGTATTCCATGTTAATAAAAAAGATTAGATCATCATTGAATAGTAGGGGAGAAAATATGTGGATGTGTGTCCTACAATAGAAAGGTGTAATATTTACATGAATAATGAATTTATTGATGCACCTGGAAAATGTATATTGGAACATGATAAATACAGTGGGAGAGAGGGGGTCTCCTAGTCATAATCATCAAGTTGAAATAAAAAATATATCTTTTTTTCTTTAAAATATATTTTGATCCATGGAGAAATATAATGACTACAAAAAAGATATATAACCAAACTAGAAATGCACATTCATTAAAACACCCTGAGAATTAATCCCCACTCCATCATATCACAATCTAAATCCATATTAGTATTAATTAACATATTTGATTGTGGAATTTTTCTATATATATTGGTGATCATCTCGTAGGAAATTCTAACACTACATTGGGTGGAGTTTCTTTTTGATGAACTCGTGTTGTTCATCACACAACTAATGACTGGAAATCACTAAAATTATCTTATTATGTATAAATATGGGAACATTATATGGGTAGTAGAACATACTAACATGTTTATATATTATTGAATACAGGTAGTTCCTTCACCTTATGGATAATAATAATCGTGGAAAGACATGAAACTCTTGAATACTACCTCCATGAGAGAAATCATGAATATCCAAAATAATATCAAAATTGAATAGTTTTGAGGATGGGACATAGAAAGATAGTAGAAGACAGTTGGGGCCGGGTCCACGGACTGGTTCAATTGATTCAATGGATTTACATATATCTTTATCATATTTAATGGGACCCATATAGGTTCCTTTATGTTCAAAAACCACCATATAAATTATATAAAATTGAAGGGAGTGTCCACTAGTAAACAATTCATTCATCCTAGGATACAATTTAGGAGGTATATATTTAAAATAATTGCGTTCCACACATTCACCACAATTGGATTATTGCTGAACAATAAATTTTCTATTCAGATGATTGGAATTATTTTCTTCCTCATTTCATTAATGAAATCTTGAATGTAGGTGGTATTACAGTGTTCCTCCACAATCCTTGAGACTCTTTACATCTATCGGGTAATACATTCATTCTCTATAATAATATATTCAAGAATAATTTAATTAATAATAATATAAATCGCTGAATTTTTATCCCAACCCTTTACTAGGCTCTTATAAACATGATAAATATTGTGATTAAAACAATTTTGGTCATTGATTCATGAGGGGAGGTATGATATCATATATTTTATATCATCATGGAGGTGTTTGAGATTATTGTGGTGCCCAAACCATGAATTATCATTCATGGGGTTATTCCATGACTTCCACACTAGCTACTATCAATTTTTATTAGAGGCCCACCATTTAGAGAGGTGAAATCACAGTTTTCCAACACTACTATTATTTATGTTGAACAAGAGGATTTCATGGTCTAAGGGAGCTAGTATAATGTGAAAACCCATTTCATGAGGAAATGGAAATTGGGATTGAATATTTTCTATATAATATGTTTTGAAAACAACCACTCTTGAACGAAATTCCTTTTTTTTAGTCATTTTGTATCTATCATCTGAGAAACCAATGTACACAATTCCATTTCTCGAAGAAAAGGAAGTGCATCGAGCCTATCATTAAATTGAAAGACACCTCTAAATTCTTTCTCCAATGGATATAAAATACTATTTTATTCTATTTTGATTCTATATATACAATATTCCAAATCAATTGGTCCAATATCATTTCATAGTGATTTTCCTTATACCATGTAACATTTGGCATTGAAAAAATAAATGAAACAGTTGAATAAACCAAAAAAATCATTGATAGTGATGTATTGAATAAAGGATTAAACATTATATAGTTAAAATCGAGATTTCCTGAAAATATATATATGATATTTTGATGGTTTAACATGCATGTAATCCCTTATAAAAATCATTTTCACTAGTACAACAGTTTTTGGAATAAATTGTCATCAGTTCAAGAACCACCACAAGTGAATCCTCATTAATGAGATGCTTGTTGGATGTAAATTCATTTTCCCACTAGGATCCCATGACCCCGGAAATATTTGTGAGTAAATAGGAAATTACAAAAATGTATTTCTCAGAATGATCCCTGATGAAGAGGAGATCATGTTATGAGATGTTAGAAGAGATGCTTCTCTATTGGAATGAAAACTTATGCATACCACAGTAAAAGGTTTTTTAATTCATATAGTACCTTATTTAGACGTTGATGGGTCCATTAAAGAGAATGTGTTGAAAACTATTTTCAGAGAATTGGGTGATAAACAGGAGGTCACCATATATTTTTTGAAAGGATGTCAATACAGATGATGGAGAGCTAACACATCAGGGTGGAAAACAATGAGGAGATGAAATGTGGGGATGGAAGATGGGTAAACTAAACCATCTAAATTTTATGATTGAAAAAATATATCTTGAAAATTAAAAGAGTTCTTCTATGGAGTGCTGGGGAGAGTGGGGATCATCTTTTATTGTGGATAATAGGAGGTACCAAGCAATTAATAAATGAGATCCCATGATTTTCCTTTTTTGGAGGTTGGGCACAAAATTGAATCTTTCATCAGAGGTGGAGTGGGAATAAATACATTATAGAAAACCATGGGATCTTTCAAATACCACCCACATGATGAGATGGAGTTACCTATAAACACAAATAGGAAAAATAATAAACTAGAATATATTAAAAAATATCATTACTCTAAGATAAAATGTCTTGGACTCTTATAAGGATATGAGACGGAAGGTCCATATAAAAATCCAATTCAACTTAGTGATGTGTCATCAATGAATCTATGATAAAATGGAATCATTCTCTATCTCAAATAAAATATCCTATAATGTCCCTAATACCACTCAAGAATGATAGGATCAATAAGGGATGTGAAATAACATGGATTTTAATGGATACCACTTCTTAGGGGGATTCATTCCAAAGTGGACCTCTTTTGAAAAACTAGATATGATGAACCCGTATTTTCCTTCCAACCACGGAGATGATGAACATTCCTTAAAAATATAAATTTTGGGGTATAGAGTTAAACAAATTACCATCAATTTGGTATGGAAAACCTTTTGGGGGACCTATTTCCTCCTGAATGGACAATGTTTTGAACAAGTAGAAATGGGGGTTTTTCTTATACAATGCAAGACATCATGGTCCAATAATGAATGTTATAATCAAATTCGAAGCATTTGGGGGAGAAATGACTTAGGTAGATACTTTAACCAACTTAGAAAAGAAGATATATTGAATAAAACAAGGAATAATTGAACGATGATGTAATGGAAGATGAGAATGATGTAAATGCCAGATGGAGGGGTTAACTGACACCGATGATTTTTGTGGCAAAGTAAGGGATATTGATTGAAAGAGATAATTTTTTATTTTTTATTATATTATAAACTAATATCTATATATGAATGAATTTAAATTTTCTTCTAGGGAGTATAAATACATTGTAGGAAATCCAGAAGCCACATTTACCACAATCCACAAAAACATGAACATTATATTCTCATAATATATTAAAAAATGTTAGAAGAATATGAAAATAATAAAATAAATATCCCAAATACATTGATATTATAGAATATTCGATAAATATAGTTTTAATATAATATTGTGTTCCTTTAAAATATGAAGAAATTATTTACTTAAATCCTATTAAAGAATTTATTCAGGTTCACACACGAGCATTCATCTAGCTCAAACTCTCCACACACAAGGGAAGTGAGTCTACCTACACCATGAAATCACATGGTGAAATTCATTAGAAGTATAATATACCAAAAGAATAATGTTATACCACTCACTGGTTATTCCTCACTCACATGAATTCATAACAAAACAAAACTATTCCATGTCAACATTTAAACCAATATTTATATTTTGAAAACCATTTAGAAAACGTGTTATATAAGTTATAGGAATAATAAAAAAATATTTAAAAATAATGAATTAAAATATATTATATTAATGTTTTATCATTATATTTTAATCAAATAACTGAATCATTACACTGTTAAAAAGATACATTAAAATCTATAGAATTTTGAAAGAAACAAACAATAATTACATCAATTATGACCGATAATAAAAAACTTATACCAATTTTTTAATATCATTCAATTATCTACCATAATTTAATAAATCCCACGTTTGATTTGTTAAAACATTCCCTAATCATACATTAAGTCAAAATGAAAATAAATTATGTTAATACTCATGTGGAAATATGGATGTTCCATATTAAAAGGTGAAATAGTATCCATAATTTTGATTTATAATATCAAATGATGAATGAATCATAAAAAAATTATTATTTATGATGATCACAAAACACCTTCAACGTTGATCAATTAATTTAATATGAATTAAAATTTCACCAAGGGAACTGAAATTTGAATTATAATTTTAATGATAGTTTAAATTAAAATTATTTATTTTGCGACATAGTGTTTCATGTCATAAATTATGGTGATTACACACATGATAAAATTGAAGTTACATGTGTTATAAAATTATATATACCAATTAATGTGGTAAATAGGGTCTAATTTCACGAATGGTTTCAGACCAAAACCCTATGAATTATCATTTAATGAAAATACACATCTAGAATGAAAATACATACAAATTATAAAAATAAAATCCAATTGATAATAATAATTAATGATTTAAAAAAATTATTGTGTCAAAATTCTATCATAACTAATTAATATTCAGATAAATTCAATAATTAACACATACAAACTACAATTAGAAAATATGAAATGAAATAAAAAAATTATACCTCATTCTAGGGGTAATAGGTTCTCCCCAACAGTTGGTTTTGCGTCCTCTAAAATATAGAGGTCTACAATGTATTTAAAAATCTAATATTAGTTTTTTAATAAAAAAATAATTCATTCATATGATTCCTTGTGGATCATACCAGTTTACTATAATACTCATATGAAGAAAAATGATACCCCTCTCATGTATGTTGTCTTTCTATCTAGAATATGAACTGGTTCTGGGAGCACCATATGCTCCTGATTAACAATATCAGTTTTAATTACATGTCTTGTATCAATATTCTACTTCATAAACTGGGAGACATTAAATAATTTATGTTAATAACTAAATACTTTTAAGAAATATAAAAAAAATATCCATCATTGTAACGCCCCAACCCCAGTTACCTAGATTCGTTGCATTATTACATAACATTGAAATGAGCACAAGAACGATCAAATCTCGAAAGACAGATTAGTTTAGAATCCATCGAAACACTAGAGATATTTATATGTCTTACATTATATCATAAAAATAAAAACTACAACAACATAGTCTCCATAGTCCACACTCATATCATCATATACTATCCCTACAGGTCATTCATAAAATACTCCTTCACATCCAGGGATAAATAAAACAGAGAAAGGGGTGAGATCAAATGACCAGTAAAGATAAAAATATAGAAGAAACATTCATAAATAAGCATAAACATTTAAGGAAATGTATAACTAAAACAAAAGACTTTTAAATGTGAACATCAGAATAATATGGAAAAGATAAATGGAAATAATACCATTTACTTATTTACATAGATATTCTACAAATCAAATAATCACATGCAATATCAATATCCACTTTCATAATGATGGAATGCATTATGCCAGAATATCATAACCAGGTAGCCAAGGCCACGTGCCAAGACTACAAATAAGATTTTTTCAAGGCCTCATGCCAATACATTAGTGCATCTCATTAGACCTACTGATGCATCGAGGAGCTATAGCAGGCTCCACTCACAACTTTTTAAGTCCAATGTATTCCTCATATAAACATGTTTTAACATAACATTTACATTCGTATGAAAACTAGCATATGAAATGTCAATACTTTCCCTATAAACCATGAATGGTATAAAAATAACACATCCACATTCAAACATATCACCAAACCATCAATACTATGTGGGTGTTTTGTATCATATTAAATCAACTTTAAATAAGCATAAAATCCATCAAATGATGTTGACATAGATGAAATCAAAACTATTTTATAGAAATATCTTTTTTTTTAAATAATTTAAAAGTCACATAATTATAAAATAAAAAATTTAATTTTAAAATATTCTTATAATCTTGTTAGGGATGCTTCAATGATTTTATAACGGTGGAAATTAGTCGCACCCGCCATATAAGTTATAAAAAGACATTCATACGATAATTCTGCTGAAAAGGTTAAAAATGACCTTGTTTGGAAAATGAATCAAAGATTCCATTATAAACATCGTTTAAAAATTCAAAAAGGGTATAATTGACTTTAACCCATATTAATAATGATTTGAAATATATTTTTATGAAACATGGATGTGGATGATAAAGAGGTCCCAGTAGATAATTACGTATAAACAACCTCGGATAATGATGAGATTGTGAAATAAACCATTACCTCATACTTTTCATTAGATGATGGTATGTTACCTTCCTGTATAAGATTTAAAACATTGTTCTTAAATTAAAAAATAATTATATACATTAATATGATATCATATGTGATCTTTTAACATTACTTTGTTAATAATATCTTATTATTATCATCGTTTAAGGTGTTAAAGTATTTGTTTTCCTTTATATTATTTATTATGTGAGATATATTTGTTATGGATGGGATGTATATTATTCATACACATAATTATAACAAGTCCCTAAATATTATTTTATATCATCGAATGAGAATTATACTTTCATGGATACGATTCGAAATGGATCACATCGCGTTCGTGGAGACGGTAGTCCGTACGTACCAACGAGCGACAATATCATTCTTTTGATATTAGAATAATATATAATTGGATGTTATATCATATATAAAGAATCATTATCATGTTATATTTAGTATTTACATGAATTAAAAATCATTATTATACCCATCCAAATAATAATGTATTGAATAACAATTACACCACGATGTGGAGACGGTAAGCCGTATGTACACACGTATGGTGACATGTCATTCAATGGATGGATAGAATAATGAATTCGTTTGTAACATATTTATAATAAAATCAATTTATATAGAATATACTAGAGTTATTAATTTATAATCAAAATAACAATGAATGAAGAAGTTGAAGAAGAAAGGAACATGAATGTGGGTGGTGAAATCATTATCTCTTCTTCGGGTTCTTCTTTTTGATTTGATCAAAAGGGCTCCATAGGTTGGATTTCTGATCAAAATAATGTATCATGGTTAATGTGAGGGATGTTGGGAGGATATTTTTACAGAGGGTGGCCGATAAAAAAGGCTTTTAATGTGTGAATAATTTGTTATAATTTGTGTCCTTTTATAAGGGGGGTGAGGGGCACCTTTGGAAATGCTAGAAATATTATTTTATAATAAATTAAAATATGGTTTCTAATGGCCCCAAAGTGGATTATTTAAAGGTTAATGTGGATTTGGGTCGAAATAAATTCATCCAAAAGATATTAGATAGTTTGGGTCACTATATTAACCTTATAATTTATATTTAACTCTTTGAAAAATAGTTAGTCATTTACCATGTCTGTTTGTATTTTTATATTGTATAGTTAGTAAACATACTATATACATCCAAGAGACCCCCAAGTTGTCCATTAATGATTAAACTATCATAATATAAGTTCTTTTTGAGGAAATTAGATTTTTAGGAAGATAATATCAACTAATAATATACTAATTGTTTTAAAAACATTTTTATGTCAATTTTGAAACCATTGGGTATTTTGTTTTTGATAAATTCATAACAGCATTATTACTTAAAAAAATTCATATAACCAATAATAATATTTCATATTAACCATGAAAAGTTTTGGAATTCATAAAATGTCTCAAATTACATTTATTTGAATATTTATAATATCAATTATTTTATTATTTCATTAATTTGGTAATTACTACATCACCATTGTGTCATAAATAAATTAAATTATTTAATGTCTAAAAATTATAAATTAAATACCATTATTTAGGAATTATTTTTATCTCCCTAATTAATATTTATAATCTAAATTATATTATTTATAACCATATATTAAAAATGTTTTAGTCATTAAACATTGATTTAAACTCTTTTAACTCTTCTTTGAATTATATAATAATAAATTCCTTAATCTAATCCAAGTGGACCGAAATGATAATATTTTATTCCTAAGGTTGTTTTCAGTCAAGATACACTTGTCAAATAGAATTATGATATCTTTTAGGGTAATATTAATATCATTTTTACCTTTAATTACCCTATTTACTTTTAACTGTGGTAAATAAGAGTAAAACTATACTATTCAAAAAAAATATTTTCATCACATTGAACAACATTTTAAATATTGATATCAATCGTGTTTCCCAGATTTTTTAAATTCCACTCACAAATGAGGAAAAATTATGTTTTATGTGAATTTGGAAATTCACTTAAGAGATAGGTAAAAGATGGTGAAAAGTTCAATAAAATTTTTAAATATCTAAAATTAATATAAATTGACTCCAATGATTTACATTGAACTTATATAGGTATTATGTATCTATTTTGACCTAAAATAAATTTAAATAAAATAAATAATTATTTAAATAAAAATTTGGTTATAATTAACAACTCAATGTTTTTCACCATTAATCAAAAATTGAATGTTTTCAGAAAATACCAAAAATTCATCCTAGGTTTATTTCAATTTTTTGAATCCAAAAATGATGTCCATTTTTAATGTAAGATTTTTAAAAATTTTATAAGTGGTCATTACTATTCATAACAGCTAGTTTGATTGGTTGTGTTGTGTGTTAGAACTCGAAGTTGCGTACAACACACGATTCTGTATTATTCAAAGTGAAGCATACCGTGGAATCTTGGGGTGTAATATTCTCCCACTTCAAATAATTTAATCCGCGAAATTTCTAAAATATTACCACAAGAAAATACTCGGGTGATTCTTCATTATGAGTTCCTTGGGTCCCCACGTTGCCTCTTCCATTTTATGGTTTCTCCATCGATCTTTTACTAGACGAGTCGTCTAGTTTCGCAACACTTGTTCTCTTGTATCAAGAATCCTGACAGGATCTTCCCCATAAAATAGATCAGGTTCCAGTTCTAATTCCCCATAAGTGAGGACATGCGTTGGGTCAGGCATGTATTTTCTAAACATTGATACGTAGAACACATTGTGCACTTTGGAGATGCATGGAAGTATTTCCAAATTGTAGCTATAGCCCCAATTAATTCTAGGATTTCGAAGGGTCTGATGTACCTGGGACTCAATTTACCATTCTTACCGAAACATATAACTCTCTTTCATGGAGTACCGTCAAGAAAACATGATATCCTACCTGAAATTCCAAATCCTCCATTCGGTAGTCAATATAGATCTTTTTCCAACTCTGAGCTGATTTGATGTGGTATTGGATTACCTTCACATTTTCAATCGTTTCCTCCACCAGTTTTGGGACTACAAGTTTTCTTTCACCAACGTCATCCCAACAGGTGGTTCTGCGACATCTCTTTCAATATAACACTTCATATAGTTCCATTTGAATACTTGAATGGAAGATATTGTTATAGGAAAATTCTACCAGAGGTAAATATTGATCCCACATACCTTGAAAGTCAAGTGAGCATGATCACAACATGTCTTCTAAGGAATGAAGAGTTTTTTTGATTCTCCATCTATTTGAGGGTGGTAGGTTATGCTCAAACAAAGTTCTGTATCTAGGGATTTCTGAAGACTTTTCAAGAATCCTGAAGTAAAATAGATATCACGATCTGAAACAATTTATAGGGGTACTCCATGAAGCCTCACCACATAATTAATATATAGTCTTTCTAGGCATTCAAGTGGAAAATCTTCACTTATAGCAATAAAATGTGCTGACCTGGTAATACAATCAATAATGACCCATATTAAATCGTTCCTTATAGTATCCACTGGTAGTCCCATGAAAAAGACCATCCTGGTATTATTCAATTTCCACTCACGTATGGGAAGAGGTTGCATGACTCCTCCAGGATGTTTCCATCCAGCATTCACTTGTTGACAAATAATACATCTTGACACAAAATCATAAATCTCTTTTTTCATGTTGTCCCACCAAAAATGTTCCATCAAATCTCTATAAATTTTGGTTCTCCCAGGGTGTTTAGAGAAATTAGAACTATGAGCATCATCCAATAATTCCATTTTTAAATCAAGTATATCGGGAACACAAAGTCTCCTCCCAAATTTCAAAATTTCATCATCATAAAGAAATTCACTCAATCTCCCATCTTTCACATCATTTATCTTCTTTTTAAACTCTTCATCATCGTCTCGAGAACTCTTTATCATTTATAGTAAAGATGGTTTGGAAACCATTTGAAAACATTTTGTTGTTTCACCTTCCAAGGTGATTACCATATCTATCTTTACTAGATGTAGGAAAATAGGATCCCTTTCAACACTCAACTTGTTCAATACTCCAAGATCTTTTCTACTCAAATCACCTGCCACCTTGTTTGCCTTCACTGGGTGGTAGTGTATCGTGCAATCATAATCCTTGAGTAGTTCAAGGAATCTCTTTTGCCTCATGGTGAGTTCTTTTTGTGAGAAAATATAATTCAAACTCTTTTGATCAGTATAAATATCACATTTTTCACCATAGAAAGAGTGTCTCCATACCTTCATTGAAAATATCATAGTTTCTAACTCAAGATCATGAGTAGGTTATTTTTTCTCATGAATTTTCAGCTATCGTGATGCATAGGCAATAACTCTATCATTTTGCATAAGGACACAACCAAGTCTATTCTTCGATGCATCACTATAAATAACGAACCGATCATTCCCAAATGGTAGATTCAACATATGAGAATTTACAAATATTCTATTCATGTATTAAAAACATTCTTCACACTTTTTTTTCCAAAAAAAATTAACCCCTTTACGTGTGAGCTTTGTTAATGGGTTAGCCAATCAGGAAAGTTTTTGGATTAAACGATGATAATAACATGCTAAACCAATAAAACTGCGTACCTCAGTTATACTTGTCGGGATGGGACATTTTTGAATTGCCTTGGTCATAGAAGGATCAATAGATATTCCATCCTTAGAGGCAATATGGCCATGAAAAGAAATTTCCTGAAGCTAAAATTAACACTTGCTAAACCTCCCATATAATTCATGTATTCTTAGAGTCTTCAGGATAAGGCACAAGTGATTTTCATGATCTTTCTGTCCTATGGAGTACACCAAGATATCATCAATAAATACCACTACAAAATCATCAATATATTATTGGAAAACTCTGTTCATTAGATCCATGAAAACATAGGGTGCATTAGTCAACCCAAAAGGCATTACTGTAAACTCGTAATGCCCATGCCTAATTCGAAATGCTGCCTTCAGAATGTCTTCCTTCTTCACACCTAAATTTGTAAATAGAATATAAACACAAAATTAATTAAACAAAAATTACACATATTATGTATATATTTATATATGCAAACTGTATACACATGTTGCAATATAAAAAGGTTTTTTTGTAAATTAACAACACAACTTGATGTCCTCTTTTGAAAAAATGCATATGTATATATACATAAAACAATATATAATGAATATATACGTATGTGTATATGGGGGTTTCATAAATTATAACCTAATGGAAACAAAATCTATTAATGATCTTGATAATATATCCAGATTTGTTTCGGGTGTTAAAGGATTCATTTTCCTTTATATTCATTGTAATTTCAGCCATATTTTTTATGGATGGGATGTATATTATTCATATCTATAATTATATCATGTCCATAAAAATTATTTTTAATCATCAAATGATAATTATACTTTCATGGATACGATGTGGAATGGATCTCATCGCGTTCGTGAAGACGGTAGTCCGTACACACACACGAGCGACAATATCGTTAGTTTGATATTAAAATAATATATAATTGGATGGTATATCATATATACAGAATCATTATAATGTTATATTTATTATATATATGAATTAAACATCATTATTATACCCATCCAAATAATAAGGTATTGAATAACAATTAAATCACGACGTGGAGAGGGTAAGCCGTACGTACGAACGTATGGTGACATATCATTCAAAGGATGGATAGAAAAATGAATTTGGTTGTACCATATTTATAATAACATCACATTATATATAATATACTAGATTTATTATTTTTTAAGGGAAATAACAAAATTTATGAAGTTGATGAACCACGGAACTTGAAAGAGGGTGGTGAAATCATTACTTCTTCATCGTGTTCTTCCTTTTGATTTGATCAAAAGGGCTTCTCATGTTGGATTTATGATAAAACTAAGGCCTCTAGGTTTATGTGAGGGATGTTGGGTGGATAGTTTGACATAGGATGGCTAAACAAAAAGTCTTTGAAGGTTTTAGTAATTGGTTAGAATTGGTGTCCTTTTATAAGGGGGTGATGGGCCCCTTTAGAAAAGAAAGAAATATTATTTTATAATAAATTCAAATTAGGTTTCTAATGTCTCAAAATTGGACTATTTAATGGTTAAGAAGGGTATGGCTCGAAATCCTCTCAACCAATATATTTTATCCATGTTTGTGTCTTTATATTAAGCATATCATTTATATTTAACTATGCGTTAATGAGTTTGTCATTTACCTTGACTCTTTGTATTTTTATATTATATAGTTATCAAAATTACTATATACATCAAAGAGACCCCCATGTGGTCTATAAATGATAAAACTATCATTATATAAGCTTGTTGGCTGATCCATAGATTTTTAGGAATATAATATCAATTAATAATATAATATTAGTTTTAAAAACTATTTTATGTCAATATTGACACCATTGGGTATTTTGTTTTTGATAAATTTATAAACACATTATTACTTCGAAATAAATTCATATAACCACTCCTAAATTGTCAAATTAACATATAATATTATTGTAAATCATAAAAAGTCGAAAATTATATTTATTTGGTTATTTATAATATCAATTATTTTAATATATCATTAATTAGGTAATTACTGCATAACCATTGTGTCATAAATAAACTATATTATATAATGTCTAAAAATTATAAATAATATACCTTTATGTAGGAAATCTTTTTGGATTTATAATTAGTATTTATAATTGAATTTATCCTATGTATAACCCAATATTAAAAATGTTTTGGTAATTAAACATTGATTTTAACTATTTTAACTCTTCTTTGAATTAAATAATAATAAATGTCCTAATCTAATCCATGTGGTCCTAAATGATAATATTTTATTCCTAAGGTTTTTTTGGTCGAGATAAAATTGTATAATAGAATTAGGACATGTGTTAGTCTAATATTAATATAATTTTTACCATTAATTACCATATTTACTTTTAATCGTGGTAAATAAAATTAAAAAGTTACTATTCACCATAAATTATTTTCATCTCATTGAACCACATTTTACTTACTGATATCCACTACGTCTCTCATATTTTTAAAATTCTACCCGTAGATGCAGTAAAATTATGTTTTATGTGAATTTGGAAATTCTCCTGGGAGATTCGTAAAAGACGGTGAAAATTTCAAAAAAAAATTATATATCTAAAATTAATATAAATTGACTCCAAGGAATTACATTGTACATATATAGGTATTATGTTTCTATTTTGACCTAAAATAAATTTAAACAAAATAAAAAACTATTAAAATAAAACATCGGTTTTAACTTATAACTCAATGTATTTCACTATTCATCAAAAATTGAATGTTTTTAGAAAAATACCAAAAATTCAACCGAGGTTAATTTCGATATTCAGAATCCAAAAATGAAGTCCATTTTGTAAAATAATTATAAAAATTATAAAAGTGTGTTTCACTATTCTTAACGACTAGTTTGATTGGTTGTGGTGTGTGTTAGAACTTGATGTTACGTAGAACACACACTACTGTATTATTCAAAGAGAAGCATACCATGGAAGCATGGTGTATTACAATCATCCCTAAATATTATTATTGAAACTCATTATTTACCACATATATAAGAACTAATTTCCGAAAAAAAATTAACTGGTTTTTACCAATAAATGTTGACATTTAAATTAAATGTTTTCCTATGAAAAATTATTACGAGATAATTACATCATTAATAAATTACATTTTAATATCTAAAAATTAATTTATCAGTCTACTAACATTTATTTATTTTATATATTCTATTTTTTTGGGATATTACTAATTATTAACATCTCTTAAACATCCCCTAAACAATGTATATGTCATAAATTATATATATATAGTGTCTTGAATGGATACATAGGTATCATTTATGATAATATTTTGTTATAATTGAACTCCACTGATGGTATATGATCAACCCATGAACCACTATTTTCCATAAAATACTTTATAATCACACAATCCAATTTCTAAATTGTATATTTTTATAATCTCACCATATGAGGAGGATAAGTCATTATCATGGTCAACAAGGTTCTAAAAAGTATTGCAATGAGCACTAGATCTGAAAGTAAAACAAGGAACAATATCATATAAATTATATATTAGTAATCCATGTATAATAACCTCATCTAAATTATTCTTTTCTCTATATTTTATACGTTAATATAATATTTAAGAGAGAGAAATTGTTTTGAATGTGTGATTGGATCCAAATTATTTGAAATATTACCATTAAATAGAAGTATATATGGTAGATATATGTTAATTTCCATAAAATTTGTCTCCAATTTATAGATAGGTATATGAAAAATTTGTTACATAGTAGTTGGATATTTATTCTTATAGTTTTCCTTATAAATGAAGATAAAATTTATAACCTAATAACTTATGTGTGATGACCCAGACTTTTATTATTGAAAATTTCACATGATCTATTTAAATGTCTAAATATGTAAAATGGTTATATAACATATTAAATTCATTGTTTTTGGATTTCCAAATACTATTATGAATTTTTATCACTGTTAATATAGCTATTGAACAGTGATCACCTAATTAGTTTAAATATAGGGCTTTGACAAATCCAATTTACCCAGACAAAGGAAGTGATGTCATCATCCAATAGAATTTCTCCATACGAAGACCATTTTCCAGAGCTTGGAACGGAGGGGTCATCATTGGGAATTGCTCTTGACCAATCCCAAGCCATGCTTCAACACGTTAAGCTCGAACAGAACCGCCTTCAGGAGAAGTTGAAGTTGACTGAGAATACAACATGATAAATTATATATGAGCCATATCAAGAGACTTTCACTGTCGTACGCCTTACGTTTAGGTCATATGCGAGTGTGGTAAGGTGTTATGTAAATAGACCATAGAAATATTATTTTGTGCATTAATTTTTTACATAATAAAGAGTATAATTTTTCTTATTGTTACTCTATAAATATTTTTTATAATGAAAATATGATTATTAGTTAATATTAAATAAATAAATCAATTTTGTTGAATTAATGGATTTATTAATTGAATTTTATTTTAATAAATTATTATTACTAAATTAATTTTCTTGAAATATAAATGAACATATATTTTTTATGAATACAATTGTAAATTTTATTAAGGTTTGGAAGTCATTTTGTCAAATCCCAGGGATTTTCAATAAATGTAAAATTTTATTTTAATGGTAGAAAATTACCTATTTAGAAATTGTTTTTGATAAAATTAAAATTATTTTTGAAATTGGGACATTGAAATTATCCAATGGATAATTTTTCCTAATTTTCTTAGACAGTTAAATTTTTCGGAAAAAAGTAAATCCTTTTTAATTGTATAATGTTTTTAGAACAACATAATTACGAAATAGTGTTGTAATGAAATACTATAAATGATATTTTCATCCAATATATGTTTTAACATTTTAATAATTAGATTTTTTGTTTGTTTTATTTCTTTTACAATGCTTTAATGGACTCCCAAAGGGCTTATAAAACATTTGAACATTTTAAATTGATTTCCATGAGAGTGTGACTCACCTCCACATATGGAAGCCTAATTTTCTATAATGTTTGTCCAGTGGACATATAAAATAATTGTTTCCAATAAACTTTTTTAAAATACATTGGATAAACCATGGTCTGGTTTTTTATTTTGATTAGGTTAATGTGTGGTGTCCAAAACCACAATAATAATGACTGTACACTATTTTCATATATAATCCCACCCACTATCTCACTTATTCTTCACTAAATTATTTTTTAGCTTGACCAAAACCTTCCCTAATCTCACTATAATCCTTCCATGGTTCCCTATGCTCCCATTAATCATCTATAAATCCTCACTCATGCCTTTGGGATCACACATCTTTGTAAGGGATTTCTTCCTCACTCATTTTTTACAATATTCATTATGTTTTATGCCATTTAAAATTCAATTAATAATGTAAGGGTATGATTTTTATCGTCCCCCATACGTACCTCCATATGTTTGAATGATGATATACCCATTTATCTCTCATTATTGCTTCCCATGTACATCCATTACCATGTTGAAATTTAGTAAGGGATTTACCTTTCCAAATTTACAAAGACGATGTTCTTTGGTATTATGAATCTAAATATACTAAAATATGTTGGGACACATGTCTATATTACCCACATACATTCCATTTCATTTACATATGATGAGTCGCATATTTCTCTCTCATCAATCATTTTTATTAATTATTATGTCATGTCGTTATTCTATTGAAATTGTAACACGATTTTCCAAGCCAAAGTCATTGTGTAGTGAATACCATGCCCATTTATCTATAAAAGGTATTCATAATTATGAAAATTTAATTACTTATTATAGAGTTTCATGTATTTATTTCATCTTTCTATATCATGGAATAAATGGTGATGTTCAATGAATCCATTTTATATGATCCATCTGGCACACTTGTGCATGAAAAGAAATGATTGAGAAAGGTGCACCCTAATTGTGTTCCATAGAATTGGCTAATGATTAGTATTATGATAATTCAAGTGCAATGAGGGTTTAATAATTTTAATTCAAATGAAATGAGGTTTTAATCATGCTCTAGGTTAAATGAGGCTTCTCTCATTCTAATTCGAGGTTAAATTTTGTTTCCACAATTCCATGTAATGACATTCATGTTATATGATGAAGTATTGTTCTTGTATATATTATTATACATTGATATGCATATTTCATAACATGTATTTTATTTTTCATTTTATTCCTTTTTTACACCCATAATTGGATTTATAGCTCAACCAGATCTTATTCAGGTCCCTAGGTTATCCCACACAATGGAGAGTAAAATGGAATGTGTGTGTTCATGTTCTTGAAGTTGTCAGTGAAGATGTATATTGCATGTATTCTTTTATTATGTTATATTACTAAGAAAAAAAATACAGTATACGTTTTTATCATATATTTTATATCATGTGATGAATTTATGTATTAAATAATATTTATGTGTGAAAAAAATGTAGGGTTGTTATAGTTGGTATCAGAGGATAAGATTAATTGTTTTTGGGATTAGTATTAGAAAAAAATAGCTAAATACTATTTTAATAGACTATGTATAATAAATACATCACTAAATTTTAGTGAGTATTGAGAATGTGTTTTATCATGAAAATACATCGTTGTCTGGATATGAGCTGCTAGAGGCAACTCTGGATCAGATGTATCTAGTGGTAAAACCCAAAAAACCCACTTTGAGATGGAATGGAATGGGAACCGGTTCACGACAATAGGCCATTCTACACTTTTGGTTACGATAATCCTGTAGGATAGGCTTATGTAAATTAATACACCTAGTACAATCGATTATTAAATAAATAAAAAATCACCCTAAGAAGATATGTTAGGATGTAGATAATGGAAACATAGATTAAAGAATCTAAATTCAAAAGTTATTAACATTAATATAATTTATAAGTCACCTATTTTTGTCTATGGATTACCCTTTATTTTTAACCACTAATTTTCCCTTTATACTATCCAAAGTCAGATAATAGGAGGATTCATGATAACAACCAATGCAAAGAACAATGTGATGATTGATCTAATGAGACTCCCAATGCAATGGGAGTGGGAATCAAAAATCATTGTCACAATAATCTCATAGTAAACTCATGTTTTGAATAGAGACATGGGTCAAGAAGAAAAATCAACCCCCCCTCCCCCACCTAATAATGAAGAAGTCCCAATCAAGAAATTAATGAGAGAAAGGCGTCCTAATTTTTATTAACCATCGGATCCCTCAATTTCCGAAAAATGTAACAACTCCATTAAAAGTATCTTCTCAATCCATCAATGTTTCGAAAAAGAGATGGATCATCTAGCAGCCTATCGTATCAAAGATTAAGCTGATAAATGGTGTAAAATGATAAAAAAATTATAATGATTTAATAGGAGATAAAGGTGTTGGAATAGATGGATTTCAATATAGTAGTTTTTTGAAAAAATATTTCACATGAACCCACTAACATAAGATGTAAAGGGACTTCATTTCCTACAAGGAAAAAGGCTATGAATCCATAAGAGCACATGAGACAAACATTATAAGGTTTTTATGATATTCCTCGGACTTTGTCGTTACCCATGAATGAAATGTTGACCGTTTCTTTGGGGGGGAAAAATATCATACAGAAATCCCTATCGATCCGTGTGGTGGAGAACTATGAGGAAATTTTTAGATGTTCCCTCATAGTAGAAATGAAGATCGGTGAATCTCAAGTGTATTATGAGGATAATAAATATAAGGTGGAAATCAATTATGGTGGTGTGACATATAAATCCACTGGTGCAATGAAATTCCTGCACCCCTCTTTCCAAATGTAGAGAATAAAGAACCCTATAAATTATATTAAGGGTTGAAGAAATGTGTATGTTGTGAAAGGGAAGGGAACCTGAAAATTAACGACCGGCAAGAAAAACCAAAGGCTATGACAAAGAAAATGAATGTTGTGTTTGATGACCAATGAGTTTTTAATTTCTTCTACAATAATGAACCAGGGAATATTGAAAAACAGTTCCCTAATCCAAGTGTTTTTAGAGGAATCCAACAACCTTCAAGGAATTAAGGGTGATCTTTTTCTATCCCTAAATATGAAATAAACCCCGATAATGAAGTGTGGATAGATATACTAGTTATTCATTCATGAATAGTTAACTTAATTTTTTATTATAGTTCTACACATTATCTTGTATCCCAATTTTTTTTGTAGAATAATCCCATCACAACTACATATTAAGAAATTAAATATGTCATTGAGAATGAAAAATGGTGAAATCATTACATCCAATGAATATATGTCCTCCCATATCATAATTTCTGGATTGAACATCCTAAAAACATCATCAGATTTTCTCTGGTGGAAATTTGTGAAATTATTTTCATGTATTGGATTTTTATACTTAGAGAAAACATAATGTATTGTGAGAGGGAAATCACTTTCCATAAGTAGAATCAACCCCCGATTTTATACTAGAGCAAGGAAGGGGGTAAATTTTCCCTAGCCCCATCATCTCAAGCATGGAAATTACTTCCCTATGAGAATGCATATCCGGTTTAGATTATTGTGTCTAAGTATTAATTCATCCTTAATGACATGCCTTTTGTTATGGAATTTTCCAAAGCGATTTTGAGGGAATTGACTAGTCTTTCCCCAAGATGAAATGTTGAATTCTCAATCAATCATATACCTAGGGAATTGCCAACATCCAAGACTCTATATAAAATGACTATTATAGAGTTGAAGTGTAGAAGAAACAACTATAGTATAATCTATATAAATGGTTTAAATGCCCAAGGGATTCACTATGGGGTGCACCAGTCCAATTCGTCATGAAGAAGGATGTGTCAATTCACCTTTATGTTGATTATCATGTTCTCAAAAAAAATCAGTATAAAGAACATGTACCCTCTGAATCAAATTGATGTATTTTTTGATCAACTACGTTGCGTACTATATTATTCCTAGGTGGATTTGTGGTCAGCATATTAACAAGTAAGGGTGGCAAAGAAGGATATCCCCAAGATTGCTATTCATACAAGGTATAGGCACTATCAATTCAAAGTAATTAATTTCAAACTCACTAATGCTCTGTAAATATAAATGGAATATAGGAATAATGTCATTTGATATAACCTCGACAAATTATTGTTAGTTTTTATAGATGATATAATAATATACTACAAAAATTTGGATGAGATTGAGGAGAATATAAGCATTGTACTTGCGACCTTGAAAAAGGAGAAGCAATAAGAAAAGTACATCAATTGTGAGTTCTGGTTGAATGAAGTCTCATTCATGTTTCATATCATAAAAAAATGGGATATCAATGGATCTAACCTCGATATCTACATTTATGGGATGGTCGAAGCCATCATCGTTGAGAGATATACCTAGCTTCTTCGTGTTAAAAATATATTGTCCCCAATTTGTGAGATATTTCTCACAATTTTTAATCCCTATTAACATGAAAAATTGGAAATGTGTTATGATTTCTTGGAGTGATGAATGTGAAGATATCATCAATGTGTTGAAAAGAAGGCTTGTCACTGTGCCTATGCTAACATTACCCACATGTGGAGAAATTTGTGGGGTATTTATTTATTCCTCAAAGGAGGGTCATGCCATTGTGTCCATGAAAAATTACAATTTCACTGTATATGGTTCAAGTAAATTTAATTATCAAGATTAGAACTATCCATCAAATGATCTGTAGTTTGATGTTGTAATTTTACTTAGAAAATATGGTGGCATTACCTCTTAGGGATGAATTGTGAAATATACATGGACCAGAAACGTCTCATGTATATATTCACACAGAAATATTTGAATGTGTTTTAATTAAGATAATTAGAGAGGATCAAAGACTATGACTTCACAAACCATTACCTCCATTGGAAAGAGAAATCAGTGGGAATTATCTAAAAATAAAGGATCAAGTGACTCTATCATTGAAGAAAATTGAAAATCATTCAATTATTATAAATTTGATGAATAGGGACATGTGAATCATAAAGCAGGTAACATCATCAGTTCTTTCACAAATTATTGCTCAACCAACTTTTTTTAAAAGGTTATTGGATGATCAAAATAATGATGTAGGAACACAGCAGAAAGTGGAAAATATCAGAAAAGGGAAATCCTTGTAGTACAGTGTTAATGAAGAATAAATTGTGCGATTTAGGAAAAGACTATGTGTTTAATCAAATATAGAGTTAATGAATGAACTTTTGGATGTTGCAAATAGTTCCAATTTATCTATTAACCGAGGAAACAAAAATATTGATTGAGATCTCTGATAGCATTGTTTCTGAGATAACATGAAGAAGGAGATTTTTGAGTATACATCAGTGTGTCTGGTTTGTATTGAAGATATGATTTGGAGGAATATGTCTTTGGGGATGATACTAACAAAACCCATACGAGCATTGAAATGGGAGAACATCACCATGGACATTATCAATAGACATTCAAAGACATCTAAAGGAAAATGTTCTATCAGGGTTGTTATGGATTATCCTGTAAAGAATGCAAATTTGATTGAAATTAGAGAGGATTTTCAATTGGACCAACAGGTACAGAAATATGTCAGAGAATTCACAAGGCTGCATGGATTACCAATAATGATTATATTCGATTGAGGTCCATTAATCACCTCAATTTTTTAGACGTGTCTTAAACATTCTTTAGGTACTGATCTGAACTTTTTTATGGCTTATCATCCTCAAACCGATAGAAAATATGTGCATAATATCCAAAAATATGAGGAATGGTTGAGAGCCTGCTCAATGGACATAAAATAGGGATGTGATCACCATATTCTTCTAGTTTATTTCACTTACAAAAATAGTTTCCACACATTAATCCAAATGGACCATTATGACTCCCTTTATGGGAAGAGGTGTAGAACATCGACTTGTTGGGATGAAGATGGGCAGAGAAAACTCTTATGTCTATAAATGGTTGGAGAAACGGTAGAGTATGTTAAGATGATCCAGCATCACATTAAAGCTACTCAGAGTCGACAAAATAACGATGATGGTAACTATCGAGGAGACTTAGAGGTTAATGTGGGAGACATTGTATTCCTCGGTATGTCAGTTTGGAATACTGTTATGAGATTTGGGAATAAGGGAGAGCTCAGTCCATGTAATACCATCCCTTTTGAGATCCTTGATCACATTGAAGTAGTGGCATATCGGCTACCACTCCCACGAAACCAATCTAAAGTACATGATGTATTCCATGTATCACTCTTTTGTATGTAAATTCCTGACACATTTCATGTACTCAATCCCGAGGTGGTACAATTAGATAATGGCCTCTCCAGTGAAGAGAAGCTGGTGAAGATCTTAGATCAAAGGGAAAAAGTTATACGAAATAATACAATTCCCCTTGTAATGGTGTTTTGGTGCAACAAAATATTGAAGAAGCCCCATGGGAAATAGAGGAAGTAATGAAGCAGAGTTACCCTTATATTTTTAGTGTGGGAAAAGGAAATTTTGAGGGAAAAATTTCCAAATAGGGGAAGAATATAATGACCCAAATTTATGTAAATGAACATATCTGTTGATCTGATTAAATGTATTATTATGTTAAATGGTTATGTAACATATGCACTTATTTTGTTTTGGATTTAAAAATTCTGTTTATAATTTTCAGTTTATCTAATATAGATGTTTAATAGTGATCCCATGATGAGTATAAATATATGAATTTGACAAATCAAATTTATTCAGAAAAAGGAAGTGATGGCCTCATCTGGTAGAATTTCACTTTACGATGCCCATTCGTCGAAATATAGAATGGAGGTGGCATCCATAGGATTCTCTCTTGGCCAAGCCCAATCCATTCTTTAATATGATAAGCTCGAATAGAACCGTTTAATGGAGAAGTGGATGTTGACAGAGATTACACCCCGAACAATGATATCGGATCCACCCAGGAGAATTTCACAATAAAACCCCATAACATAATGTCATATAGTCATGTTATATGGCGTTACATTACTAGAACATAGTACTTTTATTTTGTGCCTTATTTTTTTATAAAATATATAATATACATTCATTTACTAATTCTTAATTTGAAAATAGATTTTAGTGAACAAATAGAAATTTTAGTTAATATTCAATTAAGAAATATATTTTGATGAATTAATGGAATATTGAATTTAATAATATTTTAATATAATATTATTACTAAATTAATTTTTATAAATTATAAATGATCTTATAATTTTTATGTATAAGATTGTAAATGTTATTATGGTATGAAAGTTGTTTCTCTCCAAAACCCATGAATTTTAAATAAATAATGGGTTTTATTTTTTAAAAATAACAAATATAGATAATTATTATTATTAAATGAATTATATTTTTGAAATTAGGATGACAAAAGTATCTATAATTGAAATTTTCATAATTTATTGAGGTAGTGGAATATTTGGGTAATAAATAAATACTGTTTAATTATATAATTTGTTTTATAACATCATAATGACCCAATAGTGATGTATTAAATGACTAAAAATGATTATCTCAGCCAATATATGTTTTACCACAAAAATAATGTTATTTGAGGTTTTTTTGATTCATTTTAAAAAGAATTTGTGCACCCTTAATGAATTATAAAACATTTTAACTTTTTCAATTTTTTTTCCTTAGAGTGTGACTCACCTCCACCTAAGAAAAGAAAATATTTTAAGTAGTTTGGCCATTGGAAATTTAAAATAATTTTTTCCACCCTTATTGGTGAAAAAAATGGGAAAATAATTATGCGTAGGTTTGTGGTTTTGATTATATTAATGTGTGGCATCCAAAGCATAAATTATAAATAATTTTCTCTCTTTTCTATATAAACCCACCTAAGATCCCATTTATTATTCACTAAATTCCATTATACATCGACCAATACCTGACCTCTTCTCTCTATAATCCTCCCATGGGGCCCCAAGCTCTAATTAAGCCTCTCCCAAGGCCTTGGTATCACACATCCATGTAAGGTATTTCTTCCACTCTCATTTTTTGATAAAGTTTATTTTTTTTATTCCATTTTAATATCAATTAAAAATGTTCGGGTGTTAATTTTCATCTCCAAAACATCCCTCCTTATGTTAGAATGATGAGATAAGTATTTCTCTCTCTTTAATTCCTCTCATGTACACCTGCAACCATTAATAAATTCTATAATGGATTTTTTTTCCTCATTTACATTCATAAAATCATTTCATTTTAGGAATATAAATTACAATAAATATTATAGGACATGTATCTACATGACCCACATAATATCCATTTCATTTAAACATGACGAGAAACCTATTTATATCACTGTTGTTTTCTATGAATTATACGTATAAAAATAATAAAGTAACATCTAATCATGATCATAGTATATAGTTACAATTAGTGAAAATTAAATGCTTTTACCAATCATGACCATTAAAAACATGCAGGGTAATGAATACTTCTAGAAAGGTAGTTCTGAGTGCACAAGACATAATCAAAATGCTGTAATATTGTACATAACTAGAGAACATATCATGTTGTCCATATCCATACCTTTTCACATGTAATAACAGAAAGTTGGTGTTAACTAGATCAAGTCCAAAACTACTGAGACAAAACAAGTCCTTTCATCAATTCATTCTGTACATACTAAAGTCTCTAAACCAGGGATGGCCTACATGTTAAAAAATCCCATGGTTGGTCAATTATAAAACATTAATAGGAGGGAATATTTCCAGACTATGTCAAGGCCTTGTGCCAATACCATAATCATCTATGTCCAAGAACTTCACCTGAACCATCTATGTCCAAGATCATCACCTGAACCGTAACTATGTATAGGCCTCATTCCATGACACTGTTTTGTCTCATGATACCTACCGATGCATCAAGGGGCTATAGCAGGCCCCAGACATCACAAAATTAGTCCAATACAATCCTCTTATGTCTTATGGGGCTATGTATCCAAGGCATCCCATACCGCTTAGGATACCCATTTAATGTGATATTATTTGGGGTGTCCCATACCACTCTAAATAACGGGTTCTTAGATTCTTAATTGTTATTTGGTGTTTTATCAATCAAATAAAAATATGAAATGATATTTACGGAATCCTTAAATGCATCAAGTATGATATTCAACCATGCATTAGACTTTCTACAAAATAATAGTAAGCATATATGGCATGAATAATAAAAATAACTCTTTAATATGTGATAATAATTAAGGCACATAAAATGATGAATAAATGGGGTCTTCCACATGAAATGATATCTTCAAAACTACATGAAAATGGAACACTTAAAGAGAATAGTTGATATTAATTATTGTGATAACCAAGTCATTGAACTTGTAATTAAACTATAACTTGTTTGACCACTAATAATCACTACATCATGAATAATATCAAATAGAAAATGATAACATAAATCTATAAATTTCTAGTCCATTACATTATAACAGGACAAGTTTCATTCTTTTAAAATTTGAACTATATCGAGGGTACATGTTAGAATGATTTAACTAATTATGCAAGCTCATTGGTGTATACTAAAACACACATAGTCTTGGAAAACACTAAAACATTACATGTTTAAAAACATTAACTTAGTCCTAATAATTATACGTGAAAATGAGGTTCTGGAAATTTAAATTTATAAATACATTTATACATGATCATATACACACAATGTGTCTATAGGGGTTTTCATACATATTAATCAATTTCCATTAAATTTCTAAAGACATGAAATCCTCCAACCACTAATAATTTATTTTATTGAAACCAAAACCATATAGGGTTTATTATTTATGTAACCATATGTACATAAAGATATATAAACTAAGGTTTGATACTATAACATAATTATACTTAAACCCAAAACCTGGTTCACGTCCATAGTATTATTCAAAGACATGCATTCATCTCAAAAAAACCACAAATGATTTGTATTGAAATACATAGTTATATATATATAAGTACATAGTTATATATAAATATACAATGTTTACATAAAGGATATACATGTTAAAATTGGATAAAAATAACATTTATATGTATATAATTCATAGCACAAAATAGTGAAATATTTGTAAATCATAGAAATAAATTTGGAAATAGAATATAAACACATAATTAATTAAACACCCAATTACAAATATTATATATATATTTATATTTGAAAACCATTTACACAAGTTTATATATAAAAAGGATTTTTTTGTAAATTAACAACACAACGTAATATCCTATTTCACAAAAGTGCGTATATATTTATATATATACATAAAACCGTATATATAGAATATATACATATGTGTATACGGGGGATTCATAAATTAGAACCTAGAGAAAACTAAAGTCTCTAAATATCTTGATAATATCTAAATAGTCTTAACGGAGATGAAAACATCTGTGTATGTAATATATAAATATAACCCATAAACATACTAATATATATATATATGAGTTTGTATGGGAAGAGAAGAGAATAAGAAGGAAAACAACCCTTACTCTACTGGTTCGATCTGCCTTGGTGAGGAGGAGAAGGTTCAAGTGAGTTCGTCACATCTGGTCGGAAACTCTGTGGAGAAGACACAATGAAATCATGCCACCCTTCGATGCAACACAATGATGAAAAGGAAAAATTAACGTCTATCTTAATGTGAATAGGACTCGAGGGGATATGGGGTTGGGTATTAAATAAGCGGTGCCAACATCATGGAAAGATGGGACGAGGATGGGTCCACTGCTGGCATTGGAAAAGAAAAATGGGATTATAGGCTACTGGTGTGCGACATGCGTGAGGAAGAAGAGAAATCCATAGAAAGAGATGCGAAAATAACTGGTTAGCTAGGATTGAACCGGTGACTAATCGGACGACCAGAAGCTGACGCGGCATTTTAAAATATTTGAATGACCGAGATTTAATCATGAGGATTGAACGGTTCCCACAAACATGGTGTTATACCATGGTTAATTAGGGTTTAACTCGGGATTGGTTTCGACAGCTGAGATTGCACGTTGAGAGATCGAACAGCCGATATCTAATTTTGGCAGAAAAAATCATTCTGACATCGAAATGAACCATGTTTTCTGGAACAGATTATAAGACTCAGTGCTCCTGCCTCATGCCAATAACACAATCTCACACTCTCGGGGCCTTATACATGGGCCCCTTTCGGGCTTCGGCCCACCCTTACACCCTGCAAACCGCAGGCCTTATTCACGGGCATGTGCGTGTGCGCTAGTACCTAGTGCGAGCTATGCTCGGGCTATGCTCAACGCGTACTCGGGACACCCCAGGTCCCCACCTTGGGTGTCTAGGGGAACTATCCTTTTCCTTGATGGATGGTCCTGAAGGATTTCCTCAGTTGGCTAGTTTCCCATTTTTTTTAAAAAAATAAATTAGATAACCATTTTAAAATATCCATTATGTTTTGAAAACAATAAGTACATAAACATATATATATATATATATATTAATTAAAATAGTAAGTGTTTACGAACATACATCAAAATAATTAATGAAACAATCAAATTCATTCCTTTTAAATTATTCCAACGTTTACAGATTTATACAACTAGGATTCGTAATATAAAATACTTCTTGGTTGAAAAAATAATTTCATTTATTTAAAATTATAACATTAAGGTATCGAAAATACATCTTCAAAATACCCATTAATGTTATATTGGTTACATACTTATAATGTAGCATCATTAAGAATCAAAAACATTAAATTATTTAAAAAAATATATTTAAATTACTATTTATTGAACTAGATGACCATAAAGGTATTCCTTTATTTAAAGGCATAATTTAAAACATATAAACATTTTAAATCCCACAAAAATTATGAAAGCATAAAAACAATGTTTTTATAAAAAGATAAACCCCTTTAATTAAAAATAAAAAATAAAAACCCTTTATCCAACAATCGTGGTATTCAAAGACCCAATGACTAAAGAAGGTAACATTGAAATTGGTGTCATATAAAACCTGGTCTCGGGGTGTCTTAAACTCAAATAGTTTGAAGGAGAAGGAGAAGATGGTTCAATTCATTCATTTGGTGCTCAGTACGGCTGCAATGGCGTTGGCCATTCTTATGTTTGTTATAGCGGATGCTAAAGACCCATATTGTTTACTCAGGATTCTCGTTGTTTTGAGCGGTCTTCTTGCAATCATAATAGGGTTTTTAATTGGTATCATTGGTTTGATAATTTTTTCCATTTGATCACAGTGTATTGTAGTTACTATGGTGTTCCCTATTTGAATAAAGATCCTTTCATTCAATTGGTGCGTTTACTCTATTTCATTGTTATTCTTTCATAAGAAGTTGGTTTTTTTATTAATGGGTGACATAGAAAGATAAAATTTACCATTACATAATACACCGACTCTTGGGATATTACATTAATCGATATTAATATATAATATATCATCTAATTTTTTACATTTCCCCTAACTTCATATTTATGACATCATTCATGTGCACGTTGAATACAAACGTCACAAAGTGATGCTACTTTATTTTCCACACTCCACATCACATAGATTGAATAGAATTTATTTTTAAATAATAATTATTATATTTTTAATTTTATTTTCATTATATAATGATAAATTAATACTTCTTTTCCAAAATTACCATTAATAAATGGAAACATTACACATGAATATGTGTAGTCTACCATCTCAATGATCATAACATTAGTAATCTATTCAAAACCATATTTCATGATTGGTATTATAATTATATATTTTTTATAAGTATAATAATTATTTATGTATTATTATTGTTTATATTTTTAAATAATGGAATATTTTACCATATTTAACAAAACAATATGATTTTTTTCCCAAAATCCAAATTACATCAAAAAATAAAAAATAATTTTAATTTATTAAGAAACAAAATAATATATCATAATAATTGAGATAAAAAAATAATAAAAATAAATTTTTTGCGATGAATGATGATAATTAAAATATATTTATTATTTCGGGAGACAAAAAAACGTACTGGACGATTCAGAAACATGCTAAAAGATACTTTTATCAGTTTTACATCCTTGAGACATATGATATATTAAAAATTTCATTTCATTTACTAGTTTCTATATATAACCTTATATATTCTTTATAATGAATAAATTTATATTCATGGTATTTAATGTTTAATTTTATTTCATTTCTTTTATGGGGCTTATGATTCCGAACTGACCAATGTGATAAGGGTTTATTTAACAATATCATCATTATTTGATATTGTTTATGATTATGTATCCCATATAGTAATTCATTTATATTTATATCTAAAAATAAATTTATATTATTCACCCCTAGTTATTAATTATCATTTTCATGTAATGGGACAACTTTTTCACTCATTTGTACTAAAAATGATTTCAATTTTTTTAATAATAGAAAAATATTTATCACTTCGGTTGGAAATAAATTTTAATCCAAAAATTTGAAAATTAAAAAAAAAATAAAAAATTTTCAATTTTTTTTAAAATAATTATTAATTTAAATGATCCCATATTAACTATTTAATAAAAATAATTAATGGAATGTTTATTTCTTTTTCATAACAATCCAAATGTGTATTTTATTAAAAAAAATTAACTAAATCTTAGTTTTAATATGTATAAAATGAATGAACATTTCCACCATCATGAAAAATCAATGATTTAAAAAAAATAGAAAAATTAAATGTTATTTGATTGGAAATGTTTTCTGAATCATTTAATTGTGAAATTTTATTTTCAAAATGAAAGAAAATTATACTCAATAAAATCATAGTGATATTTTTATGGTATTTCTATTCATCATTAAAAATATCCCTATTTTTTTTATATAATAATATAGGGATATTTATTTGTTGATACATTTTACTTTAGTAAGGATTGTTAACAATTATGACTGTTGATTGGGGAAAATATTTACATTTTTTACACAATATTAAAAATTTATTTTCTTGTTAATTATGTTTAAAACCATTGATATGTGGAATAAATTTAAAGTAGTATTTACTGTGTGGGGAATTATATAGACCATAGACGGAATGGACTGTTGGATGAGATAAAAATGATTGGGTTTTTATAGTGGAGATACCCATTTATATAGTTATATTTTCACAAGTCCTCGATAGTATTATATTTTTTATAATATGGATTGATGTTATTATATGTGTTGGAAACATTCATCAATGATATTTTTTTACATTTATAATAATTAATTAAATAATTATAATTTTTTTTAAATATATTCGAAATTATTCTTTGACTTGTCTGAATATCAACAGTTATTTTTCTTGATCATGTGATTATTTATATATAATTATTTGACATTATTTTTTCCTTATTATGTTAATGTTATTATTTTCATATACTTTGTTTTAGTTAATTTCCTCTCTATACTTACAATGAATATTTTTTTTCATATCATACATTGTATAGTAACCCTTGTAGTGTATTTTAGGTCACCAAAAGTTTCTTGTTTTATTTTCCTGAGGATACTAGGATGTATTTTTTGGTTGATATTTTTTGATTTTCTAATGACAATGATGGTGTTATGAATGAAAATAAATTTTTTTATTTTATGTCATCAATTATAAAAAAAATCATGTTTGTATCTAGTTCTGTTAGACTAATAAACTTTTATTTTCTATTAGGATTGAATTCCTTGTATCATTTTCTAATGTATCAATGTTGACATTTGATCTGGGTTACTAGGGTCGGGGAACATAAATTCCAAAAAAATAATTCAACATTATAATATGGAAATATTTTCAAAAATGTAATTGACCAATATCCATCCAATTAAAATTTTAAAATGATACAGACATGATTAAAAAATAACTATTGTAACATTGATATAACTTTAAAAAAAATACTATCTTCCATCTAGTACTCTTAGATCAGCCATGTTCAATTCCTCCAATTAATTTAATGAAATTAATTTCATCTTCAAAAACCATTATATGCATTGTGGTATCCCAAGAAAGGGTGAGAATAAAAAACCGATAGGAGACAGAAAAATCACCATGTAATGGAATAATAAAATATATCAAAAATTGATTCTACGAAAATGAAATAAAAAAATCTTTTTATGGTCATATATTGAAAAATACTATCAATATATGGTTATTTCCATGTGTCATCCGTTAATTCTTCCTAAGAATAATGGTCGAATATAAAAGGATAGACAGAAAAATTTGGTATCACTAACTCTAGTGGAACAAATATGATATGTCATAGTTGTTCGGTAATTCCCTATAGAAGTAAGAACTATAACTTATAATATTCTAAAATATACATAGAGAATCATGCCTATAGATTATGGGGGATTTCTCATCATATTCTCAATATCCCACCAAGTATTGGATGGGATGGACTAGTTTTCGAAAATGTGATACATAACAAAACGGTAATTATATCTATAGAGTAACTCACCATAAGTAATATATTTGAATACATGACATTATTTAGATCTATGCTAGAGTGGAAAAATAATATAATGTGTAGTATGGGATACTAAACAATATCATATTTGTGATAGAATACATAAATTCATCTATACATATATAGAAACTGGAGCATGGGTTAAGGGCTCAAAAAATCCATGGATGGGGTACATGTTGTCACCTTCTTATACCAACCATATATATGTCTATGTATGTTTACTAAAGATAATTATTAAATAATATAGTCATTCTCACACACGCTTCCCATGCATGTTCTCAATTACCTTGTGGTACATACAGGGTCTCCAACGAAATATTCACATTGAATTTGTGTTGTTCAATATCCAATGGGATATTTATCATTATTCATATATAATTTCCACAATATTAATGGGAATATATGGCTCGTTTTCTTCAAAACCATATTCAGTGTCACTCAGGATTTCATAGAAATAATTGATCTATGAAAAATAATAACCCATACTAGAATTGACAATGATTCCTCTATTGATTACACTATAAATCATAGATATTTTTTAGCTAAATCATCATCAATGTAAGGATTTTGAAAATCCCATTGATTAAATAAAGGAATTCATCTCCCTCCTGACATGGATGCATGATTTCCCCACGAATATATTTTCACTGAAAGAATATATTCATATTTATGATATTCATGAAATCTTCATCAACACTTTGATCCTGAAATAAAACCAATTGATGTGATCTGTTATGATAATTTACATCTAAAATGATATGTTCCATGGTTTTATCAAATTAGAATCCAATCAAAAAAATCATTGATATGAATCTATAGATTAGAGGGAGATACCCATACAAAAATATAAAAATGGAAATTTACTATTTTTTTGTTATACCCTTCGTTCAATGATGAAAAAACGAATAATGAATAAATTCAATGATACAAAATTCATGATTCTATTAATTAAAAAAATACACACCAATAATAAAAATATTATTATTGTATTAATTTTATAAATTAATTATTTCAATTTCACTATGGGGAAACCAATAATATGTTGTGAACATAAAATGATTATAACACTCAGTCATATATAAATCATCCAATTTTTATTTATGATTTACAATAAGAATTGATGGGTAAATACATCAAATAGGATGATGAAAGTAATGTCATTGGAATACCAATTTACAATCATCAAGTCATTCATCTTTTACTAGAACCCTCCACTGTAGTCCTCTCCTCCAATCTCTATAGTTATGAAACTTATCATAGTATTTCAATACATGCTATTATAATTATGGGATTCATAGTTTCAATTATTTTAATAGATACTAAATATTTTAACTCTTTATTTTTTCTTTTATTTCACCAACAATAGCTACTAAATGAAACATTAGATGCTCACAAATGTTATGTCATGTATAAGGTAAATTATAAATATAAATATTTATTGGTGGAAATAGTTTTCCACTAAGATAAAACCAAATTTTGATGAATAATTATTTCATAATAAAACAACATTAGTGTGATTTAATAAATCTCATTATTTTAATATATCTACATCGAGGGTTTATGATCCATTGAGTCTTGTACATACACAATTCCTAACTCATAAAATATTTTTTGAAATATTTAAACGTGTTACAAGAAAAAATAGATTCATTATAATTTTTAAAAATTTAGATTATTGATCAAAAATGTATAATCCTTCTAATATTGATTGGTGTATCAAAGAAAAATGTGTTTCTCCTGCTCCTTGGATCTTTCCTGAAGAACAATCTGCCACCATTGAACATGTACAATAAGAATCACATTAAAAAAACATATTCTCTTATATACTCTTCATGGTCATCCTATACAATGACAATGTTGATTCATATATAATTTTCAGTAGCCTATTCCCATAACATGTGATTTATCATTCACATATATCATCAGGTATAACACATTAAATCAATAATGCACCCAGTCCAACTTCCCAAGAATGTTGATGTAGTTTTACACTTCACAAAACTCTTGTAGTATCTACAATGGAATAATGAATATATATTATGTTTTCCTTCCTCAAAAGAATCTCCCTTGTCCTCATCATGTTTACTACTTTAGGAACACATTTTATCCCTCAACGATCTCCAATGGACTCATTCATTAATAATCAGTGGAATTATGATTTCATTGGGATGTAATCATAATCTATTAGATGATCCTCACCCTCCATGTTGTCACCATCACAAATACTAGTCCAATATTAACAGTCTCTACAAGATCTATCCCATATGGATGTAACCTGTTGGTGTCTTCTAAAAGGACTAAAGTAGTTTCATATTTGTGGTGAACTGGTAATTGTTTTTATACAAAATATCTACCAAGGGTGTATGCTTCTCCTAGTTATATACAAAATATAACATGTATGCATGAAGATCGTCATCTAGAACATGAAGGGTCAATATAATATGGCCAAAAATATTCTTGTTGAACACTTTTATCAACAATAATTGTTTCCGGAAACCCCCTATATAGAATTGAAATGTTTAGGGAGAAGCATATAGAGAATATACCATTGGGGAAAATCTATATGGACGGACAATAACATATATTACATCAATAAAAATTTGTATACTAATAAATTTTTTGGATTCAAATAATCATAGATTCTATAGAGTAATGGCCAATGACATCACTGATAACATTGTAGAAAAATCTGGTAACATGAGTTCGGTAAGGAAAATAAAAGAGATAATATCACACTTCTACTATAGATCCTTCAGTGGAAGATCAATAATGATTGTGTCGATAATATTCACATTTAATAACTATCTGGTGAGGTGTAGTTGTATAATATAAAAAAAAATTTATATATGGTCTTTAAAATATTGTGTGATTCGCATTGAATATTTCTATCACTCAAAAATGTATAGGTATGGGGGTATGTATGAAACACTATCATAACCTAATATCATAGAAAATCTAACTAATGATTCATAATAAAAAATGATTATTTGTTTCACATATTTTTAAAATTTCAATATATCATGTTCAAAGGATAATTGGAAATGAATGACCTCGACATTATTATCCACATGTTTCTCCTCCCTAACACATAGAATAAGCATAGGGTAATATGATTCGAGGTGTAACACTAAGCTTGAATAACTAAGTTGTTGATTTCATAATTCTACCAAAAGAATCAATAATAAAAAGAACCATCATTAAACGCTTTCTACCACAACATAAAAATTATTCCTTTCCTAGTTTCAAAGGAATAATTGAACACCACATACACAACACTATCTTCTAGATATCTCATAATGGGGTTACTTACAATTGCATTGACAAAGCATGATTCCCCCTCTATATATACACCAATTTAATCCCTATACTAGTCAATGTAATCAAATGTGACATGATTAAGTAGAAATTGGTACATAATCATTAATAATATCATATTTTCTATATGATTACATATACTAAAAATATATATTTGGTGGATCCCGATGTCTCACTATAGATATATTGAGTTTTAATACTAATAATCCATTTTTTTGATGTCATTTCAAATCAATTGAACCTATAAAATATGAAATATACATTTTTAGTTGTTCAAATAAAGTTAGTTCCCTCAAATTATATCCATAATCATTGCAAAATGTCCCATATTACCCCCCTTGGACATATATTAATCATGGATTTCATACATGAAGATTACAATGAACATGTCTATGATGGAATGAATGATCTGTCACATGAGTCTCATGAAATATTATATGATTTATTGAAGGCAATGGGGGTCAAAAAACACTATCTATGACCATTGAAATGCTATATTTCAATCTATAGTATATATTACTCTCAATCTTGGGGTTATTAGTAACCCGTCTTATGGTAAATAATTAAGAACTACATAATCACTTTTGGACAGTAGAAATGGAATATTATTATCAGAAGTGAAAATTTATTTTTTATAGTCTCATGGTTTAGGTTATGATATTATATATACTATATAGAATTCTAATAATTATTCATAGTTAACAACATAAGGGATAATTATAGCGAAATAGTGGGTCTATTAAATCCCTTCCTATGTAGATATTCTGCCTATATATTAATATCCCTCTTCTCTTTGTGGAAAATATGATACGATGGCTTAAATATATAATTATTACCTGGGTGAATTACTATCCAGAATTTGACAATTGGATAATGATTTTTGACTGAAACATTATCTGATAATACATCCTAAAACTCCTCATCCACTATAGGGAATTGAAAATGTATAGTGTCTTCTTCTATAAGGGTCAAACTATCCATATGCTATGAAATCAATTGTATCTTCCACTATATAATCCCATATTTATCATCCATGGTATACAAATTTCCAATGATAGAAAATGTAATAACTTCTTCTCAGACACACCACATATAAAAAAAACAATCCATCTACACATAGACTTTATAGAGAATTTCCAAACCTATAAAGACATAATAATTCCTAATCATTGATAAAATATATTTCAAATGAATCTATCATAATTGTGTGAACAATGAACCTATTTAAAAAATTATTGATCTATTGTTTATCCTTATTATGAGTATAAAATAAAAAACAACGATCAAACTGCTATATTGCAATATGAAGATCATATACAAGGTGCATAGTATAAAATAACTGGATCACACATGTCTCTATGAATACAATATCTAAATAAGATAAAAAAATATTATACATATGATAATATCTAGATCCTTCAAGACATAAGTGACAACTATATGTAGTTTTCCAAAATACTTAACAGTAGATTATTATGCCTGGTGTAGACCACATGATGGTATTTTTAGGACATAAAAGATATTATGATTGGAAACCTCCTTCAACACTCCCAACTCTAATTGTAGGTCCATTTCATGTTGGACTAACAACTCAATAATCATTCTATATCTTGTGGTTCATAGACTATATACATATAATCAACATAGTGGTTGAGAAAAGGTTTTCTGAAATGAACCCACCCATCACACCCGATAAACTACCTCTCCCATTAAGGATTATAAACAAATTATGATACATATGTTGCATTCCAATAGTATAAATAATTCCATTGAATATTTTTAACATGCTATAACCCTTCAATTTTACATCATCTTCCAACCATAGAGGCCTTATCTATAGTTTGACCACTATTATTTCCTATATCATGTAATGGAAAGACAAAAAAACTCTCTTCGACAAAAGCACACTCCACTAACAATTTGTTTTATGGGATATAGTGTGATACTAATAATGCCTTGATATTGTGGATAAATCCATACTCAATGGTATATTTCATGAAATAACCATCACAAATTGTATCCATTGGGTACTGTGATAAGTTATTAAACTTTATTCCACACTATTTGAACGACATGATAGCCATAGAGATCTATATAAAGTATTGGATTCATTCATCTCACATTATTATTGGGTAAATATATTCCCCAATGATTCACCTAATCAATTTATTAGAATGACACACCTCATCTTTCATTTGAATCAGTAATCTCCAATATCACCATGATTGTTCATTGAGAAGGCTCACCTGTAGGACCAAAATATGAACTTATGGGGTCTGAAAAAATATAAAAACACTAAATTATTCAAAATTAACACATTTTGATATGATATTATGGATAAACAAAATTGAGGATGAATATATACCCCCTTAACACATTATTTTTACTCTTACATCAAAATTCATATTAAAATGTTGTTGGAACAATCGTCTTCTCAATAGATGGGGATAATATTGGAAATAAAAAATGATGAAAAACATCCTACATAGGTTCCTAGACTAATGCATCATCACATATAGGAACATCATCTATATTTTAATGTATAATCCAATCCAGTTGTTAACCTATTGGAATCATAAATTCAACATGCACCACTATAAAAATCGGTTATTTGGGGATTTTACTCTTGATAGAAATAAACAAAAAAAATTTAAATCTTGTTCCTAGAATTTCTGAGTTAACATGTACATTATCAGTTTCCAATGGATTATATACATCATATGAAAAACTATCAATGTTTTCCATATACGAGGATACAAATAATATAAACATTATCACAATATACCTATTCCCATTGGAATCCTTGCTAGAATAGTGTGTTCTATTACTATATTATCACAATATATTAACACATTGTAGTGAATGATCTTGTGGGATCCTATAATTCTAAATGTAATCGAATATTTTCAAATCAGCACTAATCCAAGCTGACCGGTTTCTCAGAAATGGTGATGAGTAGTAATATCTCCCAAATTGGATGCCTTAGAATAAAGTAATAGTACACAGACACACTTCTCCATAAATGAGTACAACATGGGAGAGAAAACAAAATATCATTTTAAATTAAAACATAACAAAAAAACTATCATCAGTGAATGAAAATGATAGAAATAAAAAAAACATCAAAATATTATCCTGTAAAAAATTGTCTAACCACACTAAAAATGGGGAACTCAATTAAGTTGATTCTACTAGAGAATGTTTTGTTCAATCTTTCACAACTAAGCTACACCTTCCCCAAGTCCTCCTAGCACTGATTCAAATTTTCTTTTTGTGACTAATATCCTAAATGTGCATGATTACCATATATGTGGGGGTATCACATAACTAAATAACACCATGATATCAGTGAATATAGAATCAATGATATTTTGTTCAAATCAAAAAAATATACAATTCAATAAAAATGGATGAAAAAATTAATAAAATCACATAGATTGAAAAAAGTCTGAAATTGTTGATAGATACTAACATCAATCAGGGGATTTATATTAAGGTTCAATGAGAATGTTCAATCAATGAAACCCACTACATGGGGATCAATAACACAAATGGAACAAAATTTATAGGGAACAATAATCAAGAAATATCCTATTAGTAGACTCTCTATAACTCATATTATTTCATGACATAGGATGGGGAACATGGCTAAGACTATTAGGGGTCCACATAGAATATCTAGTGAAACCCATTTCGATGGGGTTCACATGTCCTAGAAGAAAAAAATGGTATATAATACCCATCCTTTGGAAGAATGGATATTTATTAAACCTTAGGCCACATTATGTGAATCTTGGTTAAATACAGATTTAATCTATTTAGGGGATCAATCAACCTATTCACATGATGAGATACCAAATCGTACAATATTAGGGATGAAAATGGAAATGAACCTTTTTAGATTTTGAAACTAGATTGTGGGGATCATGGGATCTACACTACCATGGATTGTGTTCATGGAGTATAAAATTGAAACACAATTATTCTTAGTACTCTTAGTCATGTTCAAGTATTTATATTTTAATTCCTACCAACTACCATATACCCTAGTTATTCCAGTGTATTGAGGACATATATACTCACATGTACTAATGGATAAACACATGGTCTCTATCTAATGGGTCACATGACATATTGAATGATAACAAGAATATCAAATTTAAAAATTTAGGCATAAAGATTATTCACCAATGATGGTAGTCAAAATGAAATGTATTCTGCTCAACCACATGTTATGTAGGTCATTAAATAATAGATATTAAAAATATATCTTACATATTTATCCACACAATCCCAACTATTGATTCTATTAAAAATTATCAAAATTTTATAAAAAAACCTTGGTTTCATCATTATTTGGATTAAGTCCTCACCATTAATATGAAAATGGGATTCCCTCCCCCTCAAGGCTTCATCCCCATTTAAATCATGGAAAAAAATTACCCACGTCTTTTTTTATCTCAATCATCTTGTCCATGTATCCAATGTGACATTACTAAATATAATAAACACATAATAGTGATCATTTGTTTAAAAAATGAAGATTGGACATTCACTAGTTACTTAGTTTAGTTGAATTTTTGGTAAATAAACATAATAAGGATGTACATCAAATTAATGGAGTTAGAAAACAATAAAACCAAATAATTTTAAAATATAATTATCTATTTGATGGTTTTATAAATATTTATCCATAGTTAATTCAAAAAATGTGGGTGAAATTAATGTTTCAAATATCTATAAATTTATGAGTTGAAAACAATTTAACCAAAAATGAAACAAATGTTGTGAAATCTAACTTCCTAATAGAATTAATTATCTTTCTCGAAATAGAAATCAATACCTAAGAACAAATAAAAACAAATAAAATGACACCGCAAAATTATATAGATCACTAATAACAAATATCATGCATCATTGAAAATGTTGATCCATGAACACTATAGATTATGAAAATATCTACAGTATACCGATATTTATTCAATGACTCTTTCACCATCCCCTAATTCACACCACCAAGATCTCCACCTATAATATCTAAGTATATGCAGTTAGTACTTGTATTTGGATATATTCATCAACAACTATACAAATTTGGGTCACACAATTTTGGTAGGAAATAGTATTTATAATTAAATTTTAATCTATAATTTCTCTTGTGATATAACATAAATAAAACATTTAATTTAAAAAATTGTTTTATCATGGGAAAGGTAAAAAACATATTCTTAATTTATTGGAATCATCATTTTTTACATATAACAAAGAATTCACATCACTAATAATGATTTTGAGAAAACAGTATTTTTATTTTATAATAGATTTAATTCATTCAATATATAAACATTTTGGTTGACTAAGTCACAAATTCCAACTCAGACTACATTCCCAAAATTTCAAATATTCTATAAAAAAAATTGATGAGTTATTTGAAAATAATAGACACATTAATGAATTTACTGAATGGTTTTGCAGACACGAATAGGTTATTAATCCACATTGACTATTTAAAATAAATTTCAAACAATAATTACATGAATTAAAGGAAAAGGGTTCAATTTTATTTAATTACCACATATAATTGATAAACACCACTCATCAATTGTAATTAATCATGATATTACAAGACCATTTCATTATAATATATCATACTCAAGGTGTCAGCCTCTGAAAAAATGTTTCAATGTGTAAACACCATATTTATGTCAAACATATGGAGATACATTATTAAACATCATTTTCTAAATTTGAAGACACACTAAGAGAATATAAATTTATTTTTTTCTGGTTAGTGAAAAAAATGAAAATTTCCAAATGAGATAATTGTTAAATATCATTCATGAATGGACCACTAGATTAAATTATAGTTAATTATTAGAAAATTCAATTCTATTATTGTAACACACTGATCTTCCACGATACACTTCTCTTTCAATAATGCAATAGCTTGCATTGTACGCAAGTTCGAGTTCTAACACACCCCGAGTAATCAAAGTAGCCATTATGAATAGTAATACACACTTTTTAAAATTATATAAATTTTATATTTCAGAATGGACTTCATTTTTGTATTCGTAATATCGAAATTATCCAAAGTTGATTTTTTTGTAATTTCATGAGAACGTCAAATTTTTTATGAATAGTGAAAAATACTTAAAACAACATTTTTAATCAAAATAATTTATACTGATAAATTATACTATTTAGTGGTTTTAAAGTGTAATTAGATTATATTTTTACCATTTTATCCAATGGTGGTCATTAGTATTAATTTAAAATTGAAATTGGTAATGAACAATTGTCAATCTTTTGATATATATTGTTTCTTAAAAACATGTTATTTATTGTGACAGTGGGAATTAATTATAAAATTAATTAATGCAAAATATATGTTTGGAATTTTTTAAAATATAAATCATTTTTGAATTCAGAATATCAATTATATCATAGGGTGAAATTTTGGCATTGTTTTGAAAAAATTTGATTTTTGATTAATAGTGATACCACTAAGTGGTAGTTAAAAAACAGATTTTACATTTAAATTAAACCTTAATGTTTCTGTGAATTGAATTTCAAAAATCTGACATACATGGTTGTCATTAGTATGTAAAATGTGGTTAAATGGGATTAAAATAATTTTTTAGAGAATTGTATCTTTTATGTTTTATTAGTCGCGATTATAGGTAATTAGTGAAATTTAATGTAAAGATAATGTTATAATAATATGAAATGACCATGACACATGTCCTAAACTTATTGGATGAGTCCTGGCCCAACAATAAAATCCATGGGTCACCTTGGGGACCCCATGGAGCCAATTGGGTAAGAAAATGACAATAATTACATTTTATTTAAAGTAAAAATAAAATTGTCACAAACATGTGTTGTTTTACTAAAACAATAATTACATGTGGTTATATAAGTAAACCTTTCGACTAAAAATATTCATTGGAAACCTAAAAAGATTTAATATATCATGATATTTATTTTATAATTTTTATAATTTAAAAAAATTAAATTGTTTATGACACCATGATGATGTATCGATTACCTCATTAATTAACAATTTAAATAAAATGAAAAGATAATGTAAAATATAAGTCTTAAACTTGTCAAAAACCTGTTGGATGAGTATATTTAGAACCCTTATCACCTTATACTGTAAATATGTATGTTTTGGTCCTTTAAAATCTGAAACTCAATATATAATAAAGTAATATTTCATGACTTTCCAAGAGTGCGCCTCCTCTCCTCTTATAAAAGGCCCCCACCACTACCACCTTATTCACACCCTCAAATCCTTTTGGCTTAGACAAACTCTGCCCAAATACTCTCTAGACATCCCTCTATTACTCCTAGAAGCCTCACGTTTTGATGAATTATTCCCAAGGAATCCTTTGGCTCAAATCAAAAAAGAGTTACCCAATTTTAAGCTAATGTCTTCTCTTATGTTATTTGGTTTTAGTTTGCTTCTCCAACCCCTTAAACTCTATTTATTACTTTATTTTGTAAAAAACAATTATATTCACTATAATAGGATTTTTTATGAGAGGGATTTTATTTACACTTACACACACCTTCATCTAATGGTTAAATAACAAACTGTTTCTGTGGTTGGAAAATTTCTGTCTCACGAAACGATGATTGTTCATTCTTATTTTAACACCTCTCATGGTGGCCATTATAATGACACTATTTTTATATAAGATATATATTATGTTTATGTTTTCCTTATGCTTCTGTATTTATCATTTATGTCATACCTTTGTGATTTCCATTATGGTAAAACGCGATAATTTCATTTTTGGAAGTGCGGACTACCGCCCCCCTCAAAGTGATTTGAATCGTTAATGCCATATGTGGGATGTATAAAGGAAGGAGTAAATGATATTATATATAATATTATACTCGAATTATAATATACATTTATATGATTATGATATCATTCCATTAAATACAAAATATAAATGAATGGAGCGTTCATGCGTACGTACGACTTACCGTCTCCATGAACGGTGCATTTCATTTGTTACCTCTAAATGTTAAGTAATATTATGAATGAATTTATATACTGGATATATATGATATATATGACATATAAATAATGAATATAATTCTGGATATAATGGATATTTCACCACATGAACAACTTGTAATTATAAGAAGTTTATTTTTGACTCTAGTACCAAATATCAACAAAATGACAGTTATTAACTTAAATAATTACATAATGTTCATAACATGGTAATAAGTGATATAAAAGGAATAATGAACATTTCAAAGGTTCTTATGAAAATATAAATTCATTCTAGTTTATTATTCAGGAGGTTAAAGAATGATCTAGTCATGTCAGACATGAGGTAAGGGAACTTCTTAACCCAATTTCTATTCTTTTGGTTAATCTTCTATTTTCAAATTATGCCATGATATTATTATGTCCCATCTAGTATTTATAATTTATTTATGTGTACATATAGTGAATACACATAATAGATCTATTTTATTTAAAAAATTTCTTTGTAAGGGACTTCGTCTCAATCTCCATTCACTGAGGCATATTTTGTTTTATACACAAATTTCTTTTATACGATGTATAAACCCCTTTGACTTTTACGTTTATTAAAAAGTAAAATTTTTATACGATGTGTTTTACTAAATGTCAAAAAATAATTTTTTTCTTGTCGTACGTATGCGGTGACAACACATTCTCCACCGCCGTCACCATTATTTGAATTTTTCCATCCTCTACAAGCCATAACATTTTTTAAATGAAAAATAAATACCAAGATTTAATATTCTTTTATTTTGGTATTGAATATGGTTTTGAAAGTGTTGTTTATTATATCAATGTGTCGTATTGATATCTTTTGATTGAAATGTGGAAATTTTATGTTTCCTTTATGGATGTTTTATGTTAAATGATTATGTTATTGTTTATGATATGTTTAAACATGTTCATATGAGAATTTCATTGGACTTAATAAGTGATTCATGGAGCCCACTATATCTCCTCAATTAATTGGTAGGTCCCATGAGACAAACTAGTATCTTGGCATGAGGCCTTGACAAAATCTTATTTGTAGTCTTGGAACGAGGCCTTGGCTACGTGGTTATGATAGTCTTGCATTATGCATTCCATCATTATGAAAGTGGTTATTGATATTGCATGTGATTATTCGACTAGTAGAATATCCATGTGAATACGTAAGTGGCATTATTTCATTTTATTTTTGCCATATTATGCTGAAGTTCAAGTTTAAAACGCTTTTCATTTAGTTATACATTTCTTTAATTGTTAATGTTTATTTATGAAAGCTTCCGCTATATTTTTATCCTTACTGAGCATCTATGCTCACCCCTTTCAATGTTTTAATTTTTGTTTGGATGTGAAGAAGAATTTTATGAATGGCCTGCAGGGATAGTTAGAAGAGGATATGAGTGTGGACTATGGAGACATTGTTATTGCATTTTTTCACTTTATGATGTAATGTAACATTTATGAATGTATCTAGTGTTTCCAAGGCTAATAAACTAATCGGTCTTTCGAGACTTGATCTTTTGTGATCATTCCAATGTTACACAATATTTCATCCACTCTAGGTAACTGGGGTCGGGGTGTTACAGTTGGTATCAGAGGCAGTTTAGTACTAACCTTGGAAGCTAGATTTAGATAATCTCTGATTAGTGCAAATAGCTCAAAGATTGACTTTGAGGATTAGTATAGAAGAACTTCATAGAATTTTGGTATTATAGAGATTTTATGAGTTTTCTGATCAATACATCCCCGTTTGGATATGAGTAGGTAGTGGAGGGTCTGGAACAGATGTACCTAAGGGTAAAACCTGAAAACTCCTCTTTGAGCTAGAGTCTAATGGGAACTGGTGCACGACAACGGTCTTTGCTGCACTCTTGGTTACGACACTCCTGAGGGATATGCTTATGATAATTATAATTTTCTTTAAAAACCATTATGAAGGGATTATGAGTATATACTTCCTCAAAGAAAACATTTTTATGATTATGGATTATATACATAAATAGGTCAATTTATGTTAAGTGTTTTTTAAGTATAGAATTCTGTATTTTAATTCATAAACTAATCTTGTTTATGACATTGTTTAGAAATGGTGCCTAATGGGAGGAATGGAAACTGTATCAATGCACGCACTCCGTGTAGGGATTTCCCTCCTGCTCAAGATAATTATTGTGGAGCTGGAGATACAACTGGTGCTGATCAACTTATAATTAAACTAGGAAAACTCACTCAGGTTATGAATAATAACCTTACTCATATGGAGCACCCTGATCCACAACATGTATGATCAATGTTAGACCAATTCATGAGGTAACAACTGCCAGCATTTAATTGGGGTACAAATCCATTAGTAGTTGAGAAATGGATAAAATCCTTAGTGAAAATATTCTACGCCTTGGGAGTAGCGAAAGGGAGAAGGTTGTCATGGCAGTCTACCGCCTCACTGGAGATGCCGATCAATGGTGGTTGCTGATTCAAAACACAAGGGAAGATGAAGAAATATCAAGTTTGGAATGGAGGGAGTTTAAGGAAATTTTCTTAGATAAATACTTTCCACATGACCATCGATTAGATATGGAAAGGCAATTTCTGAGTCTGAGGCAGAAGGAGGATGAGAATGTTGCAAATTATGATGATAACTTTACAAGGTTAGCGAGGCATGCTGCAGATTATATACATAACCCAAAAAGTAAGATTGATCATTTCATTGATGGGTTAAAACCATTTCTCCGTCGATAATTAGTCTCACAAACCTTCTCATCATACGAAGATATTGTCTCGTGTGCTATGAAGACGGAAAAGGAATTCTCTAAGACTTATGACATTAAAGAAAATCAAGAAAAGAAGAGATCTTCTGATCAATCTAGAAATGGAAATAAGGGGAATAAGTGAAATGTTTAATATTATTCCTGCAATAAATGTGGGAAGAAACACCCCAGTACTTGCTTGAAGGGAATGGGAGTCTATTACAAGTGTGGTGAAAAAGGCCACCAAGATCAAGATTGAAAGGGAAAGAATGTTGCTGTCAATGTGGAATGCTATAATTGTAGAGAGATGGGACATTATGCAAATGAATGTCCTAAGCATTAGGGGAACTTACCTCAGAAGAGGCCGAGGGATCAAGGCCAAGCGTATGCTATCACTACTACTGAGGTTGAAGCTCCGAAAGACGTGGTGGCAGGTAATTTAATTGTTTCCTCATGTTTAGAAAATGCATTATTTGATTCTGGATCATCGCATTGTTTCATATCTTCCCAGTTTGCTAAGAAAATTAGATATATCCAATTTGATTTAACAAGAGAGTTTTCAATCAAAACTCCTAAGGGATGTTCTATCACATGAACGTCTAGAACGACTATATAATAATGAAGTTGTGAGAATTCATGGATTACCCCTGTCGATTTTCTCGGATCATGATCCCCGTTTTACATCAAGATTCTGGAAAAGTCTTCAGAAGGCCTTGGATACTGAACTTAGTTTGAGCACTGCTTACCACCCTCAAATAGATGGACAATCAGAAAGAACTATTCAATCCATAGAAGACATGTTGAGATCATGCTCACATTACTTTCAAAGAATGTGGGATCAATATTTAACTATGGTAGAATTTTCCTATAACAATAGATTCCATTCAAGTATTCAGATGGCACCATATGAAGCGTTATACAGAACGATATGTCGCACACCAACCTGTTGAGATGACGTTTGTGAAAGAAAGCTTGTAGGCCCAGAACTGGTGGAGGAAACGACGGAAAAGGTGAAAGTAATCCAAAACCAGATCAAAGCAACTCAAAGGTGGCAGAGGAGCTATGCCGACATCCGGAGGAAGGATTTGGAATTTTAGGTTGGAGATCATGATTTCTTGAAGGTATCTCCATGGAATGGAGTTATACGTTTCGATAAGAATGGTAAATTGAGTCCTAGGTACATCGGACCCTTCGAAATTCTAGTATGAATTGGGGATGGAGCTTACCGTTTGTCAATGCCGCCATGTTTCTCCAAAGTTCACAATGTATTCCATGTATCACTGTTAAGAAAATAAATGCATGACCCAACACATGTACTCACCTATGAGGAATTAGAAGTGGAACCCGATCTGTCTTATTGTGAAGACCCTGTCAGGATTCTTGATACAAGAGAACAAGTGCTGAAAAATCGGACGCCTCATCTACTAAAAGTTATATGGAGAAACCAAAAGATGGAGGAGGAAATGTAGGAACCCAATGAACTTATGATGAAGAATCACCCGAGTCCTTTTATACAGTGATATTATATGAAATTTCGAGGAAGAAATTATTTGATGTAGGGGAGAATGTTACACCCCGAGCTTCCATGATACGCTTTTCTTTCAATAATTCAATAGCTTGTATTGTACGCAAGTTCGATTTCTAAAACACCGCGAGTAATCAATGTAGCCGTTATGAATAGTAATACCCACTTTTTAAAATTATATAAATTTAATATTTAAAATTGGACTTCATTTTTGTATTCGTAATATCAAAATTATCCTAAGTTGAATTTTTTGTAATTTTCTGAGAACTTCTAATTTTTTTATGAATAGTGAAAAATACTTAAAACAACTTTTTTATTAAGAATAATTTATAGTGATAAATTATAATATTTAGTGTTTTTAATGTATAATTAGAATATATTTTTACCATTTTATCCAATGGTGGTCGTTAGAATTAATTTAACATTTCTTAAAAACATGCTATTTGTTGTGACAACGGGAATTAATTATAAAATTAATTAATGAAACTTATAGGTTTGGAATTTTTTAAAATATTCATCATTTTTTAATTCAGAATATCAATTATAGCATAGGGTGAAATTTTGGCATTGTTATGAAAAACATCAATTTTTGATGAATAGTGAAACCACTAAGTGGTAGTTAAAAAAAACTGATTTTACGTTTAAATGAAACTTTACCACTTCTATGAATTGAATTTTAAAAATCCAACATACATGGTTGTAATTAGGATGTAAAATTTGGTAAAATGGGATTAAAATAATTTTTTGGTGAATAGTAACTTTTATGTTTTATTAATCGCGATTAAAGGTAATTAGTGAAATTTAAGGTAAAGATAATGTTATAATAATATGAAATGACCTTGAAACTTGTCCTACACTTATTGGATGAGTCATGGACGACCAATATAATCCATGGGTCATCTTGGGGACCCCATGGAACAACTTGGGTAAGAAAATGACAACAATAACGTTTTATTTAAAGTAAAAATAATATTGTCACAAACATGAGTTGTTTTACTAAAACAATTATTAAATGGGGATATGTAAGTTAACATTTCAACTATAAATATTCATTGGAAAGATAAATAGACTTCTTACATCATGATATTTATTTTTTAATTTTTATAAATTAAATAAAATAAATTATTTATGACACCATGATGATGTAGCAATTACCTCATTAACTAACGATTTAAATAAAATGAAAAGATAATGTAAACTCTAAGACTTACACTTGTCAAAAACCTATTGGATGATTATATTTAGAACCCTTGTCACCTTATCCTCGAAATATATAAGTATGGGACCTTTAAAATCCTATACTAATTATATAATAAAGTAACTTTTCATAACTTTCCAAGAGTGCCCCTCCTCTCCTCTTATAAAAGGCCCCCACCACTACCACCTTATTCAATCCATAAAAGCCTTTTGGCTCGGACAACTTCTGCCCAAATACTATGTCAACATCCCTCTATTACTCCTAGAAGCCTCACATTGGGCAGAATGCTTCCCATGTAAGCCTTTGGCTCAAATCAAAAAAGTGTTACCCGATTTTAAGGTAATGTCTTCTCTTATGTTATTTTGTTTTATTTTGCTTCTCCAACCCCTTAAACTCTTTTTATTACATTCTATTGTTACAAAACCAGTATCATCAATATAATAGTATGTTTTTATGAGAATGATTTTATTTACACTTACACACACCTTCGTATAATTGTTAAAGAACATACTGTTTCTGTGGTTGGAAAATTTATATCTAATGAAACGATGATTGTTCAATATTCTTTTAAAACCTCTCAGGGTTGACATTATGATGACACTATTTTTATATATGATAATATTATTTTTATTTTTTCCTTACTCTTCTGTATTTCTCATTTATGTAATATTATTATGATTTCCATTATGGGTAAATGTGATAATTTTATTTTAGGAAGTGTGGACTACAACCCCCATCAAAGTGATTTGAATCGTTAATTCCATATGTGGTATGTATAAAGGATGGAGTAAATAATATTATATATAATATTATACTGGAATTATAATATATCTTTATATCATTATGATTTCATTCCATTAAATATAAATAGAAATGAAAGTAGCGTTCATGTGTACGTATGACTTACCGTCTCCATGAACGGTGCATTTCATTTCTTACCTATAAATGTTACGTAACATTATGAATGAATTAATATACTGGATATATATGATATATATGATATCTAAATCATGAATATAATCTTGGATATAATGGATATTTAACCACATGAAGGACTTGTAATTATAAGAAGTTTATTTTTGACTCAAGTACCAAACACAGACAAAATGACTGTTATTAACTTAAATAATTTCATAATGTTCATAACATGGTAATAAGTGATATAAAAGGAATAATGAACATGGAAATGGTTCTTATGAAAATAGACATTAACTCTAGTTTATTATTCAGGAGGTTAAAGAATGATCGGGTCATGTCGAACATGAGGTAAGGGCACTTCTTAACCCATTTTCTATTCTTTGTGTTAATCTTGTATTTTCAAATTATGTCATGATATTATTATGTCTTATCTTGTATTTATGCATTCTTTATGTGTACATATAGTGAATATAAATAATAGATATATTTTATTTAAAAATGTTTTTTGTAAGTTTACTTCGTCTCAATCTCCATTCATTGAGGCATATTTTGTTTTACACACAAATTTCTTTTATATGATGTATAAACCCCTTTGACTTTTATATTTATTCAAAAGGAATCTTTTTTAAACGAAGTATTTTACTAAATAAAAAAAAGGAAAGTTTTTCTTGTCATACATTTTCCGAGACAATGAATTCTCCACCACCGTGACCATTATTTTAGTTTCGGCTTCCTCTACAAGCCATAACTTTTTTTAAATGAAAAAAATACCAAGAATTAATTTTCATTTATTTTGGTATTGAAAATGGTATTGAACGTGTTTTTTATTATATCAATGTGTTGTATTGATATTTTGTGATTTAAATGTGGAAATGTTATGTTTCCTTTATTCATGTTTTATGTTATACGATTATGTTATGCTTTATGATATGTTTAAACCTGTTCATATGAGAAATTCATTGGACTTAATATGTGATGGGTGGAGCCCGCTATAGCTCTTCGATGCATCTGTAGGTGTCATGAGACAAACTAGTGTCGTGGTACGAGGCCTTGACTAAATCTTTTCTGTATTCTTGGAACGAGGCCTATGCTACGTGGTCATGATAGTCGGTCAGTATGCATTCCATCATTATGAAAGTGGTTATTGATATTGCATGTGATTATTCAACTAGTAGAATATCCTTGTGAAAAAGTAAATAGAATTATTTCATTTTATTTTTGCCATATTATGCTGAAGTTAATGTTTAAAAGGGTTTTGTTTTAGTTATACATTTCCTTAAATGTTAATGATTATTTATGAAAGCTTCCTCTATATTTTTATCCTTACTGAGCATCTAAGCTCACCCCTTTCAATGTTTTAATTTTTCCAGGATGTGAAGAAGTATTTTATGAATGACCTGAAGGGATAATATAAGGGGATATGAAGACAAGATGTTGTTGTAGTTTTTTATTTCATTAGGATGTAATGTAAAACTTAAGAATGTATCTAGTGTTTCCAAGGCTACTAAACTAATCGGTCTTTCAAGACATGATCTTTTGTGATCATGCCAATGTTACACAATATTGCACCGACTCTCGGTAACTGTGGTCTGGGCGTTACAGTTATTGTCAACTACCTGGGTCTATAATTTTTAATTTTATCTCCTTACATAAGAACAGATCCAATAAAAGATCAATAAGTGTAATAATTTTCAACATAAACCTTAAATTGTTTTGGAATGGAAATGATATTTATTATAGTGATGAATGTATAGTGTTTCTCAAATGATTTTGATTATCCAGTCCTCTATAATAGAATATATATACATGTTAGAGTGTCCATAATATGTTTGAGTCTAGAGAACATGAGGAAAAATTATAGATAATACCGTGATAGTCCAAGAAAATAATCTATCCCAAATAAATTGTTATGTCAATTTAAATAAAATACATAATTGATATTCCCAAGGAAAAATCATATACCTTTCCCCAAAATTTTAAGAACATCTATAAAAATTTCTTGTATCTATAAATAACATTTATAAAAATTATCATAAAATTTGTTATTTGAAATCCTTTTATATTCAATTTCCTTAAGACCGTTATGGACCTTTGTAAAATTGGAGTAAATAAAGATACTACCATAACATACTATGATACATGAAAATAGACACATGTGGTAGATATTGTTCATTATTTTCATGAAAATTCTCGGTCAATCCCCTATATATAAGGGAATTGAAATATATTTTCAATGGCATTATTGACTATTAAAAGTCATCTTTGAAAATTACACATTCATGGATATTTTTATATGTGATTCCCATCAATCATAAGTCCTTGGGAACCACTAGGATCCAATAAATTGATAAATATATTGATGATTGTATTAAAATGATACCTATTAATGATGGTCACATGATTCAATTAATTATATTAAAAAAATTACCAAATGGAACCATCTATACTCTTTTTGAAATGATCATGAAAATCCCAAGATGGTTTAATTGGTTTAATGGATCACATTATATCTAAATCAACTATCTGGACCATTATTTCACCCTCAACTATTTGATCTATTGTATATAACTGTCAAAAATTGTGATTTTGTTGAGATTGCATTAATATAGGATTTGAATTCTAATTTATGGGGAATCATAACAAAATCAATTGTGATGAATTTTTAGTATTATTACACTATAACATGATGCTTCAAATTTATTTTTTCAATATAGAACTAAATTCCATTTAATATTTATGATTGGAATGGTTTTTTTGTACTAACAATAAATGTATTTTTTACATACATTCATATCCCAATCCAATTTAAAAATATTACACAACATTATAAGGATATGTACAAGGTATAAGGCATGCATATAAATCAATATGTTTTTTGAAATCCTCTTACTAGACCATACTAATTATTATACCAAATATATCCATAAAAATATAGTATAATCCAATATAGATTTTATCACATCCATGGTAATGGTAGATCAATGAAACCAGAATCCATTATATTTCAGTTGTTAGAGAGGTGCCTTTTTCCTCATGACATGAGTAATAATTTCCATGTGTAAGCCATAAAATTTAACCACACATGATGAAAGAAAATAGTATTATTATAAACAAACAAATCTAATATTAATAATGTTTTACTGTTATATAATGTTACCCACACTATGGAGGGGTCTTGTTTCTCTATTAAAATATCCTTTTATACTCTATATCTTTAACGATATGCTCCTAGAGAGTAATATTTTTTGCATTATAATGGTTTCATCAATAAAATATGCGTGTTATGTGAGATAGCATGGGTTATATGATTTTATGGAATATAATAATTCTAATTTGAAAATTTTGATTTATCTTGGGAGACTTGAAACTCACTCGAATAATATCATCATGTTTTATACTGATGTCTAATAAAATATTTATTGACACATACTCATTTTACAATGTTTAGATTTACTCACAATGGTATACTAAATATCTTCTTTTTAATTGATGAGAAAAATATTTAATGTATTATATAATATAGTTTTGATATGATTAATAAGAAATAGATTGCATTGACTTTTATCTAGTTAACTTCTTCTTAGTCCAACAAAACAATTTTAAGTAACCATATACACTAGACATCCTTTTAACCTATTATCCCAAAATTGTGTCCCATCAAACATGATTTCATAAATGTTCTCCATTTCCCACTAGGACAATCTCTACCATCTATATGTTGTTAATAATATAGAACATGCTTTATTTACATTGAATATTCTTTTTTAGGCCTGTGATGAATATTTGTTCCTTGATTAATTAAAGATCTAATATGTATATTCGAATGAAAAAAATTTATTATTGAATCGGTTTAATATTTAGTCATAGACATAATTATTTATTTTAGCTGAATGTAAGCCTTCATCATCACATGCTTCATGTTGTTTGTTTAAAACATTTTATTTAGTAACTCCTCAATCCCTTGACAATTTTGACCCTTTTTACATGTTTACATGATATTCTGTATCCCGCCATCATATTAATAGTTTATTAAGACTTTGGGTATTTATTATAATCTCCATATAATATATACATTGGATAATTAATTTTATTCTTTTATCCACACCTATCCATAGAACGTTTTCCTAATGTAATGGAATTCCTTGGATAGTCTGTGGATTCTACATCAATAATTTATTTATTTTCTCACATGGTGAGGATTATTTGTATTAAATAACCTATCAAATGATTACAATGATATCATTATAAATTTCAAAACTTGTTGTTTCACTTATATTTTATGGTGGAATCAAATTCATATAAGCACCCTCTAGCTAAATTCTATTCCTGTTGTGGTTGAAATATTCATTATATAACATTATCAATAATTAATATCTAATTATTATACATATTATTTATTTATATTTTTATCATATATCATATAAAAAACAGATAATAATAATTAAATCATTTGAAAAGAAATCATTTGATAATGATGTCTTTTTGTAATGATTCATTTCTATTTCACAGTACAATACACACATTTGTTAATAATTTGATGATGATTTTCCAACAACCATTTTTTTATACAAGAAATAATTATTTGAATACACCACCCTGATTTCATTATTGTTAGTATAAAATGGTAAGATATCCTGTTTTATTCTATGAATTTCATATCCAGAAGAAAATAGTTCCTTGATAGAATCTTAAAATATTGGATGAGGTGAACTGTTTCAATTTATAACATCATTTCCATGGGCTTTAGAATGAAAATATCAAATGTTCAACCAAAAATGTATGACCATACTTGGAAGGAATTTTTTTATTAAATACAATGTTTTTTAATATATTGAAGGTTAAACATTACACAAATTATACATTCACATCCTTCTCGGACAATATAATGATCATTAAATTGTAAATTATTTTATGATTGAAATGTGTGTACAATAACCAACGAACACAAACATGGGACATTTAGAGATTAATAATTTTAAACATTAAAATATAAATAAAAATATTTAGATAAATAATAAAAGTCTCAAAAACAATGGTTAATGCACTCTACACTCCATGAACACACAAATACCAATGAACCAACTCACGATACACATGAATGAATCCTTAACAGGCTCTTCTATTAAAACATGAAATCTTTACATATAGTTAATCATTGATTATATCATCTATATACAACCAAATGTTTATTTTTATACGGTATATAAAGATATATAGAAGTTAAAATCCAAGAGACTTTTCTTATTTTCTACTAAATCATAAATCATAAGTTCTCACAATTTTCAGAAAACAGGGATGTGGAACATTAAATGTTTTATATTGTATATAAAAATTCATGGAAGTTAAAATACTTCTGTCTTTTCCAATATTACACTAAATAATAAATCATTAGTTCTCACAATTTATTGAAAATTTGGATGTGTAACACTAACATTAGTGAAAAAAATTTTAAAACCAATATTGAAAAAATAACAACCGGTTCATAAGAAGTAATTTGAAATATATATTTCCCCATATAATCAAAATATGAATTTTAATTAAATAATATGGTAATATAAAAATATGTTTTAACACACAAAATCACATGAATAATGTAGGACCTACCATGTACCATGAGTTATGAGTCATCCTTCAACATATTGGTACATATCTGCCTATATTTTTCCTTTATAAATTTCCCAGGGCTTTGTTTGTTCTATTGATATTACAAACCCTATGAACATAAAAAAACAATAAAAAAATACTTTGTTATGACTACATCCAATAGATATTATTGTTTTATGGAAAACATTTTAAAATAATTTTCATCACATTGTAGGAATCAGCTACAACATCATATTCAAGAACCCATTAATGAGGGAAAACATACTAATATTTTTGTGAGTTATGATAGAATAAATATTTAATTAAATCATTTGGAAAACCAATATACTATTATTTAATAATGAAAATTAAAATAAAGAAATATACCCACATAAAAATCATTCAATACAACAAAAACATCTTAAAAAATTGTAGGATTTGTCCCATTCAAACATCCACTAATGAAACACTTGATTTATTTATTAAAATGTTCTGTAACAATATATATGGGGGAAATAACATATAATATTGTTCCATTAATGGATAAATAATTATTTTTAAAAATGTAATGTAATACAATGTATATATATTTGAGTTGTTATAACAAATAACTTACGGATCTAGTACAGTATATTCAGGAAGATAAATCTCAATAAATTCATTATAGATGAACATTATAAGACGATAGGGTGATAAATGAGGAAATTATAAATAAAATTAGTGTATAAATTATAATATTGGATTCACATATATTTATGGTTCTGAAAAGAGATTAATGTTTCTAAAATTTCATATGATATATACACTGATACTCATGTATCCAATATATTGACGTTCAAAAAAATAGCTCAGGGTGTGAATGAATTCTAACATAGTGAACAATATAATATTACAAAAACGATGAATCTACCTAGAATAAAAATCATTCCATAATTTAATTCAAGGAAACTACCTGAAAACTATTTTCATAAGGAAAAATTATTCATGGTTTTAACTAGTCCAATTAACATGATTCAATTTCCCATATTTTTTAATTCTCCAAACTCCTCTAAATGATCAATCCAAAAAAATATAATAATAGTATCATGTACGTATAAAAATGATATAACTCAAACAATTGGGTGATAAAATAATCAATTTTCAATATTTAAATTGAAATTCAACATACTACACTTTTTTCAGGTCCCTTTTTATGTTTCAATTGTTAGGGTGTTCCCATAGTTCAGTAAAATTTTATTTTACTATGGGTTATTATACAAATTATGCCTTACAATATTGAATTTGTGTCATTGTTCATAACAACCTAGCACTTTTATAACTAATATTTGGATTTTTATTTCTTTATATATTATTACACTTAATTTTATTGACTGAACAATTATTCATATCTCAACAATCAACAGATTGAAAAACATTACACCAACTCATGAAACATCATTTAATTCAATTCCTCACATTGCATATGATATTGATAAAACATTTATAAGAATGCATGTGACTGTATCATCATCACTCCATCTATATTGTTCTTCATATTATTCAAATGAATAATTCTAAAAAAAATTATTTTCGGGATTATTTTTGTAAACAATATTTTTATATGGATCAATGAAAAAATACATAGCTTACATGTATAATAATTGTTTCTTCATGGGTAACATTGGATTTCCTATCCATATACAAGATAACTATAAATTGTATCTGACATTTAATATAATGAGTATGAGGAAATTAATTATAAAAAAATATCATTTTTAAAATCATTCTATTCCAATGATTTTAATTATTTCTCTTAGCAATAGTAATATGTTACATTCAACTATTTATCTGATTTTATTTCTAGCTGACATAGTACTAAACAATGATCTAATGGTTAAATCACTAATGAATAAAAAATATCATTTCAAAATTATTCACCAATTTTAGTGAAATAATTTAATCAAAACACCTATAGTTGGATGGTTTATGGAACTACATAAATAAAACAATGTAATTCATCAACAAAATTTTTATGTTATTAAGATCAAAATTTCTATAATGAATAATAATTTAATGAGGAATATTTGTAATACTCTCTAGAATTTTATTCATTAATCATCATAAATAATTCAGATTATCATGGGGGAAAATTATTAACCATACATTACATTAATTCCATACATAAAGCCCTTTAAATGTAGTTATAGACTAAAAAATGTGGTTATATTTTTTAATCAATCAAAACTAATTAATTTTGTGAATAAAATGATAATAAAAATTGCATTATGATGCAATAAAAATGAAACATTCTCATAAAATAATGTATAATTATTGATATGATTAACAGAATGGATTTATCATATTATTTCATATAATAATCCTATAAATATTAATAATAATTTATATAGTGAATATATATTACTTAAAAACATATATCATGTTTTTCACAAAAGAGTTGTGATGTTAGGATTTTTTTTCATCCACCTAGTTATGATCAAGATAATTTCCAACCATCATGCTAGAGTCATTGCAACTAGGTGTCTCTATATCGATACGTATATCCTGTTATTGGATTATAGGATGGGAATTTTCTATTATAAAACAACAAAATATACACACTAAAAATATATTTTATTTCCATATTATAGTTTTACATACCCACATGGTTTAAAAAACTATTATCCTAATATACCCAAATAAAAAACTCTAAAATCATTTCAACTATAGTGACACAATCAATTGTTCAATAAATACTATAATATATTTTTGAACAGATAATATATATCACAAAAACAATTACTTTAACACTAAGTTTTATTTTATTTTTTTACTAAATCAAATAAACATTTATTTCATGGAATATATAAAAAACACCCCATAAAATTATTTGTATATAATCCTCTTGGAGACCTATTATATCAAAAATAGTTTTTTTCGTGGAATGAATCATAAGAAAGGGTTATATAAGAAGAACATTAAGGGTAAAAATTATATATATATATATATCAATTATCAAATATGATAATAATATAAGTTTATATAAGAACATTATAAAAATTCATTAATGTTATACCCAATCAATCATGATCATAAATAAAAATTCATATTATATAAATTTCGGAAAATTATAAAACATTGTTATAATACTGTAGAAAAATTCACTGGCCATTAATATAACCTGAGTGAATGACATTATAATTTGGTTAATGTATTTAAAATTTAAATCATAAAATTTTGAATATATATAAACACCAATATGTTCTAAAAATCATATTAAGTATTTCAAATAACGTCCAAATTAAAAATATTAAACAAGTCGTAATAAAAAATATGACAAAACATAATTTATTTAACATAATATCATGATCACACATAACATATATTTAATGTAATATATAAATATCATCACATTGAATTAAGGATATATAAAATTTATATACTACATATACAATTATATAAATGATACAAGTGTTTAATGAAGTGTCATAAAATAGTCAACATTCAAATTTAAAATAACCCATAAATGATAACAATGTTGATCATGTTTTCATTAACACATATTCATAATAATACAAGTGAAATAAAATTATATTCAGTACTGTAATATATCTCTAGTAGGAATAAATAAATATCAAAGGATATTGAAAAATATCGACACATTTAAATTAGAATTTTAAATTTTTATTGAAATCTTGGGAAATAAAATTTTTTCCAAAAGTATAGTAGAATGTGAAAATGATCCCAAATATTGAGAATGTCATATTAACAGAAATTAACCTCTGGAACTAATAATTCATTTATCATATTATTGAATAACAACAGATGTATAAATATAATTCAATCTATAAATTTTCAAATAATGATTACTTTGACATTTATTAAAAATGGATCATAAATAACATATTAACCAAATTTATATATAAATTTAATATTATATAACATTAAATATTATAAAATATTTCTAAATATGATTTTAAATAGTAATATTATAGTGTGAAACAACATGATTTAGAATATTTTATAGAACATGGTAATAGAAGGAAATAATTCCCAATAAAAGTTAAATATGTTAGACTTTTATAAATAAATATTCTCTATTTTTTAGTATATATTATTAGAAAAATTCAAAAATGATATTTATAAATAATTAAATCGTTGGAAATTAATAAAATATATGATTTTAGAATACAGGGGTTATAAAATAGTTTATCATTAGAAATTTAACATAGATAACTACCAACAGTAAAGAGATTGTGACATTAACCATCACTACATTTGTATGTTTTGAATCACAAACATGATAAAAGACCTAACATTAAAAGGACTATCAAATAACATTTATATGATAATATTATATATATTATATTTTTCTATGAAATTAAATACACCTACTAATAAAAAATAAATGTATAGCATGAAACATGTATCAATGAAACAATATTGACACAATAAAACCATACCTCAAGTCATAACTTTCATCACATATTAATTTAAATATATATATATATATATTATGAAAATATTTTTTATAAATCTTAAAAAGTGTAATAGTCATACATAAATTAATATATTTTATTATATTATTATTCTTTATTTACCATCAATTATAAAGTTCACCTACAAATGTAAATTTTTTGGTGAAAACTAGTCGGATTTTCATATGTTTTGGTTTAATTCTTCATATATTGGGAAGATTTTAATGATTTCATCATCTAATAATTATTAATAATTTTATATTTATCATATTTATGTACAATATATATTTTATATAAATCCATATATGGTGGTTTTGAAAAATGATTTAAAATATTTTTGGTGAAGTTAGTCAAAACATATTCTGGAGCATTGTTTAAATTTATTAGTGGTTTAAGTAAATGAATATTGAATAATAATTCAGGATTAATGAGAAATAATTATATCAAAAATAAATAATATTATAATTAAGTAAATATTTATAATCATCCCTAAATTTTATTTTATGAAAAATGAATTATATCGCTCCATAATTATGGATGTCAAAAGGAACACATGATCAATATAATGAATTTTTAATATTTGATAGGATAAAAATTTATAGAAAATAATCAATAAATAATAATAAAAATACTATAAGAATTATATATATCAATTTAATAAATTTTTATAAAAATCCTTATGATTTGGATAATAGAACTAAAAATTAGCAGTTCGTTGAGATGGTGATATGTTCCCATAAGCTATATTTTTATTTATAATTGATATGATGATGTTAAAAAGTTATTTTATAAAAAATATTAAAAAAATATTATAATATTAAGTATTTTTATTTCATATTGTTAATAACATTTGGAAATGTTCGGGGTAGTTACGGATGTGTGAAAATCAAAATATTTCTACATAACAAATTACCACTTTTTCAGGTATATTCTTATGGCCTATACTATATTACAATTTGAAATGGTGTTTTGTGGAGATAGGGTCTTATATGTCATTAATTGTATGGGTTTTATGGCAATTTTTATGTTTTTTACAAAACTGACAAACTCAACTAGTGATTATAATTTATTAGAATATATGTCTATTTATAATGTAGGTGTGTAATCATCAGTATAAAAAAATAGTATAACGCCTTTGTTAACACCATTACAACATAACATAGTAACATGTTTTCAATAATTATAACATTTTATTGTAGGGATATATATAGTAAAAAACATTTTATAATAATAATAATTATGAATTGATTTATTTATTCCATATTAAATTTTTTCAATATTATATTTGGTAAACATTATAAAAAATATATTTGTTGAAATGGCGTAAATACATTTAAATAAATATGTTTTCAATCATAAAAATGTTGTTATTTATATTAATTTCCCATGAATAAATATATTAATGATAATATGATTTATTAAATATATTATGTAAACATTTAATTCAAACCGTTATTAAATAGTTACTAATTAATATTATTAGGATAAAATACATTTAATGGATTGAATGTATTTTTTTCAAAATAATCACATTCAATCTTTTAATGAAGTAAAATTAATTTATATCTTATTAAATTCAGTGGATAAATTATTATATATGTTTTCTTGTATCATATAAATATATTTCCTCTTAAATCATTAGAAAATATGTAATATTTTATTTTTAAATAACTAATATAAAAATCCAATTTTTGAAAACCTACTAAATGTTTTATTTCTTTATAAAAAAATATGTACTTATTTTAATGTAATTAAATGATATTTTTTTTAGTATGGAATATATTTTAGAAATTTATTTCTTAATTTTGATACTCATCTTAATTCCAGTATATTTAATTCATTTTTTATTGTGTTAACATATAATAAAACTTATCATGGTATGTATATTCTCTATTTTTTGTAAAAAAATACATCGAATACATAAGATTTAATGAAACATGAGTATTTTATAAAATATTTTAGACTTATAGAGGTATGGATATTTTTGTTGATTTATTCAGAATCATTTCTGATAAATATAGATACCATCATGTGATGTATAATAAAAATGATAATTTCATAATAATTTTCGTATACCAAGTCTCTACCTTCATTTATATCCATCTATAAATGAACTTTTTGGATAGTAGAATATATTAAAATATTATATCTAATTAAATATCAATAATTATTCTATTTATAAAATCATGAAAGGGAATATAATTTTCCTTCTTTATAGAATAATAACCCATTTTTTTCATGACTCACATAAATAAATCACCATTGGCATTGAATCATGTAACCAATATATATCTATCCAATTCCATAACCTCATTGGGTAATTTATGTACGACCTCATAATTCGTGCCTTCTTTTTTCAACAAGAAATTATATGGTAGATATTCCTTTTTTATGGTTAAAACAAAATTATATAACTAACACTATTCATATTAAATATTTTTATAATTTATATAATAGTATTATTACAGGTGTCATAAAAATAAGTCTTTAATATATGTATTGAATCGTCAATAGATAAATTTTCACTATAAATGAGTTATATAAATAATGTATAATATTATTGGGTAATGTTTTTTGTTTGAAAATCATCTAGGATTTTCTATTTCATCACCTTATCAGAAATAATTTTGAAATTAAATTTATATATAATGGTTATTTGTTTCTCCAAACACTCATTTCTAATCAAATTACAAATGATATATTGTAGTGTATCATCATTAGAGATCATTTTCACATCATAATTATAAGAATATTAATTGATCGTGTGCACATTAAATACTTATTTCCTTATTTTCTTCTCAATTCTATTATATCATTTCAATGTATTAAGCATCATTTAACTGATATAATATTGGTTAAAATATTTTACTAAATATATTTCTTCAAAAAAAAAAATTGATTATTTAAAGGTTTAAGATTATTTATTGTTGTTTTGATTCCATATAAGGATTTATGAAAGTGTTTATAGAGTGAACCCGTTTAGATCATTGAATGACATTAATAAATATACATCATAGTGATAGGTAACCAATTTATTAATTATCCATAAAATGTAAAACTAACTGGTGAAGTATTTTCTAAATAATAATTAATTTTATGTGATATTTCCAATGAGTACAATAAATAAGTTATGAATTTAAAGAGACTTATTATCATCAATTTCTTTTAAAATTATAAATAGTACATCAATTTCATAATTTAATACCATGTATCCAAATATTCTATCATGTAACAATTAAATATCATTTTATGTATTCCAATTCAATGTGACGTTTATGATGTTTTTTTAAAACCACCAAAATATTGATGATTTTGTCATAATATTTTTGATATTATCTATTTAATTAATCTATATTAAATTTATCAAATTTTGAAAATTGTTCTTGAAAATATGATTGATGAAAATTTTCTAGGTACCATATTAATTATTCATTTTAAAAGCATTAATATCGTAATATTAAACCCCATTTGGATCCTTAATATATCTTGAATTTTGATCCTCACAATCATAATAGAAATGGATAAAATAAAAATTAATTATCCTAAAAGGGAGTTCTTAATTACTATATATATCTTCAATCATTAGCTTTTTGATTAAAATAACAAAATTATATTTTGTGTAATGATGATTGAAATCAATAATGTCAATTCACAAAAAGATAAGTTTGTTATTTTTTGTTTTATATAAAATGTTTTATATCCTCATATAATATTATACATGGAATATGAATTTCAAATTAATTAAATTATACACATATTATTCAATATTAGAAATATCAACCAGATACATTCCGCCTACATCATATTAATATACATGAATATTATATAATAGAAAAAAATGGTTGGTTTTAACATTGGGTTATGACCATTTTCCTTCAATGTAATACCTAAAAGAACATGTTGACAATTAATATGGAAATATTTTTCAATATTATATTCTTTATGGGTTGTTATGAAATTGTCTAATGTAGGTCATGAAAGTTCTTTCAGAAAACATAATATATCAAAATTCATTGATGTTAATTGATAAAAAAAATTCAATTGATGATATGTAATCATTGAGATATTATTATTTTCTTATTTAACATATCCAATATGCCATTTTTGTAAAATGTTTTCATTATTTTTGATTTAAGATTTAATAATAATGAATAGTTCAGAAACATATTCATTCATGTAATATGAATATTCAAAAGGATGATACGACATAATAATAATGGAAGTGAATATTCATAACATATTGTTCTTCACCAATTTCTTATAGCTAGAATATATAATATCCTTATCTATGTAGACTACCCAACAATCAAACATATTTTTAAATAGAGTTCTTGATGAGGTCAATGTTTAATTAGAAAATATTTAACTATAGTCAAAACCTCTATTACTAGTGGATGATAAATTTAATCATTTCTTAAGACATAATATCTGACGTATGTAGTTCAATGGTTTGTTCCATCATAAAAAAATTTTGTGTTTAGATATATACATTTTTTGACTAAATATTATCTAATGGAATTAAGATATCTTCACCTAGCATTATCCTAGAGTTTACTATAAAATATTTTAAAACATTTTTGAAAAAAAATTCCTGGAATTGTTTAACAATTCATTTTTCAAATAACATTTTTTATAAATTGTGTTTATTTTGATAAAATATAGTCAAATTATTATTTGAAAAAAGAAAAATGCATTTTTGGACTCATTAGGAGTTTATTTTTGGAATTTATTTTATAAGAATAATAAATTTTTATAGGAATTGTAATATATGGATGGAAAATTTCAGCTATAGATATTTTAATTCTTCTCAAACCATATGGATGTAGCCATTATGGGGACCACACCCAGCCTGGGACATTTGTGGGATTCAATGGCTGGCCGTCCCACAATGAGAAGGGGAAATAATGGGATGTTTTATGCAAGTAGTGTCATGATCTTCTGAGCCATACTCTCTACAAAGGGGAATTAATTGAGATTATGTTCCACAAGGAAAAACAGGGTGGAAATTTCTGACCCAATGTGCTGATGTCATATTATAAGGACGCGGTCTCTAGGGCAGACCTAGTTGATTTGGGATACACGGGTAATCCCTTCACAAGGTTTTGAGGTAATACGGATGGTACCCACATCGCTAAGTGACTTGACAGATTTTAGCGGTCAAATTATTGGATAAATCTCTTTAGCATGTTCCTCTCCGGCCACATGATGCTGAACTATTCTGACTTCTGCCCAATCTTCATTGACTACACTAATGGTGAACATAACAGGAATTAAAACAGATCCTTCAGATTGGAGAGCATCTGCTCAAAAGACCATGAATGCAAAGAGGTGTTCTGATCAAGCTGAAAGAGTTCTCACGAAGATGTTGGCCTCAATGTCCAACATGTAGCATCCGATCTGAGATCATGGAGAAACAAGAAATTTTATGACCCTGGTAGGCATTGTGATGTCCTTGAGAAGAGACTGCACAACCTACTCAAGAAACCCCCATTCAATTCCAATTTACCCTGGATTGGTTCCACTCAAAGAGAGCTATATGTGGCCCTATACGTTAAGGAATTATTCAGGGCTATTCGGTAATGAGAAATCCACATTAAATAAGGGGACACTAATACAAGGTATTTTCACCAGAAAGAATCAGCGAGGTGCTAGAAAAAATCTATCACATGTATCTCACAACTTGATGGATGAAAATTATCTGACACCATTAAAACTCATGACGCTTTGACATGCTACTTCCAGAACCATTTCTCTACAGAATCTCGTTTGATGTCTACTTAGGTGGAAGAATGCATCGGACCTGTTTTCACCGAGAGATCAATCGACAGTTTACCAAAGATGTGGTGAATGATGATATACACATGGCCCTGAAACATATCCACCCACTAAGGACCTGATAACAAATGGACTACACGACCTATTTTTTAAACAATATGGGCCCATCATCTGTCCCAACATCAGCAAGATGATAAAAAATATCTGGGTGGGGAATAAAAGAATTTCTTTGTCAACGAAACTATCCTCGTCCACATTCCCAAAATCAAGAATCATTGGGTGTTCCCTAACATTAGACCTAACAGCCTTTACAATGTCTCTTATAAGATCATCTCAAAGATCCTTGTCAATTGATCGTGACCTTGTCTTCCGGATAATATCTATGAAAACCAGAGTGCCTTCATGGCCAAGAGACTGAACACTGAAAATGAAATTGTGGCCCATGAAGTGATCCAGTCTATGAATACATGATCCATCTTGAAAGGAGGAACCGTCTCATGGAAAATGGATATGACCACAACATATGATAAAGTGGAATGGAGTTTCCTTAGAGTTGTGATGCTAAATATTGGATTTTTCACTAAATGGACAGATAGAGTCATGAACTGCATCATGATATTCTACTTCAGAATCATAGTCAATGGGGGGATCACCCGTGGATTCACCACAACTTGAGGCCAGCGCCAGGGAGATACCCTCTCCCCATTTCCCTTCATCATGGTGGCAGATGTTTTTTCTCACCTTATTTCTAGGGCAACATCATCTAATTCTATTCATGGGGAAAATGTCTGTCATGAAAGCCCACCAGTGTCGCATCTCTTCTTCGCTGAAGACTGCCTCCTTTTCTCCAAAGCAACTATAAATGAATGCCTGGTGATCAGCCATGCGATCCAGGAGTATGAGAGGGTGTTTGGACAGTCCATCAATCACGGAAAATCAGGAATTTCCTTCAGCACAGGGGTGACTCTTTCAAAGAGAGATGAACATTGTGCTTCAATAGGCATCCATATGGCCGATAAACACAATAATTAACTTGGGATACCCACGGTAATTGGCATGTCCAAAAAATAAATCATTGTATCTCTTATGGACATGATTGACATAAAAATTCAATGCAGGGCCCCAAAAATAATCTCTAAAGCAGGCTAGGAAACCCTCATTAAAGCTATAATCAAGAGAATCCACATCTATTTTATGTCCTTGTTTAAGCTCATAGTGACCATTATCGATCAGATCCATTCACATACTGCCAACTTCTGGTGGAGGAAAATGATGGAAGGAATAGACCCCACTAGATGGACTAGGAGAAACTCTGCAAACCCATGTCAGAGGGAGGGATGTGAATCCAGAATATTCTTTACTTAAATGATTCAATGTTTGTCAAGCAAGGATAGAACCTTATTAACCGTCCATCATCTCTCTGTGCACGGGTAATCCGAGCTACGTACTTTCCCCACACAGAATTCCTTGTTTCCTCTCTTGGCCCCCCGTCTTAGCTTCATCTATAGAGGCATTTCGGGGGCCTGAATTACCCTGGAAAAATGGTTGGGATGCAAGATTGGGAATGGGTCATCTGTCAAAATCAGGACCGATCCCTAGAAAATCGATAATAATGGTATGCAGACTACATCCCCCCCCCAACCAGGTCTTGAAGATACCACTTTCAGCTCCCTCATTTCAGACCAGGGACCGGGGTGGTGTGTGGAAAACATCCATGAATGGTTTAACTAAAGAGAAAAAATAATTATCTTGAGCAACCCGTGGGTCCCAAATGAAGGCCCAGACCATCTATTTTGGACCAATGACATATTGGGCGACAACACGGTGAGATCTTGTTATAGAATTTCTCTTGGACACCACTCTGTTGAATGGGAAGAGGAACCATGGAAATCAATTTAGAAGCTCAAAGCCCCCCAAAAATTAAGACAATCTTTTTGCAAGTGTGCATGTGCACCCTCCCTATCATGAGACTTTTCGTTTACCAACATATGGTCAGCGCTGAGTCTTGCCTTTATACCCGAATATTCTAGAAAACCCTTTGCATGGCATAATTCACTACCCAGGAGCTAAGAACATTTGGAATAAATGGGGACCAACTTCAGATGCTTCCCAAGACAGTGCTTATAACATCCTCGATATTCTGATGAACAGCTTCTCATCCCTCTCATCAAATAATGATGTCTCACTATGCATACTAGCGTAGATGATTTGTGTTCAGCGTAACGATGTTCTTTTTCACCACATTCATAAAACATGCAAATTCTGGATTGAACGGGCCATTTCATGGATTGATAGATGGAAAAACCTAAAGGAAACTATATGCCAGGTGTAACCCCCTCCTATCCCTTCATTGGAATCCCCAAAAGGAAGCGATTATTAATCTATATGTGGGCGCATTTCTCCCCAAAGATGGGTTTGTTACTCTCGATCTCCAGTCCCAAAATCATCTGGGGAAAATCATTGCTGCAAATGATGAATCACATTATGCCTTCTAGGAACCTGTCATAGATGAGGCCTCTGATATCCCTACATGTATGATGCTCACTATAGATCATGTATGGGTTGATATCATCATTGATTCTTACATCCTCACTAAAATCGATGTTATTAACCACTACAATGGAGGACTCTAGTCATTTGGCTTCATCATCAAGAGAATTTGCTCTCTTTGCAAAGGATTCTCTTGATGCACCTTCTACATTACCAAATGGGAAGGAAACAATGCGTCCCCTCAGTTGGTAGCTTCAGGCCCCTTCGATGACAACCAGCTCGGGCTGGACAATTTCCCTTCATTGATATGCATATGGACGTCTGCTGGTCTTCGTCATTAATGTTTTCTGTCCTTCTTTTAAAATTTATATATATATATATATTGGTCAATTATAGGGATAATGGATGGTATATTTTATCCCATAAGAAAAAAAGTCTTCAATGGTATCAAAATATATTTGGACGCATTATAAACAAAGGATTGGTGAATATTAGATTCATCAATATCTATTGTTTTATAAAAGGTAATCCACTTTCTTAATGATGGATATTCCAAGTCATATTTAATGCATAAAATTTTATTATTCGTTTTCATTGACCCATATTATATATATATATATACACTATAAACATAAACTCCATTATTAATCACCATGGGTGTTGATTGAGCCCAAATACAGTATTCAGTATGTTATGGAAAGATGTGAAAGACATATATAACTGTAAATTTTATAGGGTTGAAAAGTAGATGTTTCCGAATAATATTTGTATACTAATAGGATATTTTTCATACACTTCGATTGTTATCATACATGTGGAATGGTTACTAATGTTTGTTATATTAGGGGATCCTTCTTGTGGTGTAAAAGTTTTTACATTATGATTTCCCCTTCCTAGGTTAGGTTGGAATTTCCCTCTAAAATATCATAATTAACTTATTTATCAGTTTCCTTCTACCATTATATGATCTATAATGTATAAAAAATCCTACAAAAATGGTCTAGAATTAAATTAATTTTCCATATGATCTAAATATTTTAGTTATCCTCAGTTTTTGTGTGAATGTGTAGGTTTTTTGGGAAAACTACTAAATCTAAATTATTATTTCAAAACACCTTTATTTAGACACTAAGAACATGATATAAATTATTTATAAGGAATATGGTTTAATAGGAATCCTAAAAGGTGATGAGTCCATATATCTTGTAGAACCTATTTATTAGACAACACCCTGACTCTTTATATTATGAAAATTTTATTTGATGGTCGATGTGCATCTTCAATATTATTGGGGAAATAAATAAAAAAGAAAATTATATATATATTTTAAGCATGATATATTTACATATCATATGATACATTACCAAATATATTCAGTTGACCCTATAATTTTGTGACTATAAAAAATAATTAGGTATCATATATTAAATTGATGTTAAGGATAAATGATATAATACTGCATGGATTATTTCATGTGATGAGTTAACATATATTATCATAATCTATTAACTGAAATTCTAATTATCACTAGTTAATTATAATTTCCACAATTATCTATCTTATTTTGGGGAAGAAATGTAATTTGACGTCAATATTGGATGTTTCCCCTACTTTAGGATCATGGGGTCAATCCACAATTTTTTATTTTCCTCAATGTAGAAAAAATCATGAATGAAAACATAAAAAATATAAAATGTGTAGTAATAGGGGGTGTTAATTTGGTTAATATCATCGGGCCTCTTAATCATTGTTTTTATAAGCATTGTCATCACTATATGAAAAAATGTCCCAAAATTTATACATTTTACTATATAATATTTATCTAATAATTTTCTATGATTTTGTGATTTCTCTCACCCTTTCCATCAATTCAATGGTGATGTTGTTTCTAATATTTTTTTCATAGGATTAATTTAAGTGTTCATTGAGGGAACACATGATGGGTTTTTCATTTTTGCAGTCTTGATTGTAGTAGTTGTAGATTATACTTTGATGAACATATTACAATTTATCAAAAACATTGATAGATATTTATATAATCAATGTATAATTATATATATCATATAAAATAATGTTAATTAATTCTATTAGAATCAACCAGGTTATTTCGAGGGAATGATACGTGTCTAAAGCTCATCATATAGATTCATTATCAATATCAATAATATATTATCTCACAAAATCTTTTCATATAAAGAATAATTTTTGTTATTATATCATGTAGAGAAATGTAAAACTATATCATTATCGGATTTAGGAAGTAATTAATTATTAATTAATATAATCATAAATAATGAAGATCTACACTTATAATGGAATTCATTTGTTTATTTATAATATTTATAAATATAATTGTATAGATGGTTTTTGTATTTGAAAAACATAAGCCTTTCATGTTTTTTAAGAGGACTATGATCAATTTTCCTCATAATACTATAGTTTCCCCAACATAATGATATAATTGAATAAAAAAATATAATCCTTTCTATACTGGATATTTTATAGAATTTAATTTTTAGAACATGAGATTTTGAATATTGATATGAGTTGTCATAAATGCAGAATAATTATATAACATCCATCCGTGTTTCCCTTGAATGAAGTCCCATTACAATAATTACATTCATACAATTAGGGATTTAACTAATTCATGGATCAATGAAGGTACCATCAATTTGGTGGATGGTCAACTTGAGGTTGATGATGGATCCTAACAAGGTGTCCCTACAAACTCTATTCAATAGTTGCACATTCATGATATAGAAATTGATAATATTTTGAGGTTGGAATAAGTTTTTTCATTGCTGAATAAAACCCCTTTAAGAGTAATAGTGACATAAATACTATTTTCCTCAATCCATTGTTTAATTGGTGTAATCACTATATATTTATTGGAAGGGAAACGTCCTCTTAAATAATATTATCTACTAATGTAGTGACACCATATTAATCAAAATAATTTTATCCAAAAAAATATATTTTCTCGAAGACATACATTAATGATTTTATCTATCCTAATAAACTCATCTTGATTCAACTTATAATTTCTTTATCTAAAATATGTACATATTTAATAGGGTGTGGTATATCATTGAATATATCCAAATTATTCCTATCAAATTTATAATAATCAATTTGAGTGGGTAATATTTTTATATAAAGTGGATATTTGAATGAAATATTATATCTAGGATTTATAGTATTTACATCCTCTTCCTAATTCATGGTGTAAATAATGTTTTGAAAATATTACTAATCATGGAATTATTAAAAAACCATTTTTATTTTCATAATTATCTATGTGTATTTCTTTAATATAATTCACTATTAAAAATAATATGTTATTAAAAATTAACTAAATTCATATGAATATTGTTGATCCTATTATGTATAATATTACACATCCATAGTGTTATGTTACTCATTTTTAACTTTTTTATTTCATCGAAGAAGAGTTTTGTTTATGACAGATATTATCATTCACCCCCTCACATTAATAATTACCTAAAAAATGGATTAAGTACCCAAATCTTGTGTAATTCAATAATTACATTAATTGAATGTTCCTCTTATGATGGATATGAGTAATGAAACAATAATTGAGAATATTTTGGGGGTTCCTCTTTTATAAAATATCATAGTAATCTAAAACATGAATTTCATTGATGAAATTTTGGAAGTTGAAAACAATACACCATACATTGGGTATAGGGAACACCCATAATATATAAAATTGAATCCATTCCCTAATTTATGTTAAAGGGATGAGTTGGTATATGTTGGGGCATATATTGAACAACCTTATGGGTTAGTGATACTCCTATCATAACATTTCTGTATATATTTTGTCTTGATTAACAATTAGGAATGCACTCTAGAATTAGAGAAATGATGTGTATACAAAAAATTACATACATGCATGTTAAAACCCGTAAAATGTTACACATCATTATAGGGGATAAATTTCTTAACTTTTGTTGAATAATTCTACTCTTTGGTTGAATGTTTTAAGAGTTTTCCTATTTCCCTTTTCAAATATAGTCTTTAATTTATTAGCATTGTGAATGGAAAATTGTTATCTATAGATCAATGGAATAATGATTGACTCGGGGGGAAAATATTGTAACCTATATTGACCACTAAATATTTCTAGTCATTGATCAGGTTGAATATAATAGATTCATATTCACAAAATCATAAAATAAATATTTTTATTAGGTATCACTACTAATTTATTTTTGTGACATGGTAACTTTTATTTATGATATGATAAGACAAAAAATCTATTTTTCCTAGAAATTTTGATCCACCATTGTGGCGTCTACATCTATATTGTATCATAACTCATCTAGCTCCTTGCGAAAGTCATTATTTTATAAAAAATTCAAATTTATGATCATATGATTATAATTATTCAAATAATAGTTTTTAAAAAAATTAGATAATTTCTTCTATTTTGATGATATGATAATTAAACAATGAAAAGTATCTTTGGTCTGGAATATGATTTGAATACTATCAATAGATAAGTACTCTACATGATAATTTTATTTTCCTCATCCTCTGTGTGGTATTATAAACATGTTATTCCAATAGTGATCGTTTTCCATTGATTTAACATGGCTTGTTAGATTAAAATTAAAATAATTTGGTACATAAAAACATCTTTTATTTAAGGTGTATTTTTAAAACATCAAATTTTTCATTAATCAATGTGAAATTCTATTGAATAGTTAAAAATAACCAACATTAGAAGGATTTGGTTTTAACAATGCCTATATTAATGGGGGAGATGAATGAATACTTTTGAAATTTGAATGACAGTAATATAAAAATTATATTATATCATAAGAAGGTCCTTTAATATAGACTCAATGGGTAGGGCCTCCGTTGTATTAAATTATTTTTTCCAAATTATTTTGAGGACCAATATATTTTATATATTATTTTACATAGTGTACATCAATAACATATTCCTTTTTTGGGATTTATAAGGATTACAAGATGGTAAATATGAGGTGGTATATAATTATTAGTAGTTGAATTTTTCTTATTGGGTTTAATATTATATTTTATTGTTTCAATTTTACCCCCAGATAAGCTGCATTGTGTATCTTTAATTATTGATGTATTGAAAAGGTTAGGATGATTTTACCAATAATTTATAGTTTTATGGGTATTGAAACATCATTAATACTCACTTGGATGAAATTAAGGATTTAAAATTATATATATTCATGTTTTAAATCATTATTATAGGAATTGAGGATTACATCCAATGGTTTTGAGTTTCATCTAACCTCATTAATTAAATTTATAGATAATGATTTCTATTTTTTATATCCATGTGAAAAATATTTGTTAATTATCTTAATTTTACATGTATTTAAGGAATGGTGAGTACACAAGGAAGATAATGATATTTAAATTATTATTAATATAGGAGTTTGACCTTTTTTTCCCTAATCATCTTTCCAATATAATGAGAAAATATAATATGCAATCACTATTTTTCTTATAATTAATATTTGGAATTAATGTAATGGAAAATTCAATAATTTCCTATGTACATTTCTAATGTAGTACTATGAATATCCTTGATAAAATTATCAATAGAAGAAAACCCCCTTATTTTTAATTACAAAAATTGATTCACACTTTGATCCTTCATTCTAGAATAATTCATTTCGAAAAAAGAGTTGAGACATTTAATTTGTTTCATCTTGTAAAATGTATGCATTTTCCATCTTGATTAGGATCCCTTATTGTTATCCCTTTTGTGTTTCATAGGGTACAAAAATGATCTTCACAAGTATATATTGAAATAACAGTGTTCAAAACACCCTTTAATATGTGTTAAAAATACCCAATAATCCCTTTCTATAGGTAATATTAGGATAGATATCAGGGAATTATCCATTTAATTTATCCTCCCAAATGCATCATTGAAATTCCACGTTTTTTTAGTACAAGATGATTCTATTTGTAGTTTAACTCCCAATGGGGTTATCTTGTGAATTTTTAGAGTGATTTATAAAATCCTCATCTACCTGGTATTCTTACTAGAGACTATTAATTCATTACAATAGAATGCTTCTACAATTAATTAAATATTGATAACTAGGAATCATTATTATTTGTAATCCCTAAATTCATATGATATACCACAATGATTTATCATTTAAATATTTACAACGAATTCCAATTATGTTGGGATAGAAAAATTACAGTTATATATATAATCTATGTTGTTAACTAAAAATTTATAGATATACATGGTTGATGATAATATTTATCGAGATGAATATGAAATAATTTTGATTAATATGTAAACAGATACATAGAGAAATTTTTTTAAATAATGGTATTAATAAAAATTCACCCATAAATCCTCATTTATTTTATCTATATTTTTTTCATAACTATGTATTAAGCAATTAATTCATTTGGATTGCAATGATATCATGGGAGAAAATCAACAAAAAGAATCCAAATAGTAAAATAAAAAAATAATGAATTTTTATTTTTAATATAATATATATATACACATTTTTTGAGAAGAATAAAGAGTTTCTATTTAAATATATTTTTTGTTTTATTTTTCTATAGTTGGATGTTTTATTTTTCAAATGAGCTAATTTTTTTATGGAATATAATAATAATATATGGGATAGAAAAATTAACAATCCTAAAGAATCATTATATCTGACTTATGAATGATTGTGTGCATTATTGAGGGGTTTCAAGAGACATATCTATCATGTGTTTTTAGTTGTCTTATAAATAATATTAATGAATTTTCATGTGACTTAACATAATGAAAACTGTAATAATTTGGTGATGTGATAAAAAATGACAACTGTTGAAAAGTTAGTATTATGATTTTATGTGAAATCAGTGGTATGATTTCATGAAAAAAGGAAATATGTTAATGAATTATAATTTTGAAATAGATTGAATTCGTCCACTTTTTCAAACCATATAGGTTCATTAAGGACATGAGATAAATATTTAAAATACACTGAGAACATGTATATCAACCCAATATGATTCATTAATTCATATTTTGGTTTATAAATGATGATTGAAAATGTACCAACACACAAGGGGATTATTATCATGATATATCATACATGAAATAAATGCATGTAATCAAATATACTAACACTATTCCTATAGATTCATGGAATGAAATATTATTTGTTATAGGATAATAAATATTATTATAACCACACTAATGAGTCACATGTTCAGTAGTTAATAAGTGTAATAATGAGGTGATAAATTTTTCATATGATTCAAGCCCATTACACATTCTTATAATTCATTTTTTATCAACCGTTATTGTTATAAAAAACTCTGGTTATGTTCTCTATTTGTGATTGTAATTGTATCAAAGGGTTCAAATCAATTTTTTTAATGTGTTCACATCATAAAAGAAATAATTGAATGTAAATAGAATTCACTCTATGATTTATAGGTTCTATTCAGAAATAGAATACTTGTGTTTTTTAGAGTGTATAGGACTCAGATTTTTTCCCATCTATTTAAAACCCAAGTATAAAGGTATTTTAATTTAATATTTATGAAGAATAATGTGTTTGAAATATTACATCGTACATAATTATATGAGGTATTTACTAAAACACATCTAAACAATGGGATCACATATAATTTAAGATTTCATTAAAACTATATTGGAGATTTCTTGTGGTGAACAATAATTTTTTAAGAAACGTTAATTAACATGAATTGTGGTTTAACTCAAATGTGTGGGAGGGAATCCCCCAAATATCATTTTCCATTATTTTTCATTATCACAAAATTTTTTGATTATATAAATTTCATATTTTATGTTTTCAAAATATAAATTTCATTAGACTACTTTAATAAATTACTTGTTTGTTTTTTTCCCTAATTCGTCAAATTTTTATGTGTGGTGTACTTGTATCCAATTAACACTCACTATTTACGTATCTTACACATCAAGGATAGTGGAATCAGTTGATGGATCCATATATGAATTTTTAAAATCATATCTACAAATTTTGTTGATTTCTAATTAAATACAATGATTCTGTTTATTTATTTATCACATTATTTTGTTATAAAATTGACATAGGATGATAAAAAAATTAATCCCTTAATGGAAGAAATATTTATTTCATTATTAGATTATTATATTATACTTTTTCATTTTAAATTTAAACATAATTTACCAAAATGTTTTCAAAAATCCAACAATGAGAAATTTGGAGACCTTGTTTTTTATGATAGTTATTGGTGAATTGGTATCAATTGAAATCAAGATCACAAAACTATTGAGTTTTCTTTACGTTGAGAATTTTTATGACTTATTATTTTGTTAAAAACTATGAATGAAAGTTTATTTATATCTATTTTTCATGTATATTTAGTTTCAACATCAATGCATATATAGTTTCTAGGCATTATACTATATATTTAATTTTTGTATCACAAATTGATTTTAGATATATTATATTTAGTTTAATTTTATGATGGTAATTCAGGTTCCTCGTGAGATCGTCCAACTATATTCACAATCCAATACATAAGTAGTTAATATATTTTTATATGATATGAATATCTAATAACTACATACTATTTTTATGCATAGATGATCTGTGTCAATTTATGTTCTTTGTTCCCTTAAATGAAGTACTAGAAACTAGTATATAGATTATTAATTATTTATTAGACCTAATTGTATTTTTTTAATTTATAATTTAGAATTTTAGTATATAATATTTTTTTATCTGTATGGTTTGTTATTGTGCGTGTAAGACATATTACATATGGGTTTATAATATGACACACAATTGGATTTTATATGTTTTAAATTGGAATATATATCACTTGATAACTATAATTTTTAACACTGGACAAAAAAATGAAAATGGATCTATATTTCATACTCTTATGAGTAGATTGAATTTAAGGATCAATAATTGAGAGAAATATATAATCATCCAAAAAACGAAGTCCCTGAATTTCTGAACTACTAATGAAATAATTGTATGTGTACTGTTATAAGAATTATACTAGAATTTATTTTATATAATAGTATAACTAATTGGAAATTTTAGATTAAATGATCTTTGAATACACGATAAACCCCAGAATGGGGTTTAAATATCGATAGAACTTCTCATTGAATAAGAATAAGTAGTCCAATGATTTCTAATTAAGGTATGATTTAAATATTCTTTTTGACTAGAAAGTAATTACATTATAATTTTGGATATATATATATATATATGATGGTGATTATTTAATAGTAAGAAACAACTAAATTATAGAAGAATTTGGTGAGAAAATAAGTGTAGGCATGTGAATTTTTTGATGGATTTGAGGAATAAGATTTTTTTACTCCATAAGAAGTTGATAATAGAACTCCTTAATATAATATATAGTTATATATATATATATATATTATTGAATTATATGTGATTCACAATAGAGATGTGCCTCAAGAATTTGAGTTCAGAGAGCATGATCAATTACTTAATGATAACAAAATTCAAAATAGGAAAAAGGGGATAAGGAAACTTAAATTTCATTATTTATATATGAACTAATAGGTTATAAAATGATGAATAAGTAGTGGAACAAAATTATAATTTATTATTTTATATTGAATTCTTTGATTCAGTTTTGTATTCTAATACAAAATTTTGACAAAAAATATTTTCCAATATTCTCTTATAATTGAGAATAATAGTGAATCAACAACATGGTTAAAAATATAGACCTATTTTATACATAGTCATAGAATCCCCATTTTACTCTTCCATATTGTGAACGTAAGGTATGTCCTATCTAGAAAACAATAAACATATAAATGTTTTCTTTCATATTGATTTTAGTTTCTTTTTAGTATTTTTTTTGTAAATAACTACCATAAATCTATAGTAATTAGTTCCAAATCAATTGTTTTCTTAAATTAAAAACATATACTATGATTTAAAAGTGTATATATTATCTCATTGTATCAAGTGATGTATATAGTACAAGTAATGAACATGAATTATATATGTAAATTGATAGACATGTGATTATTTATCGTTTGTGCTAAAATTTTTGCATCTCTCGTACCCTGATATTTAATTGGAAAAAAATATTTTTTACCTAGAAAAAATCAATTTCATTCACCCATGTGATGCATCAATATTTCCCATCCCATAGAATTAAGATACCTTATAACTTTAAATTTTTTTTCCAATTTCATATAAAATTCTTAATTATCATGACCATAATAATTATAAATTACAAAGAAAATATTTATAATTTAAATTATTATTTAATTCGTTGATAGATTTTATATAAAATTTAGGTATTATTTTTTTCTAAATTTTTTTCGGTGATGATTAATGTTAGGAGAGTATTTTTTTATTTATATCATGAATTTAGTGACCAATATCTTCTTTCATATTCATACGTGGTTTTATATTTTTAAATGATCATTCATATACCACATTTCATGGGATATGTCTATGTACGAATAAAAATAAGTTAATTTTTTTTGTTTATTATTGATGATTAATAGTATTAAAAAACATTAATATGATTGAGTTGATCAATTTATTTTATATTTATCTCATATCATCATGAAACAAACAATTTGATTTATTTTTTTATGATCTGAAAGATCCTAATAATACTTTTTAGAAAAGCTTAATACCATTTTTTTTACATCAATATCAATTTCATTATTATTCTTCCATGAGTATTGATTTTATATTTTATGTTGTTGTTTTCTTTTTCATTATAAATATGTGTGAGATTTATATAATGTATCTAAGTGGAATCTTCTCTTATTCAATTGTGGAGGTTGGTTTAAATACTATAATTAATTCTTCTTGAAATTACATTTATAAATTACATACAAACAAAAATGTACACTTTTAAGGAAAAATTTTATTCCAAAAAATATAAAGGAATGATTTAAAATATAATAATATATTAATTGTGGAGTTTAAATCCTATAAAAAGTATGAATAAACTATATATATTGTATTTTAATTTATTTTAATTGGTGTAATTTATATATTTATCCTTAAAATATATTATCATGAAAATAATTAATGAATTTTGATCACAATTTTAATACATTATGTTCTATTATACTTTTCTATCCACCAAACATGCTATTTCATTTCATTAAAACATTATTGAGACCCTAGAATGTTTTAGTGTTTTTATATCAATGTTGAAAATTAGGCATCATGGATGATTATTGATTGAGTTTATATTCTGGAAATTTAATATAAAAATGATTAAATGTACATAGGTGATGATAGAAATATATTTAATTAAATCTATATTATAAATTGAATGAATATAAATACATTAATTATTCCATTATAAATGGAACAATTTATTATAATGAAATTCTATGTAATTACTCAATTTAATATTTTTCATGATTTTTTTGGATATTGAAATATTAATTTCAAAAATTATTATCATGATAAGGATTGATTTATATTTTTAATTATCTAGATATAGATCCTAATTTATTTTATGATAAATTTTTTTCCAAAAAAATGTTATATATGTGGGAGTTTAAAGAATATTTTTTTATAAACATAAACTAAATAAATAATCATTAATCAAAAAGGAAATCATATAGGAATATATGATGGAAAAAAGGGGTACACCCTATGTGGGTCAGCACTAGGTCATTAGAAAAATATTAATAATGCTCCTGGAATGGGGGATCTTAAGCAAGTGATCCAAAATTCTTTGATAAACCACAATGTATTATCAATAGGTGAATATTGAAATATAATTTGTTATGTTGTATACTAAGTATATGTCATTGTTTAATAATAAAATGCATCATGTAATCTTCATTAAGAGATCATTCATAGTATTCCTTTTTATATTCTAATAGTGTTATCATGGATTGTACACCATTTTTATTATATCAATGATGAGAGACATTATAGTCTTCATTGGGGAAGCTTATATATGACATGTTATGCCACTATTAAGATTGATAAAGTCATATAGTTTTATAAAATAACTTATAATGCAATTCATTATTATTTTTATTGGTTTTTCACATTAAATATAAACAATTTTTTTATTATTTTTTTACTTTATGTATAAACAATGAAATTAGAATTATTATTTCACTAAAATTTCAATAGTTTTGACTTTATGTATTCTATTATTCTATGTCAAAAGATTCTTAAGGCATTGGAGAACTTTCTAAATAATCTTCTATATCAAATTTTATCATTATTTTTCTATATAACAAGCTTTATAAATTCTAAAATGTTTTATTATGATGCCTAATTTTTGATAACATACATAAAAATTAATGGATAATGTCAGTCATAAAAACAATTATCATTAAAAATAATAATTTCTTTCATATATTAAAATTACATATAGGGAAATGATCTTTTTTTTTAAATATTTTATAAAAATATATTCCATTAGAAATGAAAATATTGAACATTCATTAAATTGAAAAAAAACTGAAAATATAACAAAATATTCATGTATCTACTTCATTTATTTACATTTGATAGTGCCTTTAGAATGAAAATATTTTTTATTTGTTCTATATTAAAAAAAATAACACATGATACATTCTTATCTCTAACTGGTTTGACATTTTAATATCAAACTACTAAAAATCATATGATAGTTTTTTCATTTCTACCTGATCATAATATGTTGTCTCCATCAAAAGAAAATGAATAATGAAAATATTCCTTATATAAAAAAATAATAAAAATGTAAACTAACAATGATAACATATTTATTAATATGTTAACATATTCATGTAATAATAAAATATTGGAATCAATAATGGTAGTATTAATATAGGTAAATATTTTAAATAAAAAAATTGTATAATGAAATGCTATATAAACAGATGAGGAAATATACCCATTAAGTAATATATTATAGGTGGTATGATAGAATTGTAATGGAGAGATATGAAAATGTGTAATATTTAGTTTTTTCATGATTTATATTTTTTAATTTAACAATTTTCTTTTATAAAATTCATTAAAATCCACTATGAAATTGGTTTTTTATCAGTTCTGTATTAATTTAAATTATAACTCATATCATGGATGGATTTGATTTTGGGAATAATTTTTTTTGAATATATTTATTTTCAATTTTTATTTACATTATTATGATGATAAAATTCCTAAAATAGTGGGTTTTAAAATAATTTATTAATTATTTGATAATAAAATGTGTTTGAACATATGTTGACATATTAACCAATGAGAAAAGAAACGTGTTTATGTGTTTAAAATTTTATTTTTATCAACATGAGTTGTATAATTTTTACCATAATTGATTAAATAATTGATATAAAAACCTAGAAACGATTGATATATTTTTTCATAGTTGACGTTCTGGATGAGTGAATCTCCATAAACATTACTACAAGTAATGTTGATATGAAAGATGTTATTCAAATAGAAAAGATAAGTATCCTTAATCAAAAACCTTCCAATGTAGATGATGCATGAGGATTATTAATGCCACTCATATAATATATGTTTAATGGGAAACAGTTAAATATTTGTAGGGACCTACTAAATTATATTTACAGTGAGGGAATTTGAAAAATATTGAATTGGATATGTATATTACATGCACAATGATGATATACCTTGAAAAGATTAAGTAAATATATGGACTAATGTTACCTAAAAGCTATTTAAAAAGATTTATCAAGTGTTCCTTTCACAAAGTGATAATGGAGAGGTTTTATTGTAAAATCCTTTTTGTTTGTGTATTTTTTTCATCCACATATAGGGATATTTTGTGGTGGGGAATAATATAATTCAATCAGAGGGGTATTTAATTTCAAGAAGGAATGTGTCATATTTTATACTAGGTATAGAGTAATTTTTCTGTGTCTGAACTTATTATACGACAATGTGTAGATTTAATTCACAATAGACAAAAAATATATAATTTAAAATATCCTAAATTTTCATAATGGAGAAGCATATTTTTAAGTGATATTTACAATGGAATTCTATAAAATATTAACAGTGACTAAGAAAATATTTAAGATGATCAACCTATAATAGAGGGTTAGATTGATAGACCAAAAGGGATTCATTACATCAAAATGGGATCACTATATTTAGAATAAATATTAAAATAAATCAATATAAAATATATCGATATAATGTAGTGTAGTATTGGTCATTCTAAGGGTGAACATGAGTGACAAGGTTGAGAGAGACCTTAAATTAAATATTCATTACAATTATTATACTAATATAAAAAACAATTAAAAGAACTAAAAAACATAAAATGTTTTCTGATGTTGTGGGAATTCACTAGTTATTTTCATGATTACCTAAATGAAATAAATATGTAAATCTAAACATGATAGAAATAAGTTTTAAAAAAAATAATTTCATATTGAACCCCATAGTCACGGGGGACACTCTCTACTAACCATGATATACTTTTCTATATAGTCATGGTACTACTTATTTATAGGATGTAAATAACCTAAAAACATATTTGAACAATGAATATGTAGCTAAAACAATCGTTATATTGAGAAAATCACACTCAATAACTCAATCAAAAAAAATATCACTCATGTTCACTAAGGAAATGACCATGATATGAGAGATAAATAGATATGAATGAAACCCCCTAACTACTTACACAATGGTCATTCATTATGAAAATATGAAAGTATTAAATTTTCTGTGTAAAAGGATGATAATCCATCAGAAAAACTATTTGTATAAGTGATTTCATTAATTCAATTCTTATTTTATTAAAAAACAGGAATAAATATACCATCTGATGCAAGTAATTCAAGGGTGAAAAATAAAATTCAAAAACTAATTTGAATATAATAATAATTATAGAAGATAATATCCTTTCAATTTTCTGGTTTTTGTGTTATAAATGAAATCTATGTAATAACACTCTCTGGATAGTCAGATACCTCACTATTTCATCTTTTAAAAACAGCATTATCTCTCTTAAATCTTTTATACTTTATATAAAATTATAAAAACATGAAAATTCCATCCATAATACCTATAAAAAATCATTATTTTCATCATATAGAGTTGATTTCCACAATTCAAGTAATCCAAATCTCATATATATCATTATTTTATTTCCTCATAATTTATTCAACTAATCAATATTTTCATGCCATTTCCATGGATCTATACCCTATTAAACAAATTTCTCTCCCACAAGTGTAGAGATTATATTTACTATGAATATGTACTATAAATTGTGTTATGGTTGTAGGGAAGAATATTTTTCTATTGTCAGATATATAAACACCATTATATACTATAATTTATCAACATGATTTAGTAACGGTTTCACTAAGCTGATTATTTTTCTTTTTCTATATTCACCTAAATGTATGATACCACACCAAATCCAGGTTCATTCAAATAACACTAAATATTTGTATATTATAGCCTCCTCATCCATTAAATTGTTTCACTGGAATACCATTATACATCATTACCAAAATACTCAACCATAAGGAGAATCATGGAAATATATGGATGTTACATCTGCGATTCCACCTATAGATTCACAATTTCCACACCCGTATTATACCTACAACCTTGCTATATTTTAGAAGAGATTATCATTATTCGAAAACATAGTAGATGATTAAACTCCTATTTCACTGGATGTTTTTTCAGCAGATATCCCATAGATATAATTTTCAATTAAACATTAATGTAGCCAAATATATTTCAGTCTCCATTTTCTTAAAAGTATAATTCCCTTAAATATAATAATCATTTTTATCCTCTGAGTTCCCTATGGTGCCCCATCAGGTTTCCTCAAATCTCTCTCGATTTTTTGATTTTAATATATTACATGTTGTGCATAAAAGTAAACTATTGTGTCCTAGTGTGTTGTTATTGTGACATCAAATCCATATGGTGGTAGTGGGTGTGTCCGAGAATGGTGAAAAAATTCTCTACATTAGAAGATGCCATCATTGTATGTTATGTAATTTTACATATACATACAAATTCCATAAGTAAATTTTTATTGTTGAGCCTCATATATTTTAAAAATATTGTGTCATTATCGACAAATCATACTCCTACAAGTGTTGATAAAACCTTACTACAAGTATTTCCACCACACAGTAATGATTAGTTACCCCCACATCATCCTGGATTTATCTTTTCCATCAGTGAACTTTATCCTTAGTCTAGGAATTTACTAGGGATTTTCTATTCTACTTTGGGTCCATTTTATGAGTTCCTAAGTAACTAATGCCTTTTTTCAATTTAACATAATGTAGTTAATTATAAATTAGTAAATTCATGGATAATTGAATAAATATTATCCTTTCTGAAAACTATTATCAAAAATATAGTTTGTAATTTATTCATAAACCATTAAATAACATTGTTATATACAATAAAATATAATTGAAATATATTATTCATATTTAAATAATATACTCATATATTGGGCCTTTAAAATTCTCAATGACCAAATCCATTAATTATCATAAACAATAATTTATATAGTTGAAGCAATGAAGATCATTATAATGGATTTTTGAAAAACTAAAAGGAATAATGGAAAACATTCATGTCGCAGTGAAACAATACTATACCACAATAAATATCAATTGAATTTTACAATTTTAAAAGAAATAATCTATGCATATATTATATTTTAAATCATTGGGTATTTTATTAATTTTATGCATCTATTCAATGATGAATTAAATAATGTTATTATCAACATATTCATATTTTGATCTGTCGAAATATTTGTTTCCTCTATTTATGAATGTAAATAATGGAACAATATTTATTATCATAACCTATGAACATGATAACACTAATCTAATAATTATAATATGTAGAAATTGTTTTAAAAAATTTAATGGAGAAATAATATATTACTATGTAATTTATATCATCTAGAAAACTATATCATTTGTAATACGAGTGTCCTCTTCAAATTGAAAAAAATCTAATTCTCAATGTTAGTGTCAGGAAATGTTACAATGTATTATTAATGAATGATTCACAACCTCAACATTTATTCCTGTTTATACACCCTTTTTTAACTACATTTTCAATAAAATTTTTATTTTTGAATCTAGATGTCTATCACATCCATTGACTCACCACAAATTGTAAAGATCATTGGCTTATAATTGATGATTTTTTACCCTAAACATTCATCTCATTTATTCTATTTTCATGAAGAGTGGTAAAAATTGATATATGATATAATATTTAATTTACCCTTTATCCAAATATGATAAGAAATATTGAAATAATTTTCATCAACCATTAAATTTAGTACCATTATCCAAAAAAATCACCCCCTATACATAAACATGTCAATATAATTCAAAATTCATTGGGTAAGTTAAGAAAGTGTAAAATTGTCTTCTAATGTATCTCATTCTTAATTAACTTCTATCATATTTTATATGGTATATAAAAAACTAATTTCATTATAGGAAAAACGGATTATAGATAATGAAATATTCAGCAATCATATTAAATTTGACATTCTATGGTCCTTGGTGAGTAAATATTAAATAAATTTTTTAGTAGAAAATATGATCCGAGTTCTATAATGAAATTTTCTCATGAATATATATAAATAATTGAGTTAAGAAATCTACTCAATACAAAAAAACATGTGATATATGAAAATGAATCATCGAATAAACAATACTGATAAAATAATCCACATGACCATGAAGCAATTAAATTAACACTGGAAGATAAATTTCATATTTATGAATTAATTTCCTCCTATAAAACATAATCTATCAAATTAATTCTTTAATGTTTAACTCTTTTCAATCAAACACCAACTATATTTTTTGAATATATTTTATATTTAATTCAAAAATATGGTATTATTGGAATCTAATGAAACTAGTTTCCTATAGATGAATGATGAATCACTATTATATGTGTGGTGGATGGAATATTAGTGATGAATTATAAAAATTGTTTTAAATATATAATTTTCTGTGTTAAATGAAAATAAATGAAATTAAAACTGAAATTATATTATGTTATAATACTTATCCCCATTCCTCATCTATATCCCTTATTATACTATGATAATAATTAATAAAAAATCAAAAAAATTATGAGAACCATATTTATTGATGCTAATGAAATAAAATAAAGAATAAAAATTATATACCTTAGAATATATGTCCAATGAAATTAATGAATAACAAATCCATGAATAAAATAATAAATTTTAGATTACCTCCCAAAAGTCACTATTGTTTATACACATTTATCTCACCCTTGCAACTTATGATCACATGGTTTTAGTTTTTTACATAGACATCTATCTCATATTAATCACACATTTTTAGAGCAATAGTTTTAGATATTATCTTCCATGATTTAATTATCACAATAAATTTTATATGTGGAAATAATTTATTTTATCATCCTTAAAAATTTAATTCTATAATCCTCCAAACATGCAAGATATCATCCTTATCATCATCATGTGGATATCCTTATTCAAATTCCCCAATGTGATCTACAAATTTTGACAAAATACTTTAATGTTATACATCTTTTCATTAGTAAATAGTAACCATAATCTAAATAATTAAAATGATTGAAAAAATATCCCTATATATTTACAGATATGTAAAATTTCTTCGTCTTATTATTGTAAATTACATGTTTCATGTTATATTCAACTTATTTTATTGTGGTTTATATAACTTTTTGTTTTAAATATTTTTCAAAGAAATAATTTATTAGTTTAGAAACATTCCACCCCTATTATATTATTTCATAGGTAGAGGATTATTCTAATTATATTACATTATTTTAAATAGTGTGGATGTCTTATTTGGTAATATAATATACAGTTCATACCTTGTAAGATAATTTTTTATATGAATTCTTCTTAGAACACATGAATCATTGTTCCAGAATCAAAACTTTACAAAATGACTCCTTGAAAAAATATCAACCTAGAGAGACATGCGTCTTTCCCACTCATGATTCAGAGTGGACTATAACAACATTCTGATTGGGTTTTTACATTTATTCAATAATTATAATGTGATAGATATTATAATTAAATTATGGGGTAGGCATATTCAAAAAACAATCATTATATCCATTCCCCCAATGCATGGTAGTAACCAAGAATAGTAAATGAAAAAAATAATATAAAATAATGATATGGAGAATGATTAGAAAACTAAAAAAAGAGTTAAAAAATTTTCTAAACAAAAAAAATAAAATTATCTCATTATTACAAAGAACTGAAAAAGATTCTAAAATTTAAATATCCAAAAAAATTTAGTTAAATATTAATGGTCTCAAAATGTATAGAGTTTATATATATGTTGGACCACATAATATACATATTCTAAAATATATTATTTATTTGTTGATTCTGGGGACTATCCCAAGAGATATGGTAGAGGGAAATATATAACAAAATTCAATAAAAATTTATTATAAAAATATATATGAAAATTAAAAAAAAGAGGAAAAAAGAAAATAATTGTTAATGATTTGAGAATGAATTAGGATGTTACAATATTATGTTCATAAAATTAGTAGAAAAATGTAATATGTTTAGTTATAATGATGTCATGATAATGTTCTAGTGAACCCATAATCCATGGGGGGACATTTTATGCTACCCCATTTCTCAATTTCTCAATGGTCACCATACACAAGATTATATAGAGAAGAAACCATATTTACAAATAGAATATGATTCCTACCCAATTATAATCTTCCAAAACTAAAATTCAAATATTCACTCTAAATAATATCACTCCAGATTATATGGGAACTAGACATGCTCATGGAATGAAATAGATATGTATTGCATCCCTAACTCCGAACATAATCATCATATAATAACAAAATATGGATGGTATATATATGAATCTGTTGAAGAATGAAATCCCATCACATATACCAATTACAGAATCTACTATAGTAAATCAATTCCGCATAATTTTAAAAATTATATACTTGAAGTTATACCCTCTCATTATATCAATTAGTGGTGTGATAATAAAAATAATTCACTAAAAAGAAGATGTTAACTCCTTTATTATATGCACATCTTCACATTTTCGTTGTACTTAATTTTTTTAATAATAACATTATATTTATAGATAATGTCAATTGAGATATATATTTGTGTTGTATTTACAAAATCTATTTATATCCCGTTAATCATTTATGATTTTATTCAAATTATCCTCTTGTTAAAATTCATTATATATAACCATTGCAATAAGTCATCATTTTTTAAAAAATAAAATGTCATCCATAACAATATATCATAAATAACATTTATTTGTATTACCTTGACTATGTTTTCATTGAATCATCCAATGTCTATTTTCATATCTATTCCATGATTCAATTGAACATCAAACATAATTATAACACCAGTATATATAATTCCAATCTACCATTGAGTTGTGACATGATTGTTTGTATTGGAGGTGGGTGAAAAACTATTTTTTCCTCAATAAACACAAATTTCAATAGCATAATTTGAGAAATTTTTATTACCCATTTTATAAGCTCTTTAATTTTTCATTTATTTTGTATGCTCCAATATAGTAGATCCCACTACATATAAATAGATCTTTAATGTTTGATGAAACCTTCTATAAAAAAATTGATTTTCTCTTTGATGACTCCACCTTATTTCATTATCATACATTGTTCATGAAACACCAATAAATAACATTGCCCAAAAAATTGAATATTGTTCACATTAATATTTCCACCTAATGATTTCCATGTTCACCAAAAATATGTTACCTATATCATAGAGAAATTTTGGTATGAATTTTCCAGCCAAAATGACCTATAACACAATAGAAATCATTTTATTGGATTTTAATCAATAATGTTTCCATGCAAACCCCAATCATTTACACTATATTTTAACCAAAAAATTTAAATTTATATATTCTTGAAATGAATTTTTCACCATAATATATAATCCTTAGAGGTCATACGAGATACAATATATATCCCATGATGGATATGAGACTCATGTTTTTGGGATTAATATCAATATTCACCAATGGTCAGCCTAGCATTCTCTAAAGGCTATGTTAGGTTGCCCAGAAATCACAATTTGGCATGTGCCAATAGGTATGTAAAAGGAAAGATTTCAAAATTCTTTAAATGTAAAAAATAGTTTAACTAATTGAATTGATTATCATTATATTTATTTTTACAGAATTTATATTGATTTGGTTGATAATTTTATATATAACATTTTTTAAAACTATTATCAAATTAATGTTAGAGAGGGCTAATAGGACCCCTGGAATCATAAATCCAGTGATGATTTATTGATTTATCACAATTCATTGAAATTAAGCAGCTTTAACTCTACTTTTCATGTGTATTAAAAAATGAATATCCATTTACTTTGGGGTCCCATAGTGGTCTCTACCTCCCCTTGTATGAGAAACGTAAGGCCTTTCTTCCCATTAGAGTAAAAGAAATTATTTTTTCATAAATAATAAAATAAAAAATAAAAAATTATTTTCATTTTCAAAAACATAATTAATTATATAAATACACATAAATTAATAATTTAATTAATAAAAAGGATATAATATATTAAATACATGTGGAATTTATTATTTACTATTCAAATGTATTATGAAAATTATGAGGATATTAATGATCTCAATTGGATAGTATTTTTTTTTGATTTTTTTTATTTATTTAAAAATTTCGTAATAGATATCCAATGTATTATATGTAAACACACTATTAAATCTGTTATTTTACAATTATTCAAATATTTTCTATACTAATTTTTTATATCATCTCATCTATGGATTATTGTTTGCTGTTTTTTGGATGATATCTCAACACATTGTAGTTGAAATAACAGCGTAAAATGGAATCAAATAAATATTACTCATATAAATTGAATTTATTATTCTTCACTCATGGGACTATTATGTTCTTTAATATATTTTTTATTTTTATTTTATTATCATGTAAATTTATAAATAATAGAATAGTGTGTTCAATAATGACTAACATAAGTACAATATAGATAATTATTTAATGAATAACATGTTATTTCATTATTTTTAAAATTGTATATGCACTAAATTTAATTTTGATATTTTTAATATTCGAAGAATTGTAAATTCTAATTCTAAGATAACATTTTTATAATTTTCCAAAATTGGTATGTATTATAGTATAATTAATTTATATAATGATTTTGAGATATTTTTATAGAAGATTATTATTTTTATCAAGTAGAAAAAAGCATTTAATGTTGAATTCTCTTACAATTTCATAATGTCTATAATTTTTTATAACTTTTGTAACAATTTTCATTGAATATTAATAGTTTTTATGTAATAAAAATCAATTTATTTTGGTTATCTAAAATATACATGGGGGTATTTTTTGGATTCATTATTCCCCATTGGGATGACCCTGTACATTAATTATACTATAAATTATTTGTTTTCATTTGTTTGAGTAATATAAATTAGAATAAATTATCTTCCATGTGATTTTTATTGTTTAATTATTCTCATTCAAATCAAATGTGTTAAATAATTGGTATTTCTCCCCCCCCCCCACACAAATTCATATTTTTTCCCTTTTCAAACTAGTGGTCGATATTTTGGAATCAATTATGACTTTCTTATGACAATTATAATTTATCATCATGTTTGATATGATATAAAATTATGTAATACATGATCTCATTTCATTATAAGGGACCCAATTATATATAGTTTACATGTTCATGTAATACATCCTTGAATGTATAATGGTCTCCTTTGTAGTTACTGAGGTTGATTAATGTCTGAAATTGATATGAACATCTATTTCATAAGGAGGATCTCCTTCATTCAAATTATTCATTGGTTAGACTACAGGTTGAAAAAATATATATTAGAACATTTTAATTTATCACAATTTTGTGGTGAATGGTAAAATTGTTTTATAAGATATCCCATGAAATTCATTTCATATATATCCCCAAAAATTTTAATCAAAACCCTTGTATTTTAGTGCCACATATTCCAGTATGGTGTAAATTATGTAGCCATTTCACAGAAACTTCTATGGTGCCATTCACGGTCAGATAGATATGATAAATGATGTTCCATATTAGGTAGTATATTTATGAGAAAAATTTTCATATTATGTTAATTTATCAAAGACTAATTTATGAACACTGATTATGTATCTAGAGGGAAAATATATAATTTATTGATAATTGGGGGAACACGATGCTCAGATTGTCCAATATCTCATCTCATCGATACTTTTTTGGATTTATTATATGTTTATTAGGGAACCTAAGAGTTTGAAATTAATGATATAAATTAACATAAATTTATATAAATAAAACCCAACTATCTTTCTAGGTCAGGGGTAGTATAAGGTTTAAATGAATAAATTGAGTTAATTGAATTTATTTTTTAGAAAACATAGACCTTTATTTTGAATGGTATAAAATTTATGAAATATATATTTCTCATACCTATTATGTTTTGATGGAAATTATATATTTTTCTGAATTAATTAATTTTTTTGATTTATAAAAATCATTGAAAATTTACTAAATACATTTTTCTATTGATTCTATATTTAGTCCAAGAAAGGTTTTCCAGAAGAAAATTTATTGAAAATATCCGATAATGGAGTGTGCCTAATGATATAAACAATTAATTTTTATTATTATTACATTTTCTAGGCTATATATCTAGTAATTTTTTTGGATTGATTTGAGAATAACATATTTTTCATGATATATTGTATTGTTATAAATATTTCCTAATATGGTGAATCAGAAACTCTTATATGAGTGTGTATGGATAAACAAAAGTTTTCATACTTATAATACATCTTTTAGTATATGATTTAGAGTTACCTATATTTAATGTAAAAAGTGATTAAATTTTACTCTTTGGGAATGAAATTCATATGGATTTCAAGAAATGGATTATTTTATTTTCCCTTCAAATTGGGACACTTTATAGTACTTATTGGGTTGTCATATTAGGAATGTATGATAAAGTTATCAAATCCATCCCAAGAAGTCTCTGCAATAAATATTTATGGGATGAAATGATTAAATCTATATTTAATAACCTACACATGTAGATGAGGTAATTATATTGTTGTCTATAATATAACCATATTGCATATGGATTTATATACGGTGTGGTGTCAGGATATTTTCATAGCGATTGTCATAGTATTATACTTTTAATATAATATATTGATTGATGTTACATGTGAGAAATTAGGTTATATGTTTTTGATATTATTAATTCTTAAAGAGATCCAACTTGATAGATAACATCTACATTTGAGTGTTTGAGGTGAAATTTTGGGGAAATATACTTTTGGATATGTTTTTAGTTTATGTTGGTGAAATACACAATTTATATTTTTGATAGATAGTTAGTGATTTGGATTTGATGATGGATTATAAAATAAAAATATTTAAATTAGACACACTATAAGGATTTGATTTGAATATCCCCAATGATATCAATGATGAATTCATGTTTGGTGGGTCTTGGAGAATTTATTAGATTTATTTAAGATACAAATTCATCTGATTCATGTGATCCATAATCAATAATTTTTTGTTCTAGAATTTTAATATTGACTTTTTTCGTAAGAAATATTCTAGCACTTCTAATGAAATATATTTTAATTCATTTAATATGAATGGTAACATGTTTGACGGTTGATCAATATATGATGAAGGAATATAGAACAAGATTACATACCATGTGGGGGGGTTGTTTTAGGATCTGGGGAATTGATATGGTATACGGTTTTACAAAATATAAAATATTTCTATCAGAGCTTATATAATTTATATTCCTAGTAATTACCATAACATGGGGATGATATATGTATGATATTGTTGGTGTATAGATGTAATCCAATATTGAAATAATGAAAAATGATGCCACCTGATGAGATGAGTGAATTCAAGTCCATCATTAAAATTTTCTTAGCCAATTTCACATCCACCGTGATATGAATAAGAATCCATATACCTCATGTATACATTTCCCTATACCAATGGACTTTGAATATAATTTGGGTTCCTATAATATAGTGTACAATCTATTCCCCGTGCATTTTATAATATTAATAATAATTGAAATAAGTATCACTTTTGTTATCTATATAGCCATAATAATGAATCATCGCCAAAAAACCCAGAAAACAGACATATATACTTATTATATAGATAAAAATCTGTATGAAATAAAAAACATAGAGATATAATTTGAGTACCAAAAGGGATGATCATATGAGAACTATTTAAAATAATTAAAAATGATATCAAAACTCAGAAAAGTTATAAAATCATGTCCGGATTTTTTACATTATCCATTCACACAACAATAACGAATATAATGATCCCATCCATCATGTATAAGGACTTTTTTCTATACATTTAATCACGATTTTGAATAGGGTTCCAAATATATTTAAAGAAGTGTGTTATTATATGATTGTATTCCACAACACATAGTGTATCCATAAATATCAGGTCAAAATAGAGTATATTATGATTTTAAATCACAAATTATGGAATTCTGATAAGTAAATTCACTATTAATACTTGGTAATTTTGGTGAAAACAATTAATGATCATCTAATAGGGAACTAATTCCAATGGAGTCATAATCACCCTCACAATATATAATCATATAATCTATGTGATTTTCGTGGAAGTGATCTACCTAAATACTACAGCATAACATGAATAATATTTGAATATACAACAACTTGATGATCACCACATATTATATTTTTTGGGGGGATAATAATCCCACATCGATATAACTATATTCCACATGATTTAATGTGATACTTGGACCTTCCAAAAATAAACGTATAATTAATTACTCCATTGGAAATGTTACTACCCCAATATATCTACTTAACAAAATTCATTGTGTGATATTTGATAAGAAACTATATATCCACAGTAGAAATTTCATTTAGGGAAATCCTCCCACAATTAATTATATTTTAATAATTAGAAAATTAGTTTGATGTTATAGTTAACACAAGGTTTCTACTCTCCCTAAAATTATTATTTAATAATATCCTCAATATCATTCCATAAATTTGTTTTTTTCGATAGATAAATGAAATATTTATAGATGACTTTTTAGTTATTATGAAATTTACAATTACGCTATTCTGATAAGTTTACACCTAATGAACAATATTTTTGGTTTTACCATGATTATAAGATCTAATATTACTTTAATAAGATCATCCCCCTATAAATTCATGATATTAATTATAAAATTATATATTAGAAAATATTTATATTATGTCAACAACAATGAACATCATACAATGATTAAAAATTGGACTAGTAAATATATTTAACATTAGGAAAAAATATTCTATTTCAATACTGTAATTCATATTCAATTTCATTGATTTATTCATTCCCAAAAAGATATTTCCACACAAATAAAATATATCTAAGATTGTTTTTAAAAAAATTGTCTATATTTATTTTAAAATATTTTTGGAAACATAAAAATAGACACTCATATATTTCCAGAATAACCATCAATTACTTCATATTATAATCTATGAGATATATGGATAGTAAAAGTTAATGACATTTAAATCAAGGAATTAGAATGAGAGAGAGGTTGGAACTTAGTTGAACTAATTCCTTACTAATAGAAATTCCAGAATCCCCCATCCACATGTAATTTATATATATTTTAATAACAATGAAAAATGATCAGAAATAAAATTTTATTTGGGAAAGTTATTTTTTATATATCAATTATATATTCCCCATTAGTTAGATATATATCATTAATTACTCATTGTTACACTTAATATTAACATAATTAAAGCCCATAAGTATCATTTACATTATCATTTCATCACTTTTATGAAAAATAAATATTTCATACATATCAAAGTATCACATACATATTATAACAAAAATCATTATGCATCAAAATTTGAAATATAAATATTTATTTATGTGGATTTGTTCTATTGATTTAAATCAGGTAAATAGTTTATATTCTAATATATTAAATATTTTATTCAAAACAATTATCTTCTATTATCTTGAGAAAAAATTATGTATTATATTATTCTTATAAAAATATATATTATATACAAATGGTTTTTCCATATTATGGTAAAAGCATTACATGTTATATTTTTATACTTGTATGAATATATATATATATATAAAGTAAATATTTCTATTTTCAAATCCAATACATAATATATATAATCATTCAAGGTATATTTTTCAAATAGGATTTTTTTCTCTATGCTATGAAAATGTATCAATAATAAAATTCTCACTCACTATCTTAATAAATTTGGTTTTTAACGTATACTAATTTTTGGAAGATTTGGGTATATATACCCAAGATAAATCTTATGAATATCATATAACCCAATCATATATGGACCACTACATATGTGTAATTATTATATAAACTAAAATAAATATATATCTCAAAACCTACTCAAGAATTTATAAAAAAGTTAAATTTTTGCAATTTAATATAATCATTAGACAACATCCCTGGAACTTATCAATGAAAAATTTTATACATATTATCTATATGATCATCTTGAATCTTATAGGTAATCCATTTCCAATTTAAAAGCCTCATACACTACAAATGGGTCTCCAATCAAACGGTCAATCTAAATAGAAACACAATGATCCACTACAATATAAATATACATTACACAAAATCTCATGAAGACTAAAATTATTAGGTTTCGGGAAAAAAAACCATTGTATTTTTTCATGTTATGGAATGTTAGAACATACACACCTTATAATTTCTCACTCACTAATTATACTTCCAAATATAACTTGTTATATTAGTGAATAACTTCAACAATCATGCCTATATTTCATGATTTGATTACCATGTATCAAAAAATATATATTCATGTTTTAATAATCCAGGATTTTAAATTAATACTATGTTTTATAGAGTATATAAAAAACAAGATTGTTCTCAATGAAAACATGATATAATATTTTATAATATACACCTTTTATAACATAGTAATTGATTTTTTAAATTTTAATTGGTTTTATAATATGATGAAATATTCGTATATAGATATTTTCTGCCAGCTAATGTTTCTTAGTTTATATCATTGTAGATAGACAATAAAATTTATGTAATTTATTTTATGCTTCAAAAATTCCTTCACAATAAATATTATTTTTACTGAATCTTTTGAATGAATTTTATAATTATATTCCATTACTTTTAGAAATTCTAATTTATATATAGGATATTTATTTTCCAATCCTAGTATCAAAATTATATACATATTGAAGTTTAACATTTTTCATAAATGATTAAATGTTTTGTGAATAGTGATTCAAGATAGATTTTCTTGAAAACAATCATTTACATTCTATGATTTAAAAATCCAATTATGTTTTAAATTTAATTTAAATTCTATTATTTAATTTCAATTACCAATAATTCAATTAATTTTTTTCTAATCTTAATTTTTATTATTTTTTTAAAGAATATTTTTATACCTAAAACACTTTTAAAATGAAAATTAGTATTCCTTCAAGTTATGAATGTTTAATTTAAATGAAATTTATAAAACATAGATGGGTATAATTTGATAAAATTTATTCCATATTTGGTGTCCACAAGTGTAACATCCTGGGTACATAAAGAATAAGACATTTTTAATATTTATTAATAATTGTGAATTAAATATTAAATTTACTTTAAATTTGATTCTTTGTTTGATGGCATACCTAATACGCAACAACGGGTTTCCTTGAAATCTTACATTGCACACTAATAATATAATATTATTATTTGAAATCATAGTTAACTCCTAGCCATTGTATTGGATGGAATGAAAAAAAAATAACTACATTATGGTTATACATGACTATTAAATATATTTAAATTTATCCCATAAATATTTAGAGACATAAAATTCGAATGGATCTAATTGTAAGAATAATTTAAATTAAAAGGTCAATTTACTACCTTTTAATGGAGAACCTTCATTAAATATAGTTCTGGTCACTTTAATACATTCTAATTGACCCCAAAAATCCTTCATTAGAATGGGGCCATCCAAATTTACTTTGTGTAAATATTTGGAATTTTTCTGATAAAGTTCATTTTTTAATTAATAATGAAAATATTGTATTTTAATAAAAAAATATGTTTTAATCTAATTTATTTTTATGTATAGATTATATTTTTAATTTCTTTTAAATTTTAATTAGAATATATTTTTACCATTTAATCCAATGTTTTCCATTGAAATTAATTTCACTATGAAATTGGACCAAAACAAGTGTTAATCTTTTGATAGTAATTGTTTATTAAAAACGCTATTTGTTTTAACAACAGAAATTAAATTATAAATTAATTAATGACAATTTTATGTTTTCAATATGGAAAAATTAAAATCATATTTGAATTTGTAATATCAAATATATCATATGCTGAATTTTTGGAATTTTTCTGAAAAATATCAATTTTTAATGAATAGTGAAACCACTTAATAGTAGTTATAAAAACTGAATATTTCATTAAATGACATTTTACCACTTCTATTAAATGAATTTTGAAAATATTACATACATGGATTTTATAAAGATGTTAAATTTGATTAAATTTGATGAAAATAATTTTTGGTTAATAGTAACGTTTGACTTTTATTTACCGCAGTTAATGGTAAATAAATTAATTCAAGGTAAAAGGAATATTATAGTAATTAAAAATTAACTTAACACTTGACCAAACCATATTGGTTGGGTCATTTACGACCATGGTCATCTTTCGGTCGATTTTGGGACCCCATTGAGCCACATGGGAGCGATAATGATAAATTAGATTAATTAACATAAAGTAAACGAAAAAATAACAAAAGCATATACCTTTTAGTAATTTAATTTTTAGAAGGGGTTATATAAATTATCATTTCAAATATAAATATTAATTGGAATTATAAATTTTTTTCCTATATTATTATAATTTTTAAAAAAAATTGACCTCAAATAATTTAAATTATTTATGTTACAATAATGATGCAGTGTTTACCTCATTAATAAATCATTTAAATAATGAGGATTATAATGATTAAAATATTATCGAAAACATATCCAATTACTTTTGGATGATTTTATTTCGACCATGTGTCAAATTATCTTCAACTATAATGATTTTTGGACCATTAATAATTGAATATAATTATAAAATAAAATAAGGTTTTCACACTTTTCTAAAGAGCCCCTCCTCTTCCTTATAAAATGAGACCAATTCTAACAAATTCCACACATCTCTCAAGCCTTTTGTCTCCTCCAACATCTGCCTAATTAAGCTCCATGCATCCCTATCCTCCTTATAGAAGCCTTACTTTTGGAAAAAATGAGCTTCAAGAAGTCCTTTTGTTCAATCCAAAGGGAGTTACTCAAATTAAAGGAAACGATTTCTCTTAAATTGTTTTCTTTTATTTTACTTCTCCGACCCCTAAAATATTTTTATTCATCTCTTTTGTAAGAAAACCAGTATCCTCAATATACTAGTATGTTGTTATGATAAGGATTCGAACTACACTTACCCACATCTCCTTCTAATGGATGAAGAACATAATGTTTTTGTGGATGGAAAACTAACAGCTAACGAAATGATGATTGTTCAAATTTCACCAATCGCCTCTCATGGTGACTATTGGGATGGAACTGTATTTATATATGATATATATTATGATTATTTTTTCTTTATGCTTCTATATTTTCCATTTATAGCCTTCCTTTATGGTTTCCATTATGTGTAAACGCAATAATCTCATTAGAAGAGGTGTGGACTACTTCCCCTCAACGTTATATGGCTCGATCATACGATTTGTGGTACATAAAAAGGATATATTTAATGACATTATATTGGATAAAATATTGGAATTATAATACTACTATGTATCATTATGTTTTAATCCCATTTAATCTGAAATAGATATGTAAGTAGCGTTCATGCGTACGTACGGCTTACCGTCTCCATGAACGGTGCATTTCATTTCGTACCTCTAAATGTTATATACTATTATAAATACAAGTATATACTGGATATATATGATATATATGATATGTAATTCATGAATATAATGCTGGATATAATGGAAAATTTACCACTTGAACAACATGTAATTATAAGAAGTCTATTTTTGACTCAAGTACCAAATATCAAAAAAACAAACATTATTAAATTAAATTATTAAATAATGTTTATAACATGGTAATAAGTGATTTTAAAGGAATAATAAACTTGAAACATATTCTTAAACAATTATAAATTAATTTTTTTTATTATTTAGTATATTAAAGACCGAATGGGTCAAGCCAGACATGATTTAAGGGACTTCGTCTCAATCTTTATTCATTGAGGCATATTTTGTTTTAATACAAGACATTATTTTTAATATATATAAACAACCTTGAATTTTAAAGGGAATAATTTTCTATGAATCATTTTAATAAATGAAAAAAAGTAATGTTTCTTTTAACATAAGAGGAGATAACGACCTTTCCGCTACCGTGAGTATTATTTGATATTTTGATTCCTCAACAAGCAGTATTGTTTTTAAAAAGAAAATAAATACCATATACACTTTTATGTCTTCTCTTATTTCAAATGGTTTTGATAATGGATTTTTTATGTCAATATATATTTGTTATATATTGTGATTGAAATGTGGAAATGATTTCTTTCCATTATATTTGTCTTATGTCTTATGATTTTATAATGCTTCATGGACATTTGATGGCTGGTTACGTAATAATCCTAATGATGGGTGGTGCCATGAATACCAGGATGGGTGGTTACATTATAACCTCCAATTCATTGGGAATTTAAGTCGTCTGTATGGTTATTCCTTTTAGTGATATGTGTGTAAGTCGACCGTATGGTTATTCCATTTGAGTAGGTTTATGTCCCATGTTTCCTTTATATGTTATGTGTTCTTTATATGGGTTTTATGGTAATATTTTTTTTACAAGAGGGTAAGTAATAATCTATTATTCTGTGAAGTGTATTTACTACTTCATAAAGGTGAAAAGAATTACATATTTAAATGTATTCATGGTTTACTAGTTGTTTTGAAAAACTATCAGTATCCTTCTTTGGGAATCCCTTACTGGGCATTTTATGATCATCCTAAGATTTTGAAATATTTTTTACAGGATATAATTTGGAATAAGGCCAAGTATGGGATAACGGAACAGCCATGATGTCTTAAACATGTAACTAGAAAAGACAATTTTTTCAAGAGTTCATTTTTGTTAAAAAAATGGTAACTGTGTAGAAGTGTCTACTTTTTAAATCTTTTGAGATGTAAGAGTTATGTTCTATTTCTCTAATGCTCTAAACCTGAAAAGATCCTCAATGTTATTTATTCATTAAATTCAATATTAAGTACGGGTTAAGACCGGGTCCTTATAGTTGGAATCATTGGCTGGTTTAGACAACTTTAGGAGTTAGGGCATAGGTAAATTAATATCCATAAAGTATTTTATGTTAATATGGAAATCATATAGCACTTACAGATTAAAATGTTGCTTCACCTAAGATATTGTTGTGTTTAGATTAGTTTTCTACAGAGGAAACAAGGCATCTATGTTGGGATGACATCAGGAGGAAGATAACCTTCAAAATCAGCAACCAGAGATGGTTGGAATCGGAACTGAACTATTTGTTACAGTGATGGCACAGTTGACATAGGCTATACATGGTGGTGGTATCCGTGCACGAGATGATCCAGATCAACCATTGTGGAACATATAATTAGTGGAGCATTTTAGGAGGCAAAATCCCCCATAATTCGAAGGATCATCTGACCTTATGCTAGCAAAAGGGTGGATTAAAGTATTAGAAAAGACTTTCAATGTTATGGGTAGTTGAGAACATCAAAAGGTTAGTCTCGCTATTTACCGTTTTGATGATGAAGCTAATCAGTGGTGGTCAATGGTGAAAAATATCAAGGATAGTGAGGAGATTGATGTGCTTGATTGGGATGAATTCAATGGTATGTTTCTTGAGAAATATTTTACTATGGTGGTTCATCTTAGGATGGAAAAACAATTCATAGAATTGAGGCAGGTGGATGACTCAGTGGCTTCTTATAAAGCAATGATCACTCGACTGGAAAGGTATGCGCCAAATATCATCTGAGATCTTGATAGTAATATAAATCAATTTTACTGAAGACTGAATCCATGATATTAGAGAGTGATATCCACTCGTGAGTTTAAAATTTATAAAAAACTTGTTCGATTTGTGGAGAATGTTGAAATGGATTTTGCTGATGATCAAGTGTTTTTTGACAAACAACATAATAAGAGGTCCTGTTTGTGGGAAAATGGGAATAACTCATTAAAGAAGCTGAGAGGTAAGAAAAATAAATATCCATCTTATGAGAAGTGTGGTAAAAAGAATCTGGGAGAATGTTTATCAATGTCTGGAAACTGCTTCTGGTGTGGTAAGTCTAGTCATATTGCTCGTAACATTAACGAAGATGATCAAGGAGGCAATGAAAATCCATTGGTATGATGTTTCAAGTGTAATAAAATTGGTCATTATGTAAATGAGTGTCCAGATAAGAACTCAATTGAGGGAAATCATCAAGACTACAAGCAGAAAGGGGTGGTGAAATCCTTTGTAACTAATTCAACAGATGTTGGGCCATCAAATGAATTTGTATCTGGTACACTATTTGTTTTACATATTATTCTAATGTGTTGTTTGATTCAGGGTCAACACACTCTTTCATTTCCAAGAAGTATTCTAATAAATTTGGAATTCCATATCAAGATATGAATACATAACATATGTTAAAAACACATGGTGGAAATATATATACAAAAAGAAAACATAAGAGCATTCATGTCCTTGTGTGGGGAAAAAATCTACCTGCAAAACTTATTGTTTTTCCTCTGGTAGAGTTTGATGTTATTTTGGGCATGGATTTTCTTTCTATTTATCATGATAGGATTGAATGAAAAGCTAAAGAGGTTTGTTTTTAGAAATATTTTCAGTTTTTGTACATGAATGAACACTTTTTTTCATTACATATCAGGAATTTGAAAAACTGGTAAAAGATGGAAATAAATGTTACCTTGCACATATTGTTGAAAACAAAGGGGCAGTTCAGATTAATGATGTGCTAGTGGTAAATGAGTACCTTGATGTCATTTCCTGATGAGTTTCCTATTATAATACCTGATTGGGAAGTTGAATTTTTTGTTTACATAGTTCATGATACTAAGCCAATTTCAAAACCCCCATACCTAATGGAACTAATTGAACGTTTATAGTTAAAGAAGCAATTGCAGGAGTGATTAGATAATGGTATTATTTGACCTAGCACATCACTATGGGGTTCCCCTGTATTGTTTGTTAAAAATAAAGATGGTTCAATAAGTCTATTCATTGATTATAGATAATTGAATATCGTTACTAAGAACAAGTATCATTTTCCACATATCAATGATTTGTTTAATCAGCTTTAGGGAGCTTTGTATTTTTCGAAGATTGACATGAGGTCGGGGTACAATCAGTTGAAAGTAAAGGAGTAAAATGTTCTGATGACTGTGTTTTGTACTAGATATGTCTATTATGAATTTTTAGTTATGCCTTTTGATTTAACCAATTCACCTGCTGTATTCATTGATCTTATGAATATAACTTTCCTTTAGTTCTTGGATACATTTTTGGTTCTGTTCATTGATGATATTTTGGTTTATTCAAAAATGTAAAGATGAGAATGATATTCATTTAAGGTTCATCTTGCAAAACATAAAATAAAAGAAACTTAATGGAAAATTCAGAAAGTGTGAGTTTTGGTTACAACAAATATCATTCCTTCGTCACATTACATAAAAAAAGGCATAACTGTTGATCGTGATAAAACAGAAGTTGTTTAAGAATGACCAAGACCCAAAAATATAATCAAGATCTTTAGTTTTCATGGTTTGGAATGTTATTACAGGAGGCTTGTTGAAAATGTTCCACGGTTATCTATTCCTAGGACTAAGTTATCTCGAAAAGGTTTTATGTTTATTTGGACAAAAGAGTAGGATGATTGTCTTCAAGAATTGAAAAGAAGATTGGTGAATGCTCTAGTTTTGGCACTGCTATCTAGAAATGGTGAGTTTGTTATCAATAGTGATGCTTCGTTGAACGCACAGGGTTGTGTTCTAATGAGGAATTATCAAGTAATTTCTTCTGCTTCATGTTATTTTATTCCTCACGAGTTAAATTACCATACACATGATTTGGAATTAGATTTTGTTGTTTTTGCTTTTGAAATTTGGAGGCATCATTTGTATGGAGTAAAGTGTGAAATATATACTGATCACAAAAGTTTGAAGTATATATTGACATAGAACGAATTGAACATGAGACGGAGGAGATGGTTGTAATTAATAAAAGATTTTGATTCCACCATCCATTACAATCCAGGAAAAGAAATTATAGTGGATGATGCCTTGAGTCGAAAATGTAATGCTTTATTAACCATGTTAAGTTTGTAACAAGATCCTTTTGATTTTGATTTGATAAAAATTGGAATAGAAGTTGTTGGTGTTGGAAATTATTTATTTTGTATCAGGTGTCAGTGAGATAATCTGTATCCAAAAAATCATGAAAGTGCAGAAGGAAGACTGTGAGTTTCAAAAAAAGATAGAGTTGGTTCAGAAGGGTATGTTGACTGATTTTAACATTGATAATGATTGGGTTTTGAGATTTGGAAAGAGATTATGCGTGGATTCTGAATCACAGTTTAACAATGAGTTATTATGTGAAGCACATAGTTCTCCGTTTTCAGTTCATCCTGGCAGTACTAAAATTTACTGAGATCTCTATGAGTATTACTGGAGGGATTGAATGAAAAGAGATATTTTTTATTTTACTAAGAAGTGTTTGAATTGTCAGTGGTTTAAAGTAGATCAACAGTTACCAATAGGATCACTTCAGTCTCTACTAGTGAAAGAGTGTAAGTGGTAAAATATTTCCATGGAATTCATTATGGGATTACCAATGACCTCTCATGGTAATAATTCAATCTGTGTTATAGTTGATCGATCAAATAAATCTGCGCATTTCCTTCCTATTAGGGAAACATTGTCTCTAGACCAGCTTGCTAGGTTGTATGCTAAAGAAATAGTCAGGTTGCATGGAGATCCTCTCACTATTATAATTTTTCATGATCTCAGGATTACTTACAACATTTGGAAAGGCCTTTAGAATTCGTTGGGTACTGAATTAAATTTTAGTATAGCTTTTCATCCGCAATCATATGGGAAGTCATAATGAACCATTCAGAACTTGGAAGATATGTTACATGCTTATTCTATGGATTATCCGGGAATTGGGACCAACATCATTCTTTGGTTGAATTTTCATATAATAACAGCTTTCATTCTAGTAGTTATATGGCTCCATTTGACGCATTATATGGAATGTGTTGTCGAACTCCAACATTTTTGGATGAACAAGGTGAAAGGAATCTTATGGGACCAGAATTGGTAGAAGAGATGGTAGAGAATGTTCAGTTGATTCAGAAGCACATGAGAATAGCTCAGAGCAGATAGAAAATTTATGCAGATAACTATGGGAAGGACCATTCATTTGAGGTAGGTGATTATTTTTTGATCGTACCACGATTCACTGTTTTATTCCACCCTTACACCGTAGTTTTAAACTAGTTTTGTAATGAATATTCCAAATATAACCATAAATTTCACTTCATTTTTGAATAAATCCATTAATTTTAATCAATATTATAATGGGAAATGTTACTTGTTTTTATTGTTTCAATGTAGGTGGAGGTGATTTGGGGGGCCTTTGATGAAGTGGAAGAAAAATTGGCCAAGATTTCATGGATCTGTGGAAATCTGTCTACTGTTTTTCATATTAAATGCAATCCGTGAATCCAAATGGGCAGACATTTTGTGGACCTGTCCAAAAATTAATTGTATACATTTCGTATTAAGGCACACAATGCTGATTCCACTTCAATGGGGCACATACGAACTGATCTATCCAAGCCACCGAATTTGGACCATGTCAAATGCGGTGTTCTGTATGTTATCAATATCATGCGAATTAGTTGTCCAAAGGGTGCCAAAAATTCGTTGGAGATAGTCAAGAGTTAGGTCTAAAACCTTTATATTTTCTACAAAGTGATATAAGACTATTTTAAGGCCTAAACTCATGGTACAAGTGGATTGAAGAAATCTGTGTTCTTAAAACCACCTTCCAATTTTCCTATATAATGGCACCTTGGGCGCCCCATTTGCAAGTTTGTCCAGGAGGAAAGCTTCTGCCATTTTGGAGTCCCCAAGGAGTCTTCTCAACATCACTAGAGGTTATGGATGATATGGGAGGTGCTACTTCAGCATCTTTCTCTTCCTCCTCTCCCATGGGTTTCTAAACCCATTGTGATCACCTGGGGAGGAACGCGATGTACATTCCGAGCTTCATGTTTATAATATTTGAATGATCTTTTAAATTCGAGATTTTTGTGTTGTTTTTCATCATCCTCTATTGTTATTTTATTGAGTTATGTACTGGTATTCCATGCTCAACTCATATTATCATGTTTGAGGTTACCCATTCATGTGACGTTTCACACACCGTTCACCACTTTCTTTCCCCCATTCAATTGCAGTGTTTGTGTGGTTTATATTGGTCAATTGAACACACACAAACACTTTCAAGGATAAGTGAATTTATGTCATGGTATCACAAAGAAATAACATAAAAATTTGGATAGCGCATCGAGTTTTTGGTGTGTTTCCTTGGTGAGTTTTGGTTATGAAGTCAAACACAATTCACCCAATCATCGACAGTGTCCGATGAATCATTGTGTGTTTTTTAATGAACCCTAGGAGGTATCCTAGAATAAACTCAGAAACATTATAGTTCTAGGTGTTACAAACCAGGGATTAAAATATCATAACCCTATCCATTGAAGTGATGAAGGATGAGCATCACGAGACTTCCCCGAGTTGATCACGTTTAATAAATCTTGTTCATTTCTATTTTGTTTTATCGCATTCATTTTCTATTTTCATCATTAATCATAAAACCCCAACGTTTCACAAAACCTAATTGACCTTCTACTTTCATAATCAGAACCCTATTTTTAAATTAATGATCTAAGGCTCCATTGAGAGATGACATAGGGTTGCTGCTATACTGTAGAAATTCTAGTTAAAAATAAACATCTAATTTGACGCGCTCGACAACCCAATCAAATTTTTGCGCCATTGACGGGGATCCAAGATCATTTTTTTCATTATTTACTTTTATTAGGTTATTTTACTTCTTGATTAGTACTCCTCTAAATACCCCACCTCTACTTGATTGTTTTAGTTTTGGGTTTTGTCTTTATTTTTTTGTTGTTTTTGGTGTGTTCTTTCTCTCTCTCCATCTCCCTCTCTCTCTTCTTCTCCATCTCACTCTCTAATTATATAGTATTACATTCTATTCTACTTTCACCATTCTTATGTTTTTTTATCCATCTCAAATAAAAAAACACAACAACAAAAATCAATCAATCAAACTAGACATCATTGTTGCATGACAAGATCTGGTAAAAGAACACTACTTGAATTTGATCCTGAAATTGAAATGTCACTTCACACACAAATCATGTAATCTAGATATGGTCAATCAAGTAACATTGTGAAACCTCAAGTGGTCCTAAACCAATCCAAAATTGATCCAAATCAAACCCCAGAGATGATGGCTGCAAATAACAGAACATTAAAAGAACTAACCACCCCGGATGTGGAGTACCAACCTGCGTACATCCAATATCCTGAGGAAGCGGCCAATTTTGATCTAAGATCAGGCCTCATCCATATCCTTCCAAAATTCCACGGTCTTCCCGGAGAGGACCCTCACAAACATCTAAAGGAGTTTCACATAGTGTGCTCCACCATGAAACCCCAAAATGTGTCTGAGGACCTCATTAGGTTTAGGGCCTTCCCTTTCTCCCTTGATGGTGTAGCCAAAGATTGGATATAGTATTTGCCTTCCACAATTGGGGGAAGGAATGACTTAAAAAGACTTTTTCTAGAGAAGTTCTTTCTAGCCTACTGAACTGCATCAATTTGGAAAGAAATCTGTGGAATTAGGAAATCACAAGGAGAGACCCTTCATGAATACTGGGAGATATTCAAGAGACTTTTCTCAAGCTTCCCCCACCACCAGATTAGTGAAACACTTTTAATTCAATAATTCTATGAGGGAGTTATCCCCATGGATCGTGGAATGATTGATGATTTGGCTAGTGGTTCCCTAGTTGACAAAACTCCTTCTCCCGCTCGTGACTTAATAGCCAACATGGATCAAAATGAACAACAATTTAGTAAATGAGCTATTGCACCAACCCGAGGAGTTCATGAGGTAAGTCATTCATCCCTAGAACAAAAGTTAGATACTAAACTTGATGAGATGAATACCCTTATAAGGAAATTAGCTCAAGCACAAGGTAACTCACTCTCTACTTCTATTCCATTAAATTGTGGGATTTGTTCTGATAACACTCAATTTTCTGACCAATGCCCACTACTTCAAGATTCATTTGAGTCATGTGCAGCTGTGTTCTGAGGGTGTCCATTCCAACAAGAGCCTCCCTTCATGAAAGAACCATTCAGGACAAATCCAAACCACTGGTGGAAATCACAAACACAATACCGACAAGGAGGAAACTCAAGATACCCAATGCAGAATTGGTATCAACAAGGCCAAGGTATGAAACCTTCTTATCCTTCAACTTCTCAAAACAATCATCCTCCTCTTCCTCCCAAATCTGAACCAAGCCTTGAGGACATGGTGAAAAAATGGAAACCCAGAACCTTCAGTTCCAACAGACCACACAATCGGCAATTCAAGACCTATGAAATCAAGTGGGACAATTGGCTAACACTATCGGTGAGCTTAAGATGCAAGGTTCTGGACAACTGCCATCCCAACCCATTGCCAATCCGAAGGATAAAGGTAATGTATGTGAAATTACAATTCGTAGTGGTATATAAGCTCCTCCTTCTACTGATTCTATGAAACAGGTATGTCCCACTCTTGAAAACACTCCTTCCCAAACCTCAAAAATTTCATGTAATGAAAAACAAAACAAAAAGGGAAATCAAATTATCATTGATGATTCAAATGAACAATCAATTACTCTTCCATTCCCTCACAGACTCTCTAAATCTAGGAAAAACTTTGATAATGAGATTGACAATGAAATAATGGATACATTTAAAAACGTTCATGTTAATATTCCATTGTTGGATGCAGTCAAGAAAATTCCCTGTTATGCCAAATTTCTTAATGATCATTGCACCAATTCATGTGATGTTTCACACACCGTTCACTACTTTCTTTCCCCCTTTCAATTGCATTGTTTGTGTGGTTTATATTGGTCAATTGAACTCACACAAGCACTTTCAAGGATATGTACATTTATTTCATGGTATCACAAAGAAATAACAAACAAATTTGGGCCGTACATTGAGTTTTTCATGTATTTCCTTGGTGAGTTTTGGTTTTGATGTCAAACACAATTAACCCAATCATTGGCGGTGTCTGATGAATCATTGGGTGTTTTTGACTGAACCCTAGGAGGTATCCTAGTATAAAATCAGTAACATTCTAGTTCTAGGTGTTACAAAATAGGGATTAAAAGATCATAACCCCATCCCTTAAAGCGATGAAGGATGAGCATCACGAGACTTCCCCGGGTTGATCACGTTTAATCAATCCTGTACATTTCTATTTTGTTTTATCACATTAATTTTCTAATTTCATAATTAATCATAAAACCCCCAAGTTTCACAAAACCTAATTCACCTTCTACTTTCATAATCAGAACCCTCTTTTTAAATTAATTATCTAAGGATCCATCGAGAGAAGACCAAGGGTCGCTACTATACTGCAGAAATTCTAGTTAAAAATAAACATCTAATTTGACGCGCTCGACAACACTATCATTTCTTTCTAAAAGTTTCCCCGTGGAAAAGTGTTATGTGTTTTTGCATGAAAGGTAAGCTGAGTCTGAGATTCATGGGACCTTGTGAAATTCAATAGAATGTTGGATCTCATGCGTAATAAGTGGCATTACCTCAATGTTTATCCAATGTAAAGAATGTTTTCCATGTTTCGATGTTGAGAAAGTATATTCGAGATCCACCTCATGTTTTCAGCCCAGAGGTAGTTCAGTTGGAAGTAAATCTCTCTTATAAAGAACAGTCGGTCTAGATTATTGACCTCGGAGAGCATGTTTTGCAGAATAAGGTAATTCACTCGGTAAAGGTTTTGTGGAAAAACCATATGGTTGGAGAGGCAACTTGGGAATCTATAGAAGCTAGGAGGGATAAATACCCCCACTTATTTGATAAGTGAATAAAATTTCAAGGACGCAATTTCCAAAATAGGGGAAGGATGTAACATCCAGGGTAAATAAAGAATAATACGTATTTCATATTTATTTAAATTTGTTAATTAAATATTAATTTTACGTTAATGGGGTTTCTATGGTCGATAGCATACTCGATACCCCACAATGGGTTTCATTGAAATCTTACATTGCACACTAATAAAATAATATTATTATTTTAAATGGTAGTTAAATCCTAGCCGTTTTATTGGAAGGAATGATCAAAACTAACTACAATGTGATTTTACATAATTGTTAAATGTATTTACATTTAACCAATAAAATTTTAGTGTCTTAAAATGTGAATGAATCCTTTTTTAAGCATAATTTACATTAAAAGGTCTATTTGCCACCTTTTAATGGTGAACCCTCTTTAAATATAATTTTGGTCACTTTAATACATTTTAATTGACCAAATGAAAAACTTCATTAGAATGGGGACATCAAAATTTACTTTGTGTAGTTTTTTTCATTTTTTCAGATAAAGTTCATTTTTTAATGAAAAGTGAAAATACTGTATTTTAATTCAAATTTATGTTTTAATTTAAATTATTTATAAGGTTATATTATATTTAAATTGGATTTAATGTGTAATTAGAATGTATTTTTTCCATTTAATCCAATGTTGGTCATTGAAATTAATTTCACCTTGAAATTGGACATAAATAAGTGTCAATCTTTTGATAGTTATTATTTATTAAAACACTCTATTTGTTTTATCAACGGGAATTAATTTTAAAATTAATTAATGACACTTTTATATTTAGGATTTTTAAAAATAAACATCATTTTTTAATTTGGAATATCAAATAGATCTTAGGCTGAATTTTTGGTATTTTTATGAAAAACATCAATTTTTCTTGAACAGTGAAACCACATAGTAGTAGTTAAAAAATGGATTTTTCATATAAATGATATTTTACCACTTATTTGAAATGAATTTTTAAAATCCTACATACATGGTTGTTATCAAGAAGCAAAATGTGGTTAAATGAGAATTAAATAATTTTTGGTGAATAGTAACTTTTGACATTTATTCACCGCGGTTAAAGATAAATAAGGTAATTCAAGGTAAAAATAATATTATAATAATTTAAAATTTCCTTAACATTTGTCCAAACCTTATTGGCTGATTCATTTACATCCATGGTAATATTTGGGACAATTTTGGGACCCCATTGAGCCACCTGGGAGTGATAATGAAAATTTAGATTAATTAACTTTAAGTAAAGGCAAAAATGAAAAATGAAAATATCTGTTAGTAAATTAATTTTTAGAGGGGATTATATATATTATAATTTAAAATATAAATATTAATTGTAAATAAAAAATATTTCCTATATCATGGTATTTTGTTTATAATTTGTACACATCAAATTATTTAAATTATTTATGACACAATAATGATGCATTGTTTACCTCATTAATAATTCATTTAAATAAATATGATTATAATTATTAAAATATTATCCAAAACCTATCCAATTCCTATTGGATGATTTTATTTCGACCATTAGTCATATTATCATAGACTATAATGATTATTGGACCATTAATATCCGAATATCATTATATAATAAAATCATTTTTTCAGACTTTCCTGAATAGCCCCTCTCCCATATTAAAGGAGACAACTTCTAACCAATTCCACACACCTCTAAAGACTTTTGGATCATCCAACCTCGGCCCAATTAAGCTCCCTACATCCCTATCTTCCTACTAGAATCCTAACCTTAGGCAGAAGGCACTCAAAATATCTTTTGGTTCAAACTAAGAGGGAGTTTCCCAAATTAAAGGTAACCGTTTATCTTAAATAGTTTTCTTTCATTTTACTTCTCAAACCCTAATATCATTTTATTACATTCTTTTGTAACAAAACCAGTATACAAAATATACTAGGATGTTTTTATGATAAGTATTCGAACTACACTTACCCACACCTTTATATAATGGATGAAGAACATAATGTTTCTCTGCATGGAAATCAAACACCTCAAGAAATGATGATTGATCAAATATCTCCAACCGCCTTTCATGGTGGCCAATGGGATGGAACTATATTTATATCTGATATATATTATGTTTATTTTTTCATTATGCTTCTGTATTTTCCAATTATATACTACCATTACTGTTTCCATTATGGGTAAATGCGATAATCTCATTAGAGGATGTGCGGACAACCACCCCCTCAAAGTCATATGACTCGTTCATACCATATATGGTCTGTATAAAGGATAGATTTAATGATATTATATATGACAAAATAATGGAATTATATTATTATTATGTATCACTATGTTTTAATTCGATTAAATATGAAATAGAAATGGAAGTAGAGTTCATGCGTACATACGACTTACCGTCTCCATGAAACGTGCATTTCATTTCTTACCACTAAATGTTATATAATATTTTAAATAGATGTATATACTGGATATATATAATATCTAAATCATTAATATAATTCATGATATAATGTACTATTTACCACATTAACAACATGTAATAATAAGAAGTACATTTTTGACTCAAGTACCAAATATTGAAAAAATGCCCATTATTAACATAAATGATTACATAAGGTTTATAACATTGTTATAAGTTATTTAAAAAGAAAAATAAACTATATAACGGTTCTTAAGCAATTATAAATTAAATCTAGTTTATTATTCAGTATATTAAAGAACGAACGGGTCAAGTCGGATATGAGGTAAGGGACTTCTTCTAAATCTTCTTTCATTGAGGAATATTTTGATTTATTAAATGACTTTATTTTTACGTTGTATGAAATCCCTTGAATTTTCAATGGGAAAATTTTTCAATGAAGAATATTACTAAACGACAAAAAGTAATGTTTCATTTAATGTATGTGGTGACAAAGACCATTCTTCCATAGCGAGTATTGTGTTATATGTGGCTTCCTCAACAAGCCTTAATGTTTTTAAAAAAATACCATATACTCTTTTATATAGTTTGGTATTGAAAATTCTTTTGATAATTTATTTTTTATGTCAATATATTTAAGTGATATTTTTTTTTGAAATGTGGAATTGTTTTCTTTCCTTATGTCTTATGATTTTATAATGTTACCAAGACATTTGATGGGTGGTTACGTGATAAACCAAATGACTGGTGGTGCAGTGAATAACAGGATGGGTGGTTACGTTATATCCATCAATTCATTTGGTATGGAAGTCGGTCGTATGGCTATTCCATTTAGTGATATGTGTGGAAGTCGACCGTTTTGTTATTCATTTTAAGTATGTTTATGTCCTAAGTTACCTTTATATGTTATGTGTTCTTTAAATGGGTTTTGTGGTAATCTTTTTGTTACAAAAGGGTAAGTAATGTTGTTTTATTCGGTAAAGAGTATTTACTACTTCATAAAGCTGAAAAGTATTACTTATGTTAAAGTATTCATGGTTTACTTGTTGTTTTGAAAAACGAATAGTTTTCCTTCTTTATATATCCCTTACTGTTCTTTTTAATGCTCATCCCATGACATTGGAATTTTTTTCACAAGACATAATGTGGAATAGGGTCAAGGATTGGATCAAGGAAAAGTCGTTCTTACATAAACATGGAACTATACATGACACTTTTTTTCAAGAGTTCATGTTTTGTTAAAAAATGGAAACTATGTAGATGTTTCAACATTGTAAATCTTTTGAGATGTAATAGTAATGTAATAATGCTCTAAAACTGTAAACCTGAAAATATCCTTAATGTGAATTATTCATTAAATTCAATATTAAGTAAGGTTTAAGGTCAGGATCTTATAACAAGTCCCAATTTATTAATTAATATCACATAATTTGTTATCATAAATAATAGTTACAATTAGAAATCATGTCACTCTAGTAATGGGTAAACCAGGATAAATTTGATTAATGATTTATATTATGGATTCAAAATCGTCCGTATTGTGACATTTATTTCATTTAATGTGTTTAATTCAACAAAATATTAATTTATTTTAAAATATGTAATCTTTCCCCTTTTCATTAATAATGTCCTTTATAATCTATTTTGTAAAGGAAATTTTCAAAATTCATCTATCATTATTTTAATATGTATAATAATATTTCAAATTAATGAAAAATTTATGTACAGTTATCTGATGTTATTTTCAAATTTTATAAATTTGTAATACAATGGTAATTTCTAGTTAATATTTAATTCTTAAATAATTACTTAAAATTCATTTACAACATGGGCATAGTGTTTGTGAATGTAGTTGAAAAATCAAGTAAATAATTTTAGAGATATTAAAAGAACTATTATATGGATGAATAATTATTGATTGAATTTCTTTATACATATATGTCATTTTATTTATGAAAGGATATTTTATATTTTAATTTGATGAGTATCTTGATTTTATTAGGGTCTAATTATATGAATGGTGTCAAAAATTAAATTAATGGTGTATTATGATAAATAATATATTTTTAATGAAATTTAATTATAAAAAAATCAACATTTGAAAGTAAATTTTATAGGGTTTATTGTTCTTAAATCTATCCTTTTATGTTTAATTTTCCTTATATTGTAATTTTTCACACACCATTAGAGTAAATAATTATTATGGAAGTAATAAAAAGGATTAAAATGAGGATAAAATTATTATAGATTGATTTACCAACCATCTCATTTATCTGAAATATTATTATAATATAATAGTTCTAGAAATATTCATTGTAGCTTAAAATAATATAAATTTAGTGAATAATTAATTTAAAAATTAATTTACTTAAATTTAAAACTTTATTTAACGTTAATATAAAATGTCTTCTCTCTTATTTACGGATTATGACTCAACACTCTTACTCAAACATCATGATCCACATTGAATGATATAAATATATGAAAAAATTTAATTAACTTTCTTATAAAAATTCTATAGGTACTGCTATTCTTGGAATTATATCCTCGGGGTGCTTAATGAGTAATTTGTAATAAATTCTTCGAGGAGGAGTTAATCGTCTCATTGGAGCATTTTAATTTTACATCATGTTATAACTTCTCAAAATAATCTCACCCATGATTATATATAAAAATAATTATCCTTAACTTACCATATTGTTGTTATAACTATGTTAGAATACATTTTCATATAATTTACCAAGAAAGGTATAATAAAAATAGAGATCATGTATAGTTATTCTCTACCACCATAATGAATATATTTTTTCATTTTCTAAAACCACCTACAATTATTTTTTTCAAGATTTATTAATTATATATATATATATATATATAATTTTAAGGAAATAATTACTATTTAAGATATAAAATATTCTATCTCTCTTTATTCAATTCAAATAATTCGAAATCGAATCATCGTGTCTGTGTATATATGGACTCACATCTTCACATTCCGATGTACTATCATTTATAAAAAACATCACTATGGTGGTCATGATGATTAATGTAATGATTTTTTATCATGTTAATAACCCAAAAATTATACTATTAATATATATATATATATTAATTTATTTATTGTAATGGGATTGGTTCACTAATATGTAGCTGACCTGGATGGAAAATAGCCTTAGTTACACATCCATATATACAAGAGGCTACAATCTAATAGCGATGATCCTTTTCCCAGCTGGTTAGGACTCTTTAAGTGCATCCAGGAGAACCAGGATCAAATATAGGAAGAGGAATAATATCTAGGTGTACTTTAGTAGTATTATATCAGAGAGTGTAGTGGGACAGTAGTAATATTGTAGCAAATACTGTAGTAGGAACTATTAAAGGTAGTGTAGTGGGAATTATAGCCGATATAGTTTTTTCACTGTAGCAACTGAGACTATTCCCCCATTTTGGCCTTCAGGAAACCCTTTAGGTCCTTGATTCCATTAAGGCCTTCGGGCCACCCAAGCCTTTAGGTTAGTATGTCCTTTGGGCCACCTAAAGGCCTTCATACCACCGTAAAGTACATATGTAAACCATGTAACCAACAAGGAACCAGCTCCAGAAGGAGGATGAGAAAGGAGTTTTCACCATAGAAGAAGATAAAGAGATTGTAAGAATGGTATAGTATGGCACATTATATCGGATCAAGCCTGTGCATGAATGGGAAAGCCCAGTCGAACAGCCAAGTGAAGGTGGGGAGTGGATTTCACAATGATGATGCTGTGAAGGAGCTGTTCCTAGTAGTTAGTCTAGGTTGTATGTATGTTTATAGCCTACGGTGAATTAATTTACCTATGGCATATGGGCCATGTAATACTTATTCCTATGGGCTATTTAAGGGTTCTACCTCAAACCTTGATAGGTGGATTATCAAAAATTCATAATAAATGGATGCCTTAGGGCAATAAGCTAGCAGTGAGATCCTACTTTGGATTAATGGGGTAAGTATAATCTTAAATATAATTGGATTAAGATGGAAGATAATATAAAATTAAGGATATATAAGATATTATAATAGTGTAATAATAACATCTAATATGATAACAATTATTATTAGAGAATCTCGAAAATAAACATAACCAATTCAAGTAACATATAAAAAACATATTATGTTAGGAATCTGTAAAAAACATTAGGGATATATTTGATAAATAATAAAAGGAATATGCAACATCCTATTAAAGTTTTATAAAATACTTCAATATCTAAGACTAAAACAATCACAAGAATAATCTTGATCCTCTATCTTCAAAATCTATAATATTAATTACAATTTTGAGTCCATAGATAAACATTTCACATTGTCAATACTTTGATATATGAAGTATATATGGGTACAAATCAGTGTCCCAGACATGATTTTAGAAAAAATAAAAATTCATATAGTATGGTTTTATAGTAATGCATGTTGTATGAATATGTTAATATCATTCAGATACTTTTTGTCACGACCCCCTCCCCACAAAGTGTACCCCTCCTGGGCCGGAAATGTGGAATAGGTGATAATGAACCCCGAGTTCATCCTCAAGTAGGCCCAGGCATGGCGACTTGCACCGAGGGTATAATAAACACACAAATGGGAGGCATTACCCTCTAAGAGAACACATGCGGAAGAGAGAGATAATATAGACACCAACCAAATCCAACTCAGAATTGAAATATAAAAGTACCCAAGTAAATATATGGAATGCCATGAAAATTTACTACAACTGAAGGGGAAAACTACAAGTACCCAAAGCAAATTAAAAACAACAGTGATCACAAGCCCGAACAGCTCCTGTAACACAATTTAGTAGTAACCAACCTGATCTACAACCTGCTCCAAGTGACCTGAAAAATAGTTTATATAAATGTAGGGTGAGTATAACAATATACATTGTAGGATCCTCCCCAAAGCCTCTTTTGCAAAGGTAAACAAAGCATTCAAAAGCACAGTGAACAATAGTGAAACAAACTCATCCCCTAATCAAGTATACTATGTTCTCAACCTCCCCATGGACACTCTCACCAAGTAACGCATAATAGAATATATCATATAATAAAGAATGTCAAGGGTACCCCACTACTACTTCCCCACTGGTTTTCCGCTTTTCCCCAAAGACATACGTCCTGTGCATCTCTCTGTAAAGGCTTTCCCATATAAACATGGTCTATGATCCACAATCTACAGCACGTGCACCACAAATTCTTGCCCACAGACACCTGGGATAATTACCACACTATCCTCATTGCCAAATGTAACTAGGTAGTTTCCGAGAGCCTCCACATCTCGCATAATGTGTATCATACGTCGTGTATTATACATCAATCCATTACATCCCATACACCGAGTAAGGATCCCCAAGCCATCAAAGCCTATACACGTTACACCTATAGTAGTCCATAAGATACAATATCCAGAATGTATGTGTGTGAAAAATCCACAATCCATTACAGCCTTCTACACACATATATGGGGAAAACTAACCGCTGTGCCTCATAGACCTAGTATCTACAAAGAGGAGAGAGGAGGGTAAAAGGGGATACTCAACCATTCATCCCCCCACCAGAATGTTGGGGAAAACACCCTCCCAGGGCTATGAATCCCCAGGGTGTCAGTTTCCCTTATAGACAGGGTGGAGTAGCATATATAAACACAAAATTAAAAAATATATTATAACTCACAACCACAATATGGGCATAGCCTAGTCTTAGACACAACTATAGCTAACGTCACTCGCACTCTGGGATGCCACTTCTAAGTCTATGTATCCTACAAGCAAACAACCAATTGAAGAACTTTATTAGATTACTTTCATCCCTTTTTATCATTCCCATTGTACGTTAATTAATTCTTTATAAATTAATTAACCATGATCAATTTTCACATTAAGTTCAATTAGCATAACAACCAAAATCCCATTTACCTTCAAAAGTTCTCAACCTCATCATTAAGTTCCAAAAACTCCAACCCCATGGGTAAACATCATTTATTCAAACATTCATTACAGAAATACCTTTTTTATTCCTAGGAATTCTAGAAAAGGAATGGATGATACTAAACACAAGGGGTCTCAACACGGTGAGTAGATGTACTACCCGTCGAGTCTTTTCCTCCTATAGTAAGAGCGTTGACCCATTCTCCCTGGAGATGCTAAACACATAAGGAACGTGGTATACACTGCATGTCTTCGCCCCTTTCGGATGAAGGGTAAGTAAGACCAGCTGCCTCGATCAGTGGGGAAAATTAAGGCATATAAAAAACAATAATCAACAAATATACAAAAATCACATCCATCCCATTCTATCATCCCCAGTGTCCTCCCTGACACCCACGTGTATAAACTGATGCATCTCACCACTCTAGGAGTCATCCACTGCCACAACCAGAAGGCCTCCCTGACTTCCATATCACTAGACCCCTCCAGGGTCACATCACACCATAAGATAACACAAAACCCCACTAGGGTCACAGCACATCACAAGCAGCAGGAAAAACAAACACTGCAATGATTTGGGCTCTTGGAACTTTAGCAAGGCATCCGACATTCAAACAACAAGCACCAACAATCACATCAAATTGTATTTTAGCCCTAATTATCAAAAAAAATGTTAACTACAAACCCTTAATGGAACTCAATCAAATTATTAAATCCTTTTTGAATTAAAAAATTAAATTCCTTGGTTCCAACATCATGACCCAATTCAGTAAGCTACAACCGAAGATTAAACATTCTTACTATGCCAATTTGATCAATATCAACTCACAACAAGAACCAGATCTGCTTTGATTCCTCCTTATATTTATCCATCCAATTATCAATTAATATTGGCATTACATTCTTTATCAATTTCATCAATAACCCCATGCTAACAAGCAAGTCTCATATATCACACTTATCTAGGAAATCAAGAGGCAATCCATAATCACAGTACAAATCAACAACATATGATCAACCCAATTTTTTTTAATCTGGTTCAAGTATTTAATTAGGTAAATTCTATAATGATCCAAAGGATAAATCATTATAACTCTACGTTTTCACCTAAAAATTTTGAGAACCCATGAATCACCTACCTCAAAAGTTTTCGAGGAAACCACTATAGTCGACGAACGCCCAAGAAACTGGGTAGATTCTCCATGAATCATCCATAGATATACTCTCCTAACACAAACAAGACCAAATATCATCATAACCAACATCCACACACCTAGATCTAACCATAACATGTTCAGATCTATGATCCTGAGAGATGATGTGCAGAAGATCTAGGTAGATCTAAGAAACCAGACAAAAGGATAACATTCCTTGAGAAACCAGCTTCGATTTGCGAAGAGAAGCCTCCGGATCGCCTCCAAAATGCATAGGAGAGGTTCTTCCACCTCCAAGGATGGGTAATCCCGAGTTATGACCGATTTTGGGATTAAACGTGGTGATTTAAAGGGAAAAAAAGTTAGATACAGAATTTTTGGATCTAACATTAAGTTCCTGCAAGGTTAGTCGGCATGGTATAACAATCCGTGCGATAACCGTGCATTAGCTTCTGCCTAGACAATCACTCCTCGCACGGTTAGTCTACATGGTTGGGCAAACCATGAGCTAATAGTGCATTAGCCACTTCCTCCATGACCATCCTTGAATAGTTTGGCTGCACGATTTATGAAAATTGTGCCCCTCTTGTGTGAAGGCCATAACCCTTTAGATTTCCTTTAAGGTCCACCTAAACGCACCCCATGCCACCTGGACCATCCAGAACACCTCCAACACCAAATTTTCACCCTGGAATGGATCAGAGAGGTCTGGGCCATTACATCAAATACCTCTTAAAACATTCTCATCCTCGAGAATACAAAACCCACCTAAAGGGAAAAAAACAGGGTCTGAACAACCCCCCACCGAGATACCTCTCAAAAGTGAGAAAGGCACCAAATCAACAAAGGGATCCATCTCATAAACATGAAGGTTTGAGAACCACATTAGCTACAATGATTCATGAATAGAGTTTATCATTAAAAAACTCTGGATACTGAGCACGTATCTGTGACTCACGTTCCCAAGTACTCTCCTCTATGCCACTGTGTTTCCATAAGACACGAATTAAGGGGATGGAACGTCTGCGCAACACATTATCCTTGTGGTCTTGGATCTCCAAAGGTCGCTCCTCAAAGGTGACATCATTGTCAACATCTATCTCTCCCCAATCGATGATGTGAGAGTCGTCATGAAGATAACAACGTAGCTGTAATACATGGAAAACATCATGTATCCGACCCATCTGAGGGGGAAGTGCCACTCATTACGCAACAGCTCCAACACGAGCTAACACCTCAAAAGTCCCAAAAAAACATGGAGAAAGATTACTTCTATGGCCAAACCTTTGCTACCCATGACGGTGAGTCCCCTTTAGAAACACATGATCCGCAACATTAAACTCTAAGGGTCTCTTTCTTTGATCCCCATATGAATTCTGACGATATTGCACTGCCCTCATTCTCTCATGAATCACCTAAACCATCTATGTTGTATTCTTCAATAGTTCTGGTCAGGGAATTGCTGACTCTCCGACCCCACTCCAGCACAACGGAGAATGGCAAGGCCGACTATACAAGACATCAAACTGAGCCATACTGATGGTGGAGTGGAAACTATTATTGTAGGAAATATCCGACAAGGGTAACTGCCTCATCCATGAACCTCCATAATCACGTACAGAAGAGCACAACAAGTCTTCAAGAGTTTGGATGGTTCGCGCCGTCTGACCTTCTTTTTGAAGATGAAAAGCAGTGCTAAGTCACAGTTGAGAACCAAAAGCATGTTGGAGACCTCTCCACACCCTGGAGGAAAAACAAGGATCTCGATCCGAAATCATCATCCTAGGGACTGCAGGAAGTCTCACCACATCCTACAGATACTACCTCGACAAAACATCCACTGATTTGACTCCTTAATTTCAATAAAGTGGGCTGATTTTGTTAAAATATCCACTACCACCCAAATAACATCATATCTTCCCAGAGCTCGAGGTAAACCTATAACAATGTACATTGAGATGTCCTCCCACTTCCACTGAGGAATCTCTAATGGCTGGAGAAGTCCAACAGGAACACGGTGTTCATATTTCACCTTCTAGAAGTCTAAACATCGAGACACAAACTCCGCAACCGCACGCTTCATCCCAGGACACCAAAATTGACTACTCAAGGATCGGTACATTTTTGTCATATCAGTATGTACTGCTAAAGGAGAACCATGGAACTCTCTGAAGACCGTCTCGCACATCAGCAATGGAACAAAAATCATTCCATGATATAACACTCTGTGTTGTTCATCCTTAGACCAACCATCAGGGGCCTCACCAAAATCAAATTGCTCTCTCCAGACCTCCACCTCATGATCCCCCAACTGGCACTCTTCCACCTCCTAAACCTGGAATTAATGCACCATCATCTGAAAATGATAGCCTCTACCCCCAACTTATCCTATATACAGATGTAATAATAAAAGTTCTTCCATTACCCTCTTGGAATCATTGGATTCATGCACATCATCACAACATGACTTTCAGCTCAGCGCATCGGCCACAACATTCCCTTTTATACGTGTATATGATATTCTGAAGTCGTATTCCTGAAATAACTCCATCCACCGACGTTGTCGCAAGTTCAAGTCATTTTGGGAGAAAACATACCTCAAACTCTTATGATCTGTGAAAACCACAAAGCGTTCACCAATGAAGTAATGTCTCCATAACATTAGAGCTAACACTTTGGCTTCCAACTCAAGGTCATGAGTGACACAGTTGCATTCATGGGAATGAAACTGTCGTGACCCATAAGAAAAAACAGACCTCTACTGCATGAGAACATAGCCTAGCCCCAGATGTGATGTGTTACAGAAAACATCAAACATAACTCCCTCAATAGGAAGACAATTAACTGGAGAACATACTAACTTATCTTTTAGATACTCAAAGGCTGCCTGACACTGATAAGTCCATATCAAAGCCTGATCTTTGCTGGTAAAAGATGTCAGAGGAGCTGCAACTCGGGATAAATTGGCTACGAACCATGGGTAGTAGCCTGCGAGACCTAGGAAACTTAAAAAATATGACACTGTCCTAGGGGATTCCCAAGACACAACTACTTCTACCTTAGGTGGATCCACAGCTACTCCCTATTGGGACACAACATTCCCCACGAAAATGAATTCTCGATCCCAAAACTCACACTTCGACAACTTCCCAAATAGCTGATGTCGACGAAGAACTCCCAATACAGCTCGAAGATGCTCTGCATGGTCCTCCTTAGATGTAGAGTACACAAGGTTGTCGTTGATGAAAACTACCACGATCATTTCTAAGAACTCACGGAACAAAAAATTCATCAAACCCATGAACACAACTGGAGCATTCATCACACCAAACGACATTACAAAGAACTCATAATTCCCATGACGACAATGGGAAGTAGTCTTCGGGATATATTCATCCTTTACACGCATCTGATGATATCCTGACCGCATGTTGGACATTGAGAACCATCTTTCACCCTTCAGTTGATGGAATAAGTCATCAATCCCAAAAAGAGGAAAGCAATTCTTTATTGTCACATTGTTTATGCGATGATAATCGGCACACAACCACAAACTGCCATCAGCCTTCTTCACAAACAGAACTAGTGTACATGATGGTGACACAGTTGGTCGAACAGTACCACACTACAACAGACCATCAAGATGAATACGTAGCTCTCGCAACCTAGATGTTTCCGTCCTATATGGAAACATTGATATAGGAGATACTCCTGGAAGTAGATCAATCCCAAACTTGGTATCTCATCAAGGAGGTAATTCTATAACCACTTCCAGAAATACATCAGGTTACTCCTATACCACCCTAGGAAACGCCAACATCCAAACCTCTGAAGAAATTAGCATCATCTCAACCGCCAAGGTTGATAAGGATGGAACTCGCATGTGACCCATCTGAGGATCTCGTTCACCAATAAACACCACTTTCTCTCCATCCGCACCAATGAAGATGACCTTCTTCCTAAAGCAATCCACGATGTCCTGCACCGGATACAAAAAATCCTTGTTAAGGATGACATCATATGGTTGTATTCGTAAACATAAGAAATCTCCCCAAGAGTGGTGATGCCCCAACAATAGCTCACAATCTCTACATACTTCAAGCAAGTTATCTCGACCACCAACTGGCGTAGTAAATGCCAAGGGCTCTAGAATCCTCTCCACCTCAAGTCCCAAGGAATGGACAAGGGTAGGTGATATGAAAGAGTGTGTCACTCCTGAATCAAACATGGAATACACCAATGAAGAAAAAACCCAAAGGGTACATCGAACGACATCTGGCTCATCTGGAGCTGGAAATGCTAGAGCATGAAGGTGACCACAACCTCCTCTACGGCCTGTCAGACCCTTATTACATCCACAACCACAGCTGCGCTCTACTCTCTGAGGATGAGGTGTGTCATGGGTCTATCCTCTACCTGCCCCATCTATCCTATACTGATCGAAAGCTAGTGGAATTGGCTGCTGCTGCCTCAGATGGAACTTCCTCAACGGATGAACCTGGAGTGGAGTTCCTGGTGCACGATGACCACCCTGAAAGGTCGGGTACTCCCACTTCTGATGACCCTGACCACCACAAGAAAAACAAGCACCTGATCCCCTGGCATAGTTCTGAGATTTGCTGCCTCCGGAGATACGAGACGTGAAGGGATGTGACTTACCCCCAGTTGAATGGAAACTTTTCTGCCCAGAATACTGAGAACCCTGGACCACAACCTTGCTTCGTGAGGAATCTTGATGATTCCCCTCTCGTGATGATCCGGTCCTGGCCAAAGTCCTCTTGAAAACCTCCACCCTCGCCAGCACCTAGAGATATGTATTCAACATAAATTGGGTGACCTGGCGCTGGATCAGTGGATGAAAGGCCTCCTTGAAATTCCTCGCCCTGGCCTCCTCATCTGGTAACAAGTCCGAAGAATATAGTAAAAGTTTCATGAAACAGATTCCAATCTCTCATACAGTGGAGCTCCCCTGTCGAAGGGTAAGAATATACTGGCGACTGGACACCATTGCAGTCGAGGAAAGTAACTCGACTCTGAACATGTCTTGGAAATCCTCCAATGATATCGCTGACTCCTCACGATCCCTAAGAAACAAGAAGCATCACTTCCTCACTGTTCCACGCTATATCATCACAGCTAAGGACACCCAGTGCTCATTTTGAGCTCGGGTCGAACTAAAGCCTATCTCGACCTCTTCCAACCAGTATTCTATGACTGCATCAGAAATAGAGCCCTCGTACATTTTTAGACTCCGACTCTGAAACTCCCGGAGTGTCGTCCTCCATGTTTCTCCATCGTCAACCTCTACCCTATGACGACATACTAGAACAGCTTTTTTGAAATCTATTACACAACCCTAACAAGGACGTCAACCTGAAGCGATACCTGACAAATAACAAACAACTATTGCTTCTATGCCTCGAATATGGAAGAATAAACATTAATTAATTTTATTCTTTTATAAATTTTAGGTTATCATATCCCATGGTCTACCCATTCAAACACATGCACAAAGAATAGTGATGCATGATCCTTTCCTTGGTCTCTACCATGAAACTAGTATATCTCTTATTAGTAGCCATTGTCAACTTAAAGGTCTATACATCAGATAATAGGAGGCCTTAAACGCATTTGTTTCAGCCGGTCACTAGTGTTTACCTCACTTGCTAAACATTAATGACACAGTTTCCATACCAACCCATGCAACCTCACTTGTGCCTAACTCCAAAATCCATCATGTCCCTCAACCAGACCTCTGATACCACTCAGTCATGACCCCATCCACACAAAATGTACCCCTCCTGGGCCGGCAATGTGGAAAGGGAGATAATGACCCCCGAGTCCTGCCTCCAGTAGGGCCTGGGTTGGAGACTAGCATCGAGTGTATAATAAACACACAATTGGGAGGCATTACCCTCTATGAGGACACATGAAAAAGAGAGAGACAAGATAGACACAAAAAAAGTCCATCTCAGAAATGAAATATAAAAGAACTCAATTACATATATGGAATTCCATAAAAAATTACTACAATTGATGGGGAAATCTACAAGTTCAATAAGGAATGAAAAAATATCAGCAATCATAATCCCGAACAGCTCCTGCAACCCAAGCTAGTAGTAACCAGCCTGATCTCCAACCTACTCCAAGTGACCTGAAAAACAGTTTATATAAACATAGGGTGAGTATAACAGTATACTCAGTATGATCCTCCCAGTAGCCTCTCATGAAAAGGTAAAGAAAGCATGATAAAGCACAGTGAACAATAGTGGAACAAACTTGTCCCATGAGCAGGTATACTATGTTCCCAACCTCACCACGGCTACTGTCACCAAGTAACGCATATAAGAATATATCATATAATAAAAAATATCAAGGTACACCACCACTACATTCCCACTGGTTTTACTTTTTTCCCCAACGACATACGTCTTGCGCATCTCTCTCAAAAGGTTGGCCCATATAAACTTGGGCTAAGCTCCACAATCTGCACTACGTGCACCACTATTGCTTGCCCACAGACACCTGGGCTATGAAACACACCATCCTCACAACCAAAAGTAACCAGCTAGTTTCCGGGAACCAGCACATCTCACATAACATTTATCAGACGTCTGGTATTATACCTCAAGCCATTACAGCCAATACACCGAGTAAGGATCCTCAAGATATTTAAACCTATACACGTTACACCTATAGATATCCATAAGATAATATATCCAGAATATATGTTTGTGAAAAATCCACAAGCCATTACATCCCTCTACACACATATATCGGTAAAAATAATCGATGTGCCTCATGGAACTAGTATCTACCAAGAGAAGAGAGAGGGGTCGATGTGGGTAATAATCCATTCATTCTCCCACCGGAATGTTGGGGAACACATCCCCCCTGGGATCAGAATCCCTGGGGTGTCAGTTGCCCTTAATGACTAGGTATCCTGTAAGCACACAACCAATTAAGGGGATTTACTATATTAATTCCTTCCCTTTTTATCAATTACATTGTACGTTAATTAATTTTTAAAAAAATAATTAACCATGAAAAATTTTTAGATTAAATTCCATTAGCATCACAACCAAAATCCACTGCCCCTTGAAAAGGTATCAACCTCATCATTATGTTCCAACTACTCCAACCCCATGGGTTACCATCATTTATTCAAACATTCATTATAGAAATACCTTCCCATATTCCCAGACATTCTATAAAAGAATACTATGCTACTAAACACAAGGGGGATCAACCAGGTGAGTAGATGTATTACCCATTGAGTCTTTTCTTCCTATAGCTAGATCGTAGACCCATTCTTCCAAGAGTGGCTAAACACGGAAAGCACGTTTCATACCCCGTGTGTCTTCACCCCTTTCGAAAGAAGGGTAAGAAAGACCCGCTACCACGAGCAGTGATGAAAATTAAATTAGATAAACGACCAAGAATCAACAAACATCTCACAATCACATCCATCCCATTCCATCATCTCATGTGTCCTCCCTGACACCCACATGCATACACCAAAGCATCTCGCCACTCGAGGTGTCATCTGCTACCACAACCACAAGGCCTCCCTACCTTCCCATATCAAAAGACCCCTCTAGGGTCACAACACAACAAAAGATATCACAACACCCCTCCAGGGTCACAGTACATCAGAAGGAGCAGGAAAACAAACATTACAACGATTTGGGATCTTGGTGCTTTAGCAAGGCGTCTAGCCTTCAAACAACAGGCACCAACAATCACATCAAATGAGCATTTAGCCCAAATTCACAACAAGAGGGTATCTCCAAACCCTTCATGGAACTCAATCAAGTTATTTAATCCATCTTGAATTAACAAATTCAATTTGTTGGTTCAAACATCATGAACCAATTCAGTAAGCTATAATCGAAGATTAAACATGCTTACTATGCCAATTTGATCAATATCAACTCATAACAAGAACTAGGTCTACTTTCATGCCTCCTTATATTTAGCCAACCAATTATCAATTAATGTCAGCATTACATTCATTATCAATTTCATCAAGAACCTCATGATAATAACCATGTAATAGATATGACACTTTTCTAGAAAATCAAGAGGCAAACTGTAATCACGGTACAAAGAAACATCATGCGATCAACCCATTTCTTTTAATCCGGTTCAAGTATTTAATTAGGTCAATTACATCATTATACAAAGGCTAAATCATGCTAACTCTACAATTGCATATAAAAAATTAGAGAAGCCATGAATCCCCTACCACAATGGCTTTCGAGGAAACCACAATGGTCGTTGAACGCACAAGAAACCGAGTCGATTCTCCACGAATCCTACTTAGATATCCTCTCCTATAACAACCAAGACCAAAGATCATCATAACCAACATCCACACACCTAGATATACCCATAACAAGTGTAGATCTAAGATCCTGAGAGAAGAGGGGGAGCAGAACTAGGTAAAAATAAGAAACCAGAAAAAAGGATCACATAACTTGTGATACCAGCATTGATTCACGAAGAGAAGCCTCCACATCACCTCCAAAACACTTAAGAGAGGTTCTTCCTCCTCCATAGACAGGAAATACCGATTTATGGCTGATTAGGGGCTTAAAAGAGGTGATTTAAAGGCAAAACGAGTTAGATTCACAATTTTTGGATCTAACTTTAAGTGCCTGCACAGTTAGTCCGCACGGTATAACAAACCGTACGCTAACTGTGTGTTAGCTTCTGCCTCAAAAATCACTCTGTGCAAGGTTAGTACACACAGTTTGACAAACCGTGTGCTAATATTGTGTTAGCCACTACCTCCAAGACCAGACTTTCACGGTTTGGCCGCACGGTTCAGGCAAACTGTGTGCCTCCCGTGCGAAGGCCATAAACCTTTAGATTTCCATAAAGGTCCACCCAAATGCACCCCAATCCACCTGGACCTTCCAGAAAACCTCCAACACCACATTTTCACCAAGGAATGGACCGGAGTGGTCCGGGCCATTATAATTTTTGAAATTTTAAATCTATAAATAAATAAACCATGTTAGTCCAAATACCACTTGATACACTAACCCAATAGTACATAATTTTCCCAAATCTAAAAAGTATCTGAATATTTATTATATTCAAACAAATAATTTTAATCATGAACAATGATTTGTAATATTTAATACATATCATCTTGTCCACTAGCTATAAATGAAAAAAATGGGGAATGTCAAGTCCATTAGTTATGAATTTTCATTATAGAACATCATTTCCATTAATTCAAATTGAACATGTTAGGAAATTTTTGTCTATAATCATTGTTAACATTAGGGAACATCATGTATTATATAGAATGAAATGATGTTGTTATCACATCTATGTAAAATTATTTTCAATTACATAGAGAATCATTCATGAAATTATGAAATTAACATCATCCATAAGCCATGTATAATGTTTTTCATGTAAATGGGTCATTTTTAATTAATGTATGGAACAGAATCATTTTATTAAGTATCATTATAAGAATCCACAAGTCAATTTTAAGCCAAACACCTTTGATTTGTGTTTTAGTCATAAAGGAGTTATAATTAATCTTCTAATTTACATTATTTCATCTAGGGAGATGTTTGGTTACTTGTTATAAAGCTCCAAATTGTTAACATGGTTTCATAACATGTAAAGAATACATATTAAATATTTAATTAATAGTTTCGTTATTGTTAGGATAAAATATTTGTAATTCTAGTTTGTTGAACAACTGTGACATAACATAAACACCAAAACATTTATAGAAGTCATAAAACCACCTACATTTGGAAATTAGTGTACTCCTTATCCAATTTATGCTTATGATTCTATTTCAAAAGGGAGATATAAAAAAATAGAAAATTACCCTCAAAATATGTAATATAAGTTTTTTTGGATTTATTATTAAACCAATAAATATAAATTGTAAAATGATTCATGTCCATATAATCACATTACATAATGGATTAAACAATATTAATGGATAGTGATTTTGACATGAAAATTGAATTATTTATTAAATTATAAACTAGAATAGGGGGTTCCAATATGGGGGAATGGAAGATTTCCACTAGTGGAAAAAAGTGAGATGTTTTTTTATAAATAAATAGAGTTTAAATTTATTAATTTATACACATTTCAACTGAAAAATTATTTGGACCCCCAGTTATCTAATCATTATGATAGAAATACCCCATTGAATAGCCCTAGTATTATTTTGGAAATAGTTAGATATATAATGTGAAGACAATGAAGATCACCAGTTCAATCCCCCTTCAGCAAATATTTTTTCATGAAACCAATCCTGAACATATTGATTAACCTTGATAATCCACCCAACAACCACATAGATGATGTTCATAGTCTTCTCTAACAATCCTCTTTCCATTCGCCTCACCGAAATATCCAAAAAAAACAAAGCTCCAAGATTATAAAAAACCATATATTATCCCAAAAACTGCATTTATCTCTTACAAAAATTTATATATATTATAATAATGTTCTAAACTAAAATTTAATGGATAATTTCCTTCACAAAAAAATGCAGTCATTAAAACCTCCCCTCATTAAAATAAATCATCCCTGAGTTTTATTTTTGAAGGTTGTAGAACATCCAATGACAGTTGGTCAAGACCATGAGCGTGTACATTAGCCTCTCTCCCCTAGGATACATCCTAGTCCTGATTTATATTCCATATAATATAAGATAAATTTACATGTATGTGATGAAGTTACATTATCAAATGATCAGCAATATGGACAAGATATTACATAGATGATGCATCATCCTCCAACAAGTTTTTCTCAGGATCAAAATAATACGGGGAGTCAGAATAAAAATTGTAAATCTGATAAATGAGGAATAATTCATGAATATCCTTATATTAATGAATATGTATTAAATGATAAAGCACATGTATAACCCTATCATGGATCTAATATTTCCTGATGAAATTAGAAAATAATTTTCCCTAAATTCAAATGAATCTTTGACCCAATATATGACAATCTCCTAATGAGTCTTAATGCCTCACCGTTAAATACAAAGCTTGGTGGAGTCGATTTTTGTAAGTAATATATCTCATATAATTTGTATTTATATTCTAATTAATATATTGAACATTCTATTATGTATGTTTCGTAATATTCCATCCCAGTAGGGGTACCTTTTCTACCACTAACCAACATAGGTGTGAATAAAATGGCCTACCATATGAGCGCTCCTAAAGAGCCATCTAGATAGTCAACTTGAAAAGAAAATTATTATTTTTCTCTAAATTTGGTAAATGTTCCACTTTTTAACCTATAATATATGTATTTAATTTATGTACATGTGCTCTAACATTCATATAGTTTTCTCAAACAATTCATTTGTTTAATAATGGAATTAATTTCTCAAAAGAACCATTGAACCAAGTTCCTTATAAAGCCTCTAAAAATGAATGATTCAAACTGAGCTACCATATATGATATGATAGATTATAGATATCATTTATAGAATAAGGTTTACCTAATATATGGCCTCCCTATATTATTCGTGAAAAAAAATTCACTAAAAGTAAATAAGTTTGAATGTTTTTCATCCTATAAAAGATCACCCATATTACATCCATATTTTTTTGGGATATCAAAAATCCCATTAAAAAACTGTTATGATTAATTACCACTATTACTCTTAAATAAGATAGATATTTAATATAAATTATTGTAATTATGTTCCTCCATCTATTTGTAGTTGAATAACCAACTAATGAATCTATATATTTCCATTTCCATAATTGTCTGACAATACTGGTAGTTTAAAAAATTATATATATTCAATATACTGGGGTGTACATCCCCATAATATTTCGGAGGAACTCTCATAAACTCTAATCACATTACTTACTGACCATAAACACACTCAGTAATGAATAGTATTACATTCCCATCAATGTTTGAAGCATGTGTCAATTCTTTATAGGAAAAATTATTTCATAAGGACAAGACCTTAACATTAAAAAAAATCAACACTTTCACTCTATATAGAATCATGGAGTTCATTGATAACAATGTCTATAGATACATCACATGGTAGCAATCCAACTCCAAGGTAATCTTTAAAAATACATTCATTAGTTACATTTAAATCTTGGCACCTTGAATGGGATGAGTATGAGTATTCATAATCTAAGAATCCTCTACTTAATTTCCATACCCAATAAAAATAAAAATATAAATGGTAAATCATTTTTGATATTGAACCCATTAACCATGAATTAATGTAAAATCACCAAACTAATCCCCTACCAATTCCGGATGTGTCACATTATAATGAATATCTTCATTACATATCAGGTCAAATCAAGATTAGTATTGATGTTATTTGTCCCATAAAATCAAAAAATCATTTCACACAATATACAAATCATACGTATTTCACACCCTTCATGGAGAATCCAGATATAGGTGTTAGAATTCGTGAAAAATCATAAATAAAATCCATGTAATATCCAAATATCCCAATCAAAATATCTATAACAAAATTTCCATTGATATTTATCTTGAAAAATGTCCCCTCACTACCTTTGGGTCTACAAATACTTCTACCTCTATGTTAATGTGAGCCTAGAAGTTGAAATTATCATTCTATTTAAAATATTTTGGTTTTCTTCATTAAACATATGCTCTGTCGATGGAATATAAATAATTTCAAGGTGTTTTTTTGTGATCTATTTGAGTTTGGGAATACACTGAGATTTCATCCATGTAAACTAAAATAAATAAAACTATGCATGAGTTGAAAACATGATTCATCGAACATAAAAAAACATCTACGAAATTTGATAGACTTCATGGAATATCTAAATGATTTTATATTAAATATATTAAATGAAAATAAATATGATGTATAAATATATAGAACATAATCATAGTTGATTATATTCAGATCTCAAATTAATCTTCCTGAGAACCCAAACTCCTCAATGATGATTCCAAACTAATCTATATGAGGATGTGGATAATATTTCATTACCATAACCTGATTCAATTAGGGGTACTCCATGTAATACCTGAATCCACTTTCAAGGATTAACTCATGGGTGAACTACCTAGTTCAGTACTGGGTCATATAAAACCCTACACTTATAAACCCTTTAACTACCTATTACGCACCTAAAACTCAGTTGTAGACATATAATAAGGAGGTATTGATCATAGTTATTCTACAAGAATTAGTTCAATAATGAACACCACCCCACTATTAGTAGAATTATAGAAATTTAATTTGCGGAAACATCATTGGAAATATCTATTATAAGTTTGAAATATGTATTTTCCATCACCATATCATCCAAAAATTGAATTTCATTTGGTTGTATCACTCCAACTACACTATGATGCTAATGTCAAACTCAACTATCCTAGACTTCAAAATCAGACTTTTTATTATTGGTACTGCACTTGGGTAACCTAAGGGACAACAATATATTATAATGACAATTATGGGAATGTAGTGATGTCGGCGCATATATTCTACACATTTTCCCTCAAACTGATGGCAATGTGAACTTAGATGCACATCCTAGTATCCCTGAGGTAGACGACAAGAAGTGAGAGACTGATATCAACAATTGGAAGCATATATAATATTTATCAATGTAATAACACAAATGAATTAAATAATAAATAACCAATGGTATATACCAATGAATAGGAAGAAACTAGTATCAAAATATGAAAAAAAACTCTAATACAATAAAAAAACTAAATAGTAGATATCCCATTCAAATATGATTCAGTTTTCAAAAAGAAGAATCAAATGTAAAGACACTAACAACTCCAAATCGAGTCACGAACCACATGTGGTACCCTCATCCATGTAATATCTCAAGTAAACCATCTGTGATTGTGATTTCTCCCTTATAATGTCCTATATATATAATGTCAATCCCAATACCAATAATGCATGCCATGTTGGGTGTTAGTAAATCCTAGTAGGCCACCACTAACTGCATCTAAACAAATACCATCAACAACAAGTGTACATAGTTTTATAAATAATACAAAAAAAACAATATTTTAATTAATCTAAATATATTCAATTAATCATTATTTAACCACATAACATCCTAGTTCTCGAGAACACGCGAACTCTCAAATACAGGCTTCACCCATGCTAGTGTATGAACAATCCCCAATAGATATCGTATATATAAGAAATCAATTATTACCATTACTCATATCAATTTACATATTAATATTAATGATATTATTCATTGCCTCAAATCACATTTGAATTAAATTGTTACTATTCATTGTAATGACCCAAATGTTCTATATAATGTTTTTTTAAATTATTTAGGATTATAATGAGAATGTGAAATTTGATAGCATGTGATTTTGAGGCCTGGTGTACCCAAAATGGAATGTTGGATTTTTTTCTATGGTTTATTTGGTAAATGTGTGAGAAGAAATTTCAATATTTTGAACTGGTGTTTAGAATTGTAATCGTAGGGAACTGTTGAATTTGCAATGCTGGGCTTCACATAAGGGAGGATAAACATCAACAGCATGAGGTCGAGGGAATAAGTTTGTTTCACGTAATTTTTTGAAGAATAATAAAATAACATAATATGTTATTTCATTTTTCTACCACCTTTTGAGAGATGGTGGCAAGGACCACATAGGTGTACTGACTTTTAATGAGGGAATTTAAATTCCAGTTACACATCAGTTGTGTATCCAATCCTCATTATATTAATTACGTTCAATAATTACACAAATTAAAGAAACATTAAATTCTAAGGATATTTAAACTCATAACACTTCATTTATATTTATTGAAACTTGGAAAAAAAGATGATTTGTGAGTTATGTAGTATAACTCCAATGAAGTTCCAATGATCAACCCTTACAACAAAGAATATAGGGTTGGATGAAAATGTTGTGAAAAATGATCATAGATCAAAAAACATCGGTGGGTACAATGAACAAGGATTCTTCTACCACAACTATTACATCACCAATGGTTTTGAGGTAAGACTTTTTTTTAAATCCACGTAATTTTGTAATTTAAAACCCTAGTTATAAGAAATAATGAAAAAATAAGATCAACCAAATTGAGTTGATACATGATTTGTAGGAAACTATGGGTAGTTGTTGAGGGAAAAGATTGAATTGGGATAATCATTATCTATGTGATATATTGTTTACTATCAGCATGATATAATGATAACGTTTAGGGATTGGTCCAAACCAACAAGGATCGAGCCCTCCACCCCTTAGGTTTTTTTGCAATCTTTGGGGGATGATATTCAACTCGACAAAACATGAATCTGGAAGCCACATAGTGATAATAGTATCTCAGGTGGTCCATAGTTACAATCTGAATGAAAAAAGGACCACTGATGCTCAGCATTTGACCTTTGGATGCCCAACAAGTGTCGGCGAGTGATGATGGAAGTCGACCCTCTCCGACCATAGAAGAGAGTTAGAACCTGTAGGGATCATGGATAATAGTTGGGGTGTTCATCGACGGCTGGCCGCAGTGGCAGCGGGCGGCACATCATGACACACCGTGGAGGCAGGACACAACTTCTGGTCTCGGCATAGGGTACTGTAACCCCACGGGTCCCATTGGCAGTGGGTGGTTCCATGTGGAATTTCCTTTTCCAACATAATATACTTTTGTCCATTATGGAGGGGGAGAAACCCTCGCGGGATGCGCCTAGTTGGAGGGCTGAGTCGGTCCCACGACTCTATGGGCCGAGCCCGCTGTGGCCCAGCTCATTCAGGTCGGCCCTAAAAGATTGAAAAGGGTCATGTTGGACCCAAGTCAAACTCTATATAGATGGGGTCAGTAGAAACCAGGTCAGGTCCTCCTAGGTCGGGTCGGTCTAACCGATTCTAACAGGACTAGGACCCTTTTCGGCCAAGATACTCTTAAATGGTCATATCTCACAAAGAATGTGTATGTTTGAAAAAAAGACTACGACATTGGAATCCCTAGAACAATGCCATCCTTTTCAGATACTCTACATGAGTTTTCAAGAATTTTGGAATATGGACATGATGGATCGAAACCAAATCCAACTGAACCCCTTGTACTAAACGCTAATAACTCACAGATCAGGTGTCTGATTGATGTGGTGTATGTTGTGTTGGAACATTTACGGCATAGAGGACATTTGGGTTACTCCTATGTGGATCGTAGTAAATGATGAGGTTCATGTGATATCTTGAGGTGCATATTCTACAGATCTCAAGCACCCTGAGTGTGAGGAATCCAATGACTAGCTGCCAAACGAAGATTGACCATGGGTAGATCCACACCATAGGATCTCTATGTGGAACATAATCATATAGACCCTGTGTGGATCAGCATGATAGAGACCCTTTGTGGATCAGCATTATAGTGACCGTGGGTGGATTAGCATCATATAGACCCTTTTTTGATCACCATCATAGTGACCCTATGTGGTTCATCATCATTAGATGTCGTGTGTGGATCAATATCATAATCACCCTCTATGGATCAGTGGTACATGACCCAATGAGGAACATCTTTAGAGAGGCCCGTCGTGGATCAAGGACATACGACCCTGGGTGGATTGACAATAGAACAACCCCTATGTTGATCAACTATGGAATAATACTAACAAAATAAGATATTATATCTTAAGAAAAATCATATTTACTCCTTATCTAGGAGTTGTATACCTAGATTGTGCTGAGAATTTTGATTTGGGCATTCTGATTGAGACCATGTCAAATGATTTTTCTTCTATGGAATTTTCCATGACCATCATGGGTCTTGGGTGCCTACTGGGTATAATTATACTCACCATTGCACGGGGTTCTCCCTAACCTTGTCATGTCTTGTGCAGATGACAAGCATCTTGGCTAATACCCTAGGGAGTGAGGAAAAGGTGATACAAGGAGGGGAAAATTTGAATCAGAGAGATTCAGAGACAAGCATTACCTACACATTATATTGGATACTTGGCGAGTGGTATCATTAGTTGTTTTATATTATATTTGTTTTTATTTTAGTTGGGCTTGTATTCTAGTCCCTTTACATTCAGATGTACAGTTACTCAGTTTTTTATTTGTATGTTGTTTCCCTTTTTTTCTTTGGGACTTGCTTGGGAGTGTGTGTGGGAACATATTTCCAGGAAAATGCCTCCCATTTACCGGTTGACAACATTGGCTACAGTCTCTAGCCCCTGGCCTGGGGAGGCGGGCTTTGGGTAGTCACGATATAACCCCGGTGGATGGGTCGTGACAATGAGGAATCATAGGATTCGATTCTACCAAAGAACACGAACTCTGATCATTCCAATGTAGCCAAAGTGTGATCTGTTTTGAGTGAGGTTTTCATTTCGTGGAGTCTAAGGTTGGGGTGGTGGTAGACCGATCCATACACTAGGACCGTGAATTCTGAATTCCAACTATGTCCATGAAAACATTGATTGTGTGTGTTTTGGAAATTTTTCTCTTTTGATCTCATTTGAGTCAACTGAACAGGTTTAACATTTTGACCTTGGAACACCAGTTTATTTTCAGGATGAAACCATGTAGAATTCTTGTTAGGATTATATATATGGATCACTATGTTGTCCCACTAAGAGATGAGACATCGGTGCATGTACCTCTTATAGTGATAGCACATTCGAGTGGTGAACCATCAGTACTACTACCCATTCCGAAGAAGTTGCCACCAACCGCACAAGAGAACAGGGCATGTTGAATGAGTCAATTTCATAAGTTCAAGAATATGAGGCCTCTGACGTTTTGAGGCAAAACAAATACCCAGGTAAAGGAGGATAGGTTGGAGGTTGTGGATAGGGTTTTCTGCCTAGTTGGGACACCGACATAGTAGATGGTGATCCTAAATTCTAGTCTTTTCCAGGGCATGATTGAGAGATGATTGTGCCTGACTGTCTAGTTACAAGACGTGGTGACCCTCATCGAGATTGACATCGAGAGCCTCATTATTTAGAAATATATTCCAGTGACACTATCCTATGTGCATATTCAAGAGATCCTACACTTACAGTAGGGTAGCCTGACAGTGGCTCAATACTCGGTGAGATTCATTGACCTCTCTCGCAACTCCACCGACATGGTACAAGACCATTTCATCAGGGGCTAGACCTTTGAGCAGTGTCTCTGGTTGGAGATCAGAGCATTGATAATGACACTCAATATCCCGATGCAGGATAGAGTGATCGAGTGATCATTATTTATGGAGAGATTATTAGTTGAGAAGGAACCAACATTGAGAGCCACAACCAGACGACGGGTGGTCGAGTCAGCTGCCGCAGCTGGTAAGTAGATGACGTAGAAGTTTATGACGACCTGAAATTCCCTTGGATAACCCGATGACGCATGGTTAGAGGTTCAAAACTCATATGATTTTATAGAGGATCTTTGTAGGGAAAATGACGTGGTAGAGGGGTAGGTTGTTTAGTTAGAAGTGGAAGGTAATTTGACGTTCTACTGCCACCTACTCTAGGTTGAACACCCAGACCTTAGGGAGCAGACAGACAAGGACAAGCTCAGATCTATGTAGCTGAGCTCTATAAAAACTGTTCTCTAGAAGTGATTCGAGTTATGATCTATGTCTAATCCACCGTAGATCCAGTAATTAATGACACTAGTGCTACTCACTCTTTAATTTCCATGACTCTCGTTCAGAGATCAAAGATTCCAGAAGATCATTTGGAAATATCCTTGCAAATAGATACTCATACAGGAGAGGATTCAATGATTACACACTATTTTCGATAGTTTGAGCTAACTATATGAGGATAGAGCATTGGCTATAATATATTAGTAGAAGTGTTGAGGGATTACGATGTCATCATGGGTTTCAACTTCTTATCCATAGTTCATGCTTAGATTGAATATTTTAGGTGCAAATTGAGGTGTGTTTGTGAGGGGGGAACCCAATTTTACTTCCCCAGAGAGAAGGAAATGTTTTTTCCTCATAATATACTTTCCTAGAGGAGGGTGTATGCGATCAAAAATTAGTTTTCCAACTTTAACCTCTAAGAAGTTGACGATAGGTGTTATAGTTATCCTGTAGTGGTAGATCAATATGTTGATGTCTCATCTAGGGATGTTTGCAGACTACCTAATAAAAAAGAACTAGAATTATACATCGACAAGTACCCATCAGATGACAATGTTATCTACTTCATCATATTGGATGGCTCCCACATAGCTTCGTCGGTTACAGGTACTATTAGAGAACTTTTAGATGAAGGGGTTCATAAAGCCTAGTGTTTCTCTATGGGCATCCCAGATTTTGTTCACTAAGAAGGAATATGTGATTTTGGGGATTTGTGTGGACTATCAGCAACTAAAAATGGCGACTGTGAAGAACAAGTATCCTCTGCATAGGATCAATGATCCCTTCGACCAACTTAAGAGAGTACATTGGTTTTTGATGATAGATCTTTGATCAGGCTATCATCAGATCATGGTACGGGACGGTGACATATCGATGACAAATTTTAGATGTCGGTATGACAATTATGAGTTCTTTATGATTACCTTTTACATGAAAAATGATTCACCATTATTCATGGGGCTCATGAATAGTATCATCCATCCCCTCCTTGATCACATCATGGTAGTCTTCATTGATGACAACTTGGTGTACTCATCATCAGAGGGGGAGCACACCATGAACCTGCAGATAGTTATGTGTATACTATGAGAGCCCAATAATTATGGAAATATAACTAAGTTCTTGTTCTTGATAATGTAATTCCACTTATTGGAGCACATTATCATGAGGGTTAGATTCACAGTGGATCTGATGAAGATATAAGTAGTGATTTCTTGGGTGCCACCCGAGAGTGTGAGTGACGTACGGATATTCTTGGGAATGGCTGGGTACAATCGGATTTTTGTACATGAATTTTCCATATATGAGAAACCCTATCATCTTTGACATATATGGGACAACCGTTCATGTGGACAGAAATATTCCAATAGATTTTTCGGGAGATTAAGAAGAAACAGATGGGTACCCTTATCTTTAGGCCACCAGAAGAAGGTGTTGGGTATGTAGTCTACCGCGACACATCAGTGACCGGACTAGGTTGTTTCATTATGAAGGAGAAATATTTTATCATCTACGGCTCATGGAATTTGATATATCATGAGTAGAACTACTCTTACCCTAACATAGAGTTAGTAGCATTGGTCTTTATGCATATGATGTGGTGGAACTACTTGATGACCAGTCGTTTTACAGTCTACCATGATCACAAGAGTCTCAGGTATATATTCTAATATAATGACATAAAACTGAGACAACAACGATGGATTGAGATTCACCATGACTATGACATTTGGATATTCTATACTCATAGGAAGGGGACTGTGGTGGCAGATGCACTTAGTAGAAGGTTAGGTCAATAGTCACTGAGTGCGAAGATAGAGCCTCTAGTCATGTTGCCCTTATCCTTTAGGGATATTGATGGAGCATCATACCTCCATTATATGATAGTTACTCCACCTCTCAATTAGTGCTTTAGGGAGGCATAACATGGGGACGTTGAATGTGAGGCCCACCACGCTCAGATATCCTCAAGATTGGCACTTGATGGATTTTCATAAGGTGTTGAGCACGTCATCTTATTTATAGGTCACACTTTGGTACCAGGGATGCTACGGAATTATGTGGTTATGGAGTTCCATATATCCAATTTGGCGGTACATCCTGGGTAGAGAAGATGTACCAGGACCTTCAGCGTCGGTACTAATGGCCACATATGAAGAAATCAATGATAATGTTTGTTTAATGATGCCTCAAGTTTTAGTATGTGATGGTTGATCCTCAGGTTCCAGTTGGTTCATCACAACCATTTGTGGTTCTCTAATGGAATTGGGGTGGTCTATCCATGGAATTTGTGACATGGTTACCACATACGTCATGGGGCCATGATTCTATATGGATGATCATTGACCGACTCTCCAATTCGACCATCGTTCTACCCATTCATGATCAGGGATCAGTAGAATTCATAGGAACACTCTATGTAAAATTGATTGTATGAATTCATTTGGATCCATCGAAGATCATCTCAGATCTTGTTTCTCATTTTACCTCTCGATTGTGGAAGGTTTTGCTGGAGGTGTTTGGGAATCAGCTATATTGGAGCACCCCCTTCTATTCTCAGCCAGATGGTCAGATGTAGAAGACAATAATGACTCTTGTGGTGATTCTTCATGCTTGCGTCTATGATTTTTACCAGAGTTGGCTAGATCACATTCCCTTGGTAGAGTTCTCCTAAAATTTAATCTATCATTCCACCATCAGCATGGCACCATTTGAGTCCTTGTATGGGCGACCATAAAGATCACCACAATACTGCACAAACCCAGGGGAGTCGGAACATAGGGGTTCAATATTGGTATAGGCTACCAAAAAGATGGTACATATCTACAAAGACAGGATGAAGACTACACAATGATACAAGATGTCTTATGTCGACAGGAGACAGAGACCCTTGGAGTTTGAAGTGGGAGACCATATCTTCCTATGGGTCTCACCCCATTGAGGATTACAGAGGTTTGGATGGGGAGGATTTTTATTTATGAGGTTCATAGGACCATTCCATATCCATAATATAGTAGGCAAAGTGGTGTACCTTCAAGATCATCCCATATAGATGCTCTAGGTGCATAATGTTTTCCATGTGTCAATGTTGTGGAAGTACATGCATGATCAGCCACATGTTATCGACATGGGAGAGAAGGACATCGATGTTGGGGAGACATTTGTAGATATCCCATTAGATAAAGTAGATCAATAAGAATAGGTCATTATTGGGCATTCGATTCCTCTTGTTTGTGTTTATTGGCAGCATGGAATCCTCCCGAAGGGCACATGGGAGCAGATGGCTCACATGCATTCCCAATACCCCAAATTTTTTTCTGTTGTTTTTTTGTTTCATTTAGGGAAGAAAATCCCAAAGGTGGGGAGAATGTAATGGCCCATAAATTCCATATATATATATATATTAAATTATTTAGAATTATTTTGAGTGTGAAAAAATTTGTGGTGCATGATTCTGAGGCCCGGTGTGCCCGAAATTGAATTTTGAACATTTTTATGCTACGTTCAGTAACGCGTGAGCATGAATTTCCTTCTTTAAAACCGATGCTTAGAATTTATATATTAGGGCACCTTTGAGTTCACAATGCCATTATTTTATTAAGGTATACATTAATTCAACTAAAGAAGGTTGAGTGAAATAGTTAATTTCATGGGCTTGTTGAATGAATAATAAAATAACATAATATGTAATTTTATTTTCCAACAACCTCATTAGTGATGGTGGTGGGGACCAAAGAGGTGGAAAAAATTTAATAAGGAAAATTAAATTCCATTTACACATCAATTGGTTAACCAATTCTTGATTAATTAATTTAGTTAATTAGTTACACTAATTAATGAAAACATTAATTAAAAAGAGTGTTAAAATTTTATGTCCTCATTTTAATAATTTAAATGTTGGAATAAAGGATGATTGGTGAGATGTTGTGGGAGAACTCCAAAGAAGCACCAACAACCAACCCTTCTAATGAAGAATGGTGGAATGGATGACAATATTGGGGAAAAAAATCTTGGGTCAACAAAATTCGGTAGAAACAACGAACATGGATTATTCTTATACAACCGTGATATCCCAAACATTTTTGATGTAGGGATTTTTTTTTAAATCAAAGTGATTTTATTATTTCAGGCCCTCATTCTTGGAAAATCATGATGAACATGGATCAACCAAAACGAGTTGATCAACGATTCAAATAAAACTACAGGTTTTTATTGAGGGAAAAGATTGAATGGGTGTGAGTCATTATCTATGTGAAGTATTGTTTACAACCCACATGATATGATGTTAAAACGGAGGGCGTGGGCCAAACAAACAAGGCACATACCCTCTGCCACATGGGCTCTTGTCGAGTTCTTTGGGGGAGGATTTTCAATGAGATAGAATATTAAATCTCAGAGCCATGTAGTGGGGATAGTATCCTTAGAGTCTCGCAAGTGCTATTAGAATGGAAAATAGACCACTAAATCTCACCCTGTTGCCTGCGGGTGCCCCGCCGGCATGGCTGCCGATGATGGTGGTGTGCGATGGGGGTGGAGGGTGATGGCGGTGTCCATCTACTACGAGCTATGGAGGATAGGTGGTGCCCATTGGCACTGCAGTAGACAATAGAGGTGGACGACATCGTAAAGGCTGTAGTAGAATCCGTAAGCGTGCTGGTGCATGCCACCGAGGTAAGCCACAAATTTGAGCAGTGTTAGAGGGGACCTGCTCCACGTGGGTCCTACGGACTGAGGGCGACACCACATGGTGTAGCTATTTAAAACTGAACATGTTTTTGTTATTTTGGTAGGGGAGATTTCCTCGAGCACGACGCGCCCAGTCGATGGGTCATGCCAGTCCCGCAGACCGACAATCCATGCCCTACCAAGGCGATTTGGGCTGGTCCCGCAGCTCAGCGGGCTAAGGCTGTCGTTTCCAAACTTGTTCGAGTCATCCCAACTAGTTCTGGTTGAGCTTGGTCAGGCCTAGACTGGGTTGTGTGACCCAAAACAATTTGGTTCGACCTAAACAAGCTTGGGTTGGACCAGGTCAGGGTAGGTCGGGTCAGTCAGACCTAGTCAAACTGAACCCAAAACCTTTTGGGCATAGAAATGTAAAAAAATACATATCTCACAAACTAGACATCTATTTGATTAACCACTTATAGTTATGGAATACATTGAACAAGAAATTACATTTGAGATACTCCACCTAATTTTTGGAGAATGTTTGTGTATGAACAGGTTTGATTGAACCCGAATCAAACTAGGCCCTTAGTACTAAAACGTTTATAACTCACAGACCTAGCATCCAACTAACACACTGTCTATTGTGTTGGAACCCTTATGAAACTGAGGTCTATTGGTTTACTCGTATATGGAACATAGTGGAATTTGATGCATGAGTGATATCATGAGGAGAATATTATAAGGAACTTAAGCGCACCATGTGCAGGGAATCCTATTTCTAGTTTTCAATTGAAGAGATACATTGTGTCAATCAACCTCATAGTGACCTAGTGTGGATCTATATCATAGATACACTATGTGGATCAGTAGCATAGAGACCTTGTGTGGATTAGAATCACAGAATTTTTTTTTGGATAAACATAATAGAGACCCTGTGTGGATCATCATCAATGCGACCTTGTGTGGATCAGCATTATAGAGACCTTATTTGGATCATCAACACAGTGAACCTGTGTAGATCTGCAGTGCGTGACATGATGAGGATCAGACATAGAGCGTCCAAACAATGATCTGTTTCATATGAACATGTGTGGATCAACAATGGAACAAACCCTTCATGGTTCAATTGTGGGAACTTACTAAACAGAATAAAATGATATAGATTCAGAATAATCATCTTTATTCCTAATCTCATAGTTTAATAACTTGTTTGAGTAGATCATTTTTCATTTTTATTTGTGTTTGAGATAATTCCATATGATGTTTCCTTTTTGGAATTCTGAGATCCCTTCGAGGGATTCAGGGTCCTTACTAGGTATTGTTATACTGACCCCTACACGGGCTCTGAAAGCACCGTATTGTGTCTTCTGCAGAAAACAAGAAAATTGGTTGAGTCCGTAGGGAGCCATGATGATGCAATATAAGGATTTGATAGGATGATGGGGGAGCTACAGAGATGATATGTAACTACCCTTCTGGTAGGATCTGTGGTGGGAGGTCTTATGAACTGTTTTCTTTTGTAGTTATTTTTCTTTTATTTGGACTTGTATTGTGGAATCATTTGTTTATGCAGTACTTTCAATCAGTTTTTCAGTGGTATGGTGTTTCTCTTTAGATTTTTGGGACATGGTGTGGCATTTGTGTGTGTACATGTATCTATAAAAATACCTCCAATATGAAGGATTATGCCTTCAATGTGAGTCGTCAACCCCATGTCTTTGGGAGGCGGGCATGCTGTAGTCACAGAATAGGCCCCAGGGGATGGGTCATGATATTTTTCATTTCAATTCACACTATAGGATTTCAGTTTAGTAGACCTTATCCCATACTTGATTATCAAAAGTGAATTCCATTGTTACCACTCAATATTTCTTATCACACTACATGATTTTGATTCCATAGACCACTCTTTACAAATGATTATCATACGTGGATTCAATTACTAACACTTATCATTTCATACCATACTATGGGGCTTGGTTGGAGTAGACAATGTCCTAGAAATTATTATCAAATAATTTATTTCTCTAATTAATTAATCAAATTCAAATATTGTATTTTCCAATAATTCGAATAATTAATTAATTAATTATTGAAATCAACAAAATTAATTAATTTTCCAATATATTAATCATCTCTACCATATTAAATAATAAAAAAAAGTAATTAATTATCATTATAAGTTTTATAATCTCAACAATCTCAAATAATTAATTATTTAATTATTTATTCCTATTCAATAATTTATTCATATATACTATTAAATCTACAATTAGTTTTAAAAAATAAATATAATAAATCTCTCCACAATTAATTAAATAATAAAATATTTCACTATAATTAATTTCATAGTCTCAGCAATTACAAATAATTCATTTAAAATTAACTAATCATGTTCAAGAATCCCAATAACACCATAAGTAATTCTAAAATTAATTATTTAAAAAAATCCCCATATTCCCATATTCAAAATATTATTTATTTATTTATTAAAAAAATAATATAATTCAATTTGAGATACTAAATTTTTTATCATCTAATAATGATTATGAAATTACATACAGATAATTGAAATCAAGACTTTTTTATTTGAAATAGAGACCACATTCATCAAAATTAATGATGAATGCTCACAAAAAAATATTCACAAAATGATTAGGGAAAATAAATTACATGATGAAGAAAAAGATTTTGATATGATTGTTAAATCGATGAACTAAAAAATAAATATATAAAATACCTACGTCTATATCTCGATCCAACACCTCATAAAAATTTCTTTTTTATCCATTAAGAAGAATTGATCGGGGTGATAAATATCTAAATGGGAAGCTACATTATACCTACATTGTGTAGATAATTAATATTCCCTTATATTATCTAATAACAAATGTCCTGATGAATTTGAATCTATATTATAGCATCCAAAAACATGAAAGAGGTCTTACTGTCAAACTAGGGTGGATTTTAGGATAATATGTGTTGTTTCGTAAATTTTCAACCAAATATTAAAGTAAATTAAAAAATAATGAATGGTTTTTTGGGAAGAGGTGCAAGGTTTTACAAAAAACATTCCCATTAACCATGTTCCTATTCTAGGTGGGTTCATGGTAAATCCTATTAGGGCACACAAAATCTATAGTTGTGTGCTGGCCATGAAACCAACCTCTATAATGGATGTACACTTTGTTGGGCCAGGTGCATGGTTTTGAAAAATAGTGTTCCAACCCTCCACTGCACTATTTCATCCATTTTTCATATTTTCACCCAATACCCCCAAGATAAAACACAAAATTAAATTTATAAAAACATGGAAGAATACATTCAAACATGCTTGATACATCTCTTGAAAATGGTAGGTATTTTACTATCTATCAACCTTATAATAGTATATCCCCATGTTGTACTCCCAAACAGATTTTTTGTCCTGAGTTAAAAATATTTGTCCATAATGCCAACATATCACATTGTCTCTCCATTATTTCCTTTTGAACACATCCATGTTTCCACAATACAGTTACTATAAGAACAGTATTTTCAAACAACAATTTTTCAAAATGATCCAATAAACCTATAGGTATCTCTTCAAAGGAGATATCAATCTCAATCTCAACATCACTAACATCGATCAAATTATAATTTCCGGGTTGATACAAATGATGTTGTGACATAATGAAAATATCATTCATATCATAACACATATGTGTAAGAGTCAATTGGTATGCCTACCACATGATTCTATCCACATCCTCAAAGGGTCCAACAAACATGGGTGACAAAATTCCATATAACTATATCCTACAATGACGCAACAAAATTGATAACCAATGGAAGTCACAATCACCCACTGTAAACTGTACGTGTCTTATACATCTGTCAATATACAATTTAGGTATACTCAAATCCAAACCCATATGATTTCAAATAAACTATACCAACTATAAAATATTCTACATGAGACTCAATCCCAACAACTCAAACTCACCGACCTCTTACCATCATAGAGGGGATCTACATACCTACAGATAAATATCATCATATGGTTCCATAAAAATTGTCTATTGAAAAAAAATGTAATAGGAATACTTCACAAGAAATAGGTACTTCTCCCACGAAACAAATAAGTCTAGAACAAACGCTCTCAACATATCCTCATGATCATTCATAGTATTCTTCGACTACAATTGTTCTATGGGTGTAAATCCCATCTCATGAAAACAAATGTAATGAGTTATATATGGATTCCAATATTGAATAATGATGTAATACATGAATAATGGTCTAAAACTAATGTTCATTGAACCCCATACAACATAAATATATATTAAACATATGAAGATCCTTACTAATCCACTTATAATGTCCCCCTCATTGGAAATAAATGTGCTTCCTTTGTAAAGATGTCCATAATATCTAACACAACATCATTCATCCAAGGATTCCTTGGGAGACACATCAAAAAATCCATGGAAATTTCATCCAAATTTATTTTTGGAATGGGAAAAAAATTTATTAAACCAATTTACCAGTGATGCTCCTCCTTCACTAGCTGATAGGTGTTGCTTCATGTCACTTACCATGATATATTTGTTTTCATTCTTGACCAACAACACTTCTGATGTACACCATGATACATTTTGGTCACGCATGGATGTGCCAACCACAGCGAGGCTTCCAATTCATGCATTTTATCCTACCATATAATCATAGACACAAAAAAAATCTTTAAAATTAACGATCTCTTCTTTATATATGGTTTAATGGGATGGTGAATTTCTAAATTTAAGGAATTCCCCCAAGGTAAAACACTTTATATATTCATATTGTTTGTCTCTATTCCATCTCCAAATAGCCGACTACATTGAAAATAAAATGAGTTTCATCAGATCTAGACTCTCCATAACTAAAACCAAAATCTCAAATAGAAAATTAATCATTTTATATTGAATACCAGACTCATTAATAGAATGGGAACAAATTTCACACTTAAACCGTCATCCACGCTATTTCAATTTTAGGATGTATTTCATATCTCAAACAAATTCCAAGCATAAAATAAACCCATCACCACTCTTGTAGATTCAAATAACATTGTGAAAATATATACTAAAAGTTATTAGGTTCTTTTTTAATTTTAATATTTTACCCAAATATATAATCACACCAACATATCAATGCACATACCTTTATTACAAACTCAAGGTTATTCCTAGGGTAGTTCCATTCATGTGGCATAAACTAATGAGGCCCATACACCAAAAATCGATCTCCCTGCATCAGAAAAACTCAACGACCAATCATAGAGGAATAAGAAACACCATATACTACTAAGTGGGATTAGGTAGTATCATGATCAGTGTCATTTTCATGCTCTTTTTATGTACCTGGAATGCATTCTGACATACTTCAGATCATTCAAACATTACCACATTCATGGATAATCCCAAATGCAGTACAACCAAATAGGAAAATTATAGAGTGAAACTTTAATAATATTCATATAATCATAAAATGATTCAACTATCAAAGTGTTTCAAAGGATACCCTCTTGAAAACACTACATGATCCGTATGTTTTTCCACAGACACACCATTATCTAAGATGATGAGACCGAGGAAGTGAAACTGATCAATCCAAAACTGAAACTTATATTTATTGGATTATATAAAATTCTTTAACAGTGCACTAATGATGATGTAAAGATGTTGGGAATGATCTTCCAGAGTCTTGAGTACACAAAGATGCCATCAAGGAACACCACCTTAAAATGATCTAGGTAAAAAGGAATAATTTGTTCATCAAGGCCGTAATCACTTATAATGCATTCATCAACACAAATTGAATTATGAAGAACTTATATTGGACATACCTATTCCTATAATCAGCCCATGGAATGTTACGAGGAATAAATATCAACACATGATACACTTATCCCATGTCGATATTGGAGAAAACAAAAGCTCCTCAGAAATGATAAGAAATATCATTGATTCGTGGATGAAAATGTTAAATTTTCACAATAATCTGGTTCAACATTAATTAATAAACAATAATGTGTAGAGTTATGTCAGAATTCATGGAAAAAACAAATTTTAACACCAATTATACTTACTAATATAGATAAATTCTTTATCCTCAAACTCCTCTATCTGATTTATGCGCTCTTGATGCTCTATTAGTGACATTCTATATATTGAAATAGAAACTGTCTCAGCACCTATCATGGTCTTAATCCTATATTCCAAACCAACCTAATGTGTAATACTTGTGAAATTTATATGAATCACATATTTAAATCTATCCTCTAGCAGTAGAATGATATCATGATTTACACCTCCATCCAAAAAACAGTAACCTAGTTGCTGATATCCCTAACTTCTTACAAGTTGGCCCTGCACAACCCCACTTGACATCCCACTATCCTAGGTAAATATATTTTTCACCATAATATATTTTATCATCACTCTCATATGGTAAAAATATACATGGATCTAATATCCTAATAAACATTCCAAACACATAATTAGGTCAAATCCTAACTTGTAAATGACCAAAAAATCCCACAAAAATTGATACTCCAAATGTTTGGGAGAACACACCTTGCACACAAAAATATTTCAAGAGAGTTATCTCAAATGTGTAACCATCATCAATACCCCACTCACTAATTAAACATCCAAAATCTTTCCAATAATTTTTTTAGATAATATAATGAGAGGAACCAGTATATAATAATGAACTATTTAGGGTTGAATGAGAAAAAAATAGTACTTATAACCATCGATTCTCTATCCTCACTATCCAAAATGGTAGATTATATCTCATGTAATTATCTTGCACATTTTCGTTGTGATGTATTATAAACTCTCTAATATACACCACTTTTCTAATATGGGTGATCTTTCCAAAAATCTCTTCATCAACTTCCTATACCTCCACATACCTTAGAAAACCATTTTCTAGATTGATGAGGTGTAGGGGATCCCCATCATACAATATATATTTTTATAACCGCTCCTTCGCAACAAGTATGTCATGGTTTTTTCATTTCCAATATAGATTTCATATCTTACCATCGCCGCATCAATCACCTGTTCTTCGGTGGTATTATCTCTATAAGTGTCTCGACCTACCAAAATGGTGATAGATCACTTGAGTTAGATCGCATGAAATTGGTTATGCTAGTTGGGTACTCTTCTTCCCACTACATGGGATGTCATTATCGCAATGATGCATCATGCTCTTTGATTTAGATCCTACAGACCATCCACCTGGAACCACTTATCATGTACTAGAAGCCTTCAGTATGTTTTCATCAGTTATAAGAGGCCAAAACACCACCATATAAAACATTGGTAACCAAAAGTGTTTTACCTCGGACTTAAAATCACATTTATGGTTCTTCCTGGAAGTGTCTCACTGTAGCTGTCTCATCCCTTTCTAAAGCTAGAGAAAAGATATGGATATATATAAATTTACCTACATAGTCCACCATGGATATGTTCCCCTGATTCATCAATAAGGACATATTATCTATCTCTTTCCTTATCATCTCTAGAAATATGTTCGACATGAGAATCTTTAAAAATACCATCAAAAATATATCTTTAGTCTATTTATTCCAATATTTAGTTATCCACCAACGATTCATTGATCATATTATCATATTAGTAGACAACATGACCCTCTTCTTTTCATTATATTATTAATGGTAATTTAGAGTCTTGATGGATTCAATCTAGAAATCCTCTCCCCCTGTCCAACCACTCATGTATAATTTGGAGTGTGATTCAACTGAAAACCCCTCATCAGACAAGAAAATATTTTCACAACCTGCCCTATGTCTCTCTCCCTAAACATCATGGAGTGTGTGATATTATTTGGGAACATCCCTCCTTATTCTTCATTCGGCACAATTAGATATTATGGATCCACACAGAGAGGAGATTCTCCATCCATGTCCCCTTATCGTCTTCTTATAAAGCTTCATTGGGGAGGAATATCACTATAATGACATACACAAGTCTTAGTTCACATACCATCACATTATATTGTTTATGTAAGAGGAAAAACAACATGTCACAACAAGTATTTTTCCAAAAAAAAAACCCAGCACATGGTAAAAAATAAGGTACTTCCACTTACCTTATCCATCCCGTGTCATTTTTATGGTAAACAATGGGTTAAAAAATAAAAAATTCTAATTTATAAACCCAATTATTTACATTTTTCATCATTTTACAGCATTCAACTTCATTTAAGGAACCATCATCAATTCACTTTAAAAAACAATGAAAATAGTTGATGTTAAATAACATACAAATACCCCATATTCCTATGCATGTATAAATTGATTCATGTATCAAACTAATATTTTTCCTATAATTATAATTGTATATTTAACTCCCATTCAATTCAAAATAATAAGTTAAATCAAATAAATTTTCAGAATAAAATAACATCACCCAAAAAGTTCATTACCTAAGTTGAAATAAAATTAAACTATAACAACCCCAATAAATAACAATAATCCCACCCATGGTACATGGGTTTTACCCCAAGCATTAGTTTCCAACTCCCATTAATGATCTCATAAACAAGCCCCGACTCTTACTAGTCTATATCTATCATTCCCAAATAGAATAAAAAATGAAAAGAAATGAATGTGCCTCTAATACATATTTTTGACATCCCATCCTAGTTTCCACTTTTGGACAACTCGAAATGGGGGTACACATGACCTCAAGCACGTTGCTACATATACTAGAGGCAGCCGACTAGCATCAAGTGTTTCATATCAATCATGAGGAGACAATAGACTATTTATCACAGATAAACCATAACGAGTGTAAATAAAAAATATCCAAATGAAATATTACCATATCTATGAATAAACCAGTATATAAATAGGAAGTAAATAGATATACAATATCAAAACTGAATGATAGATATGCCGGGACATTGTGTGTCAATTGTCAAAATGAAAACTCTAATGTATAGACACTAAAAACTTCCCAACGGGTTCCAAAACACATTTGATGACACTATTCATGTTCCATCCCAAATCATTCGTCTAACAAAAATACTTTATCGTTATCATGTACTAAAAACATGAATTCTATTAGGTTTCTAATAAAACATTATGATTAGGTTGTGTGTTCAACTCTATAGGCCACCAAAAATATTGTCTATCAGAATATATAGTCAACAAAAAGTTTATGAAGTATTATAATGGATAGAGAAAAAATAATGAAAATTTTTTACACTTTTTCAATTACACATTATTTATCCATATAAATGTTGGGTTCACAAGAACACATGATATATCAGTACATAACTCAACCTATGTTGGAGTTTGAATTATCCCTAAGGGATATCGATTATCTGATAGTTCCATTACATCGATTTTTCATCTCAATTCGCATTTCAATGTCATTGTAATAATTTATATTATCAATTCCAATATTAATTCCATTGTTAACACTCATCTTTTCAATTCACAATATGATATTTTGAGGCATCTGACTATTTTCCACACTAAATTATAACATGTGAATGCAATTTTAACCATTCATAATTTAATTTTACACTATATTATTTTGATTCGAAAAAATGTCCCATTCATTATTAACACATTTGAATTTCATTACTACCAATCATCATTTCTTATCTCACAATGTGAATTTTTTAGAAGACAAAGTCCCACACACTATTATCACATAAATTAGTTAAATAATTAATTAAATGAAATAAAAAACTACATATACTCGCCATTCCATTTATTTATTCAAAAATTATTTAATCACATCCATTCTATTAATTAATTATAAACTTCATGGAAAATATCTACCCTACTAATTAAATGAAAAATTAATTAATCCACTCAATCAATTGATTAATAAGAACAATATACAACAATTATTTGGAAAATTAATTATTTTGATTAAAAAGTATCACTAGAGAAATAATTAATGAAACCATTTTAATATAATCAATATCTTAATAATTATTTATAGTGTTAATTATTTAGTTACACTCAATTTCATAACCACATTGATTCCCATTAATTACTCTAAAAATTAACTAGTCATTTATACAATTTTAATAACATGATTATTAATTAAATATTTATTTATTTCATATCATAATCCTAATATTGCTAATTCCATCGATTAATTATTTCACCATATTAGTAAATTCAATTGGTGAAACTCAATTTTTATGAATCTATTAAAAAATTTATAATTGGATATACATAATTTAAATAAAGATGTATAGATCTAAAATATAGACCACTAACCATAATATTGACCAATAGTGCTTAGCAATAAATACTAAAAAAGTGAATCCAATCAATCATGAATGCAACAAATAATAATATTTGGATCTGAATCCTACTTCCAAGATAAACATTCCATGATAGAAAAAAACTAGTTCCAGATCAAGATCTAATTTGTATAAACATCCATTATTATCTTAGAAGGTCAATGAAATGGATAGCGATCTAAATTAGATAAAACAATATACCATGGTGATTCAGATCTTCAATCCTCTAATTGAATCTCGAGGATTTTTTTTCATGTTATCTTGCAATCAATAATGGAGACTCCAAAATCATGAAATAGAGATTATTGTCGAACTATGTCAGATTATGCATTAATATGGTCATTTGAAGAATTTTAAAAATTAATTTTTTGGTTAATAAAAATTTGTTCAATATTTTCTCAGGAAGAGGTCCATCATTTTCAAAACAATGCACCATAAAAATGCAGCTTGTTTTGGTTGTACAAAGCTTCTCCAAATATTATAGAACATTTGACAGACCATGTGTCTAATATGCAAAAACTCTTCTCAAGGGATTCATGGTTTACTATACAATGGTTTATTGTTAGGGAAAAAAATTCTCCAACTATTTACTACCCTCTTTGTTCCATGTTTTTCAAAATTTTACCAAATCACACCACATGATAAAAGACTAACAAAATGTACTTGACCAAATGAAAACGTGTACATATAAGATATCATGAGATATCTCTAAAATTGGTAGAGTTTTATAAATGGTAGTGTATTAAATACTCTATGATAATAATATCATTAAATAAAAATATATTGGCAAGATGAAGGCTCCACAAAAAATGATAAATGTCAATTTCAAGTGTTATTTTGGCATCAGTGTACACTCATGCATTGATTCCCCAAAAGGGCACTGAGAGTAATCACTCCTATGAAACACTCAATATACAGACCAATAATATACATAATTTCCTTATATATGTATGAATGTGAAGATCATATATCAAAAAAATAATACAATAATGTAGAGGATACTAAAATAATACCTTCAATGGTAGAATTCCTAACACATTTATCATTTATGGTAGGATACACTACATATAACTATCCCTAACCATTACCATGAGATACAACATGAATATCCTTTTAAATTATGCTCTACATGAACTGTATGTCCAATGTCACACTTCCCCAAATATGACCACCTATACACCATGAATTTCTAGATGTATTTTTGCAATCAACCTAGTGGGGAGATACTGATATAGTAACTAAGGTAGAATCTAGGGTGGATCCTCTACCACATATCATACATGTGATGGTCCTGAAAACCAACATAATAATATCCATATTTCTATATTATATGAATTCAATGGGTTCTCGGCCAAACTACAGCCTTATTTCTCCTCTCTTCTCAAATTGATGCCATAATACCTGACTACTGGTGTAGAGACATTGACCACCACTTATATAATGATAACCCTCAATGTTTAATTTTGATTACCAGGTCGGAATAATATCCTATCACTGATAAAAAATTCCATTTCCCATAACATTTTTTTGTTAACATATTATGTTTGGTAATTAGGTAGTCATTAACATTCCTAATAATTGAATTTAAAAAGATGGTGTTCACTAATTCATAGATATCATACATGATTCCATTCTCAAATATCCATGTTATTGACAACATTTCACCCATCAAAATCAGTTCAAATCACTGAAGCATGGTAAGGTTGGATAAATATATCATAGCATACATAATTCCTTACAACAAGATTATAAATTATCTAAAATAGTCATCAGAAAATGTCACATTGTAGAAGTAGTCTCATATGAAAATATTATAATATCTCTAGAACATATCATGTTGTTAGCATTCCTGAGTGATAACATGCCACCATATCTTGTAATATAGATATATAATATACACAGTGAGTTTAAATCACTTCTTGAAAGAGATATCAATTTCATAAAAGGTTGATAACATATCCTCCCACCATGAATTAACAACATTAGAACCACTGTCTCTTTAATAGTTAACATAGTGATATTACTGGAACATTCTAGTCAACTCTACTATAAATTGTGTTTCCCAGGGAGTCCCAATTTGTACGTCTATAGTTCTAATAATCCACATAAAATTGATCTACAATTTCAAGATCTATAATAGAAGGGGCCATCAGATGGGGCACTGCCATAAGAAAACCTAGGGGATTAGGGCACACCACATCACTAACATGGTCATCAACACTATCTTTGTTCACAATTAGAGGACTAATTTTTTGTATATCCCTATAAAGAGAAATATATTGATAAGATCATGATTTGATATCTAATTCATTATTAGATAAATTAAATATGAGAAGAAAAATTCTTTCCTTCAATAATTCAACTCCAAACTACAAAATAATATGTTCGAGTTTGGTTCAATATTAATGTATACTATCATGGGTTTAGTTCTATATATTTTTTAGTCCAATATATAAGGAAAACTATATTTATGTTATGATTATTATCTCCAATTACCAACATTCATTTAATTTTTAAATTAAATTGCTTCATATTAATAAATATAAACATTCACATAAATCATAGGCTTGTTCGGTGATTCACAATATCCATTTTACTATAGAATTTACACCATATTATGTAATTGTGTGTCAATATAACTACAACCAAACTCATATATTTAGTTATATGATGTAAAAATCCATTCACAAATATTTTATCAGATGAATCACCGTGATTAATTTTTAAAATTATATTCTTTATAAATTATAATTGGGATTCATTTAAAAACAACAATTGGTTGAACATGTAAAAATACTTCTATATAGATTAACAATGTCATAATTTATTTATTATGGTGTCAGCCCCATTTTATATATGAAAAAACATTTTGGTTGAAGAATAAATTTTATCACCAATTATTTATCTCATTTATCTTTTATAAACATTAATAAGATAATATATATATAAAAAATGAAAAAAAGATTCCTTAATGATGTTCATGTAATAACATAATAATGGAATAGAATATACAAGTAATTTGAATTCAGAGTTTACTAAAAGATACACAAAAAAATAAATACTTTTCATATTGGACCAAGGGAAAAATATAAATAAAAATGTAAATAATAGTAATAATAATTATAATATTATTAAGGACCACAAAAATAAAAAAAGCCTCATGTCTTGTGTGTCACCCATTTGTGATAGCATTACAAGTGTAATTATTCAAATATAGGATAAAAATTCACATAAATAGTAATTTGGATTTACCATTTTGGAATTCTAATAGCACCAAGTCATATGCTCATTACCAAATTGTGACACATGGTAGTGTCTTTTATACCAACCCAAAAATGTAATAAAATTGGAAAGTAGCTATGATACCACATTGTATAATCTTATGAACAATTCAACTATATTTATTTTGAATTAGTTTTCTACATGGACTCGTGTGTGCCTATCCATACACTAGTGGATGTAAATTAGTAGGTAGGGTCTATACTAGTATGGTGGGGAGACTACACCCTCATGTAAGACAAGGGTATGATGTCAGATTATAAAAAAATTAAAATAATAATTAAATTAAATGATGAATGACCACAATGATAATAATAATCTTAATATGAAATTTATAATATAAAACTCAACCAATACCTCTATCATATACAAAATATGTCATCTAATTTCTCTATAAAAAACAAGGAAATACATAATTATGAAAAAAATATCATATAAAACATACAATACTAAAGGTATATAAAATTAAAAAATTTATCTATAATATAATCAAGAGAAAAATTATGGTCCACTCCATGGGTATTTCATTAAAGTAAAAAAAATCCAAATCCAATTTCTATATGCATCAATTTATTCATATATATGTCCATGAATTATATCAACATTCCAAATTACCATTCAAATAGAGTGTTATATAAAACTAGATGGTAACAACCAATGATTTATATTACTATCTAGTCAATGAATATAACATTAATTCTGTGGATATAATATTAAATGTAAAATTGTAGATAAATAATACACATTATTTCAAGTTCCACTTAATACAACCCCATAATATTATCTGCCTCAACCAATGATAGAATGTCAATGAACAATGACTTAATTGCAAAAAATATTTTTTATCATGACCTATAATTAGTAATAGTCCAATTAGAAGGTCATGTCCATTAAATATATATACAATTTGTGGAATTTCATGTCCATCTGTTAGTTATGGTCATTATGGGACACGATTTCAATTATTTATAAAATAAACAAGATTGAAATTTGGGTCGTTGGATACCAAATATCAAATATATAATGTCATTTCCCTTTATCCCATTTAATTATAAGGGACATCTTGTTAATTAATTCAAAATGAAATTATAATTAAAATATTGATATGATGAAAATCATTTCTTATACAGATGGAAATCATAATGTAATCACATCCTTGTAACATTATTGTCAAGGCTAAATATAATCACTCATTGTATTCTCAAATTTCAGGAGAATTTTTAGGAATATAGATATATCAAAAAAATTGTGAAATAATATAAATTAATAATCATTTATTGGAAATTAAATGACCACATACCTTTGACTTTTTTTATACAGCTAGTCTATTATGAGATTCCAATTTTGTTTGCATGCGGAGGAATAAAAGATATACGAAAATACCATAAACATATTCTATACTGTCTTACAAAGATTTAGAATTAGAATCATTGATATAAAGGGTGAATATGATGACAGAATATCTAAGAACATACAAATATTGATTTAGTGTGAGGATTGGAATGTGATTCTGGCCATGTCTAATGAAGGTGTAGGAAAATTGGGTGAAGAGGAAAAGGGTTCCAATGTATGGGTAGAGCAGCTGTGTGTTTGTGAAAATAAAAGTTATATAATTGTTACGTTAAAAATAGTAAATTCAATAATTATATCAGATTATAAAGGGATCTTGTAATGATGGAAAATTTTGAAAAAAAATGTGCCAATTATAATCTATAAATTTCCAAATACATTACCCCTTGAATTATTTTTCTAGGATTATATGAAATATGTACACACCATAAATACCCCCTTTAAAAAATAACATCACATTTTCACATGGTCATGGGGACCACTGATGATTTTTTATATTCTATAGACTCCCTCTTAGGCACACATGGTGAGGTGAAATATTTGCACTAACCTTAAGATAACTATAAACAACTAATGTTTCTCCAAAAAAAAACTTTATATCATGGATCTAAATAAGTATCTAATTCTCCCAACCCATCATTTAAATATTAATTATTTTAATGTTTATAAATAGATATTATTAAACAAAAATTAAACAGAATCATACATTTTCAAAAAACTAGTGTATCACAAAATATATCTATATTCTATTTAATGAAATGTAATAACAACTCGAGTATTTACATGTGAACTAACACCTCCTGAGAATATATATTTTCTTTATTACCATTTTCCAAAGATGTCTTTAAATTTTTTTAATTATAAAAATTAAATTATTTAAATTATTATTTATATAGGCATTAAGGAAAAATTTACTTTTGGACATTCATTTGCAAGCTGATTTCTTTTTTAAACTACATTATGGTTGTACTCAGAAAAAAAATATGGAATAGATTAAATAAGAATATAAATTAGTTATTTAAATTAACAAAATATATGAGATAATGATAAATGAATAAACCTGAAAACAATATTATACAATTTGATAATTTATATAAGTTTATTATATCGTAGTGTAGGGAAATAAATTTCAATCTCAGACTCCTGGAATGGGGTTTCATAAATAAAATTCATTTCATTTCATTAGGAATCTACTAAATTGTCTATAATATTCAATTATATCATGGGAAATGGCCCATGATTTTGATATATTTAATATCCCTAGCTGTTGTTATGTTTCAAAAGTATTATACATAATCACCTAAATGATTTATTATCAAATTATTATAATGATATTTTTAAAGATTATTTATTTATATAAATTTTCATTTAACCATGTTATGGGTTATATGCATGTTTATGTTATTTTGCTGGTATATAATACCAATACAACAAGTTATATAAACAATAATTAAATTATAATTATATTTAAATATAATAATATAATTATTTAATCCATGGTGATTTATATATGAATTTTACAAAATGGAAAGGTGTATCATCTAAAATTGGCTTCATTCTGAAATATTTTATATTAAAAAAATTTATTATTTTAGGTTTTATATATAGTATCCAAGTATAATTTTTTAAAACATTTATAAATTTTTTCATATTTGTGATGGTTTTATTTGATTCTATTTCATCTATGGGGGTTTGATTGAAATGATTATGAGCAATACGTTTTGTGTTTCAAAGTCAAATTTTATGTATTATCTATGATAAATTTCCATTGAGTGAAAATAATAACATATTATCCATTATTCAATAACAATTTTCTTCTCTCCTATTTATTATTTCAATTTTATTTTATTAGTTCCATGCCTCTCCGTTTTTTTCTTATAAATTTTTGGAAAATGATTTTCGACAATTTTTTATTTTATTTAATATATTGTGGATGGAATAATTCATACATGCAATTTATCTTAATGTTTTTATAAAAGTTATTAAAGATATATGAATTATTATAAATAGTAAATTTATCCTAATGGTTATTTCATTTAATTTTTTTAAAAATTATATTTATAAAAAAATCACAACATGTAATTTTTGAATTTATAAAAATATTATGAATGAAATATTTTCATTTAAATTATATTGATGAAATATAAAGTCTCAAAATCATGTTTGTTTCTTTCAGGGAATACTAAATTATATTTTACTTGTATTTTTCATTTAAAAATATTTTTTTAATATTCTGGTATTTTTAGAAAAAAAAATTTCTCCAAAAAATATGTTGTAATGTCTTAAATGAAAAGAAATAATAATAATTTAGTTATATTTTTAATCAATGTTAAATTATAATAATGATACCTATTAGTAAATAAGGATATAGTATTTTTATGTTATATTATTAATTAAAATAAATGGTATAGGATTATGTTTTGTTGATATTTTTAGGAATCCCAATTCATTTTCATAAGAAAACAATTATTTTATAGTTTGGAAAAGAATGAAAATACCATGATGTCTTTTAATTAAATTATACATGAACATTTTTTATGAAAGAGGAATTGGGGAGTGATCCACAATATTTAAGGGACTAAATAACTAAATTTCAAATTATATTTTTATTGAAAAATATATTATATTGAATAATTGGGAATCCTCAATAATAAAATAGGAACACATCATGCATAATAAGATATAATAAAATCATTAAATTCATGCTAGATATTTTAAGAATTATTCTCTCTATATAATTTCAAATTATGTGAAGTTACAATAGTAAAATTATAATCCTTGATTAATTCACTAAAATGATAATCTATATATTCCAAAGATTGGATAAACTGCACTAATTAAATATTTCATCCATTAAAACTGCTTATTAATATGTGATACTTCACAATGATTCACAAAAAATTCACTTTATAAGTATCCACCAGTACCATTCTCTAATTCATCCTATCATCATAACTAATACAATTATTAATTAGAGTTTTATTTTCTAGGATTTCATATACAATGTTACAAAATTTCCCCCATTTTTATTAATTTATTTAATAATCCTCACATTCCCCCTAATGGAAAAAATCTGGAACGTCATTAGAGAAGATGTATAGATCGGTTTTCTCATAAATTTTATTAACATTCATACTCACATAGTCTCAACAATTCTGAAATATTCATTTCTTTATTCAACCACCATGGACTTGGTCCATATAATTACCATATTCAGGAAAATTATTTGTTCGCTCAGTGATTAAACTTATATTCTACTCCTTGTCATTATTTTTTAGTTCACCATCTATATCCTTCTGTTCAATATTTTCTATTAAATTTATCTCCATTGGTTTTTGTAATTTTTAATTTTCTATAGATTATATATATTTCATTTCCTTCATTATAATTAATGTACCTAAATCCCTTTTACCCATGTTCTTATTTGTTCTACATGGGATGTTAAAACATCTTTTATACCTCTCATATGCACTTTCTACTCAGAACATGCTACATATATCATCACATGCTTCTTCCCAAAAGTTCCATTTACCATTTAAGATGTCCATTGGTCAAAATGAAAGCAATTGTTCCAATGTCATACATTCCATTCCAAAACATTAATGGAGTTTTATAAATTAATAATTGACCCATTCCTTATAGTACATATCAGATTCACCGAATACACACAACCCCCATATATAGCATGTGAGTCCTTTTAATAAACCCTATAGTTCAATAAATATCTCGCACATAATTCATGTATTTACGATTTTGGTTCATAAAAATCAATTGCACACACCCTCTAAATCCCCTTATACCCAGATGGGTTCTACATAGTTGGCATATGGTCAGTGAAATAAAATCTAAAATGATTTATGCTATTCATAACCATTAGATCACCAATCAGTGGTCATACCACAATCTGGATTTAATCACTGACTCTCTTCCCAGCTTCTAGATATCAAATACTATTTCCACCGATATCAATTTTAGGGAAAACATTTTAAACAATATGTGTAACGAAAACCGTGGTGAAAAAGACAATAGAGGCCCATTTCAACATAATCATTATTAGGAAAAAGACTATGAGGGTAATTTCCTTGTCTAATTGAGTTTTTACTATAGTCTTGTTTGAGGTTAACCAGATGATTGAATTAGTATCCAATTTTATCAAATATTCAAAACAAACATTTTCTTATATATTTTTTAAGGATATATTATAGCCCTTTAATTATATTTTTTATGAGATATAGATATATTGAAAGAAGTTGTTCATAAAATATGGAATAGTAATCATATATCTCATCAATGATAGAGTTACCTGAATTTATTTTACAGTTTTAATATAAAGAAATTTAATGGTAACAGGTTACTATAAAGTAATAAAATAATTATATTGTTTACTGATTATCTGAGAAATTATTTCTAATCAATAATAAATACTGAGTTTTTATATGAATTCTAGGAGTACCAGTGGATTATTTTATCATCGATTTTTTTCAAAAAACTCCTGAATATTTATATTTATAAATATTTTATTATGTTAATAAATTTTATCTTTGTTTCATATTTAATAATATATCTTAATATAGTATTAAATAATCATTAAAAATTATATTTCACATTGAATATATTTTTATTCCATTTTGATCATCCTGTTGTATTAGAATTTTATCAATTTTAAATGATTTTATTTATCAAAAATATTAATTTTCTCTCATAATTCTAATTATTGCTTTCCCAATGTTGTAAGGAAATATGTATTGTATGATTTTTCTAGATGTATTTCAATTGGGTAATGATGGTGAAAATATATTTACTATTGATAATTTTTTTTTCTAAAAAAATTCAGGTAAATATAAGAGTAATGTTATATGGGTGTTTTTTATTATCCATGTCAACTCATAAACTAAATGTTCGTTCTATTATATAGTAATACATTATACGTTTTCGATGATTTATGTTATAGATTAAAAAAATTGGTTATATTTACTTGTATCAATACAAAATTTCTAGATATTTTTTGAATGATATACAACCATGTGTGTTGGGGGTAAGTATATAGTGTTTTAGAGTAGGGAATAGATAAATTTGGAGACTATTTAATTTTCAAGAGATGCTTAGTTATTATTTTTGGATATCATCATGCTTTTTTATGTTTAATTTTTTATAATATGTTCAAATTCTATGAAACTCATTTGTTCAATTATGAGATGAGATTTTAACGGCATTAACATTATTTTGAATGGCTTTTTTTATATCAACATTCATGTATCCCTTAGGTGTATCATAAGACCTATTATTAATAATTATTTTTTGTAAAATATCATTATAGATTTGTGGATGTAACCATAATGGTATGGGATACCATATTAGGTAATAATATTAATTAATTTTCAACATATGTAATTTAAATGGGATTGAGGGTCAAATTTTTTGGTATACTTAATTTGAACATTTGGTTTCATTTTTGATTTTATTGTGTTAAATATTTAATTTCTTAAAATGAAGGATTATCCATTTTTAGTCATATCTAATGCTGTGTTAATGATTATATTTGTAAAAAGATGCGGAATATATTTTCTTCATTTTCTATATGATATGATCTATTAGAATTTATTTCTTTATGGCTAAGAATGATTCGTAATGGATCATAATGTTTTGAAATATTGGATCATATAGCGGTGTAAATTAGTTAATATTTAAAACCAAAGGATGGAATTCAGTTTATTGAGTTGGATAAAATCATGTATTTATTTCCTCTCGTTTCTCTATCATGATGGAAAAATAATCTATTTACTATAGGAAACATTTTTTGAAAATAAAATATGAACATCTTATGAAAATTTTAGATTAATTGATGTTATCTTATATTTTAAAAAATATATATTACATTTCAAATAGATCATCATTCCATGTCCTTAATATCACTCCATGAATATACTCTTTATATAGAACATAGTTATCTGTAATAATCTATGTGACCGTTTTATATCCATTTTCATATTTTCGATAAGATATTTTATTTATAAATTTTTTAAATGTGTCTATTATTGAATTTTTTTAAAATTATTCTATTGAATTATAAAGAAAATGTAAAATATAAGAAATTATATTATTTAATGTTGGAAAATTAAATACCTAGATATGTTAATTGAAAACAATGTTCTATGTCATATAGTTCATGTAATGTTAATGCTAAAAATAGATAAATAATTTTATTATAAATATGAATATTCAATGTTGGTGTTTAATTATATGGTATGAATATGGTTAAAATAATTATGATATTTATATATATACATAGTTCATACTGAATGAAAATATGTTGATAAAATTTTATGAAATAAGACATCATTTTTTCATGTTAGTTTATTCTTGAAAAATATATTTTTCTTTTAATTTGTGCTTATTAATGTTAATTATAGATTATTATAAATAAATTCAGTTACAAATTGAAATTATAATTTTTAAAAAGGATATCAATTTTTGTGTCATCGTTCGAAAATAATCATACAATAATTTTATTTGGGATTTTTAAAAAATATTAAATTTTTCGTTACTGGTATAATGGTATAATAATTTATAGAAAAATTATATTTCGTTTAATTTATATAAAAATACACATTTTTAAATTAATTTTTTTAAATATAAATATTTCATTTTTTTTACTTTTATGAAAAATTTCCACTGAATAGTCATTATTCATAACTTTTGTATATTAATAAATGATTACAAAAAATATATTTTTCATAAAATCATGTTCATTGTCATGTGTTACATGTATAGTATATATTTATTTATTCCAATTATATGTAATGTATAGGAAAATATGGATTCAATAATTGGAATCATAATTTTTTTATAAAAAATATAACATTATATGATTTTAAATTGTAATAGTAATCAAAGAAAATTTTATCACCTCATTATTGGGTAAAAACACAAAAAAAAGTGATAGAAAAATATAGTAAGAATTAATAATAATCCATTATGATTCCAATATTCCCATGGATGAGTTTATTTTAACCAAAACCATAATATTTTTTTAATGGTGTATTTTTCCAACATATATATGATCAGTAACATTATATTTTTGTAGGTTATGGGAAATTAAAATAACTAAAATTCATATTTCGTCTATCTATAATATTTTTTGAACAATAAAAAATGGTTGTTAATAATATTTAATTTTTAATTTGAATAAAAACATTTAGTGGGATTTTAAAAATAAATTTTCTAAAGAAATAATTACATAAAATTATCATTCAATGTTGACATAGTGTTATGTGAAAGAAGTAGAGATGTCAATTTTATTAATTTAATAACAGGAAATGTGAAATCGAATGGATGAAGGATTGAGTTACAATAATATTTTAGACAAATATAAATTATTTGAAATTTTTTTTCAATTTTAAATTATAATTCCCCATCAATGATGTTGTCTTTAATGGGGTATTTTGATAATAATTCTAAAAAATACTATTATGGTATTTTATGTAGAATAATATTTTATTAAAAAATAAAAATTTATAAAAAATATGATTTTTTGTCTATGTAAAGGTTATATGGTATGTCAGACAAATTATTTTAATTTAACTTTTCTTATTTAATTTTATATTATCTTTATTATTCCAAAAAGTGTTAAAAAATATTATCATGGTAATTATTTAATGCAATATCATGAGGAAATAAAAATAAATAAGTATAAAAATAAAATTTATGAATATTTATATTTTATTTTTTGAGAGCATTTCATCTTATATCTATCATATAATTGAAAAGTATCATTTTTATACAAATAAAAAATATAAAAAACTATATAAAATTAATATATGGTAATTAAAATGGTGTCTTTCTCCACTACTATATATGAATTACACCTCTCCTCTCTTAAAAACATAACAGAAGACAAATATCATAACCAAACACTTCAAATAAACATTTTATTGTAATTAGATACATTAAAATGGTTTTTAAATTCATTCAATTCTATCCCAAGGATCCTTACAGAGATAATAAATGGAGGTTCATCGATGGTGAGTTAATTATATAAACATAGAATTTTAATTATACATGTTTATGTAAATCCTTAAAATATATATAAAAAATTATGATACAATAATTTATGTGTCTAAAATATTCTAAATTGTTTTTATTATTTGTTTAGGACCATTTTTCTTCTAATTTTCATCATATCAATAACAAAAACATTGTTAATGAGTACATTTGGACTACCACCTTCTTTGAAATGATGTGTTTTGTACTAAGTAAACTTCCCTAATTGAAATTGTTACTGTTGAATTATATATATCCATATTATTCTGAATATAATTATCATTTTGTAATGATAATATATCATCTAATATCATACCATTAAATTTTTTAATTATAAAATCATTTCATGTTCATATGTAGGGCTACCATTTTCACAATGTGATGTACATCATTTTTCAGGAAGTCCTTAAAGTGAATGGTTATAGAGATGAATTTAATGATGATAGAGGTATTTTTTTAAATGGTAATGACTTTGGATATATGATATTTTATTTCATTTTATTATTTTATTTCCCACATAAATTTAAATTATCACTCATGTGTATCTAATGAATACATCTACATGAGCTGATGTATATTGGTTTACCATAACCAAATTACCTAAATTACATGATAATATTATTTGAAGTAAAGTATAAGTAATTATTTGAAGGATTATAATTTTTAATATTTTTTATTGATTAAACCCATGACCAAAATGGATATTTCAATGTTTTTTTCAATTACCAACTAAACATCCTCAAAACAAATAATGCATATATAATAATTATGTAATTAATTATTCCATTAATATTTTCAAAATTTTAATGGTAATGAATTTAAACTACGATTTTTATTATATAAATAAAAAAAATTATGATTATTGTAAAATAGTTTTTTAGCATACAAAAAATTTAGAGCTTGGTGTATGGGGTCTCATATCTATATTTCGAAAAATTGTGCAACACTTATGCATGACTTACTATATTATCCATCAATTTTATGTGAAATTAACTATTATTATATTATTTTAATTTAACCTTGTTTATTGTTATTTTAAAATTTATACATATACTCAACACATTTCTTATTAATCCCTCTATATATTTGATGTTTTTTTAATTCATTTCCTCAATATTGATTCATTGAGACTATATTTATATTATCCACTAGTTTATGTTTATTTTGAGTATATATATCTTTGTTTAATTGATATATCATTTAAACATCTTATGTCATGGAATTGTAGGATAACGATAATATTAACTCATATAATTGTATTTCACATGAATGATAAAATGTTCTAAGGGTTTATAATCTCATATATTTTCTTCAAGGCATATGTTTTGTAATATATAAATGTATCTTTTTTAAAATTTTTATCTAAAACACCCTTGATGTATTTTATAATTAATATCTATATGTGATTTTACTTTTTTATTTCACATTACACTATTTCATTCATGGGTATTATGATTCCAAATTTTCCAAATCCTAAAAAATTTATTACATAATCATGTATTATTTAGATGTTATCAATGTAAAATTTCAAATAATAGATAAATTTTGAATCTTATCTTCTTTAAAAATTCTATTTTCAAATCCTACATCTCGTCATTCAATAAATAAATATTGTTATGAATTTACACTCTTTTTTAGTTGAATATTCCGAAAGTCTATTTTTTGGGAAAACTTATATCTTGTTCTCTATTCTTGATAAACATTTTCTTCCATGACAATGTTCATTAAGATTATTTTTTTAAAATATAGTACTCACACTAGAAAAATAATATATATAATTTTCCCAAAACTGATGAATTTGGTTAATAAATTTTCAATAATCATTTCTCCTTAATTTTTTAAAATCATTTTTTACTTATTATTATTTTTTAAAATAATGTTTTCTTTTAACATATGTTGTCTTAATGGGTTGTCCCATTATCAGGATGATTATTTTTCTTAAGATTAATTTTTTGAGTTTCTATGTTTATTATCAAATGAAATATTTTTTATAATATTCCAATAATATTTATTTAGAAATTTTTAAATTGAAAAAATATATTTCACCATGTTTTAAAGAAATGTAATAAAGATATTTTAAAGTTATTTTTATCATCATCAACATAATTTAATTATTCCCAGACATAATTTGGGATGTATACATATAATAAAATTCACATCGTTTTTCTTAATGGGTCATAATGAATTTTTAATTGATTTTGAAGAATCATATTTTCATTTTATTGGACATTCATGATATGTCAATTTTCATGATAAGATAGGCTACATGGAAATTGAAAGATAGATTGGGGAATCAAGAAATATTCTTAAGTTTTATATTCTAAAATATAATTGTATGGTATATTATAACCCACCAATTAATTATTTAATTATAAATAGTTAACAAGATTATTTTACACCTATGTGATTTAGGTTTATGTTTACTTCTAATAGAATTCATATATAACAGATTGTATGTTCATTTTACATGATGTTGGGGTTTACTAGTGTACCATAGATACCTAGAAGATACTATCCAATACATTTAACTAGTGGGTCATATGGTCTCAAGTGTTTCTCCCCATACACAGGATTATTTCAACTTGCAGCGTGGGTCTAGGTTATTTTTGGGGAGAATGTTCCCGCTTAACAGATTGAAGTAAAAAAGTAGTAAAAATAAAATTCAATAGGGGAAATGTCAGATCAATCAGATAAAAGATTAATATCTAATATAGTTCAAGATAAATTAGTCAAAGAGTAATATCATATACAAAATTATGTTTCCTATTAGTTATCTCCAATTATATAAAAAAATAATAAAAGAATCCAGCACAATACATGTATAAAAATAATGAAAAAAGATAAAAATGTAACAATCTCAGATAGCATCACTAGCCTAGAGCTATCTTGTGATCCCCTCGTCTGAATAATGCAACAATTCAAGAGTTGTTTTGTGGGCACTTTTCTTGCTCTGTAATTGCATAGAAGCATCGATCTGTGTATGCAATGGTGTCCCAAATATGGTGTGAGATAACACTGTATAGGCCACCACCAAGGGTGTCTCTGAAATACCAAGTTTATTAATAGTAGTGAAATAAAATTTGAAATGTATACAATAAGTAATGTAGTAATATATGTTAAAATACCCAAGAAAATATAAAAACAATAAGTTATACAATCATGATGAAACAATCCCAGCATACAATAATCTGTCTCTGATATACATGAGAATAATTAAAATAGAAAAACAATTGACATTGTCAATTCAATCATATGATATCCAATACCTGTAATAGGTCTACCTAAAAGAATATAAAAAACACCACTGTAACCACACTTTATAAATAATTATTCAACACCCATCACGAACACACCATATAATCTAGTATATAACATTCACCATGGCCACAACATATAATTAAATTCTTACATAATCGAATCACCATATAATCAAATGTATTATTAAAAGGTATAGATCCAAGGTATAGAATACCATTTAATACTCAATGATTTCAAGGCGAATATTGATGGAAACATGGTAAAGACATGGTAGGATTCCAAGGAGCAGGTCAACAACTCATGCCCGATGTGAGTACAAGAATGCTATATCCAAGGAGTATCAATTCCCGATGAATCAAAAAACCCATTATAATGAATTCCAAGGATTTCACTTCCTCGGAAAAGATATATTTGAAAAAAAACATTGGAATTAATGCAATTTTGATCCATCGTATACTAGTAAAAGCTCATAATACCATTTCAATTCATCATCTCATTTCAATAAATATTTGACATCGAATTACATTTAATGAGTTCATCGACATATTATAAAAAATATGATAATATCCAGAAAAACTATTCAACAATTCACATGATGTCAATATATTGTAAGGAAGAAAGTTATATCATACTCATGTAATTCAAATATTATTCATTATGGATAAAATATAACTATGAAAGAAAACACACACCCCATGTATGTTATAAAAAATTCATAAATACCAAGGAACAACCCAATAGTGTAATATTATGGGGAATAAACCTCCTAATATCCTAGAGGAACAAGAGAAATCCATTGTAGATCCCAAATCATTCAATTCAATCATTTAATTAATTAAGGCAGAACTATGGGATTGTTAGACATTCAAAACAATGGAAAATATTCATTAAAAAAACAAACCACTTGGGAAAGGTATGGACCACTTCCAAAAGGTCCGTAGTATAACACTCATCCAATATCAAGTAAGTATTTGTTCTAGATCATGATAAAATGAAGAACGTATGAAAGGCCTGAAAATAGAGCATATTAGCTCACATGATAATAGCACATTGGATACCAAGATAAAAAATAATTAAAAATAGAAATAGAGATCTAAATGATAGATATTCCATTGTAATGATATTGGATGTTACAGTGTCTGGATTACCAAGAGTATGTACAGACTATGCCTTGTCTACCGTGGGACATCCTACATGACAATGAAGGGAGGGTGGTTTTTTTCCCTAAAAATATATTCACATACCCCTTATTTTAAATTAAATCCTTAGTAAATTATTTTTCAAGTACATCTCAATTGATTCTTACAAGGGAAAAACCATTACATGATATGAACTGACCCACCCATGTCGTTACACATCATGTATCGATCAAATATAATTTAATCCAAAAACATGGTGTTTTACTGGAAGGAATCCAGCTTCCCTCCCTCCTTCCTTATTTACAAAAACTAAAAAACCACATACAATATTTATTAGGGTATAATCGAAAATCTTTTTAAAATTAGTGTTCACCTATAAACTAAATAATCATAACTCATTAGAAATAATGAGAATTTATAATCGTAGCCCATGACAAATGATTCAATGAATTTCTCTTTTTAGGATGGATAATAAATGATTGAGAATAACTCTATCCACTGATCACGTATGTCTTCCACCATCTACCATGACTTTTCCTAAAAATGAATGTTCTTCCATATCACCTAAACTAGAAGAATTATTCATTCAATCCATCATACTTCAATCAACCATATGAATAATATTCTCCTCAATGTAATGAACTACTTATTAGTACACCTCATCTTTGTGCAAAGAGTGAGATGCATACTATAGACAATGGGACAAATGAGATACATAGAATGGTTATAGAATGGCATGGTAACTATCAGGTAACTAAAACATACATGCTTTTGGCCCAACTATCTATAGAATCTCAAAAATCCCATTATATAATGGTGTTAGATTAACATGTATCCTAATCATTTTTTATCCAATCATCAATGTTATACAAAAAATACTTGATCCTATACAATAAATTCTAGAGGTTATCGATGATAATCAGAATATGATTTCTATTTATACTTTTCCATAGAAATATATTTATGAATAAAATAAAATATCTTAGAAATATACTACATGATATGTGTTCCCAGTAAAATTACCACAAATTTCTCTAAACATCACAGTGGTCATCAATATTGCCTACCATAAAAAACCATTTTATTCATCTATATAATCACCTGATGGATATTGTTGTAGGAAAACACTATATGGTCTATATTCCTCATTAATGATCCCCAAAAATATTGCCTGCATTCCCACAACATGACCTTAAGAAGATGATTCTTGTTCTATAACTTCCCATTTGTCAGATGGTTGTATGTCATGCTCAGAAGCACCTATTTACCAAATTCCATATATAAATTCTTCTAGAAACAAGACATAAAATGGTAATACCTATCCAATTCAATATTATTAGGAAACCTTTTTTGTCTTATTGTATCATAGATATAAATCCTCTAATGATAATCCTCTTAAAAGGTATCTATTATTGGAATGAAATGAGCATCCATCATAATTCTATCAAAATTACACATATATAATTACTATCGTGAGACGACCATAACAAACCAGTAATGACATACATTGCAAGGTATTCCAATTTCAATTTAGGAATTGGAGACTTCTATTAAAAAAACTGGTTTCTAATGTTTTTTTATAACCTTCTAATAGGTTGATCACATCATAACAAAACCAGCGACCTCAAATTTCATCCTCAACCACAAATACTACTGAGTAAAACCACTATACATCTTGCCAGAACTGTGATGTAATTCAAGAAAAATAAGCCATTAATAATCTGCATCAACTCCTTGCATATATCTAATTAAACCGAAATTTTACAATGTATAAACATAATTTTATCCTCACCAAATATGTAATTAGAAGGAAGTTCCATACATTCCACATATTCATTTAGGAAAATAACTTAGAATCCAAATTTTTTTATCACCCTTTATGTAAGAGTTGTGGTCATAAAAATAATGAAAGGAATGAATGGACATAATCGTCCTACTCCTCCATGTGTATATTTAAAAACACAAGGAAATTAGCTACCACTCACTACTGGCCACCCAAATCTCATGTATATGAGACCTCCAACTTAGAACATCAGTATGAACATAGACCATTCTAGGAATATATTCAATCTCAGAATCCATGGACTATAGGTACAGAAACCCCCTTAATTTTCTAAAATTCCAATCATACTATGTGAATATTTTTATGAGGTTTTTCTAGTCTATATAAACCAAAAGTCTCTCTCCAAATAAGTATTGTCTCCAACATAAAAACCATGAAAAAATATAGTTAACTAGATATCATTCTTCATGTAATTATTATCAACTAGCCTCCATTAAAGAGAACCATATGCCATGAATTTACCCCATGAATCAGTACTACACCATACTTGATTTGATTCATCATAATACATAGCATGTCACTTTCTCATCTTCGGATAAATTTATACCAATGCTGAATTGGGTCTCACATTCATCTCCTAAATAGTTTTCTTATATATACATGTCTATAAAAATTCCATACCCTTATTATTCAATCATGTCAATGTATTTTTCTATGAGTGATAATTATCATAATAAATACCTATAATATCAATCCATCCCAAATAAAATCCAAATATATAACAATTTCTTATGCTCCTCCTAGGAAATTACTCCTCTGACATTTCCTAGGTCAACTGATAGTAATGTCTATATGATAAAATAACATAAAAATTAAATAGTATCCAAATAGAATTGGAACAATTTGATATAAAAATATATCTTATTCTCTTACATTGTCTCAAAATGTTCTCAATATGTTTTTAATGGTCATGATGATTGTGAGAATAAAACATGATATCATCCATGAATACCGTAGAAAAATAAATCCATATAAGGATGTAAAACATGTATCACTAATACCATGAAAACTGGTACTATGATTTTGATAATGAACAACATAACCAAATACTCATATATACCATACCATTTATGAGATTTTTATGAGGGATGTCTATAGGTTAAACATGAAACTGAAAGTATCAATATCTCAAATCAAGTTGTGAGAACAACAAATTTCATTATATATAATAAAAAGGGTCATCTATTTGTTGAAGTGGTCAATGGATCATAACTATAAATTTGTTTCATTTCCAATAATCCAAAATTTGAATTATAGTACCATAGGAATTTTTCATAAAATGGAATGGCTAACCCCACAGATAAGTACTAGATCATATAAATTGCCATGACTCCAATTCCATTTTCTAAAACTTAATATCATACATAACTATAGTATTTATAATATAAAAATGAATTAATACTGATTCATATCATGGAATTATCATGACTGTGAAATGATCCTCTCTATCAATAGTAAAACAATATTCCATTAAATCCTCCTGAAAATGACCAATTTATGTAGTAAATTCGTTCTTATGTGTTCCCTAATCATCCATATGTAAACTAGAAATATTGGATTCCCTTAAAAAAATCAAAAATTAATACAGTTTAGCTCATCTCTCTAGTAAATCCTATTCACCATAGTCAATAAGAACATGGCCATCATGTGAGGTAAATTTCACAATCTGATGATATAAATCAACATAGGCTCTATAATAAATGGTTAAATACATATATATTGTGATGTAAAACCAAGTAATCTTGAGGTAAATGAGATTTTGTATGATTTGACCCTCAAATATCTCAATGGGTAATTTAATACACTAGTGTAGACTATCCTCTCGGATCCCTAACAGATTATAAAGTGTTATCATGCCCAAAGAAAACTGTATCACGAGCCAATTGATCTTCACCATTTGTACATATATAAAACTATGTGATACAATTATATCAAAATGAGTAGCTAAATTGTATATGAAACAAAACTCATACCTCTCACCATAGACGGAATGATGATATACTCCTTAGGTGTTGGTAGTATAGAATATATTTTTGAAGTAATTCTATCCCTATGAATAAAAATCACTATCCAAAGTGGGCCCACTCCACAATCAATTTATAGCTGGTTCATGGCCACCTTGTTCATGACCACCACCATGAACTGAAGAACTGGTATTACTCCAGCACCCATCCTGATTTAGAGCTATAAGAACCCCTCATAATCCTTAGTTTAGATTTGACTCTCTTAAACCAACTAATATAGGGTTAGTCATGAAATAATGTTACATGTGACCCATTCTGTTAGTATAACGACATTCAAATGTGTATTAATCACACTAATTCCATGTATAACTGCATATCCCTTACATGATATATAATATTACTCTACCAACACTTACATCATGGCTGGTAATCATCCCACAGAAAACCTCAAAATGGATCCTCCTACAACAGGATGTTGATCCACTGAGTTGAGAGAATGAACATCCCTACTTTGCACCACCAACATCCTTCAGATTCTTCTATGTAATCAAAACCTCATTCAATATCTGAGTACTAGTCTTCATCCATAACAAATTGACATTATATTTAATAGAACATCTAAGACCATCAGCTAACCATCTCATCATCGGTATCTCATCATCATGATATATCAATTCTATACTCTGTATTTCATTAATGCATTCAAAATTATAACATAATATCCATATCACCCTAATACATATCCATTATCATAATATCCATATATTATCCTAGAGTCTCAATGAACAATTAATCATAATACCTAGTATTTTATTCTCCAAAAACCATATCTCATAGCCTGGAATCCATCTTAATAACATCCCACCATCTCTTAATTTCTCCTGGATGAATATATGTCACATGCACCAATACTCTATTTTGGGGTTACTCTGGGTTCTTGATTATCGAATAAGTATTCTGATGACACAAAATAATATTTTTTGGACCACTATCCCCTAATAATGAGTGAATATTATATTTATATAACTTCCACTTCTGTTATTCCATAGAAAATACAAGATTCATTACTCCTTGAAAAGTATTAATATAGAATAAAAGTCCATAATTGAAATGTCCCTCCACCAATTTTACTAATAAAACTAATTATCCCTCAACATTCAATATAAGATTATATACTAGTATCCCATGTCCCATCACCTCTAGATCATGGTCTTCGCAACTGCTGTGGCATGCGATTAGAGGTCTTTATGGTGGCATGTCTCAACAATTCTAGTCACATCCCTCAAAAATTGTCTATTACAAAAAATATCACATATTAAAATATATGACATGTAAAAAACTTCCCATAAATGATGAACACAATTATCGCAATTCCTACTCTCGTACTGGTTAAAAGGATTGACCATAACATCACAAGAAACAATTCCTAATACCCACTCAAAATCTATGACATGGTAATGTTATCTATTTCTAAAATCAAATTTCCATTTTAAAATTCACTTTTATATTAAAATTATATATTATGGTTTGAACAAAATGGTTGACCACATCTAATACATAGTTCATCAGACACCTCCTAATCTAAAATGTTTTTTCCAATCAATCCAAACCATAACATGTTTCATTTGATGCGACTAGTCATCGATGACTCACCATTCAATAGTTGACATCATATTGTGTGCGTTGTAACCTAATCAAGAAGATACTATTTAGGTTTTGGAATTTAATTCTTGTATTAAGAATGTTTAATAATATCCATCACAAAGAATTTATTAGAAGACATATATAACAAACTTGGTACATATTTTAAATACATGCAGTTAAGGAATGCTTCTTATATGGCTTGAAAAAATATGTGCCATGTGATTAATATAATGTTTGTAAATTGGTCCATGATATTCATAACATCATCTCATCATGAGGCAAATAAATCATGAATCACAATATCATTAAATGCAATTAAATTTCATAGTTGTAGAATAAAATCAACTATAATCGTTAAAATATAGAAAACAACAATTTACATCAAGGGAAATTTGTAATTTCTCTATAAAAGGGTTAGAAACTCAAAAGAACAACTCATTACCATATTAAAATGAATTAATAATGAACTATATATTACGGAAAAATGATAAGCTATAATACAAAACACCTATGATTCCATTTCATAACATCCCAACATGTAAGACAATATATGGTTCCCCATCTCAGTGGGTCACATGGCCTCGTGTCCACCTCCCCTTACTTTAGTGGATTCCTACTATCATAAAAGTTCTAGGGTTGGTATTTAGGGAGAATACAAATTCTCGACAGTGTGTAGAAAATGATATTAAAGATAAAAAACAATATAATAAATATTAAATAAATATTACAATTCATAAATATCATCGGCAAGAAAAAAAATGATGCTATAAGTATTCACATATATAAAATTATGCATCATGTGATTTATATAGAAATATTTTAATATAGTATAATATAATCAATAAAATACAAGTATAAAAATTCAAAAAATACCAATAAATGAGATATCCCATATTGAATCATGATCCATGATTTATCTTGCTCCCCCCTCCTCCTAAGCATTAAACAAATATATTATCATAAATTGAATGCTTTCCCCAATGCCCAACTACATCCATGAAGTCTATCTAGGATCCCAATGATACCATAAATTGGGTGTGAGATATCAATTAGAAGGAAAAATATAAGGGGTTATTTAACATGTATGATCTTTTTATAATAATCTAATGTAGTGTGAAATTTACATAATATGTAATGAAATAATAAAAATTTAAAAGTAGTTGGAAATTGAAATAATTGTAGGTGATATTATGGATCTAAACAATGATCCCTTCAATCCCTAATCAGTCTTCAATAGATAATGTTAGTGTTAAAAAAGAGACCATAAATTGATATTATATTTTCTATCAACTCATATGTTATACCAAAACTAGGACAATCTACAGTAATAGAAAATCATCCACCGTTGCGATAATATATGAACATGTGATCCATAATATACATAGTAACATTGTAAAATCATGTATATAACACTCTTCCGCAGAAACACTGTATAATCAGAGTTATACAAAATGGTCTTCCTTTTTAATAAAAAGTCATAGGCCATGAAGGGTTGGATCCATGGTATGGAAAAATAGGGAAGTATCATTATGTACAAGGATATTCTCAACAAATACCCATTAATGTCCTTGGTGGGGTCCAAAGAGAATGTATACCATACATGTACAATGTGAGCCTAAGAAAGTATGATCCATGTGGTATAAGGGCTCAAACAATAGAATAGAATGAAGAACCTTTGATGAAAAAATTAAAAGGAATCAACTACTCAAAACAAGATCCATGGGAGAAACATGCATGGAATCTAATAGAATCAATATCAATGGTATTACATCCAATGAATTTATTACCATTATAATTATTCAGGTCATTTTTTAATATTTTCATATTCAATTTCATTCTATCAGTTCATCCAACTCATATAAACAAATTCTATGAAATCTAAATAATCAATTCAGTGGTTCAAATAACATAAACACATTAAAAAGGAGGAAAAGCGTCTAAATTATTTATTTTATCATAAATTTTTATTGAATATCCATGACTTTTAAAGCATAGAAACCCACATTGGTGGATTAAAATAAGGTAAAATATAAATTTACACACCTTTGGTGGACTATTATGTGGAATGATCCTCTTTCAATCTCAAATGTACTAGTGGGTATCCCTATAAATTTCTCAAATCTTTCAGTTTAGTCATTAAATGTATTGAAGGGGAATCGAAATAAGGTCTAACATGAGGAATAAGAAAATATATGTTTAGAAAAATCCAAAAACAAATGAAAATATATTGAAAGCCTACCGTAGCTTTGAAGTTGAGAAATCTTCAATTATTAAGATATGATTTTGAATAATTGATATAAAAATGAAGAATGAATGAAAATATTGAAAATATAAAATTTATCCTCTCACCAAAAAAAAGAAAAACATATAATAAGATACACAATGAAAAAAATTATCGGAATAGAAAAAATGACAAAAGTAGATCCAATGAGATTTATTGTAGAAAAAATTGATTCCAGATAACGAAGTAGCACCAAAATCTAATTGTTGGATTTTAGGGGTTCTCTTTTGTGAGAAAGAAGGGAGGGTGAGGATTTTTCCTGAAAATTAATTTTAATTATCACTCATATTATGAACATTCACTAGGAATTTTCACAATATGTATATCATTTACTGGCCATGTAAATATCATGGTGGTCCTCTCTAGGAATAACCATTACATGATGTGATATTCCCTATAGAGGCCATGAAAAATCCAATATTAAATATACATCTTCTATTATAATTACATGGTGTGTAATTTTCATATTGTCATCTTAAAACCCTATAACCACTTACATTCCAAAAAAACATACCTCATGGCTCATGGAACTACTTCTGTTCGTATAAAAAATTGAAAAAATTGAGATTTTAACTACAAATAAAATTTCACTACCTTATAGAAAAATCCAAGATCATAAATGTTTTTGTATATAACATTTAATAGAGATAGTAAATATCTTATTTTATGATTTCATAGTGTATTTCATATTTTTTATATGAGTACACTTTTTAATTTCATTAATTATTGTATAATATATCCCTTTTTATATAATTTTTGTCACATGGATAGTGACTAATGAATTATATGACTCTTAATATATATTAAATAATTATTATTTTTAGAAAACATATTGTTCAATGATTTTAAATGTATTAATTACCTTATTAAAACTCATGAACCTGGATTATTTTATCGTTCACATATTCTAATCTTACAACCGTAAGAGATATTATGGTTTTAAAGCTTATGTATTCCCTTAAAAAATAATTATGATCACCAATATTATGTTTATTTTCAAAAACATATAAAAACTAATATCACAAAAAATATGTATAGAAGTGTTTCATGAGGGTGATGAACAATAAATAATGTGATATAATAAATGATTATAATAGAGTTAATACATATAACATAATATATTGGTTCATGTAATGTATGTGAATTTCAAAATCCCTAATATGTTAAAAAGAAATATCTATTGATATATATGTGATCCAATATTTATATTTGATGATGTTATTTTTGAAGTATAAAATTGGGTGATGTGTAGAATTATCATCGATATAATGTAATGGTTATATTTTTACAAAAGGATTCGAAAGATATGATTATGTAATTTTTTACACATGCCCACTATATTCATTATAGTTCGCTTTTTATCCTAGGAAAATTTAGATCCTAAGAAAATTTAGATCACTCTATTCTACTACATGAATCATATTCCCTTGAGACCACATCTCACAGTGAATATTAGTATTTCCAACACTAATAATATATAAATGGTTTGGATCATATAATTTAAAACTTAATATGTGAAACAAATATTATATAGCATGTTAATGCTAGGGTGATGTAATGTGGGTGAAATAATTCTATTCATTCAATGGTTATCCCATGGGAACATATTCTTAGTATTTAATTTTCCCAACTTTTGAATTTGACCGGTCTCCTTTTTAAGGGACACTCTCATAAATTCCTAACAAACCACCTTGAATTCTATTGCATTGTTTCCCTAAAATGAACATTACCTATGCAAGATATGATTGAAATTTTATAACTTATTGATGACATATTCATGCTCTAATATTATCAATATTAATGTTGTAATGATAACTATATAATAACAAAACTAAATACAAAATATATGTTATCAAAATAGAATACCATATAAGTCCTCAAAGGCTAAAAAATTAATTTATTCTTGATAACTACAGCTGTTGTATAACATTTTAAGAACTACATAGTTCAACAATAAACACTTATATTATATAGAAAATTCTTATTAATTGTATTATAAAATTAGAATTGAAATAATTGACAACCCATCTTGATTGGGATGATAATAGGTTCTTTCATTCACTACAATTATAGGAACCTTTTACAACCCATTATATATGAGTGATGTATAATGGGAATCCCTATATGTAATAATATTATAAAGAAACCAATAAATATGTACTATATACATTACATAGTTCATTCCCATATGAGTTATATATGTTTTAACATGAATTGGTTGATAATTAGAAATCATAGTTAGTTGTATAAAAAATATAAAATCACAATAGTTTTATAAGGAAACCTAAAAAAACCCTCAGTAAAAAATCATTTTTCACACTGTCCATCCTACAATAAGGAATGGTAAATGGATCAAAAATATCTAGTATCCATTTTTGTTCACTCTTTCTCCACTCATAGGTGGTGATCATGGTGATGAAAATTTATATTTCACTAATGATCTTATGAAATATTGATACAAATATCATGGTACATCTTAGTAAGAATAGGGTGATCATCACTAACCATATGAGTCACTCATCCTCTACTCATGCATGATTCATGGAATTATAACATGATAATATAAATAAATGATACCATTATGATTATTATAACTATTTGGTTTTCTCTCTACACTCTTTATGTCTTTTTTATTATCAACATTCTATCTATGTAAAATAAATGAATGATTTTCACACTCTAGATTTGTGAGTAGATAATTGTTAAAAATAATACTAATGTGACACATATTTTCATAAATATTATTTTTAATCTCGGTGAAAATGGATATCATATACCACATAGTGGGTGACTCCTATACAACATTTACCATATTCTAATATATTAGTGAACTATTAATGATAGATCAAGATTGATGGGAATTCATCACTACAAAATGTAAATAGAGTAAGTACTAATCCAATCATCAGTAATGATGTATCATGTTATACTATTATAACTAATACTTTATTGTCATTGAATGTAAATAAAACAGTAATGTCTCATATGGAAAATTTTGAACACAACATAATAAAGATTCCCCCACTATAGATAACTCAAGATCATGCATCTGTTAAAATCACATATGGGTAATAAACTAACCAGAATGATATAAAACATAAAAAACTATTATATAAAAACAAATTGAAGACATAATAGAAATCAATCATGATAATTTACACATTCCATACCATGATAATGTAATTTTAGGATCATTTTTGTAATCAAAATCCCTTTCAGCAGCAGACATGATATCTTAAATTTATCTAATAAGAGAATCATTAAATCTTATTAAATCATGTCTATCATCAACACTATGAAGGGAGGATTTTCGATAATAAATTTCATGTAATAATCAAAAAATTAAAATCCCTTGTCAATATAAAAAACACATGACTTTATCACATAAAATTGGCCTCATTATTCTCAACATATACTAGTAAACCATCCTCGAATATCACAATCCCAATGAATCATACATCACTAATAAAAATTCCTAGATTGGGAGAATTTTATATAATTCAAGCACATATAATATTGTCAATGAAATCATAATATTGTAATCATAAACATCAATCAATTAAAAATGCATGAGAATAATGCTGACACAATCAAAAGAAAAAAATATTAAAATATGTATGAATGAGCCATTTTCATAGTTCTATGAAAATAAATTTCACAATAATCAAACTTCACATCATCACAATGTATATGGTTATGAAATACATGATCTTGATTGTTTGATGTCGTATTTTACAGTTATTCAACCATATCTAACAGCATATTATCCAAAACATAATTATAGAGGACACTTAATTCCCTCTCGAATGGATAAATATATCACTTATATATCTAATAATGTATATCTCATCAATATTATAATCTTTTTAAACTTTTTATTTAATACCAAAAATTCCAAATAATAATCTAGCATATTTGAGAAAACTTATTGATCACCCCAAGCAGAAGTACATATCCATATAAACCTCAAAACCACCAAAGTGACCATCTATTCATTAATCAATTAAGGATATATAAGATTAATCCTATAATGTGAAATAGATTTTAGATCTTCTCTTAAATATATATTAGTCAAAATATCAATCCCATTATATGGAGGAAACCACAATGAAATAATCAGTAATTATGTCTTATAACTAGTCAACTACATGTGGGTGGACTATATAATGTTCCTTATCATCATCTAGAATAAATTATGACACTATGTTGGGATACTTATAAGCCACTGATGTTGTTATAATAAAAATAGTATTGGAATAATCCTCTCTCAAACATAGGTATATCGGTATCACATATCATGTTTTAATCATCCTATTAGTTAATAACAATCAACAAAGACATGATACGAAACAAAAATATATATTTTGAAGATCAAATTGATAATAATAAACAATTTAATTTGGTAATCAAAAAAACATACAGTATAAAATCAATATAGACAACATTGAAGGACTTTAGATACCCTTTTACCATGAGCATTATCACGAATTGATCAATAGTATACCATAACTGTACATTATGGATACCCATAAAATATAAAAAATAAATGCAAATTTGAAATAATGTGACCATTAATTAACAAATAAAATTGTTTATTGAGACTAATCTATTTCAATTTTATGATATCATATATATGGCTAGAAAACATGACTTGTAGTAGTATGAAAAATAACATGAAACTTAATTCATTCTCATCCTTGTGCCACATATTAATCCCATGGAAAATAATATCCCTAGTGACATTGTTTTATTTAAACATGTGACGAATGTAATTCACCACATCATGATCATTATGTGGAACTCTAGAAAACATAACATAAAGGATCTTATTGTATCATTCTAGTGCCATACATATGAAAAGATCCCAATCCACTTGTTTATTACTACTCACACCCATATAAACTATAATATTTCCACATATTCCCACCAAATCATTACTAAATATTTTATTTGGATAAACATAAATCTAAAAAGTCCAAGCCTCGCATACATATAAAACATAACAAAAAAAGTTCCACTCAGAGGAATGGATTAATCAGTATCCAGATTGTCCATCCACCAACACTCAAGCAGGAACTATTATATATGATATTCATACTACCTAATGTTTCATTATAGGATCCCCCTATTTAAGATGACTATTTATTATAGATACCATCCATCTTATTCAACTCATATATCAAGGTCTAATTCCAGAATATTGAAAATGAAATCAGTGAAAAATGATCACATGTAACAAAATAGTATACCATAATCCATACTCAATTATTAATGACCTATATAACTCATCTAAAAAACTACTGGAGAAAATAATGTTGTTCTAAAATGGAAAAAACATAATACAGAATAAAGATCCCAATTTGGGTATGATGCATGATCCCATAGGCCATATCCATCATCGTGCCCCCAAAAATGACATTAATGTAGAGATGTGATTAAATTATATATCCATAGTTAAACATATTTATAGGAATATATCTATATATACCATTGTAACTTAGATAAAACATAATCCATTGAGACTATTAAAATCACTCTCATCTAAAGTGTTTTATAGAAATATAAAAATGTAGTTTATATCAACATCATTCAATTTTAATTAGACTCAGTGGAAGCCTCTCTTATATATAAATATTTTTGTTGTATCATAAACTCATGTGACAAGATAGAAATATGATTTATATATCCTGAGGACTCTCGATCCATATATCACATAATCCACAATAATCTATCACAAAGATAATCATGTATAGTCACAGTTTTTGGAAAATTGGTTCTAGCCTAACTAGTATTCAGGAATTCAGATTCAACCACTAGGGTCACCCCAATAATTTTTATCATGATATAATAAAATAATGCATTCCTCCACAACCTTTGTAAAACATAACTATTACAATTAGTCATATCATCATTAAGATATTTACAAATAGGTGCAATATCATACTACTCTATTTAAATATTTCTTATCAAATAATATAACAACATGTTCAATAATTATATTATTATATACCAACCATTATTATAAAAAATATATAATGGATCATTATTGAACATTATTTTTTTCATATTAATTATGTACATGAATTTGTTAAAATGAATTATCCTTAAAATTTATTGAGGTAGGAAATTATGCATTTTCATAGAAATGTTATTTTATAAATAAAGATCTATAATCAATATATACTATCACCAGAGGAAACAACCAAAACCAGTTAGAAATGTCATATAAGATTCCCCAAGAATTTTATGGAGGTAACACCATATAACTTGGGACTTATTTGTTAAATAAATAATTTTAATTACATACATGGAGTAACCAATCATTTTCAACCAAATTAATTCCATATGAATCCATTATACTTTATATAAAAAAAGGGTACATATACACACTTTCCATGTAATTTCTATATTGAAATAAAATGATTCATAAATAAAAATTGAATTATATTATGTATTGTTTTTATAATGGAAATGTAAAATCAAATAACAATTATGCAATCCATTGCAATTTATTGATCCCTCAAAACCGAGTTTTCTATAACTGGTTAAAATATCCACCAAAAGTTAATTTAACATCATATTTCATATTATATATATATTGAACAAAAATTAAACAAATATAATAAAGATGGCAATAATTCCCTATTTCGGTGTTCAAATCCTTGTTTACATCTACTATGAACAAATTAGGTCTCCATATAACTATAAGAGAACACCCATTTTACTATTTTATCATGAATATATGAATGATTTTCCTAAAAATATAGGGGATAATATTCACCCCCATATTAGGTAACCATAAAATGTAGTGGAAATCATCATAAAAACAACCATCTAGATAACCAGAATAATTATTAGTCCAAAAAATGTAACTATAAAAAATATAAACTATTGATATATAAATTTAAAAGAATGTTATAGAAATATAAATTTTATATAACTAATCATGATCCCTCATTGGGGGATTTTATGTATTATTATTCAATGTCTCCAAATGTATAAAAAATAAGGATAATAACAATAAAAATAGACATGATTCTATGTTCGGTCGATTTTCTTAAAGAAATAATTGGTACCCACATAAATAATCTATCATAGATCATATTAACTTATCTATACCTACAATAGTAGAGACATAACATTTTTCCATTCATAACCGAGTATGTTGTGAATACAACTCCAAAGGACCATACCAATAGTGTTCCGAAATTTGACTATTATAACTAGATAGAAAGAAAAAGTGAAATAATAAATAATATAAACATACCAAAATAAATCACAATTAATCATTGAGTTATATAGTTACAATAATGGTTATATATACTCCAGTTGGCCAATATTAGATATCACTAAACTTGAAATATAATGAAATAGAAGGGTATGATTGTTACTCTCTCCCAATATGATCATACAACATAAGACATTGGAGAGGGGTGATAAAAATACAAATTATTATCTCCATATTCAATAACCATATGAAGAATAATTAGCACACTAGGACAAAGCCGAATAAAATAAGCCTCTATATGATATTTTTCCAATGTATATATCTCCCTTTACCTTATGACATTGGGGGATAATCATCCCTCCTAGATATCAAAATATAACAAAAATCATGTTGGGTGATCAGCGGAACACACTGTCTCAAACAATTATCAATTTTTAATTGATGAATCCCAAAAATTTAATATCATTGAGATATTAAATATTTATGTATAGTGGATAACCCTTAATATATATTCATATAATTTTAGGGGATGCTGATAAATTTAATGATAACTAGAAAAAATAATTTTATTCATGATTATTGGAGAGAGTAATTTTTCATTTTTTTCTTCATTCAATGTATGAATGATCTCAAAATGTATCTTAATAAGTCTCAGGGAATCTTTAATTATTTCGTTAATTATCAATAAAAATGGTTCCAAACAATACATATACATATTCATGTGTGAATAATTATATTCAAAAACCAATAGAGTTAAAATATTTTACCTTTATAACCACCCAACAATAAGAACATACCATTTTTGTTGCGGTGTGTGGGGACTAAAAAATATATCTATATAACCAATGTATCAGGGGTATGTATCCCTTGAGTATTTAATCATATAAAGGATTCCTTAGGGGTATATGAGGCCCCATGCATTGCATCTTTCCATATTTTTTCAAACATTGCGATTGTATAGTTCCCACAATTTTGGTGGTCACCCAACCATAATTATATATAATACAATCATAGTGATAATCTAGGATAATTTTTTTAGATCACTAGATAATAATTTCAATTGAGAACCCCAAGTAAAATCCAAAATAAATTTCCATTTACATTTTGAAAAAAAAGTTCCCTATTTTTCAACATAAGATTTAGGCCCTATAATTATTAATAGATAAGATATCATGTGAAAATATCGATCCCTATATGAAACTGATGATGAAAAAATTAATTAGGTTTTTGGAAGAAAACATCAGTGTTTAGAATGATCACTCAACTTTCACATATAGAAAATTAGAGAACACTACAAAGAATACATAGGGAACACACAAATTGTGGATGAAGGATGATTCTCTTTGAATGACGACATAAAATTCAGTCCTAAACTTTTTATTATAATAAAATAAAAAACACATGAAAATATGCTTCAGTAACTAAAACTGATATAGTTATAAAAATGTTATTGAATCCAATAAATACAATCTTAGGTGTGGATAGACATTCCCATGGTTAATTCTATTGATGAATGATAAAAAAATAGATAATAATACATGTATATATCCAAAGGGGATAGTTAGAACATGGGAATTTGTAATGACCTAGACATAAATTTGTGTAATTTCCATTCTAAATGAAATTTAGCAGTATTTTTGTTATTGTATTATCGTATAATACTCATAAATCAAATAATTGAAACCAATTTTTTTCAAATAAGAACAGTATATTTAGAAGGTATATATTCCTTAAAAACTGTTACATTTCAATGGAATAATAATAATTAAAAAATAATGAATAGAAGATAAATGATTACTTTGGACTCCATGAATAATAAATTTTTTAAAATATATTATAATAATAAAATATAATATTTCAATTGAAATAAACATATCAAAAATTATATTACAGTATATGTTGTTGAATTTTACTAAATTATGAATGAGGAAAATATAAGATACCAAGATTAATTATGATACCAATATTATATTTTGAATTGGAAATATATCCATCCATAATTTTAACAATTACATTATAATACTTACCATAATATTAGAGTAATAAAATAATATTTTTTAGACCTTAAGAAATCAATATATCATTATTTAATATCATAATAAAATTAGAATCAATAAGTTAATTATGATAAACATAAATTTTCAAAGAGAAATATTATTTGATATTATTTAAGAGAAGGTAAATTTTTTTTGAATAAATATTTTCATGATAAATTCACTAATATAAATAAATGATTATGTCATAAAGCATGGTTTATTAAATTATAATATTTTCTATATAATAATGTTTATAATTTTATAAACTAACATGTATTTTTATGTGTTATAAATTTAATCATGTTAATTAATTTCTTATATATTTATGTAATAATTGTATTTTTTTAAAAAAAATTCATTATTGGAATTTTATTTCCCCAAATTTAACTTCATTCTCTGAATCAACAAGACCAAATTATCATGGATAAATTATTTGGTATTTTAAGTAAGAGCATTAATTTTTATGAATAATAAAAAATAATATATATGGTGTTTTATATGATAAGCTAAATACATCCAATGTTCCATATGTGATTAGGAAATAAACCATTTATTCAACCACAAAATTTATAATATAGTATTTATAGTATAAAGATTCCTCATCATTATTAGACTCGAAATGTTATTAATAGAAAAATATATATTATATTATACAAATCCCAATCCCTATAATAAAATTGTTCATTCACCAGATCACAAATTTTCATTACCTATCCCTACAATGTGTATACCTCCTAGGATGGAAATGAGAATAGAGATATAGTTAAACCATAGTCCCACCTCCAGTAGGCCCCGAGTTTCTGAATTGCACCAAGGCTATAGTAACCAAACAAATGAAAGGCATTTCATTTAAAGAGAACATATCAAAATGTTAGGGATAACATTGACCCCATTCAAAACTTTCTTAGAAAAATATTTAAAATTAATCCCAAGTACACTTATATAATTTTATGCAACAACTACAACAAGTAAAAAGGAAAACTGAAAGCACCAAAATAAAGTTAAATGATAGTGACCCCAAAGCCCAAATTTTTCTACAACCCCATGATAGTTGTAACCAGTTTGATCCCTAAACTCCTATAAGTAATCTGAAAAAAATTTATATATACATAGGGTGAGTATAACAGTATACGTAGTAGGTTCCTCTACAAATACTCTCGTTAAAATGTTAAAAAAGTATGCTAAATCACAGCGAACAACATGTTATAATAACTCATTAACTAAATAGATATATTGTGTTCCAATCCTCCACTTGGATACTCTCAACATATATCACATATAAGAATATATAACATAATAATGATCATAGAGTGTACCCCACCATGTCTTACACAATGGTTTGATGCTTTTCCTTAATGTTACGAGCCCAAAGCATCTCCCTACAAAAAGGATTGCTCGTAGGAATAAAGGATGAGCACCAAAACATGCACCTCGTGTATCATAACCACCAAATAAACATAGAAAATTTTACCATGTAGTTTCTAGAATCCACTATATCTCACATAACGTGTATCATACTTCATGAATTATACATCACGCCATTATAGCTCAAAAAATGATTAAAGATCCTCAATAAATCACAGCCAACACATGTTACACCTATAAAAGTCAAAAGAAAACTATATACAAAACATATTTTTGTGAATAAACAAGGTATTAAATCCACATACCCAATGATATGGGGAAAAATATCATATATTCCTACCATCACATGTAACTATCAAGAAAAAAGAAGAGGGACAAATGGGGCATTCATCCATCCATCCCCCCATCGGGATGTTGGCACCCCCCTCGCATGGCTGAGAATCCCCATGGTTTCGGTTGCCCAAAATGATAGGGTGTACTAGTATATATTAACACAAAAGTTTATAATATACTATATCACATAACTACAATATGGGATTATACAAGTATTAGACTAATCTACTGCTAATGTATCTCGGACTCTAGACTGCCACTATGAAGATAGGTATCCAATAAGTCGAATACCATTTAATGGGATACATTAGATTATATTTTCTATTTATATAAATTTCATATTATGTTAATTAATAATTTGAATATTAATTAACTATTATCATTTCCACATTAAATTTTATTAAGATTCCAACCATGATCTATGCACTCCAGTCATAACAAAAACATGTCAACTATTCCTTTAAAGTTATAACCTCCGAATTACATCCAAAAAAGCTCCAACCCCATGGGTTAACTTAATTTATTAATTTTTTTAACAAAATTATTATTTTCCGATAATTAAATGTATTCTAGAAAATAATTATAATCTTCCAATGAACAATGGAATCAATACGGTGATTATATGAACTACCTATTAAGTCATTTCTACCTATAGATGGAGCATAGTCCCAACCGACCTCATGAAGCTAAACATACAAAGCATGGGGCATAATACACACATATTTTCTACTTTGGAAGGAGTATATTCATAATAGGATTCCTAATGAAATGGGAAAATAAAAGTAGATGTCAAACAATATATTCAATAGAAAATACATTCATATCCATGTTGATCTCTACTCCAACTTGTTCCATCATCCCCGATTCCCTTCCCAACACCGATATGTAAAAACCGATGCATCTCTCCACTCTATATACTATCTTCTGCAACAACCAATGTTCCTCCCCACCCCCACATACCAAAATATCTTTCTAGGATCAACTATATCAGGCTCACACAACATCAGAATATGTTTGAAACAAATAACATAGTAATTGGGATCTTGGCCCTAAACAAGGAACTTAACCTTGACACAGAATGATATATCACAACTCCCAAGATTAACTTTTTTGGCCATTAAATGATTGAGGCTAACATATAACCCTTCAAGGCATTGTAATTATCACACAACTAGTCAATTATTCTATAGAGATATTTATAATTCAATTAAACATGAGTAACTACATATATTGGATTTATCACAATGAAAAATAACAACCACTATATTCATTAACAAGCCACATTATCTTCCGAAAAATTAATTTACAATTACTCTATGATTTATATTCTTTACCAATTCCCATAATTAATGATATGAAAAAAATAAAGGAATAGATATAATTCTATAAATAAAATCAAGAGGCAAACTGTTATCATAGTATAAAGAAACAACATATAATCGATACCAATTATTTACTCATATTCAATATTTATTATGTAAATTTCAATGTGGTCTAATGGATAAATCCTAAAAATGATTTACTTCACAAAAAATGAATATTGAATCCATGAATCCACTACCTCAGACACTTTTTGATGATCTTTACATGAAAATAGACTAACATAATGGATCAAAATCTCCTCCACTAAAATGACTGCATCCACCAGTGGATGTTACAGCACAACCACATCAACCAAACCCCAAGAAATGTATATTTAAAATATGGATATCACATGTATTTTCATTGAAACTATAACATGAGGGAAATGATAAACAAACCTAAAATAATGGTGGTATAACATAACTTATATCAAAGATAGATAGACATATCTGGGTTGCACCAAGAGTCGGGGTGCTCATGTCTAAGGATGAATTCAAGGCAAAACATGATCTAACGTTCACATAAAAATTTCACATATCCTAGTGAATGAAATGTTTTGGTTACCTCATACCATGAGGAAAGAGAATAAATGAATGATTTGAATTTCCCCTGCATAAAAGGATCATATCTACAAATTGAACAACATGGACCAATTGAATTTCCATTAAAGTTTAATCTTAATAACCAATAAAATATGTCCTCGTAAAAACCTTGGGACCCGTAGGGAGTTATTTATAAACGTTATGTGATTTCAATCTGCTATAAATCCAATAATTTTTTTCATGAGTTTATTTTATTTCAAAGAAAACCTCAAACATGGAAAACTATAAGAAGATTGAAACACTATTCACCGGTTGATTTAGTAACACTATTGTACCAAAAAAATAGATGTAGATCACTCAATAAAATAATAAAATATCTCACCGACAATTGAATGATGTCTAATTGAATGATGACTCACCGATTGATAATTCACCTAAAGATAACTCTCTAATAGTTGAATAACCGACAGATAACTTTCTGATATATAATTCATCGACAGATGAGTCTACGATAGATGACTTGCTGATAGATAACTCAATGAAATATGAATATGACACACCAAAAGATGATTTTGAATCAATGATAAATGAATATGACTCATCAAAAGATGAATATTACTCACCGACATTTGAATATGACTCACTAATAGATGAACATGACTCACCAACATATGAATATGAGTCACTGATAGATGAAGATGACTCATGAATAGATGAAGATGACTCATAGATGGATGAATATGAATCATCGACATATAAATTTGACTCACCAATTGATGAATATGACTCACATATAGATGAATATTACATATCTAAAGATGAAGACTACACATAGACAGATGACGATGACTCACTGAGGTTACTGCTCATAAAACTATAAATTTGGTAATGTAGTGGGAATAAGTCAGCTTGACCTCCCAGAGCACCTTGAACACCCTATTTTAGTAATGCAATGGACTGTAGTGTTCTGGGCCTTTAGAAGTATCCTCAATGATTACAACACATTGATTACCGAATCTCGTCATAAATTAATCCCAAAACCCTTATACATTTTATAGTGGTGCAGTCCCAATAATTGTCCACCAAAATGAGTCATAATCAAATTTGAAAATGAGTCACCACAAAGAGTATAAAAGATTCACCCAACTAGAATGACGATACAAGAGGTATGGACTCTTATGAAAAACCATATATACATTAGGATATTTATTTCTTTCTGTCTATACAACACACTCAAAATTTATTCTTATTATGTATTTATTGAGAAAAAAATTTATATTTCACTTTCAAATGTACATTGTTTTTCTTAAATTTATTTTTTTGGGATATTAATTCATTTTACATTCCCTTCTCCACTCTTACATTAAATAAATTGTAATTATCGACATGTCATATATCACTTAATTTCATTCTTGAACCACTCTACTAAATGTTTTAATCTTCCTCAATTTATAAATATACTATTTAATTCATGGAAATTTTTTTCCTTCTTCTCATTATTTATAAAAGAAATTATATTAATGCACTTTTTATACATCCTTACTCAATTCGTAAAAAATTGTTTAAGACATTCAATATTACACATAATGATACATCAATTATTATAAAATTTTCAACAAGAAATTTGTAATCATTTGTTATAATACAATATCAAAAAATTAACTTCTATTAAAATATAATATATTAATTTTATGAAATTTATTAAGAATATTAATATTTTAAATGAATATATAACCCTTTCCGTATAATGAGTTTTATATTTTTGATGATTTATATATTGTTTCTATTATTTTTTGTGGATCAAATATTCATTCACATATTATGATGTGATCAGTGGTCCATGAATTAAATAGTCTTCTAACTAATTGGGTTATTTTTTCATCTCTTGGGATAAAATGTATTGTACCATTGAATTTATCCTAAAATATTATATTATTTTATCATAGATGTGAGAAAAAACATATTCATATAATGTAATGTTTTAAATTCAATCAAAATTTTCATTATTTAATGAATTATTATACACTATAAATTATTCCATTAATTAATTTTATTATATGAGATTCATTTCAGAACTTATATTTTTTCATTCCACTATATTGTTGTGTTATATTTTATGTTTCTTCCCAAGCCTGGTTTTGTAGCATGCAATTTTCATTATGTATGTCACTAATTAATACTATTAAATAATATATTTTAAATTATATTTAGTACTAAATTATGTTGTTCAAATATACTTTTTGTGATCATGTATTTTATGTCATTTATGTGTTTAATCTCCCAAATATGACATGAATTTGGATTTTTTGGTTCACTTTTAAGTGTTTTTATGTTCTAAATAATTTGATAATATGATATTTTGAATTATTCTTCTATTTTTTTTCATAAAAAATATTGGGATACATTTATTTAGTTTATATGGGTACTGAATATTAAATAGAAAATTAATACCAAAATTAAAAACTAAAAATTTTAAAGTTATAATACTATTGATTAGTAATTATTCCTTTCATATATCATATTTTTATATTATAATAATAATAATTTTATCATTCTCATCACAATTTATTATTTATTTTATTTAATTATTTGAAATTGGAATTGCAATTCCAACCACAAATGTGATGGTAAATGTTATGATTTACAATATGATATAAAAAATATGATTGGTAGAAGAGGTAAGAACATGATATAAATAATTATTTAATTAACTCAACTTATTTCTAGTATCATGATTCATGATTTAAACCATTATACTCAAAAGATAAATCATGATGTAATTGATTCATTTACTTTACTAATGTGGTCAAATTTTCGAATATATTCTTCAGACATATTTATTGGATAATGTAATAATTCCACTCACAATATATTCGCTATCAATAAATCATTGACGAAAGATACAATCTTACATAATTTCTATTGTATCAACCCATGAATTAAAATATATTATTTTTTAATAAAATTATATATTTTTTCTATCTATCTTTATATGCAACAACATGTATTTCTAATGCTATATAAAACACATGATTAGCTTATAGCATGACCCTATTTAACCACCTTTTAATGACGAACCTATTTTAAAACTACATTCTAACATATTGATGGATTTTTTTTAAAAAATATAAATATATAATTAACAATGTTTAAATGATGCTATGGGAATTTTTTGTGATTTTTAAGAGAAACTACATTTTTATGAAAGGTGAAAATCAGTAAATCTACATAAAAATTTTATTTTTTTAAAAAAAATTATTAGTGTTAACTTAAAATTTAAATTGGGTTTTAAATTAAATATACATTTATTATTTATATATTAATAAAATTATGTTCATTGGAACAGTTTTAATATTGAAATTTATATAACAACCTATTGAAAATTTAAAAGTTTCTACTTTAAAAACTCACATTCTCACCAAGTGTGTGGGATTAAGGATAATCATAATTACCAACATCTATTTTTTGAATTTTTAAAACCTCACATACATGGTTTTAATCAGAACAATATTTTTTTAATTATTTTTATATAAATTTTTACCAAAAATATTATCAAATGCCCCTAAAATTAATTACAGTGATTAAGGTAAGATTAAGCATAAAAATAGAGGAATCCAATTTGTTACGGAAATAAATTACCTAGATATTTGTCAAAAAACAATTTACATACAATAACTAAACCATATCCCCAATTTTTTCAAATTTTATTGGTTAATGGGATATTATTTAATGGAAACTCCCTATATAAAAGGTTATTTATGGAAAAGTTCAAAAAGTTAGTTTTCTTACCTTTAAAATTTATAAGTCACTGAGATATGTTCAAAACATAATATTTGTGTTTATAAATATAATTTTTACTTAAAATTTAGTAATTTTAATTATAATATTTTATCACTAATTTATAGAGATGTTTTTGTAAAGTAACATACATAAGAAACACAAACATAGTTATTTTTTAATTAATAACAAACTAAAATTAATGATATTATAAATTTTAAAAGTGAAGTGAATTAATTGAAATAATTCTTTTATTAATTTATTTAGATCAATATATAATATTAAATTGATTTAAATATAATATATTTTAATATTAATAATTTTTTTGATATTTTTTATTCGTAGTTAAAAAATATAATGTCAAAATTGACATTACTATTTCTTTACAATAAATTATATTTCATTAAATTATTTAAAATTAATAAAAATAATATATTAAAACAAGGTATTTTTATGTTTTAATAAATAGTAAATATTTTTTATTAATGTACCAAATTTTCTTTTACAAATTACACATTGACCCATATAATGTTAAAACATTAATAACGTAGTGTAGTTTTAAGCATTTTTTTAGTTCGTCACTTGCTCTTATTTTAAAATTAATTTCAAAAACACATTGTATATTTATCTAATAAATTAAATATCATATTAATAATTATGTGGATCTATATTTTTTTTAATAACTATCATTTTATATTATTCTTTATGAATAACTAAACTATATTAGAATACTCGATTATTTAATAAAATCCAAAATAATAAAATTATGGAATTATATAAGTTAACGAACAAAATTAATAAAATTCAAATATTTTTCTCTGGAAGAGGTTTTCATCAACCAAGAAACCCATTAAATCAATAAATGTATAATTTTCGAGACACTTAATATACGTTAGGCCTCCAATTAATGAATTCATTTGGGTATCAACAAGAGTACCCCTCCACCTCTACTATAAAAAAATCACTTTTTTCACTTTATAACACCAGTAAATCTAATTCAAATTATCCAAAAATTTCCAAAAATTGTATCTGAATATCCCTTCCCTAGTCCTATAAGCCTATATTTGGGTTGAAATCAAAATAAGGAATACTTTTGGAAGAAAACAAAATGAGTTACCCGATTAAGATGTAATAAATATCATTAACTTTTTTAGATTTATTTTTAGCCCACAATCAATTTAATCTTATTGTATTCATTTCTGTATAAAAAAAATTTATCATAAATATACTATTATGTCATTATGATATGGTTTTAAACATCTCTTACTCACACTTACATGTTGTTGGTAATGAAAATACTATTTCATTATATGGAGAACTATTTCCTCATGAAACAATGACTATTCAATTTTCGTTTACAACCGAACATGGTCTTGATTATGATGGAAAATATTCTTATATATAATATATATGATATTTATAATTTATTTATTTTTATTTAAATATTATTTAGAACTTTTATTTTTGTTTTCCATCTTTGTAAATATGATAATTATATTTGAGGATATGTGGACTACCACCCACTCAAAGCTATATGACTCGTTCAAGGAATTCATCCATTGTATAATAGAAATATTTAATAAAAATATGTAACATATATAACATATATATTGTAGGGTAATTATAATATAAATCAGTATAATATATTTTTAATTATTTTAATATAGTAATTAATTGAAGGTAGAATTCACACGTACGCCCGACCTACCTTCTCCACAAATGATGCACTACAATTCTAAACTCGAATTATTATAAATTATTATAAATACATATATATTTATTATAGTTAATAATTGATTCATGGTTTAAATTATGGATATTACAAATCCATGATCTAATTAATTATAATAATAATGGGCATGTTGAATCTTATTAAAAACAGGAATTTAACCTCCGATGTTGTGATATTAATGAATGTTTAATAAAAAATGGTAATGATATATTATACGATGTTAATATATAGTATTACATATATTATAATAGTTCTTATATTATTTAGTAACATATTTTAAATCACTATATTGGAGGATAAATATCACACAACAAAAAAAAAGTATATTATATGGGGTCGTCATTGGAAATTACATTTCATTGACAGTTATTTGTTTTTATGTACCAAATAAAATTTTTTCAGTTTATTTACATCCATTGTCATGTTATATCAGGAATAGCCTTATTCTCATTATATTAATATTTTCATTAAATTTTATACATTTTGGTTATTATTATTTAAACGATTCATGATGGTAAGTTACACTTTGGAATCATTAAAGATTATTCTCTAAAAGAATGTTTTAATGATACCATTTGCAATCCAACTTTCTTTTATAATAAATATTCAAGGTAAATTTCATTGAATAACGTTAATTTTTATGAGGGATATTATTATTTCTAAAAAAGTTTTCAGTTCACATAATATGATTACTTTTACAATTATTTTGTTGAATGGGTAATTAATAATATATCCATATATTTTATTCCATACAGATATTTGATATTGGATATTCTTTGTTGATGAAATTGATTAATAGAAATGAGGACTAATCTTTACATAATATTATATACGGTTCCTGTAATTTATATTGCTCATTAATTCATTGACATGTTCACATGATATGATTAATTTGCATAAATTAAACAGGTTTCAACATGTAGTTATGAATTGTTTGGATGATGGATCATGACAGTATGGCTCATCATGTGCCATAAACATGACATCCAATAATTAAGAATTTACATCATTGATATTTCATTAATTATTAATTCATTATATTTTTAATCAATATATCTATGAATGTATTTTTTTACTACTCATTGAGTAAAGGGAAACATTATCATTTAATTACCTTTTAATATTTAATTTTACATATCAATTTATTTCAACGAAATGTGTAAATAGATGTTTCTTATTAAATGATAATTTATTCATATTTATTTATTATTTATTTCCCTTTAATTACCCTTACTAGTCATTTAAGATCACCCATATTGTGTTTCATTTCACTCGGTTATGATGTAGAAATATTTCAATAATCATTCAAGGATGTAGTTTATTTCAATTTATTATATAAAATGTTTTTATTCTCAATTTACCACTGTATTATTGGTATTCTGTATGAAATAGTTCTTTCCAAGATAGAAAATATTATCATTTATTAAGTATTTTATTCCTTTAAATCATGAAAATGAAATAAAATAATTAACTGACTCGTGGAATCTAGGGGATTGGGTGTTATGGTTGGTATCATTGGATATTTAGAAGCAATCAGGAAATATGAATTATTAAACATCGATTGGGGACTGAAACACTATGTTTTCCTTTAAGAATAAGTATACAAGAACATACAATGATATTGGTAAGGTTCTCATATTGTGGATATTTCTATAAATTCATCCCTATCTAGTTAATACAATTTGATGTATTAATAGAAAAAAAGTACTTTGGGGAAAAAGAATATCAAGGTGTTCTAGGCCTGACATAGAGTAACATGGTGAATAATATCGGGCCTTACAACACACCTTGTTTAAAAAACTATATGGATGTTCTTATGATAATTTATATTTTATTTAACAATTATTATAACAAAATTAAATTTAATGCTTTCCATAATTTAACAAATGGAATTATAATTATTGGATTCACGATGAATAAACATATGTTATGTACTATTATATATTTTTATTTATACATATTTTATATAATGTAAAGCTAATATAGTACATTATTTTTTTTACAAATGGCACATAATATAAGGAATGTGAACCACACAAATTCATATTATCCGAAGAGTACGAATGTTAAAATATTTCAGGGTTTTGAGCCAAAATTTCATAGGTAAATTTCATCAAATAGTTCTCATCATATGAAGACATTATATCATATGACACTAAGATGGGTAATGAATACTATATGTCTTATTTATTTGTGGGAAACCAAGACATTAATATGTCATCTGAGCACCAAGAAAGGAAGAATGATTCAATGAAGATGAAGGAAACAAAGGATTTTACGACATGTTATAATTGTTGAAAGAATCACTCTAGTACATGGTTAAAGGAGATGGTAATTATGTAAATGTTTTTAGAAAAAGGAATCCAATTTCATGACTGAAAGTGTAAGAAATGTTTTTGAAATTTACACCTATTGAAATTCATGGATATGAGGCACTTTAAAAATTAATGTCCAACGATTAAAAGGAATTTACCCGAAATGATACTATTAGATAATAATCAAGTTATCTCTCTGGTGATGATGATGTCGAATGATCAATATGTCTATTAAATAATTTTTTCATTTGAATATTCTATCAGTAGTGTACGGATTATAATTATTATGGAATATATAAATACTTTACTAAAATATATTTTCAATAAGGATTCGAAAAACTATTTTTAATGGTACCATGAAATGATAATCTGTAAAAAGTTATTTTTTTGGAAAACACAAGTTGGAGGAAACGAAAACCATTAAAATGTATTCGATGTTGAGATAATGATGATGAAATGATTGACATGGAAATCTATTGACAACCATGGAACTAATTAATGGTTTGTCGAAAGATTGCCTATGCTATCATTGATGGTGTTAACAATAATTTTGTATTTACAAAATATATACAATAACATGTGTCTTACTTATGTATTAAGGATGGATAAATGTTTACAATAATGATTAATAGATATATTAGTTGTTAATATATTTCAATATGATACATGATGAAGGTATTCACATGTTTTGAATGTAAAAATTCATAGCAGAATAATGATGATTGATGTATAAAGATAATTTTATTTTTTAAATTCATTGACATTCCTTAAAGAGTGAATGAATCAAAAACTATGTGGAAATGTGAAAATTTATAACATGGTTTTATGTGATTATTGGAAGTGATTTTAAAATATAATGTATTACATTACCCTATGATGCATCATGTTCTAATGGATGATATAGAAATAGTTAAAGGAGTAATCAAAAGAAATTATTATGTTTATATAAACATATATTTACATATTCTTTTATATAGTGACTAAGATACTTAACTATATAAAAAATTGTTTTGAAAAAAACAAATGTACTATGATAATAATTTTTTATGATATCAATTACCTTTATTCACAACTATTATTCATGGTTTTGTGGTCAATTACTTTCATATGAACATGTTCTCTTGAACTCTCTATTAGAGAATGATTGTTGGATTTGATCTTCAATATCTATGATTTTATTTCCCAATAATATTCTCCTACTAGGGAACCTAGTTACATAATCATTTAACTTTTTTATCCTATTTTATGAAGATGTGATATTAATTATTTTTACAATTTGGTTCTTTAATCAACAATATATTTTCAAATTTCAATCCCCTATTTCTGATATCATGATTAAATTGTGAGGAAATTGTTTAAATAATTTGGGAGGAATGTAACACCACTCTGTATTTTAATATATTAATTTTTGAATAAAATTAAGTTTTTTTCTATTCTTCATTATTTTCGACACCATGTTATTATTATTCTTTATAAATAGGGAATAATATTATACAAAAGACCAAGTTTAAAAACATTTTAATGGAGAACCAATTTTAGAAATTTTTTTGATGTTTTAATGAATTTATTTTTAAAAAATAATCATAAATTTTATTTAAGAATATATAAATTATCTTAAGTTAATGTTTTGGAATTTTTTTGGGAAACATCATTTTAGGATTAATAGTGAAGATTGTAGAAATTGTATTAAATAAATGTTTTTAATAATTATTATTGTTAATTTTTAATTTAAATTGGGTTTTAAATAAAATAATTATATCAACTATGCTGGTATTAACCCAAAGTAGATCATTAGAATCATTTTTATTTTTAAATATTATATAAAAATTTATTTTACATTTGAATATTTCTACATTAAATCCTTATTTTCTCACCATGTGTAGGGGATTAGAATCAGTCGTAATATTCCCACTTCTATGATTTAAATTATATAAAATGGACCTACACTATTGTGATTAGTATAATATTTGTGGTCTAATATAATCAAATTAAATTTTTACACCAAATATTAGTGAATATGATTAAAATTTATTAGAGTGACTAAGGTAAGGTATGATTAATAAGATATTGAACCATAATCTTAATTATGAAAAATCACCAGTACTCTTTTCCATAATCCATTAGCTTCCAATAAAGTGACTATATAACCACTATGTTCAAATTTTCGAAGTTATTTGTATAATCATAATGAAGTTAATTGATTTAATTATTACCTTAATTAAATATTTTTATATTAAGATATAATTCTACAGATCAGATATATAAATATATTATCATTTCAATGTTATATTCATATTTTAAATTTAAAACTAAATAAATAATGTCATAATTGATATTATTATTATTTTACAATAAATGATATTTTATTAAATGACTAAAAATTAATAAAAAATAATATATTACTACATGTTATTTTAGTGATAAAAATTAAAAATATGGTTATTAATGGGCCAATTTTTCTTTTCTAATTCTTATTTTCAACCATATACTAAAAAACATAATTATCATGGTCCCGTTTTAAGTAGCGTTTTAGCAAGTAACATGGGATTGTTTTAATATTCATTTTAAATAAATAGAATACATTTATTTTTTAAAAATATATCATATTAATAAATAAATGGATCTATATTTTTTAATAAATTACAATTTTTTTATTAATGGTTATGTAAATTATAAAATAAAACTATATAATTTAATAAAAACCAAAATGAAGAAATTGTGGTATCTTAAATGCTATGTAACAAAAAATATATAATCAACATATTTTCACCAGTGGAGGTATTAACCAACCATTATTCCCCTATATACTATTATTTTCACATTTTGGAGCCACATTTGGTAAGGTAGACCTCCCATTAATGAATACCTTTTGGTATTTACAAGAGTTCCACTCACCTCCATTATAAAAAATTAGGAGAATTCTACCTCTTCCTCACAACTCTCAAGCCACATCATCTCAACCATAATATGTACAAATAGTCCCGAAAAATCCCTCTTGTACTCATAGAAGAATGAATATGGGTACATAATCACTCTTTGTAATTAATTTGGTGAAAATAAAAGAAGATGCCTGATTTAGAGGTAACAAGCATCAATAATATTTTAAATTTTATTTACATTCTCAAATCCCTAAAATATTATTATAATCATTCTAGAATTAAAAAATAGTACAATAAATATACTATTAATTTTAAATGATAGTGGTTATACCTACACTTACACAAACTTCCATATAATGGTTAATAAACATATTATTTATGTGTATGGCGAACTACAACCTAAAGAGAGAGTGATTGTTTATTCTTCCTTTTCCAACTATCATTGTAGAAATTATGATTGAAACTAAAATTATATATGATATATTTGTTATTTATAATGTATTTATTCTTCTGTAATTTTTATTTATAATATTATTTAATTTATTCCATCATGTTTAAATATGATAATTTCATTTAAATAATTGTGGACAAGCACCCACTCAAAGCGATTTGACTCCTTCTTGCTTAAAATGGAACGTATAATAAATTAAATTAATATTACTACGAGACTAATACAATATATATGATATAAGAGAATTATAATATACGTATGTATCATTTATTTTTCATTCAATTAATATAACAAAAAAATAAATTTAGCTTTCATGCACACGTATGACCCACTATGACCATGAATGACACACTTCGTTTAAAATATCAAAATATTATAAATTATTATAAATATGTTAATAAATATTATATATGATAAATAATTAATTGTTTAAATTATTTATATGATGATATCGTGATAAAATTAATTATAAAAACATACATCATGTTTAAAAATAATCAAGAAAACTAGGGAATTAACCCATGAAATAGTTAAATTAATTAATGTTGGTTAACAAACAGGTAATGAAATATTATATGAAGACATTATGAGTTATTATAAACATGATTATTGTTATGATATTATTTAGTTACATATTTAAAACCACTATAAAAGAGTATAAATACTACATAACAAAAAGGAAGGATAAGTTGATGGAATTTTGGGTCAAATTACATTCCAATGGGATATATTTTTTGTTATGCACAAATTCAAATTTTTTTGGTCTATTTACTAACTTTTTTCAGGTTACATTTCAAATACATGTAATATCATGATATCATATTTTTCATTTAATGTCATTAATTTTTGTTATAATTAATCAAATATTTGAAGGTGCTATGGGACACTTAGTAATGTATAAATATTATTTTCTTTTCAAAATATCATAGTGATAATATTTTAAAATATCACATAAATTTTTAATCTTTTTTCATTATAAATTTGATTGAATATATATATTTATATATGATGTTTATTATTTTTTATTAAACCATATATCATTTTAGATATGGATTTAACTTTTAATTTTTTTGATTAACTGATGAATTGTTGAAAAATATATATATATTATTAAGTACGAATATTTGATACGGTATATTATATATTGATAAAACTAATTATTTTATATGAAGAATAATTTCAACATGTAATGAAATGTGGATCATAATCATTATATAGATCCATGATACATAGATAGGTTCTAAGGAGATGATTATGTTGGATAAATTTAACAGGATTCAACAAGCAGTTTTAAATTGCTCGGATAATGGATCCTGACACTATAGGTCCTCATTTTCTAAGGAAATGACATCCAATTATTATGAAATTTATTTACAGATATTTCAGTTATTATTTATCCAAGATATATTATGAATAAATATCTACTGATACATTTCATTTATAATCATTTATTATAAACAATGTTTATTAGTTTCATACCATTCCATGATGAATTTTCCTTATCTATTTACTTTGATGGAATGTGTTATTAGTTATATTTATTTCCATGTTAATTTATTCCAATTGATTAATTATCTCTTCTTCTTAACATACGCTTACTGTGCATTTGAGATCACCATTATTATGATTCATTTGCAAAGGTTATGAATAAGAAATAATTGAATATGATTTCAAGGATTCAGTTTATTACATTTAACGTTGATCATATTATTATTTCTTATTTCCAAAAATATTATGTATTTCGTATATATAATCTAGCATTCTAATACCTAAAAACTGATAGGTCCATCAATATTTTTTTCAGTGTAATAATACCAATTTAATTAAATCATTCACCGCCTCTTTGATTCATTTTTCGGGGAATTAAATTTATTACATAAAATGAGAATTCAATTTTAGTGGGTAATTGTCATGTATAAATATTTTTTAGAGGTAAAAATAACTTTTAATAATAAAAATAAGTAGTAGGGGAGAGAAAGAGAGGATTACACAAGTCTGAAGTAGGGGTTTTTACATACATCCATATCATAGATGGGGATGAGATCAGAGGGGAGGTCATCCATCCAAAGAAGCTAATGGATATCACCAATATTGGAAAGTGTGTCAGAAATATGGTTGGATTCCTGATATATATGTGTAGAGATGAAGTTGAGGCCAACCATAGAGTTCAAGAAATCTGTCCATCAGGAAGTGAGAGGCCAAGCTAGCTGAGTGGTGTCATTCCATATTTCTTGGATTATTGTCATAGAATCACTCTCAATCCATATATTCTTCTGATTGTGCATTCTAGAAAAAGATATGGCGTGTATCATGTATAAATAATAATGGAATGCATAAAATACCATTGAGTGTAATAATTTAATATTTATTAAATTTTTATTTTCCTCAAACTCCCCATTATAAAATCATGAGGGAGACGTAAGTATTTTGAACACTGGAGGACGAATTTGTAACACAATAACCCCAAAAATCATTTTCCTGCAAGAAAATCACATGACCTCACATTTACCTCCCCGTAGGATGGGGTTAATGACTAGGAAAAATGTTTTGAATTTTTTGTTATGGGGAGAGTATACAAAACGTACCATATCATTTCCATAAATAAACTTAAAAAATATTAATATTACTGGTATAGTAATATTTTTTTTTATAAATAATCATAATGAAATACCAAATTGTACTAAATTCATTCAAATATGGAAATATTGGGACTCAATAGGTCAAGGAAACCTATGTTATTAACTGCATGATGAAAAATACATAAATAATGTTGAACACTCTTAGTTATATTCATATTCCTCTACAAATACCATTATTTATATATTATCCATCACCCATGTGACTATTTCTATTACCATGATCCGTTATAATGAAATATTATTAAACAAGAATATCACTACGATGGGTGTGAGTAATAAACCCCAATAAGTCACTATAAATTTGTGCATTACAAAAGAGAAATGGTATAACATGTTATTATTGTTGTAGTTTGTGCCCTATTATAATTTATTCTACTTTATCATAAACATGTATTCATTACATTAAATATTAATAAACTATATATCAAATCATGATTTTTATTTTTTCTGACATAGTATGTGCTAATGTCTTTATAGTATTTGACACACCAAAAGTTATTGTACATCCCAACTATGATGAGAAATGTGAATAAGTAAGAAAATATTACTCAATATATGTTCTGTAGTTGGATGATATCATATTATAGAAACAAATTACACATTATATTAGGGTTGGGGACTCATATTACATTGATTAACCTTCTCATGCTCTATAACCTTGTAATATCCAGTAGGGATACCTTGAGAATGAGACCCGAAAGTTTGAAATCAACATTTCTATGTGACATTGGTTTTTCCTATCAGCAGTCATGTGTATTTTTCCTTGGACTATAATATTTTTATTAACGAGTATTATGTTTCAAAAACAATAATTTATTGACAAGAACCAATATGGAAGATGTTCACAGTGAGGTAGGATATGGTGGGTTTGTCATGAGTAATATTGTATAAATGAGTAATATAGGAAAGCATTTGTCCCTTATGTTCTTTAATGAAAGATGATATCTCATTCCCTTTTATGTAAATGACATAACATAAATAAATCCTTGTATATGGTGGTCAAAAGGAATTTATATATATCGAACATCAACGAAATATATATTGAGCATATAGGTTGAGGGAACATGCATGAAACATGCTCAATTTGAGATATTGTGATAAAATGATTATATTAAACAATGTGAAATTGTATGATTTTACATGACATAACATCATTTAATTCATTCTCTAAGGATTCCTTGATGGGTTTTAAGATCCTATACATAGACATTGAGTTGTGTCACCAAATTATACAGAGTAAGAGGTTTAATGGGTAACACACTATCGATGTCAAGAATCTATGTAAAATAATATATTATTATTGTTTCATTAACTGGTTGAATAAATATTATTCTTTTACATTGTTTAATAATTACTCTTGAATTCTTGACCACATATTATTATTTATTTTCTATTTATTAAATATAATATTTATTTATTTATTGGTGAGTAATTTATTGACATTTATTTAAGGAATAAATAGATATTATTTGAGATATGGTAAATTCTATAGAGGAGTGTAGGACCGCTTTTAATGGTCATGTGAGATATAATAAAATTCAATAATATCTTAGTAAATAATGCTTATTCATAATTTTCATGTGATGAATATGATGAAAAATAGCAATATTATTATTATTATATGACATAGGGATTATCTAGTATTCAAAAAATAATTATGGGATCTTCTGAAATTATTTTATGTTTACCATAGAAATATAAATATTCATTTATGTTATTTTTTTAAGATGTAGTCTATTTTGGCCCAGTGAATCTTGCAGGATCCTCTCATGCTAATAGAACTCCCTTCTCCCTGAACGAACCCATGAAATGTAAGGAATCTTCATCCACCTGATCAAGGAGAACAATTTGGTAGATATTTTAAAGAAGATAAAAGTGGATGATGTATGCACAAGGATCTTTGGTGCTAGCACTCGTAGACTCCTTTAGAGATGTCCAGATATTCCTAGAACACATATAGATCAACAAAAGTGTAAATCTACTATATTTTTTATAATGCAATGATGTTGAACCCCAAATCTGTCATTGAATTCTTCAAGAGAAAAAAATTTTCATTTAATGTATTTCATTATCTAATTAAATTAATTATAATCAATATTTGTTGATCTCCCCCTATTGGTTTTTAAATTATTAGAGTTCTCTCTATTTCATTTAATTCTATTTATCACGATGACTAAAATCATATAGGTCTTAGATTTATCATCAATCATGAAACAAATGAAATGTTGGTCACCACCTATAACATGCATCCTCCACACAAGAAATCTAATAGTGGTATCAGATCCATTTATGTAATTGTTTATAATTATTTAATATCATTGGTAATTTATGAAATTTTATTTCAGTTTTTCAATTAAATTTTAATCAATAATTTATTCTTCATTGTGAGATATGCTTATTTCTCCATAATTTCTCATAAATATAATCAATAAATTTAGTTTTTTGACAAAAATAGAATTTGTGAACTCATATAGAGTTGCTAAGGATTCAAGATGAATAACAAAGGACTACAAATAGTGTTATTAGAATTACTTGGTGTGTAATCATGGTTAATTCCCCACGAGTAAATCAATAAATTACTCAAACTGTGTTTATTGACCACACACAATGTAGTTAATTATTAAAATTTATGTTTACCGAGATATATGGGTGCATGTTTATCCAGAGTACATTCCTTGTATCCCACATACATGGTGTGTAGTTCATTTTAATCAATGAAAGGTTGTGTATATCATTCAGGTCCTACTAAACTAGTCACCATGTAACACGTAGTCAAAATGGTGTGTGGCATTTTAGATAGGCCATGATCTACAAATTATCCATGTTATATTTTACATGCTATGCTAATTGGAATGTAATGAAGATTAATGGTGAAGGGTGTAGAAGCCATATATATTAGATATACATTCCATATAATTTTAAAAAATTAAATAGAATTAATATTTATTTATTTTATTATGTAATCATTGAGACATGTACTTTTTGTGGTCATAAATATAAGACATGTTATGTGATAGGTTATAACATACATATATATTTAAATGTATAATTAATATCTTTGTAATGTTTAGATGTACATATCATGTATGTGTTGTATTAACAGTTTCTACTCTATATGAATTGAATCATAAAACATGACCAGAATATCATTGTAATTCATGTAATCATTCATGATGTAAACAAAGTGAAAGTACATGATAGTTAATATATGCCATATGTCCCAAGATTAAAATAGTGTAAGAGTATAATACAATTTGGTAGAATTGGATGGGTATTCAAATTTTTTATACCATGGTACAAGTAATGTACACAATTATATTTAATTGATTGTATATAATTTGTTAAAAATTAAAATGGGGGTATTCTCATGGAAATTAAGATAAGTATTAAGACGAAAATATTAATTAATTAAATATAATAATTTGACTATTTGACTGAGATTTATCTTAAATATTAATTATTAATGAATTGAATTATAGTTTTATTAAATGTTAGATTTTTCGCATGAATGTGGATGATCATAAGAAAGACCATACCTTATAATGTGATTGGTTTCATTTAATTCATTTTCAAAGAAAATATCTAGTTAATGTGCCTTATACCCTTTCATTATATTGGGCTTGTTATCCCATGATTTCTTATATGTAAACCACTTTCCCCCCTAAATAGAATGTGAGTTAAAGTCATATGTAATGTATGGTGCTCCCATGCCAGTAGAAGTATTTAATGTTTGGATTTGAGATAAATACAGTCCATGGAGATACATAAGTGGGAATGTGGAACGCTAAAATATGAACCCAAATTTGTTCATATTATTCCCTAGATTTTTGGTTAGTTTATCATCATCTATAAAAACTAATGATTTGATATAGTCCATAGACATATTTATTTATTAATTTATATATTCTAGTTTAATGGTTATTTCATTATGGATGTATTATCACAGTAACATAATCAATGATTTAAAAACAATGCAATATAGAACTAAAATAAACCATCTTATGAATTAATTTTATCTAAGAAGTGGTTAATAACATATGTAATCCCACATAATATTAACAACCTTGTGATAATGTCAATAATTTTAAATTTATGTACAAGTCTTAAAAATACATCAATAAATTGTAGGTCTCTATATCGTTGAAATACATATGTTAGAACCAAACCATACATCAAATTATTTGAAGAGAAAAATTTGGGGTGCTTTAAATTATTTTTCAATTAAAACACGAGGTTCTGTATTGACATATCATAGTTTATATAAAGGGTTGACAACCAAAGAACAACATTGTGCTAATGAGAGGAAATTATTGAGGAAATATACATTAATGATTTTCAAATTGGGGAGTCTAATTAGAAGATCAAGAAACTATGTTTAAATTTAGTTTGAATTTGAAATTCCTACTTAAAACAATTAAATTTTATTGAACTACCAATTTTAGGGTGATGAGAATGAAAATATGAATATTTTCCATTATAATTTTTTTGTAATAGGATATTCAAAATCCAATGGTGAGGATTACTGGGTTTCAATAAAATAGTGGGAAACTAATTGATATAGAATTAATTTATTTGTCTAAATTATATCAAATAATTTACTAAAAATTTGATTCTCTTATTTTGGATAAACATAAATAAAATGACATCAATCATATCATTATGATCCGTAGTTCAACAGTAATTTCTTCTCAATATCAATAATTTCCACGTCTGATAAAGGAATATATGTGTAACCCTTAACCATGAAGGGAAAATCTATGTTCTTGAAAAATATTTAATAGTTCGGAAAATAAATGAGGCCAGAAATGATGAATTACATCTTGAGAAACAACGGAATGGCACTATAGATGTTCATTACTTTATGAAATCATCCTTGTAAAAGTATATTTTTATTCAACATGGTGATATGGATGTCTATAGAATAATGTGTCAACTTCTGGATCTCTATATGAAAATAGTAGACAAGAGCGGTATGATATCTCCAATTAATTGTTGACAACTATTCGTGGGGTGATTTTAGCAGCTATGCCTCAAGTATTCATCCATATTATCAACATTGATTTCCTAGAAATATTTGGGATTAAATTCTCATATGGGTTGTTTATAGATATCATTTATCATCACTACCTAAGGCCTTATCTTTATATTTTGTGAAATAGAATTTGATGATTAATGAGATGTGTCTTTTAGAACATCAGACCCTAAATTTCCTTGTAGATAAGCACATGGGACATGATAAGCCCATGGTATATATGGTGAAAATGAAATTGAGGAACATGGAAAATGGTCCCAAGAGTAATAAATACTTTAAAGCTCTTGAGTACCATCCTTACAAGTACAGGAAGATCCAAAGGAAAGAAATGTGAAATGAGAAAGTGTGTTTTTCATGTGGAATTCAATACCACTAGAAGATGAGCCACACTGAAACAAAAGGGTAATATAAATCATTGATTGTCATTAACTGAAATTATTTCATTTCATCACCTTATGTTTTAAAGATAAATTGGGGTGAAAATATATATTTTATTATTCATGAAACTAGTAGAGTCCTAAAGATAACCAAAGTAGAGGTGGATCATGGAACTTTCAGTAGTGTAAGGATGACTACTCTTGCTATTTATAACTATACCCTTTCATTTCAAATTGGATTGAGTTTTGTTTTATGATATTGTTTTTATGTAACTATAATTAAAAATAACATAATTTTTTTGTCATGTTTATATTTATATGGATATATTTTCAAATTTGGAATTAAATGATTTTTTCATTTATAGAGACAAAATATATTAGGGTATGGAGAGTTCAAATTATAGTCATTATGTATAAAATTATGAAATCCATGTTTTGTAAATTGATAATGAATCTTGTTCATAATACTCATATGAGATGCCACTGCGGACTCACCATATGGGTCATGTAAATGGGAAGGATTTGAAAATTCACTATCAAGATGGTTATTTATAATGTTTTGAGATAAAATAACTTTGTAAATTTCTATCTTGTTTACAATGAAATATGGCCAAAACACAATTTGGTGTTCATGGTGAGTTGGACACAAGCCCTCTAGGACTGGAACACATTGATGTGTATAGGCCATTCATAGATGAAGGTAGAGGAGGATATTCTTAATTCATAAATTTTACTGATGTCTTGTGTATATATAGATATATCTAAATGATGTGGTAAATGTATAAGTTAATCAAGAAATTCCTAGAATTTAAAAATGAATTATATAATCAGTTGTATAGAAAGTAAATAGGTATCGATTGGATCAGGATGGTGAATATTGTATCCAATAGATCATTGAAATTATATGAGTGTTTTGGATTCTATATTAACTCACTCCACCTTATACAATAAATAATAATAGTGTTAGTGAATTGAGGAATTATACCTTATAATACATGGTAAGGTTAATGGTCAGTCGTGCTGATATTCCATTATCCTTTTAGGGACACAAATTAAAAACTATGAAATATACATTTAAACTGATTACCAAATAAAGCATAAAATGGAATTATCTTCATGTTATGGAGTGGAAACCCCCATTAGTTAGCATTCATGTGTATGGGGTTGTGAAGAATTGTTTATGTTTTTATTAGGAAACAAAATAGTACCCCAAGGCAAGAAGGTCATCTTTATAGGGTATCCTAATGGAGAAAAAGGATACTACTATATATAACCCCTTAAAAAATAATGTAACTGAAACCAAACAAGGAATAATTATTGAGAGAGAGAACATCCTAAAAATGGATATTGGGGGAAATATTGACACTGAAAAATTTAATATTCAATATAAACTAGATTTGGAATAAGAATAAATTCAATAAGCCCTTGTGGATGAAGTGGTTCCAAAAACAATAGTACTGTATAAGAGCTTAAGTGAGGTAAAAGAACCAATGATATTTAATTTTTTAGTCATCGAGGTTGGATTCTGGATATTGGTTGATAACGATAAACCTCTATACTATAATGAGTAATTAAAGATCTCAAAATATTGAAGATGTCTAGAAGATATAAATTTTGAGATGGATTCCATATATTAGAACCATGTTTGGGATATATTCAATTCACTAGTTAATGTAAAAAAATGTCGAATTAAAATTGTTATTCAATCAGAAACTAGATGTTTAAGGTAATGTATGTAAATATAAAACAAGGCCAGTGACAAAAGGGTTTTAATAATTTTAAGGAATTGGATATGATGAATCCTTTTTTCCAATTACCATGTTTAATACCATCATAATCTTACTTTCCATTGAATCTTACCATGACTATGTGAATTTTTTAGTTTGATGTCAAAACTACATGCCTTATTGAGAAGATTCATGAATATGTCTAGATGAATCCAAAATAAGGGTTTGTGTCTCTTGTTGAAGAGAATTTTTTTCAAGTTGTATAGATCTATATATAGATTGAAGAAAACATCTATGCCTTTGAATACTCATTTTGATTAATCCATGATATAAGTTGGTGTCATTTATAACGACTGTTAGTCATGTGTTTAGAAAAGGAAAAATGGTAATGAGGTAATTATTCAATTAATATATGTTAATGACCTATTACATATTACAAATGACATACTAGTATTACAATATATAATGGATTGTTTAAAAAAGTATTTTTATATGATGTACTTAGGAAAAGAAGCATACATTCTAGGGATCAAGATTTTTTTTGATTGACCCACGATAATTCATAGACTATGTCAATGATCATATATTTACGACATACTAAAAATATTTAGTATGGAACTATCCAATATGGTACTTGTTCCAGAGTCACATGGTTTAGATCCTTCTATGAAAATGTATCCCCATACACAATAAGAGAATGAGGTAATGAGTAATGCCCTATGTTCATTAGTTATAGGATAAATCATGTATTTCATGATATGTACTAGAGATGATCTTACTTATGCTTTGAGAATGGTAGGAATATATCAAGAAGATCTAGAAGAATGACATTAGACTACTATTAAGTCCGTCCTTATGTATTTGATAAGATCTATAGATATGTTCATATTTTATGGAGGATATGAGGAGATCTTCCTCAGGGGTTATACTAATTTTGGTTTTTAAATATATCATAATGATCTAAAGGTTCATTCCATCTATATTTTGTATCACTAAAGAGGTGTTATGAGCATCAAGGGTTCAAATCACCTAGTTTTCGATGACTCAATAGTGATGTCTAAGTATATAATTTATCCTGATGCATCTAGTGATATAGTTTTTGTTTATAACATGTTCTAAGAGATTTTTTTTCTACTTAGCAATAAATACCCAATTACATTTTGCTATGATGATACTATATTGGTGGACCAGGAAAAAGAGGAAATGACACACCAACGGAAAAAGAATAAACTCCAGAAGTATCACCTATTTAAATATTTATATCATAGGGGTGGAGTGGTATTATGAAATGTTCCATGGGAATATAACATGGAAGACCCTTTAAAAAGTCTTATCATAGTATAATCATGAGTATCATGTGAGAGATAGTGGATTGATGGTTGTTTTATGTTGGCTCTAGTGCATGTAGGAGTCTGTTGGGGTTAGTGCCCAAAAACCAAATTTTTTATACATTATGAAAAACATGAATTAATTGAATTTAAAATTAATAATCTATTTATCAAATTATTGTTCTTGTTCATGACATTTTATGTTATAATGTACTAACAATAGTTTTCACACTTAAAGGTCCTAGAAATTCTCCACTATGATGAGAAACCATAAGTGTAATGAAACAATTTTTGAATATATGATCTATATTAGGGAGATATAAATTGAGGTGCACAAATGACAGAGGCTTTCAGGGGTGGAGACTCATATGAATTTTAGACTTCTCAGGGTGTATGAAATTGGTAATATCCAGTCTCAATATTATGAGAATGAGACCTGCCAATAAGAAATTAACTTTTAAATGTTTCATTAGATGATCCTATATGTGGATGTGTGTATTATTCCATAGACATTAAGATTATTATAAATGAGTATTATGATTCTCACACTAATATGTGTTAAAAAACCATAATGACAAATTTTCACATTGAGGTAGGATATTTTGAGTGCGTCACGAGTAAAATTCCATAAATGAATTATGAGGGAAAATCATTTCTAATCTTGTTCTATAATAAATGTTGATATATTAGTCCCATTTATGGAAATTATATATCGTAAATAAATACATGTTAATGGTGATCTATAATTAATTTATCTTTTTTAATAGTCATAGATTGAGATATCAATCATATAGGTTGATTGCACTAGAATGAAATCTGCTCAATTTGAGATATTTTGAAAAGAAATAATGTTACATTGTCAGTGTTTGTCTGAGGTGAAATTTCATTGTTGAATTATAATTATTCTTTATGGCTTCCTTGGACAGTTTCTAGGCACAGAACTAGGACATTGTGCAATTTTTTCCAAAGTCCACTAAGAATGAGGCCAAGAGGCTTCAAACTAAGTGTGTAAAGAATATCAATTTGATAAAATTTTATTATTTGTTAACTGACAGGGTGAATAAATATTATTTAGAAATGTGTTTTAATAATTATTTATGTATTCTTGATCACATATAAATAATCCTTTTTTATTTTCTAAATAAAATATTTATTTATTTTCTGGTGAATAATTTAGTGAAATGTATTTAATAAATATATAGACATTATTCATGGTCTGATAAATATTTTGGATGAATGGTGGAACAAGTTTTTTGGTATAGTAACAAATAATAATATCGAATATTATTTTATTAAATAACATTTAATTATAATTCTAATGTTATGTTCATGTAGAGAAATAATAATATTTTCTATTTTATTTGACATGTGGATTTTCATGGATTAAATAAACAATTTTGGGCGCTTGTTGAAATATTTTATTTTAACACAGGCCATGTAAATAACAAATAATGTTATTTTATCAACATCTAATTTAGTTTTGAACAAAGAATCATTGTATATCCCACCAATCCTACCTTATCCAAGAACTCTCTTTATAATGGAAAGTAATCCTCCTCCACTAGGTCGAGGAGAACACATTGGAAGAGATTCTCAATGAGATCAAATTAGTCAACATAAGCACAAGGATCTTCTATTATAGAACCTACAGACTCCTTCAGTGATATCTGTAGATTCCTAGAACATGTGTGGATAACATCTAGATGAAATGTACACATGGTTTCCAAAATTCAATGACTTGTCAATACATATCTAATAGAAACTACATTAACAAAAACTGATTTATGTAGAGGTAATTATTTATCAAATTTATTTAACAATAAAAAATGTGTTGATCTCCTTTCTCTTTGATCAAGTGTTATTTATGTTCTCAATATTTGATTCAATTCTGCTGATCATGGAGACTAATCATCATATAGATCTTGGATTTATCATTGATCCTGAAAATAAGCATTGTTGGGAACCTCCAATCACATTCTTCTACTAAGCCTGAAACCTAGACTTGTATGAAAGCAATTAAATTGCAAGTAGTCATAAAAATAGTTTATCAAGAACCCATTATTTATGCATCAATACCCAATACATAGTTATACATTCAAATCATCATATATATAAGGGAAACCAAAAATAATAAGATTCATAAATAACTACCCATAATATTAGTAACATTTAATCTGTATCATGAAGAAATCCAGTCTCGGTTCTGAATGCATGGATGGCCAGTGATCATCTAATCGTTATCTGTAAGACCTCATGTTTTGGAAAATGACTTGGTATTATTATTGTATAATAATTCCATTACAGACATAAGGACATCTTCCTCAAACCCCCTTAAAAGGTTCACCAACATCATCAACACACATAATATGATATCCCCTAATAAGGGTTAAATATACCACAATAATTATCCTATTACGAACCAAAAAAATCTCCATCTATATTAAAACATCCATAATGATGTATAAAATAATATGAAAATAACATCTAGTCACCTTTACGATATATTATAATTATAAAACAACATATGATCGACATAAATATGGAAATAAGATAATGTATCAATACTCCTAAAATCATTGATCATATGTCGGTATTATAGGATATAAAAATCCACAATAACATCCCACAAAACATAAACAAAAATCTATGCAATCAATATTTGATAATAATTGTAATAATTTTAATCAAGTTACACAGAATGTATGTATCTTTAGAGAAAATTATTTTAATTAAAGAACTAATATATTCATTAATTCATTGATGGGTAAATTGCATAAAACATAATAAAATAAATATATCACATTATAGGGATTCATAATATTTTATTTTTTCATTAATATTTATTTTTTGATTCGATAATCTTATGTATTACTTCTAATGAAGTGTTCTACTAGAATAACTAAAATTATTACTTATTTTAATAGAAAAAATTATAAATTATTTCTATGGAGATTTCATAAATTCTCAAGATCAGTTTATGATTTTATAATATATAATTTTTTCTATTAAAATTCTACAAACTATCCTCAGGATGACCCAATGAACATTGATACAATAACAATCAAAAAATCATATAATGATTCAAAATTACATGTAACAATATGAAAGATCCCAGTTGATCGGTATGTGATTAAACACAAAAACAATCCCCAATCCAATTAGAAACTAGGTCTACTCATAGGGGATATGTATAGCACATAAACTATACTACTATTCAAGAAACAAATCCAGAAGTCATCATTAATTGGAACCATAAAACATTGATTATGAAATTGAATAATGTTATTTAATTATTGCAACTAAAAATATGTGTTAAAATATTAAAATCATGCAATATTTATGGTTTTTTAAAACATATATCATGTCTAGATCGTTAACTAACATTCATTCCCTGGAATCTATATTTGGTGGAAATAAATTCATCTTGGAAGCCTTTTTTCATCTAATGAATGGTGGAGGATTTATATAAAAGGAATATCATTTCAAAATTTATCGCAAATGCAAATCAATGTATAATTCAATTAACTAATTTCATTATTTCATAGGATAGGAGCACTATTTGTAAACTTATTCCCCCATAGTGAGCCCTTTCTATGATTATTAACAATCCACACATTTTTTATACATATTTTATTATACCTAGAATAGATTAAATTATTATACAATGAATAAATAATCCTTGTATTATTTGTGAGTTATCAATCTTCTTTAGTCTGTATCAATTAATATTTCCTCATTCCTTAAGCTTCAACATCTAGTTACATGAATTTGTAAAGAATCAAAAAAATTTATTATATACGTGATAAAATTGAGATCCCTTAAAATATAATCCAAAAAAACCATTAATAAACCCTTTAGAAAATCCCAAAAATTTTAATTTTTAAAATTAAATACATAAATTATCCAAAAAAACTCGCAACACACCAAAAAAATGTAATCCCTAAAAATCATCCCCATTAAAGATATATCATCTTGAGAAATATCACTAGGAATAGTTCTTTACATCTTACCCACTAAGATAGAACATCATCATTCCACTCTCAGGTTACTTCATGGATTTACACAACTCAACGTAGAATCATGATTAGTTGTACAATAATCCATTTTAGGGAATTCTAACATAGGTCTATAACATGAACTCTGTGTTCCATATATGATTCATCAGGATCCATATAAACCTCCTCATAATTGATGAAATGTAGGTGATTAGGAATTCACATCAGAATCTAAGACACCTGAAACAATTCTTTCTGACCTAACTACTAAAATATAAATTGTAGATGGAAAACCAATATACCAAACCATCATCTAATGTTGAATTTTCCTAAAATATTTGTTTTTTATATACCATGCTTCCCCCAATGTTAGTATCCTAATCAAGCATTCACTCTATAGATTACACTATCACAATAAAAAAATAATGGTATGAATTTTTTTATTTATTATGACTTTTTAAATGTCTGATATTTTATAAACTTCTTCCTAATCAGATTCAATTACTTGAATTTCTACTAAACCATATTATGTACCTCAAATACTGCATCTCCATCCTCATGATTGAATATTAGTGAATAGCATGGAATACTATTTAGATCCTCATAATGTTAAATATAAATAATATCCGACCACATATTATTATATGATGACTCAAAAAGGCCCGGTTATCATGTGAACTATTAATTTATATATTATCATCTATGAAAATATCCAAATATTCTGATGTTGTTATCTCGGACTGCACATCTATCATTGGATGGTTTATTTGATCAATCTGGGTTCACTTCTTAATGTCGATTTTAATTCCCCACCAAAATCACAATGTAATACGTGAATAGATTCTAGATAACATTATTAATGGAACCCCTTCAGGCATATTATCATAAGGAAAAACAATTTCTAATGTTATCCATGGAATGATTCTCACATTTTAGTATATAATGAGAAACTATGTTTAATCAATATATAGTTATAAAATAGAATTTCAAATCCAATTTTTCCAAGAAATGATCATAAAAAAGTACTTAATTACACCCTCACACATCCTTGTGGTTATAAACATATGTTGGATCTATCAACATTTCTGATGGTTCTTAAAAATTATACAATGTTTGGAATGGAATTATGAATAAATTTTTCCAATTCCATCTTTGTAACTGGCTAAAAATATTTCCACATTAATTAATGTTAAATCTTTGTTTCTATATGAAATATTTTCTTGTAGAAGTATTTATATCATTTATAAAATCACACCTTATGGGTGAATAATCTATAACTCCATGATATAGTTGGACAACATCATTTTCATCCAATAACCACTCGTGTTAAGGGTCACCACATGGAAGAATTTCATGATTCAAAAAAAATCTTGTTTAATTATCACTCAATAAATTTCCATAACGGATAAATAAAATATTACCATCATTGGGGATATGTCATTGATCTATTTTCCATGAATGAATTTGCATTCTAGTCTGCCAACATGATCATTCGACACCATTGTTCCTCCAATGGTCATCCCCATGAACATGAGATACTTCTGTCTTACATATAATACTACCAACAATTATTTTTTATTTACCTAGTATATAGAATTCCTCATTTATGAATGTATTTATATACTCCACCCAATTAATGTAAACTTAATTACAGTCACGTAGTGTAATGTTGTAACATAGGATCTTGTGGTCTTGATACACACTAAATCTGTCCTAAAGGAGTTAGTTTCACAAAAAATTAAGAATATAGACTCTGAAATTTAAAATCATTACATGGGTATGAATTTTTTATTAATGGTGTCCCAGTTGTGATTAAACATAATCAACATCCCTCTCTAAAAATGTCAGTACTACTTCCAAATAAATTCCCTATGCATCACAATAAATACCATATCTAATCCATGGAATGTGATGTTTCATCCTAAGAGATTTAATAAGCCTATAGAGAACAACTAATTTTTCTTAAATAAATAATTTAAATCAGTAATCATTACCCCATTAATTATCAATGCAGTCATGGTTTATGATAAATAATGGAATTATAAATCAAATTTCTAAAGAATTCCAGTAAACCAAGACCACATCTATACTCAAAAACATTCTAGGTATGCGGCCAGTGTATCAACACATAAACATTCTCTTATTCTATTGATATACTTGCCTCAAAAACCACATTCCCATGAATATTAAACCATGATTCAAAGGTAAAGATCACCAAATTTTTACAAAAATGAATTGTTCAATGTGTACAAAAGACTATATCAAGATTCCTTACATAATACTATATGGTCTAGTAGTAGTATAATATTTCATCAATGATATAGATGATAGAATCATTAATATATGGGTAAATGATATTGTTTATTAGATACATTAACACTTCTAGTTATTAATCAGTCTATGATACATCAATGTGTACTCATGTAACCCATACCTAATCTAAACCACCACCATTATTATTTTCTAAAATTCAACCTGAAAATGGTGATAGCATGATCTAAGATCAACATGGAGAATCACAGATCTCCCTATAACATATCAAATAGGTCATTGCTCAATGGTTAAGGGTACATATTCCTTATCTTCAATAGTTTCAACTGACAATAATCGATGAAAAGTTGAATGCTACCATTCGCCTTCTTGGTGAAAAAATGGTGTCCATCATGGTGATGTTCTTTTCCAAATAACGTACATATTATACATTTCATAAATATTTACAATTATATAAATAATCTATAAATATGTTACATGATATGTGATTCTCAATATGGGTGGAAAAACATGAAAAAATTATTGGTATTTGAGCTCCTCTATTAAAGGGTAATTATATAATGTGTTCTGGATTGATGTTATGGTAGAGATATGAAACGAAATGAATATTAGAGGGGGATAATTATCAGCCATATAATTATAAAAATATGAAAATTTAATTCTTAATAGACTAATGATTTCTCATGTATGGACCCAGAAAATCAGTTCCACGTTCCCGCCCACCAGTTATTATAAAATTCTCCCCCACAAATAATGTAAAACATACCAGACTTCAATGGAATTTTATTTGTTCTCCAAAACATTTCCTCGAGAAATTTTATGAATCTCATCAATGATATTCATCTTCAGAATATTTATTTCAAACTTATTTCGATAATATGTAATGATTATATAATACTAATAGGATCCTAAAATTTGATCACCATACATGAACAATGGTGTATCATTGAAATATAACTCAAAGGATAAGTTTACCAAAAATGCATGTTCAAAAATAACACACAAATATATATATATATATATATATATAGAATGGTGATAACTGATATAAAAAAAATATGAAATTTAGAGGGTATAAATACCATATTAAAAATAGTATTTGGTGTCTGACAAATATTTTTTAAATCATGATCCACTAAATAAACACCACTTTTCTCATATTTTCAACCTTGTCCAAGATGTACTTGAGATGTGTTTTTTTCCATTGAAAAATTTTGTGAGATCTGTAGGTTGTATAATTCATGTATCCTTCACCAATAGAAAACAATAACCATTAATCTATGTTGAAAATATAATTTTCATGACCCATTAATCCACAGAACATATTTTTATTCTAAGGTATTGTGTTGTACATTAAATAATTTTTAATCTCCCCTCTATTTATGAACTGTGTACCTCTTACTGAGTTCGATGAGGACTCGATACTCCTCTCCAACAAAATAAATCATCCCTAATTCATTTCAATGGTCTTTCTCATTCTACTAAATAATAGTTAGTCATCACAAATATAGGAGGTACGCTAACCGCAAAACTAATGGGAGAATGAAAAACAATTTTTTGATCCTATCCAAGGAACATCTAAATATTAATGACTTTCTATAGAAAAATACTGTATATTAGTTGGTTTATGGTCATAAAATATAATATTTGTTTGCAAAAGAAATATAAAAATTTATCTTTGTGACCATATGTTCTTCATTCTCATCCAAGTGATGATAAATTAATTGTTTCTCAATTAAATGATTAGATTATGATTATACCATTATGGACCCCCTATTTTAGCACCACAAACATATGATATAAGTTATGAATTTGTTTATGGGTAAATAAGTGAAATAATTATAGATAAATGAAGGTCTATTAGGTGATTCCATCACACATATTGTCTTATTACATTATTCCCCACCACCTCCAGGCATGACCTTATTCCATGAATTTGGACCACAATCCCTTTCAAATAATCCGGTTTCTCTAAATTTCCACATACACCATCAATGTTGTATATATAGTACTACGTATATATTTTCCCCCATTTACTAGGATTTATGATAGATTCTATAGATTTAATTCTTTTACATAGTCAACCATCGACATCAATTCCTTCTACTCTATGATCGAACCACAAAAAGGACTCTTGATAGAGGTGCGACCACTACCTAAATCAATGTATTAGGTGTGTGGGAATTCTATATTTCACCATACTACAAATGAAGTTGTAGAAAATATTATTCCATCCCATATGAATAATCCCAAACAACATTATCTAGTGGTCTAAAAATTTTCATTTTGGGATGCATCCTTGGAAATACAATGGAAAAATATGAAACACTAATTTCACTTGGATAAATCCAAATTTACCAATGGAATCACCAATGGTTATCATAATAATAATCCCATAACTCGACGTAAAACCATAAAAGTTCAAACCATGGTATTAATCCTTGTGAAGTATACATAGTTTGATATAAATTATGAAACATAACATCATTATCATTTTCATCTAATTAATTCCCTGAAATATATCACAACTAAAATGAATCAAATATATCAATCAATAAATATTATTGAATATAAAAAAATATAACCCATTCGAAGGCATCAAATTAAATAATTCTTATGAAAAAATACTTTATATAAAAAAATTATTCATACTTTACCTATTATGATGCATGAACACAAATAACTCATAAAATTAAAAAATACATCCTTTCAATTATTACATGTAGGTCAATAATACTTGACGTTATTAGGATCATTTAAACTCTCCTAGTCATATCCCATGCAATAAATATACTTACTAATATTCCTAATATTCTGTAAAAATAAAATTCAAAAATTTGACTATGATATAGCTTTGAAACAAACATAACTAAACAATAGGGAGTGATATGGAGAGTGACGTGACCATTTTTCACTTCAACATTGGAATAAGTCTGCTAACAAGACATGATGGTTCAAATGAAATAATTGGGGAAAATATATCATAATTATCATATAATTTATATAAAAGAAATAAAAAAATGTATAATATATTAATTAGAGTGATATCATCAATATTAAATAATCATAATTTAGCAATCCATGTAACATAATTTGAAAAATTAATATATTTTTGTATGGTAATTTTCACAGAAAAAAATGTAAATATTGAAAACCAAAAATAATGAAACACTATGGATTCCTCATTAGTATATCTCTATATTTATACATATTCTAGGATCTTCATCTCAATTTTTTCCATGGTACCCTTACCCTAACATGGGTCTATATAAATTTATTATTTTCTTTCCACATTATTATTATATGGGTTGTGGGTAATACAACAAAGTAGAAAACAACCAATTAATAATTATTAAGTGAGAACACATAAAAACGATGCTTTCAAAGATAAAAATAATTGATAAAGTTTTAAAAACAATCATAAGATAAGTTTACATATTGTATCCATGCCCCCACAAAACCCTACCACAATTTAAATATATTCATTCATAAAATTGGAATACATATGATAGATGTGAAAATTAACAATTTATATGGCTAGATCCATGAGACACAGTATCCTTAAGGCATCGAGTCTTTGGTATAGAAATATGGACCACTAGTGGACATGTACTGAGTATCTATAGGTCATCGAGTGAAGGAATGTCTTGTGGTATACTCAAGGAAACAGATTTTGGTTTAGGACCCAAGGTTGTAATTATCATTCCTCGTGTATGGTTCCACCAGGTTCATCAGAGAACATCATGTGTTCTCCCACTTTGTGGAGAAATTATTCCATGAAGTTCCACAAATTACGAATTCATAGTTGAAAGCTACTAATATTAATAGAACATATATAACATGGTAGGTCATAATAATACATTCATATCACATCAACATAAGTATATACATTTATCCAATACCAATAAATTCCCAAAAATAACCATGGTAATAATCGTCCCTATAATTAATATTGTAATAAATAATTAGATGTGGGTATCATAGGCTACTCACCCATCAACAAGAAAACACAATAATTTTAGAATAAAATTATATTCTATAATAATATATAAATAAATGAAATTATAGTATAATATGGATTAATCATATAATTAATGTCATTGCTCAATGTTCATGATGTAGAACTCAAAATTTCATAAATGGATCACGTACTAAATAGTCAATAATGACCATAAAAATATAAATAACATTTCATGGATTCATATTATGAGTATGAGGTTTAGAATGGAGAGACTATTTTATTTTTTGTCAGCATAGGTTTCTCTGCAATCACATATAACATGGAGTCCATAAACATATGAAATTATAAGGTATGATGAAAAATATTACACCAACTATCCATACATGTTGTCGAATTGAGATATGTTCTTGAATTAAATTCCCAGTGTGTTATAGAATATTTATTATTATCACTGAACATAAAACATCCATCAGTTCTTCATTTTAAATGTTTTTCATAATGAGAATTAAAAAATTCATTCTCTGATATTGATCAATCTATTATGTCATAATAATTAATATATATCGTTGATGGGGAATATTGTTATCATCAATGTGGATATCATTGAATAAATAAATACACTTAAAATCTAAAAATTATATTATAATATATTATTATATGGAACTAGAATACATATATAATGAAAAAATGCATGATTTGTGAATAATATCTTTAATAATTTGGATGATCAAAATATAATCCTTATGAACTTTTTGTTTTTTATCTGGTACATCAATTCATGATCTCCAAAACAATTTTATTTTCTCTACTATATTTATAAATGAGATAAATTCCACATTAATGGATATAATAAGCTATAAAATCTATAGGAATTCCAATAAAATAACAAAAAAGTTATTATTGAAAATAAATTTCCATTATTAGGGAACATGGATCATTCATCTATTTTATTCATTGATCAGGCACATGGATTAACAAATATCAAACCAATCATGTGTTATTAATAATATTAAAAACAAGAAAAATAGTTTAGTCATATGTTTTTTATACTATGCACCATCCATGATTTTTTCTACTGGAGAATTGCTCAAGGTTTTCTAGGTGATGATGCATTGTTCTTTATACCACGATCATTGATTTGAAACCAACCCATGTGATAAAACCACTGGTATAATAGTTTCGGGTTGAATATATATAGTTTTGGAAAATATTTATCAATACTTCCCCTTTATAAAGGCCTCTATATATCTTTGAAACCATTTTAAAAAGTCTAAAATTAAATAGATTCAAAAACAGATAATTTATACCATTATGGATTCAATTAAGTTTTTTGATATATACTAGTAATTGAATTTAATATAAACAACTGATATTATATTATCTATAAACGTATATTTTATTTCTACTATAGAGAAATAAATATTATATTTCTATTTGCTTTATAAAATCATGATATTTCTATAATTTTTAATATATTGATGTTATACTATTATTGTGAAAGGTATTATTAATTCCTAATTGAACATTACCGGTAATTATTAAAATAATAATAAATATTTTAATTAAAAATTATTAAAAGACAAATATAATAGTGTATATATAATAAAACAGTCCACATGTCAAATTTGTGGAAGGAAGAATCAATGATTTTTTATCAAAGGATGTTAATTTTTTAGGAGGTGGTGGGAAACACAAATAGTTAATTACTAATTGAGACTAATAATATATTAGGCCTATGAACTGTTATAAAAATTATGAAAAAAACCAATGATAGTTAAGTTTCTGAATATTAATGCGCAGCAAGAAGATTAATTAATGTTGATATAATAATTACATAGTATATTTTATTCAATAAATAAATAATATTCAAATACTAATGATAATTATTTACGTAAATATGTCTTCTTTTTCATTGGTGTACTACATTGGTCTAAATAATTTTGAATACACATTAATTTTAATCAATAATTTTGAGTTATTTCTGTACAATGAGAAAATATTAATTTTTTTGAATGAGTTACTCTCTAAAATGTTTATGAGTTCTAAAAAACAACAGTTAGATATTGAAATAATGAAAATTCAATTTAGGAATAAATATGTACTACCTATGCGAAATTTGAAGATGAATGTATGACTTATTTGATGTCACATTTTACTCATTTATTGGTTTTTATAAGTGACTATAATTATTGATATTTGACCTCTAGAAAATAAAATAATATTATATTTCTACGTAAGTGTAATATTAGTCGTCTTTATGAGATAATTTTGAATCCAAATGTGTTATCATATGTTGCATGAAAATAATTTTGGAAAACAATATGATTGCATGCCTTTTGAATGAATGATTTGGTATCTTAAATAAGTATATCATCTATTGTGTGTATGGATTGATATAAATATTATTAAGGATGAATCATAAAATTCATAAGGATGGGTAAATTTAGTTTTTATGGATGAATATAATAAATAAATTTTATAATTAAATATTATTATTGTTCATTATTTCTTTAATTTTAGGAAGTCTATTATTTTTATAATATATATTTTTATGAAATGATTAAACCATTTGATGTTTTTTGTATGTTCTTAATTGAATGAGAATATAAAAATAGAAATATGGTTGATTATTTTTTTAGTGTTGTTTTCATGAATGGAGAGAGTAAAATCATGAATAGAATTATACAATGTACTTTATGAGGATGAATCTATAGAAAAAGTATTTTCTATTTCATGGAATGAATAAAGAGAAAAATTAAAGGAAAATTGTTGATGAAATAGGGGATTATATTATAGATGATTCATGGAGGCATATTATGATAAAAATATTTAATCAACATCAATATAATAAATGTTTGATAATATTTAAAAACTAATGAGTTATTTAATTGAGAATAGTTACATTAATTAATTTTATATAATAAAATTATTGATATAATACTAATTAATTATTTATTGGATATATATTAAGTAAATGAAGTATAAAATATAATATTATATTTTTGGAGAAGAATATATGAAATATATTATTTAAAAATTATTTAATAAAAAATATATAAAAGGATAAGAAAGATGAATTTGTATACACCAGGAAAAGTCTATGTCAGCAATGGAAGATGAATAAGAATATACCTGAGAATGTGAATGTTGGGAAGAATTAATATAAATAGCTATGGAAAATTTTTGGTCTTCATTATAGACGGACACTCATTTTATTACAAAATCAATAAATCATAATTTTTAGTATGTGGTGTACACATACACTATCATGATACTGTATTTTTGTTCCTATTTTTTATATTTATTTATTTTTATTATAAAATTGCTTTCAATATGTAATTATTTGATTGTGGGTTATTCTAAATCAACCCATACTGTTTCTACTCTTAGTGGGTTGTTAATCGTATAAAATGCTCATGAACCTTGATATATGGTCATGTGCATGTCCTATATTAATGTAAAATTACATTAATAGAATATAAAGGTTTCTGAAAAAGGAAATGGGATTGCTTTATAAATCTCTCGTCCTCTATTATCTATTTATTTCAATAGTCATAATTTTTATTTTTTCGAATCAAACATACATGATGGAGGGAATTAAGGCGCTGATAAATCCTATATATATGTAAAAAATTTATACTATACTGATAATGAAAAAAAATTATCTCCTAGAAACATAATAGAGAGTTTTGAGTGTAATCAGCATCAATAATCACATAATCCACAAGATCAAGGAAAATTCAATACCATAACCACCAATAAGTTGAATCATGAAATAATATAGTGAATGTTACATATACTACTATATAATTAATATAATATTTTGCATACAATTTATGCACTCATGGATATATTGAATATTCCCTAGAATGACTGAATGACCTCCACAAGACCTATATGTTAATATATATCTCGAAAACCATGCGGCATGTAACTTCATAACATGTAATATAATCTCTGGTATTAAGTATTTGGGTTATGATTATAGATCCCCGAGCATAAGATACATGTATATTACATCATTTTAGATGAATATTAGTCACGTCATAAAAATATATTTCTGAGGACCGTAATAGGTTATTGTATTTTGAATCATGGGACACAAATATATAAATTGGTGAAATATATTCATTGTTTCGCACAAATATCATCCCCTTTAGTGCATATACACAATACCATTTCATATGAACTGGGGAATAGAATAATAATTATGATGTGAGCATAGATTATCTGTATGGGTAATGAAGAGATATATGAGAATAACATGATAATAAGGGTATTATAACATTAGAAGACCATTTTAAGATCAAACCATTCCTGTCAAAAATAATGTATATAATTCATTGAAAAATATTTGTAGTTCAGAAGACATTAATCACAATAGAATCAATATAATAATACATGTAATAATAACAGAGTAATAATACAAAAAATTTATGGTAGAAACTTATGTGTATAAAATTATCTCTATATTAGACAGGGAATCACTGACAATGCCATCATAGTAGTGTGGGTTCACTCCCAAAACCATATTGGTAGCCATGGTTCACTCACATGACAATCGTATTAGTAATGGTTCAGAACCAATACCATCTTAGTATATAATATTCATTATTGAACAAAAATAACTCCATGTTCAATCAATGTCCATATCATTATATATAAATCATTAACCAATTAATTGGAGGAACGTATTGGACCCAAAAATGTCATAATAAAACCATTATTATTTTTTCAAAAGTTTATAAAAAATAATTTCATAAAATATGAAATTAAATTGGTTTCAAAATCATGTCATCATGTAATTATTTTTTGAAAAGAGATAGGTTTTATAATAATTTCTTCAAACAATAATTCATGAAAATAAGATGGTTTCATAAGAATATCACTCACAGTGGAAAAGGATTCATAAAATTATAAAAATTGAAAGACAAATGGTTTTCATAAACATATAACACATAAAAGGTAATTCTTTTATAAAAATATAAATACAATGAAAGAGAAATGAGTTTCATTAACATATAACCCATGAATGAGAAACAAGGTTCATAAACATCACACCATCTAAACATAAAACATTCATATAAATAATAAAAAAGAAAACAATGGGTCATTTCCATGAACTGAATGAGACAAATAACTAGATATAATATTATATGAAATATAATTTCAAAATATATTTAGAAATTTTTCATCTCGAAAATATTATTTCTTCATTGAAAAACATTTTTTAAAACATAACACCTATTGGAATAAATTATATTTTTAAATAATTTGAAACATTCATTGAAGGCATGAAATCATTTTGAAAACCTTTTCCTTGAATGATTATAAACAAATATAGAAATTTTTTTCAAATACATTAAAAATTAAAATATATTTATGAATCTTGAAAAAAAATAAAAAACAATTTTCCTTAAATAATTATAAAATAAAATTAAAAATATTTTGAAAACTGTTTTCCTTGATAACAAAATAAATAATTGTGAAAACATTTTAAAAACAATTTTCCTCAAAAATAATTCATATAAATGAATTTATGCGGTCATTTAAATCCTTTTCATTTAAAACATCCCTTTCAAATAATATAATGGACTCTTTAAAATTCATTTAAAAACTTTTTAAAAAATAAAATTTTTTGAAACTGCTTTCTCGTTGAAAACCATTATATAATCAATAAAATATATAATTTTATAAAAATATTTTAGATTAAAAAGTGTCATTTTAAACATAAAAATATTTTATGATGGAAATTATGGTCACGTTGATGGGTATGTCTGTACTTGTTGAAAATTCATCTTACTTATTACTAGTTTACAAAATTCCCCATGATAAAAAATTGACAAAATAAATTTTAAACTAGAATTTTAAAATGTAATAAAAGGATTTGAATTTTCATTAAAAAACATTAAAGATTATTAAAATATTTTTTAAATCATTTTTTGAAAATAATCATTTGAAAGAATAGACATTTCTTACAAAAAATTGGAAATAATATGAGATTCTTTTGTTTTTTTATTTTAACTATAAAATAAAATAATTGTAACATTAAATTTATATAAAATTAATAAAAAGCTGTTAAAAATTCCTGAGAGTTATTGATATACCGATCATCCTATATAATCAATGGAAGTGTAGTAATAAATAATCTTCACACACATTCTGGTTGTGGTAATAAATTTTCACTAATGTAGTAAAATTGAATCATAATAAAATAGAAATAAAAAAATTAATTGAATATTAAATTATCATCTAAATAATTATATTCATTATATAAAATTTAAATTATAGTATATGCATCCCGTAGAAAATTATAGGTGCATAAGAAGGCATGTGTCTCAAAGAAGACCAATTGAGACAATATTACATTACAATTTGTGAACTTATGAAACATAAACCACAAGAAAGAAAGAATATAATGTGGATATTTTAATACCAATTAATTTATGTATAATAATAATATAATACATCCATTTTTATTACCCAAACCACCAATAATAAAGTGTATGATAAACATGGATTTTGTCTGACATAAATTAAAATTTAGGTGAGAAAATCCTTACATAATGCCTTTACTCACATCGTACCAATACCAAAATCATGTATAATAAGTATAAGTGTGTTATTTATCCATAATAAAAAATATTAATTTAAATAATATCATTTTTTGTTTAAATATGAATTTATATTACCAGTTCATTAATTACTCCATGTTAAAGTTGCATTTCGTCTGATAACCCCATTGTTTTTCATAAATGTTATGACATGTAATTATTTTTCCACATACTTAGTTCATGATATAATTTTTTTATAAATGTAAAAAATTATATAAATATCATATATATTCATTATATGTGTATTTATTCTAATATAAAAAATTTTAAAATTTTAAATGGAAGGCAGGAATCCGGAACAATGTAGGCCACACATATGCATGAACTTTGATTCAACATTACTAAAGTATTGAATGAATGAATGTAAATAAAATTTATAAATATTTTAGTATTTATTAATAGTTGAATTATATGTCATACATGCCATATATTTTTACTCAACCAATGCTTTATAAATTCCATGTTGAGTGGGAATGAATCAAAACATTTTGAGGAGGTGAAAGTCAACAAGTCCAAAAAAGATGTTATCATATTTAACCAAAATTAAACTCAATAAGGTATGTTATATAAAATAATTTCATAATATTAAAAAAAACATAAATTTAATAAATAACATATAAAAACAAACATCGTTTAATTTTAAAATTTAGTTCTTTTCTTAATTGTAGTAATTAATTTTTATATCATTCAGCAATAGTTTGGTGAAAATAGTTTTTTACTCATTATAAATTATATATTATAATGATTACAAATATAGAGTATATTTTTTTAAATTATATTCCCAAATGTAGAATAAATTAGTTTTTAAATTATCCTCTAAAAGGGATGACAAAGCATGGGTTAAAAGTAAAAATGTTCAAAAGTTTGTTATGTAGTTAAAATACATATCAATTTAAAATTGATTTTTATTTACCAAATTGGATTAATTTATATAAAATTGATCTAAAAAATCATTAAAACAAAACAAAAAAATAATTTAGCTGTATAAATAAATTTAGAAAAAATGAGTTTCAGATTAATATTTACTGTTTTTACATATTCATTAATAAATGAAACCTCTAAAAACTATACAAACACTTCACAAAAAGTAATATTTTAAATTTGAAATTAAAAATTATGTTTTTAAATGAAAAATATAAATATTTCAAAAATAATACATAAAGGGGTTTTCCATTATAATTCAATACAAACACCATCTTCAATAATATATAATTTTATTCAAAAAATGTTATTTATTAATATATTATAACTAAAAAATATATTGGATGAGTATCAAAAATATTGATGGAATATAATGTATATCAATTTATTTAAATGTATTGTTGTAAATTTCATTGTAAAATATATTTATTTAAAATTGAGTTTGAGGATACTAAAAATAGTTTCCTTATAAATGCAATTTCTTTATTTTAAAATATTTATGTAATTATCCATTACTAATTTATAACAAAATGATTCAATTTATATAAATTTATAAATAATATAGATAATTTTTTTAATATTATTCAAGTCCATCATTCTAATGGCCTTGTGGTACATATAATTATATTTTAAAAATAATAGTTATAGTATATTATAGTTTCGTAAAACTCAATCTTTTTTCTTATGCATCCTATCCAAGGGACTCGATATAGTGTGTAATACAAAAAAAAGATATTGTTGTGTTTACCACAATCTATTTTACGTTTTTCCTGTGGTCAGAGATTTACTTAATATTTCCTATAATTCAATACATAATTAGTTATTATATTTTTAAAAATGATATATTTAGTATGTTATGAACAGCTAAATATTAAGATTAAAATAAATTCAAAAAAAATCCCAAAATTGGTCGGTGTAATATTCTTCCCCTTCCCCCTTAAATATATTTTTCCCCAGCCTTGTAGTTTATCAAATGATTAATTTATTAAAATTATATTCTATGAAACCCACATGGTAAAAATATAATGTATAACATATTTTAAAAGGGAAATGTTAGAAATATAATTATTACATGAAGTAACCAAAAACTAGGATTAAAAAAATTATAATATTGGTTAGAATTAAAATCATTGACAAAGAAGAAAGGCATAAATATTTATAGAAATTGATATAGATCATCGAACCCAAAAATTTCTATGATCTATAGAATTATAGAAATGAAAAAACAATAAAATCCAAAAGTATTAATTATTTCATTGATATCATCAAAAACAATATTAAAAGGGCAAATATTTTTTGAAGAACATATTAAAAAATTCTAAAACAATCAAAGGAATAAATACTTATATGATTTTATTCACTTTCATCAGTAGAAAATAACCCTTTGGTTATATCATTAACAATTTCCAATTCACCAACATCTCTAAATGAATGTGAATTTCTCTATCTTGAAGCCATATCATTTTATGACATCTATGATAAATGGTCCAATCTGTCATCTTTTACCATGGACACTATTTGGTTATAAAAATTATTTTAATTGTTTGAAATCATTATATGGTGATATAATACATTAATTTCACAATAATCATCAGATGTTTAACATAAACATTAAATAAACTGTTAAACATTGATCCCATTCGAAGGATGAAAATAGAAAACACTAGAAAGAGGGTCACAATATCATATTATCATTGATCCCCAATATATACCCGAAAGTAATACTTGATTGTCACATTTTAAACAAGTGAATACCCTCATCATATAATATCTAGGTATATAGAAATAACATGAATTTCCATAAATCATTTTGAAAACCCATTATTTTTCATTATTACAGATATTAAAATACATTATTTAAATAAAATACGTTTAAAACATCATCCGTAATGAAATAGATATGTTTCTAAAAAAATCAATAATCAGTTCTTTGGTATTCAGAACTATTCAATTTTCATTATACATTTGTATCATATATATCCAAGAAAAAAAATTATAAACATGAAGGACACATTAAATGTTACCTTCCATTTATAAAAATATCACACTTACATTAAATACATTTCATATTACATAATCAATATTAAGTAAATTTTTTCAAATCTATATTGGAAGAAATATGATACCTGATTCATATAACATAATTCTGGAATTCCTATACATATAAACATCAATCATCTTACTTTATTCTTAAAACCATTAATTATGTTTCATTATATTATACATTATTACCCCATTCGTGGAATATGAAAAATGAATCCACTCTTAAGGTTTCTAAAACATAATGTAATTATGCTTAATATGTTTAAAATAAATATTACATGAAGAATATCCCATAACATTCACATGTTTTTTTAAGTCTCTTTATGGTCATTAGTATAATCAGGGAACATGGAACATATAGATTCTTTTTATAAGATTTCCTACTAGGAAATCGAATTTATTCAAGACAATACATTATTGATCTAAAATATTAAATTGTAACACAGTTTTGTGTAGTTCCCACTATTGGATAAAAAAAAGAACACATAGGGGGAGAACATTAATCATAGTATAAATCCAAATAATTTTAAAAAATTAATTTTATGATGTATTAATAATGAAATCCAATTCATTATTCTTATAATCTATATGTTTTAATGTGGTTATTATTAGTAATAATCTACGTAAATAATTCACGATCTTTAGTAATTTTTTTGGGAATCCCTAAAGTATATCCCAAGTGGTTATCAAGACTGGTGTTCAATAAGTCCCATTTTCATGCACCCGTTCCCAATCGAGTATAGACCAATATATTATTTCGAGGATACTACCCTTTATTGTTCTATTTCAGAACAACATTAACTTGTTTTATTCCAACATGTATGTATTTCTATGAAATTTTGTTCCCTAATAATTACAAAAAATCATAGTAAAATTTCCAGTACTTTAATATCTCATTAAAATTATAATTAGAAACATACGTGGACATATATTAACAAATATCCCAAAGGGTCTCAATTTTTTTTTCTCATCCATGTTTCTTAATGTTTACTAAAAATTTAATATAATTACAAAATATAGATTACCAGTCTTAACACACCGGTATATTGCATCATTTTAGTTGATTGATTACAACATTACAAAATATTCATGGCCAAGGACCTTACTGGTGTAGTGTATTTATAAACATGGAATGAAATATTTTAACATCTTGAATAATCTTCATTTTTTCTCAAATTTATCACCCCGTTTATTTCTACTACTTAAAACATTTCATAATAACCAATATATAGGTAACATAACAAATGGGTGATATCAGGTGCTTAGTAAAGGAAAAAAAGATATACCTAACAATAAAAAGAGAATAATGGTATAAGAACATCTGTATGTAATTTGATGATCATACCATACATATCATAGTCCATATAAATGTGTCTTATAATAAATATTTAATGTAGAAGAGAAATTAATCATATGTTAATAATGATCACCATTCATGATACCATAATATAGGAATATGTAATAGAATTTGTGGAAGTCACATAATAATATAAAATGATTTCCATAGTAGTTAAGGAATCAAATAAAAGTCCATCTTAGTAGATCATGTTAACTCCCCCTAACGACATGGTTTTCTTGGTTCACTTCCATAACTATCATAGTAGTCAAGGTTCACCCCCATGACCATCTTACTAGAAGAAGTTCTTTATTGAACCGATTTCCCTGTTAGATCTAGACAAGTCTATGTCATGAAATATAAATCATTACCCAATTAATTTTAGGTATATATATATATCACACCCATAGAATAATGAAAAAATATATACATGTGAGAAAAAATCATAAGAAATTAGATTAAAACTGATGAAATTAATTGGGTATTATATACAAGAAATTATATCAAATCAAGTGGATAAGATATAATATTCATAGTTATTTAATCAATGTATAATCTTGGGAAAGAAGATAGTTTTATAGACATATAAACCATATAAAGTAAATGATTTTCATTAAAATATTACCACTCAAAGTAAAATGAGTTTCATAAACTTACAACCTGTGAATAGAAAATGGGTATAAAAAACATAGAACTTAGGGAAGTGAAATGATCATAAACATATAAATAGTAAAAGATAAATTGATATCATATAAATAATTCAATAAAATCATAATCCATTTATATAAATTATATGAACTGAAATTTTGGACCATTTTCTATAAATAAAACACTAATATCTAGAGTTTTCATCTAAGATGGAAAATAATTTTGAAATATATTTTAAAAACATTTCTTGACTAAAATATACATTATAATTTTAAAAAGCCTTCTTAAATCATAACAAGATTTGATTTTTATTTGAAATAAATTTAAATCATTGAAAAAAATATTTTAATTAATTTTTAAATTCATTTTCCTTGAATCCTTATAAATTAATCATGAAAATATTTGGAATTTTTTTATGGTAAACATATAAAAGAATCCTAAAATCATTTTTAATTCCTTTTTTTGTCAAAAAATAAATGTATATTGAAAACATATTGATACAATTTATTCACGAAAATTAATTAAATAATAAAAAATTACATTTTAGATCATCAAAATCCATACTTTTTAAATCATCCTTCTAGATAATATAATGGATTCTATAGGAAACATTTAAAAACATTTTAAACATAAAATAATTTTATAAAATCTATTTTATTTCAAATCACATTCAAAATATAAAAATTTCAAGAATATTTGGACAAAAAGATTCTTCAAAATAAATAACCTTGTTGGTATACAATAGATTAATCACAGAAATGATGGTCCTGATGGTGGGTACGTCTATACATACTAAACATTCCATTTCCACATTAAAAGTATAGAATGGTGCCTCAATATGAAAACAAAAAGAAGATTCCTCCTAGAAATGTATATTAAAAATGTAATACATTCGAAAATATTTACACTAAACATTATAGGATAACATTGAAATATATTTGAATAATATTTTAAAAAAATAGCATTGAAAGATAAAAAAATCAATAGAAAATAGAAATATAAGTTTATTTCAAGAAATGTTTTTTATTAATAGTCATAATCAGAAAATAGTGGAAATTTATTTACATTACATGGATATAATATTATTGAACAATGATTTACAAATTTCAATATATTTCAGGATATATAGATCAAAATATTTTATTAATTAATGTATAGTCCTAAATAATGTCGATAAATGATGTGGTTATAGTTGTAAATCATTACCACTTTGGAAATGTTGAATCATAATAAAATATATAGAATAAAATTACATTAATCCTAAATTATAATGAAAAAAAGATTCATGATATAATATATAAAATTAATTATATATATCTCTTAGAAAATTATAGGTGCATAACATGGAATTTTTCACAAAGAAGACAAATTAAGGTAAATTTTCATTACCAATATCGATACATTGGAATCACTAACCCCTGAAAAAAAATCCTAAAATTGTAAAGTAAATACCTATATATTTAATAACAATAATCATATAACAATTATACAATAATTATACACCATACCTATATGAAATAGGATGTAAACATGGATTTTGTCTCCCGGAAAATAAATGTGATATGAGAAAACACATTCATTATGTATCGTCTCTCTTTGTGCTCAATAAAACATAATGTAAAATTAGAATATGTTCCTTATTAATCTATAATAGAAACCTATCTATATATAAATTATAATTTATGAGATAACTATCACATTATTCAACTTTTTTATTAATCACAACAAGTTATTGTTACATTTAGTTGATTGCTATATTTTTTCCCTATATGTTTTGACAAGTTATTAATGGTCCTATATTATTATTTTATTATATAAATAATTTAAACATGATATAAATATAATACATATTGATTATATTTTTTATTATATATATATATGTATGAAACGGAATACATCATTCATAGAGATGGTGTGTCCTACGTACGGATGATCATTGTTTCCATTTTCATATCTAAATGAAGGAATGAAAGTAAAGGAAAAATATATTTGTATATATAATATCATGAAATTAGAATTAGTATATCATATATATCATATATGATTTATAAAACAATCATGAATGCATTCCATGTAATTTGTGAACGAGTCACATCCTTTTGAGGAGGCGGTATTCCACATGTTCACAAATGATGTAATCATAATTACCAAAATTCGAAGGAATATTGGATTATATTATATTATATTTCCATAATCATAGAAAATAATAAGAATAATAAATTTTATTAAGAAATTATATGCTTCATAATTATCATCCATAATTGGTTGTAATGGAAAAATGAACAACATGGTTTTGTGAGGCGATAGTTTTTTGTCCATAAGAACGGTGCATTCGTTGCCAATTATATGGAAGTTTCTATAATTGAAGTTATAACCGTTAGTATAAAAACATATAATTATATTATTTATAATGAATTAATTTTATAAAAATGGAATAATAAGTGGATAATTAATATAAAATAAAGGAGGATGGGGAATAATGTTACCTCTTATATGGGAAACCAATCTTTTTTTGAACCATAGGGCATCCTATGTTCAATATCATTACATGGGGAGGCTTAAATGATTCAAGGATGGATTTTGGGAGCTTATTTTAGCATATATTGGGTGATACAAAGGTTTTTATATGTCTGAATAAGTGAGAGGTTTGTCCCCCTTTTTATAATGGATGAGGAGTGGCATTTTTATTAAATTTTTTAAATAGAATTCCACCAACATTTCTCCAAATTCATGTGGCACCAATAACAGTTACAATTTGATAAATTTAATTACATGGTTTGAATATGAACAGAAAATGTATTTTATATAAGTCTATTGACCATTTGTGTACTTATGTTTATGCTTTATTCCTTTGTGAAGCTTATTTATATTTTAATTATTTTAATTAATGTTATTTAAATTCACTATTACTATTGGTAAAAAACTATGATAACCATTTTATAAATAATTAATTTTTATCATTAAAAATCTGAAATAAATTTTTCCAAAATACTATCTAATATTTTTATTAGATAATTTAATTTAATTCCTATAGTCTGGATGAAAAATAAGGTATTTAAAGTTAAAATTATAAAAATATTGCAATGTTCTTATAATGATTTTCAATAGAATATGTATTCTAATAACCTATGTTTGATTGAATGATTGATAGTTTATATAATTAATATTGATAACAGAAATAAATTATTATTTTACTACATAAATTAAGTATATGAAAAAAAGTTTTGAATGACAAGTGAGGGTTTTAAATATTAATTAAAAATGAAGCTTTTAATAAAAATAACTAAAATTCACCCAAAATAATTTTTTAGATTTCACTTTCCAAAATAATTTTTATGTTGTGAAAAAAAATTATTTGATTCAAAAAAATAGATATAAAACTTGTTATAAATTAAAAGGTGGTAAGACTACCATTTTGATAAAGACATTTATTTATTCATAAAAGTTGTTTTATTTCTATATTTTATCTTTAAAATCTATTGGATGAGTAAAACAATTATGGTTAAATAAAAGATATATAAATTTCATTGAAATAGTTAATAAAAAGTGGATTTTTAATTCATTGAGGTAAAACTGTGTTTGAAAATTAAACAAAATAGTTTTCATGGAAATGAAGATTTTTTATTTTCAAGTAGTTATTTCATTCTCAAATAATAATGTTTAAAAAAAGGATTAATGGAAATTAAATTAATAAATAATTTTTTTTTTAAAAAAAATCTTATTAATGAATTCTATTCCAATGGCTAGGTTATATCTAAAATAACAATTTAAAAATAATATTAATAATATATTGTAGTTTTGTAAAACTAATCCTTGAATTTTAAGAAATCTATCAAATGTACTCTATATTGTGGGTTCTTCAAGCCAAACACAGTGTTTTGTTTATCAAACATTTATATAAGAGTTTCATATGGAAAAATATTATCATGGTTTTACCTATAATTTGATTGAATCAAAGTGTTTTTATTTATAATAAATCAATATTTAGTGTGTCATGGAATGAAAAATATTTATGTAATAAAATAAATAAAAAAAATTATCAAAATATCATGGTTTTAAAATTATTGTTCCAAAGAGGATCAAAATCCTTAATATAGTATAATGTAATTCTATAAATTGGGTCTATTAGGTCACATAATATAATATTTTACACTAATTAATGGATACATTAATCTCAATTCATATCTTGTGCAATAAAATTTTAATATTTAATTAGAATAAATATTATTAATTCCCTATATCAAATAAATAAATTTTGTGGATATTGACATATAAAAAATAGGTATATCATTAAAAATGATTTATAAAAATTGGAGGACAATACATTCATACATCATCATTGTAATAGAATATATATATATATATTTTCTCTTAATAATTTCAAGTATTAGTTTTCGTTTAGATGATGATTTTAGAATTGAAATTAAACATAGATCTATATCAATATCCATGATTACCAATATAATATACCCTGTTAATCATGAATATATTAATGTTAAACTTAAATAAAATATATTCAATTATGTCTTAAAAACGTTTTTATCACTATATGGTGGACCATTACTCTTTTTGAGAAGGATGATTACTCAATTTACCTATTCATTAATCATCATGAAAAAAATATGTAGAAAAATCATATATCCCCTACTATGGATTTTGGAACATTTCAATCCACTACATTTGGATTCATGTAAATATAAAATTTATCATCAAAAAAAGCTTCATCCATTGAATATACTAATAGAGAATATTCTGAACAATTGCTTTAATACAGTTAATGGGCATCTGGAGTTCATCAGTATACCTCAAAGACACCTGAATCATCTAGTTACTTTCATGGATTGAGGGAGTTAAATCAATAGATATTACCTTGACAAACTAATTATTATATTTATATGCAACATTTTCATATAATATAAATGTATGGATAAAAATGTTTTCCATTTTAACATTAAAATACAATTTTAGTAAAGATAATTTATATGAATCGTATTGAAAATATGAGTTTATATTTTTGAATTATACATTAATAGTGTTAATTATCACATTTAATAATATATATATAGACTCATTGAAGAACCATTTTATTGAGGGTTAGGTAAGACCAATATATTGGGAAATGATTAATTATTTTCTCAGATTTTCATGGTACTAAAATTTGTTTCTAATGAACATCTCAAGGTTATTATCCCCAATTGTAGTGATAAATTTGAGAAGAGTGGCATTTTTGTGGATACATATATCACATTACATCCCTGAATATAATTAGATGATATTATTTAGATATATATTCATAATAACCTAAATTCTATATGCCACTATTATATTTTTTCAAATAAAATATTTTTAATATACATAAGAAATATGATAACGGTGTAGGTTATGCCTCTTGTGAGTTAATGAATTGGTAGAATAACTAAATAAAAATTAATATGATGTTTTATACTATAAAAGTTAATAAATCTATATAATTTAGTGACATTTATATTGATTATATTTTCATCAATTATATAATTACATGTAAAGATATCTTAATTTCCTAATGTAGATAGTTTTAGATATTCAATGATAACAAATATGAAATAAAATTCTATCCAATGATGGTTGAGAATGTTGAATATGATCATATTAAAAAATATTAAAACCATATCATTGATGGTGACTATAAAGGATAATTTATTCATGGATATTAGGGTGATTGAGTTGTGAATAATAATTTGAGGTACTTTATCATACATTGGTCAAATGGTTTATCAAACATACAATATAAAAAGGAATACAATACATTAATGGTTTTACTTAATGATACAAAATATTGTGAATTATTTTTGGAATTATATACCCTCATTATTCAATATGGATAAAAATATGTTATTATATTTTATACATAATTATTTGTTCTATTAGAGCTTATGACAAAGAAATTAATTTTTAATGATTCTCACAAAATAATTTTTTATCCAACCTTGTATCTTATAAATATATAGTGATATATTATAGTTATACTGCTGATGTATTATGATTAATACAATTTCTCTAAATACATTAATTTCCATTGAATTTGTACTATTTAATGCAGAGATTAAATAGCCTAATGGAACAATGAAAATTCAACCAAATAAAATAATAATATTTGATAATATCAGCATGGGTTTCACATGATTCTTTTAATGAAATTAAAAATTCCTAATGTGATATTGTTTGCAGTAATTTCTATGACAAATAGTTCTAACCTTATCACCTTTTCTTGGTAAATATTTCTCAATTAACACTCAGTGTTGTACAATAGCAATGCGGTGTGGTTGTATTAAACACTACTATTGGGTATATATAACTTAGAACATAAGTTTCTCTAAATGATATAAAAATTATTTAACATAAATTAAACATGGAGTTTAATATCAGTCTTGAATATAAACCAAAACTAGTGGAAAAGATGAGTTCACTATATAATATGTTGTGCATATTTTATGACCTTTATCTATCTATATTAAAATCGGTTTGGATAAGCATCTTATTCTGTTAAATATCTAGTATATTAATAGATTAAACTAAAGAATTCAGGTATATAATTATAAATCCATCTATGTATAAAAATGTAATATTCATATGACTTTAGAATCAGATATAAAACATAAGCTATAAAGAAAAAAATATGTTGAATGACTGTTAAATGTGGTCATTCCCATTCAACAAGATAACAAATACGTGTAGAATTGACATAAGATCTACAATGAGATTCATCGATGAGTCATATAATGATAAAATGTAGAAATAATTCTATTTAAAAATCCCCATGAAATAGAGTCACAAGGTTTGGAAAATTAAATTGATACATCACATATTTTTTCTTTAATGATATTCTTGGTCGCGTCTAAGTTGTGGCTTATCAAATATAACTCCCAACAAAGCAATCTGATATGAATTTTTTTCCCCTTATACATATTGACTTATGTCATGTATCATTTCTAATAAATACTAAATCTGGTGCATTTATAGTTGGAGTGTGATCTCTCTTATATAGAGTAGCAGGTGACGATCATGAATAATAGTGATTTTTTTATAAGCAATAAGAAAACTCACCTTGTTATGTTACTATAGTGAAACCATATGTATAATTGAGTATAATGAGAATATTAAAAATTAATGAAGCATAATTATTCTTATATATTTTAATTATTGTAAGTCAAATGAAATATTTAATGAAAATTTATAAATGGGGAAAATTTTATGGAACCAACATTTATATATTTACATTTAATTCAAAATTAATATTTTCATATTTATTAATTTATTATAGTTTAGAACTCAAGCACCACATAATAAAAGGGAAAAGGAAATTATTATTTGGGAGATAACATAATCAGAAAATCATCCTAAAATTATAATAACTATTATATTAAAATTTAGATCATTTTAGTCTCCTTAAAAATCTCATGTGTGATCTGTACCGTAAAAATTTAACAAATAAATTTTTTTTTATGATATATTTTTTAAATAATGAATATTGTATATTGATAATAACTTAATTGAATAATTAATGAACTAATAATAGGTATTCGTTATCAATATAAATCGAAAATATGAATTTTAATTGTAAAAATAATGGTTAAGAATAATGACATTATTATTATAATATTTTACTGAATAATGGTCTAGTAAAATTATACATTGTCATATTTTGAAATATAAAATGATTACAAAAATGAATAATATAATTTTGGGAGAAAAAAATATATATTTATTTTTCAGAGCATGTATATTTTTAGAGTAAATTTAAAAACATGAAATAAATTATTATATTTATAAAAATGGATTTACAAAGTTATAATTATTATTAAAAATGGAATGATAAATTTTTATAATTTTGAATACCTTTCTAAGGGTGATAAAATGTATTTTGTAAAAAAATTAGAATTTTTATGTAAATGTGAATTTTATATTAAAATTAAATATATTAAAATTAGTATTTTTATAAAATAAATGCATTTTTTGAATATTTTAGTGAAATTATCAGTGGGTATATAGTTAATTAATTTCTAAAAAAAGATCAATTCTTGGTGAATAGTGATGTATAATAGAATGTAATCTATTACATTATGTTATATATTTATATTTTATTAATAATTTATTATTTAAGAACCCATTCATCCAACATCATATTAAAATGTTAATATTTATAGTAACTACTATCAACACAACATGAAATGATAAGAAAATATTAAAAAACTATTTATTTTTTCTAAAAAAAACCTCTATGAAAATTACTAATACCATCCATCACCACCTCAATTTTCCAAACACTTTATGCATCTTAGATTAAAAAAAAACTATCATATTACATCATAAAAAATATTTCAATGCCCTATAATAACCTTTCCTAGAAAAATCCAACCATGTGAATAGTCAATATTATTACAGATAAAGTTATCCCAATTATTATTGAAGTTAGACTCATGCACAATTTGATTAGGGACACACAGTAATGGGTCTTTTAAACAATGATCAATTGTTTTTGGAAATTATTTCACACATTAAAACATGTTCCCTATCAATTAATATAATATAATTTTTATTTATTGAATATATATTACATTTATATATTTACAATGTTTTGTTTTCATTTATTTTGTTAGAGTTGTGCATGCATCTCATTTTCTGTTCCCCATTCCAAATTTATAGAAACCATTTCTAAATTGAATTATTATCTCACTTATTTTATTTCATTTATTTATCTACTAAATTATTTAATTAGTTATTATTTATTAATATGAAAATTAGTTTTTGGAATTAGATTTTTTTTAATATATTGTTTTATTAAAAAAAGTATTATATATTGTATTGTTTAATTTTTCCTTACTAATTTCATATAATCCAATTTACAAGAATGAATTTTTTATTAATTTTCCAACCATTCATATGATTATTTATTCACTTGAACTCCATAAATATGGAATATTATTCATTATTCAATTTCAAACATCAAATAATCCTTAATATATCAATTTCATTAAATACATTTTGAAATATCATTTAGTTATTTTTTGATATCAGAATTTTTAACTGCTTTACATCCAATTGGGATTTCATACATTTTATTTATTTATCATTTCTTATCCTTATGTGGAATATATATTAATATAAATATTATGATGTGATGGGTGGGATAGAAATTTAACTTCTGATAATGTAATGGGTAGTGTTTATTTCTCTGGTGAAACCATATATACTGAATTGGTAGTTAGATAATATTTTTTTTAATTTTACAGAAGATATGAGCAATGAATTTTTTTATGATTACTTGTTTCATATTTTTTTCAAAATTATTTTAATTAAATGATTGAAGATATTAGTTCCATTCGTCAATTATTTCATGTTATTATATATAATACTCCTCATTATTTATATCATGTAATTCCTCTTTATTCATTTATTATACTTAATGTTTGTTCTCCTACATGGATCTATTGCTCAGACTATTTATTATGTATATCCCCTTGGTATTCTATATAATAATATATCATTAAATGGATTTTGGATAATATTTTGGACATTAATATAAAGATATTTTTTATATCTAAATTGATGATATATATATATAGAATTTCCTAAAGTCATATGTTATGTTTATTTCTAAGAGATGTTTTATCGAATATATTGTTATGTGAATTGTAAATGAATTTTTATAGATAAAAGAAATGTTTACAAACATGGTTCCTCTAGTAAAAACCCAAAATTCTAATTCTAGATTTATTTTATTAAATTAATAAATTATTTTTAAAATAAATTACATAATACATGTCACTCTAAATAATTTTCAATAATTGTATTACCATTACCCTTATATTTCCCAAATAAATTCTCTTATATATCAACACTCATGTTTGAGAACCCATATATATTACCCATTGAAAGCCATTACAAATATCATACATTATTATTTTATGACTCTTTTGAAAAAGGAAATCTCCTTTCAAATATGTGTATCACATTCATATCATATTTAATATAATTACTCATTATAATAAATAATATATTTATTACTCACATATGATTTTTCATTACTTAGAAAAACTAATTCATATAATATTTTTTCATATGCTATAGATTTGTTTTTCTTTTTAATGTTATTTCACATTTTTGTATAATCCAATGAGTGATAAAAGCTTAAATATGTAATATATATTCCAAGCATACCATTTTTCCCTTAGGTGAAATATAATTATAATTTATTTACTAATAAATTATAATTATTTATAGACATAATTTTTATCCCTTAAAATGAATAACAAATATACAATTAATTTAATTTATATATATCACATATATGTATTTTCCATTAAATTTGAATAACATTCATAATAATTTTTTAGTTCCACTATAATACAGAAGGATTAAATCATGCGCACATTTATGAATGATCTCAGTACATTTACACATGAGAAAACTTATGTATTAGTGTTATATAATAAGTATGCTAAAATATATGTGAGGTCTGTTATTTCGTATTCTAATAAATATTTTGAATGATAAAATAAGTCATTATTTCATCCCAAATAATCTCCACTCATTTCATATCACCTATAGACTTCCTCTAACATATTTATAGGTAAAAATAAAAATCACATAGAATGTAGATGGGGATAATATATGAGACTAAATACCTGACCAATATTGTCATGACTCGACCCATTCCGGGGAACACGTTGCAACTACCACAAGCCTACTTCCATAAGCCAGGTGCTGACGACTAGTGTCGAAGGCAAATAAACGCAAGCATGCATTTGCCTAAGAACCATTAAACACACACACACACAGCCAAACTAACAATGGTCTTCATACAATTAAATTTTGGATTCTATAGCTCCTTGATTGAATTTGTTTGTTAAAAATCATTTCTTTTTGAATTCACTGTCTTGGAACCCTTTTTGATGGACAAACTAACATTGGTCATCATAAAATTATTTTTATGGAGAATTTTTCTTTGCATTTTTCTAGGAAAACTTTTCAACATGCCCAAAAACATATTATCTTGGAGCAAGGTATATATCTCTGAAGCTCCAACCCATAGGAGTCCCTATCTTGGCTTGATGTCAAGTATGGGGTGCCGAATGAGGCACTTATAAGAGCATAAGATAGTTCTAAATTTTAATATATCTAAACGTTGATGGATTCTCGAGAAGAGACTGTGTTTTTTAATATCACACTATGAAGAGTTCAGATCTAGTCCCAGACTGTTTTTTCAGCCACCAGGGTATTTTGAGGGGTCATCGGAAGACCCATGTTGGCTAAAGGAAGCGTTGAGAGGCCAACCTATGATCGTAACACCACCATACTATGGGGGAAGATAGAACATGTGTGGCATGCTGGTGGTGCATTGATCGGGCATTCTGGACAACATTGTGTAGCTAGGCCATGGGCTGGGTAGGCTGACCACCCAAACTGTGTTGGTCCATCCCGGATGGGACTTAGGGTCAAGCTTAGGTTAAAATGTTTTTATCATTAAATACATGCACCAATTTCATGTTTAGTGTATGGAAACATGAACCAATAAATGGGTAAAATAATTTAAGGAATGACTTTGAAATTTTCTGTTTAGGTTTTGTGGATCAGTTCTTCAAAACTCTTGAGTTTAATGTTAATAATATAATTTTTATTATTTAACAATATTTTATCATACCATTCTTGAAAATTAGAACCCTTATATAGATTATGTCTATTGCAATACGAACAAAGCATCCAGGAGATCCCATTTGAGGATGATTAGGATTTTTTATAATTCATGCTTGAAGATCATTGGAACAAGAATTCAGAATATAAAAATAATAATTTTATTATTACAACTTGGGGAACTTATATCAGGCCATACATCTACATACGATAACCTTTTTATGAGTCATTAGAGGTGATGAACCCCTATATTTGATGTTGACATTTCTATACTTATTTCAAGTGCTTAAAAAACAATTTTGGGTGTGGGCCCCATGATATTTGTTTTGGGTGTGTGCTGTAAAATGACACTTTTTCTCAATGTGTCTATTTTGGAAAAATAAATAGATGATCCCTTTTGTTTTTTGAGGTTATTGCAATAGTGCAATCTATTTGATGTGTTTTGGGATTTTGGGATGGTCCCCACATGGCACCATTTGTGCAGAACATGTTGGAATGAAGTTTCTTCCATGTAATTCGGTTTCAAGTGAATGATTATTCGATCCTATTTTTTTCATCCATGATCGTGATGGTGTGATCCATTTGGTAATCGGGTGATATTTTCATATGAAATTTAGGTATAATTACATGTTCTCCATTCATATTAGCAATGAAAAACATGCACTAATTATAATTTTTGGTAGAGTTCCCTTGTACTCTGGGAGTATATTGGCATTCCTTGTGGATACAGGTTCATAGTTTTGTAAAAGAGTCCATCTAGGTACACAAATAGATGATTAAGTGGGGTCACACATTGTGTGATCCCCACACATGTCATGTACTACACAATTGAATCATCTTCCTCTCATATCTCATTTTTTAGATTAATATTTTACCGTGTGAGAACCAATCATGAGTGTTGTTTCATGATGAAAGTGATGGTTACCTCCATTGTCACATTTGAGATGCTATATGAGATATTACAAGCATAAATCCAATTTAAGGGGACACTTAATGATGTATTTGATCAGGAAGGATCATCATAATAGTACCAGTCATACCCTTCTATGGGAATGGGTTCTTGTATTCTGGATGATCTTATTGAGAGGTACCACCTAGCTCGGACGGTCAGTGCAGTTTCCCAATTCTTATTTTGTAGCACCCTCTAGCCGGGCAGGGAATGGTTCATTGAGGAACATTAGAGTGGCACCCTCTGGATGGGCTAGGCATGGGTCATTGACGACATGAGAGTGGCACCCTCCTACCTGGTTGGGAAGGGGTCCTCGAAGACACAAGGGTGGAATCCTCAAGTCGTGTAGGCATGGGACCTCGAAAAAAACTATAGTGGAACCATCCAGCAAAGCTGGGCATGGGTCCTCGACATTGAGAAGATCTCTTGGATATGGATAAGTAAAGTGACATGTTTTGATGTAACTTCTGACTCGTGTGGAAGAGGGACACTTTACCCACCAAGACGAAGGTTTTTATTACAACCTAAAACTTTGTCAACGAGACAGACCCACCCAAAAAAGATAGTATCATAGTGCAATGATTGATCCCCATTGACTTATAATTCAGAGAATACAGGGGGGTTGGGAATCTATGGTGGTTAATTTCAAAACAATTGGAGACTATTTTTTCAATATGAGATGTGATAAGGAGATTCTCATACTCTCTTTAATTTGGGAATCTTCAAATGAGCATATATATATATATATGTATCTTATTTTCTGTACCCACTCCTTTATATTTTGTTACTCTACTTCTAGGAGATTAAATGATGTGTGGGGTATACCACATGATTTTCATTTCTAGATTCTAGTTATTGGATGAGTCTAAAATCATACTATAGGTAGGAATGACTCAACGAGATGTTCTTCTTCTCACCGTTTCAAGATCCTTGTGCATTGGGTGAGATTAAATAATTATCCTATGGGGTTGAGCTATACACTTTTACTATACCTTGTTTTATATAGTTTTTCCTTATTAAATACCTCACTTATTTATCCCATGTTCCTTTGGGGAATACTAATGAGTATTCATATACTCACCATATCCATTTCTTTACCAGCAATTGGTGTTCCCTTGCAGAAGATGGATGGGATGATCATGACATCAGAGGAGTATAGAGTTACAAGATGATTGGACTATGTGTGATGGTCGAAGCTTCTGATTTAGGTCCATGTCTCTATTAATTGTTTTAGTTTTTCATCTATTGAAGGGTAGTGACACTTCTCTGGTTGGGTGTGTATTTTCACCATTCCTTTTTACTTTAATTTTTTGTACTTAGATTGTTTATATGTCGATGCCTGTTTTTGGTTTATTTAAATCATTGTGGTGTCATTTTTTCTTTATTTCCATTGCACTTTTTCCAAGAGTTGGATATGTATGTGTTTACAATTTCATAGTAATAGTCCTCCCCTTGACTGATGTGCTTTCAGTGCTAGTCAACATTCAATGGCTTATGGAGGCGGGATTTGGTTATTTTTGTCCCAAGCACCAATATGGTTCAGGTAATGAGAAAGTGGTTTTAGAGTTGGTTCATTCCATGGGAAGTTTTTTTATATATCCCAAATAATGAATTGGTTTGGTTTTAATGAAACTATGTCAACCTATCTCAAGTGCAGTTATCAATCTAGGGAGTCCAGTGACAGTACAATAGTCGATGTATCCATTCGTAGTGACAATGATTACCAGCTTGTTGACTCGGCATGATAAGAAATTTGTGGTAGTGAACTCTAGCGCGTGCATCATATAGTATTGAGCCTTTGACTATACATCTTGAGTCAGCTCCCTATTGTTATTGAAATATATATTCATTCTCATTTTAATTCAGTATTAGATGATATGTTTTAGGATACTTATGCCATGGCATCCATCCATGATTTTAGATTCGGTTCATAATGATGAATATTTGATTGATAAGGCCTATGTTCTAGATCCATAATATGATATTCTACATCTATGTGGACAGATATAACCACCTCTATCTAAGGGAAAAATTTAGTAATGGAAGCACAAGCTGAGGATGAGCACAGAGTAAGCAGGCTTCACAAGATCAAGCTTCAAAGACCATTGAGGTTCTATTGTGATCCATACCCTATGACATTGGAGGTTTTTCTACAGTCTGTGGTTCACCTCTTCTGGCTTGTTTGGTACTCTTTCGGTACTAATATCTCAACTAGATCTCACACTCCGGAGAACACTGCACATTTCCATCCTACAACCGTACGCAATCCGATGGGATGATCCATCATAATAACGTCTGCTCTTTTTGATGAAATGTGTAGGAATACACACGTATATCCTCAAATTTTACATGTGTGGGTGGTCATGTGCCCAGTCCAACCATTTTGGTAGTGTAATGTAATAGGAAACTTCGCCATCTCTTTTCAAAGTCCTAAACGACCTGCTGAATCTTGGGGGAAATTTTACCTCAATGGTTGAACCTCTTCATCCTGCTTCATGACTAGAATAACTGTTTGTCTCTGGAATAGGGTATTAAGATTCCATCCTTTTGAATATTCATCTAGTGAAGCACCTATTGGTATGTGGTCATTTAGTTTTTCACAGTATAAGTCTCATTACGTAGACTCTATTACATGATAATGAAGCATCAAATTCAATACCCCTTTATGTAAAACACTAAACCCTCCTACTCCACGAGGTTCAGCAGTAGTGAAGATAACTACTTAGAAACGTTTTGCACTAGGTGATCCAGGGAATTACAAGAAATGGAATGTTTTATAACATCTCCATTTACCTATTTATGTAATATCCCAAGTTCTTAGTCCTAAAAAATTTTCAACAAATATCATCTTTAATTTATCATTTATCTCTGTGTGAAGACGTACCTCAATATATAGTGATCTGTGAAAACCAAAAAGTGCTCTCCTAGAATGTAGTATCTCCACATACTCACCAAAAAGAATTATACTGCCAACAGAAGGTAGTGATTTTCTTCGTTCTGTTAACAGGGTCTCTATTACCTCAACCAGTACCTGATAACTACTGTATCAAGGATTACATTGACCAAATAAGGGTTCCATTAAAGAGGGAAGGCGAGTAAAGTCATCCAGTCTCAAGAAGATATATACGGAAAGCACATGGAATACCCTATGGATCTTCGTTTACCTTGTAATGAGTATAAAACCCAAACAATAAACTCTATTACACTTAGATGAAGAATATCAGGAATAAATGAGGTCAATAATAAAAAAATCCACCGACAATGCTGTGAAAAACTCCGACACTCCACTACACATCCCTACAATGAACATAAATGTCAGATGGAATCATCCACCACAATTGGATATTATCAACTTTGGGAGGCACTGACTCACCCTCGGGGTTTTACTCGCAACACAGAATTGCATCTTGGTGGAAGAAAACACATTGTCTTCATGATTTCAAAGATACATCGTACAACATCGATGTAGGGTTACACTGAGGGCATGTATAACCTCAAAAAATAATTATGCATGAAGATGGACGAAAATTTTACCTTTCTCAGTGTATAATAAGATACACTACAAAAATGTATTAAATACTCAAGGAATATCTCAAATAATCTCATACGTCGTTTGATTATAGACACTGATAAAACTTATTTTATGTTTTCCCTCACCACCAGCTCCCTGGGCCTAATGTCGACCATCTAGTGATGGTGGAAGGATCGTGTAGCATCATCCACCAAACACAAATCCTCATTCTCCCCTTCCTAAATTGCCTCCTTTGGGACCACCCAATCCCCTCTTAGAGTATCACTAATCACATCATCTTCTATATAATGATGCTTTGTTTACAATATTCTTGTGATGCTCAATATAAATGGTTGAGTGTATGTTGCAATGTGACCCTAACCATCACAACATAACCACGAAACTCCCCAGTTAATCCCCACATGATTCCTCAAATAACTACATTCCTGAGAATGCTTAGTGGGAGGACAAAAATGTCAAGATAATGTTGTTTGAAACATACATGTTGCGGTAGACATCACAGCTTTGTTGTAAACACTCCCACAACTAGTGGTATGATTCTCCTCTAGTAGAAGTCTTTTTGAATCAAGTTCATGATCCACTAACCTGACATATATGCAGATACAAAATGGTACTATTATAGCATGTATCTCTCAGTAGAGTCCCTACTCAATCTTCCATGATCAGAAGTATCCATCAGGGCTCATTTCAAGAGAGTGGCATGGATGGTCTGCAATCCTAGTCACGTACCTAGCCATTGTCATCACTCCCGGCTAAAAATGAAGTAGCTCCTGAATCTGGATGGAGGATAATAATGGTGGGTGGGAATCTTAACAGAATAGCTACATGACGTCTTCCGATGAGAGTACAAACTAATCATGTATCTGAGTAACAAGACCCCATCAACGTCTCGATGCTCCGTGGAAAAACTAGCTTCCAAAGAAACATTCTGATTTCTTGGTGTCCAGACCATACATACTTGGTGAACACCCAAATATTTCCAAAAATCCACATCCTAAGGTTATAGCTCACCCTAGAACCTCAATGGTCTCTAATTCTAGATCTTGTGAAGCCTACTTATCCTGCACTCATCCCCATCTTGTGATATTAGTACTAAAAATTTCTGTATTGGTGGAGGTGCTTTTACATGTCCAGCTAGAGAAACTATATCACATTATGGATCCCTATTTCAGGCCCCATCAATAACTTTGTCATTGACATGAAACATAGAAAAAAAATTTATGGCCCTCATCGTGGAAACATCTTGAATCATATCCAGGATTACTGTAGTGAAATGAGCATATATATATAAATTGGAAATCGATATTTTAATCCAGAAGGATACTTTAATACGCAATAATAGATGATTCATGTAGAAATGGTCCTTATAAAATGTCTCATCAAGATGAATTGAAAAGTATTTAATGAGGTTCATGGTGACCAGTTATGCAACTTGTTTGACATCAGTAGACTCCCATGCCTGAGTGCTGCTCTCAAGACACATTGAAACTATTTTCCTAAAACCCAACAAATTATTTTTTTAGGGAACATCTTAACAACAAGCTAAGGAAAAAATATCCTCTAGTGCCACTATCTCTCGACCCAACCCATTACGGGGCTCTATTCTTAACTACCCCAAGCCAACCTCCCTAGGCAAGTGGCTGGCGACTCGCACCGAAGGAAAAAAAATCTTTGGTAGGACTTTTCCTCAAGAACCTATACTCACACATGAATCAAACCCAATTAAAATGTATATATAGGCAAGAAAACAAGATACAAAACTAATATAAATAAACCAAAAATATGCATTTACCACTATTTAATACATGTACATAAAAGTAAATAGAAAGGGAATGGGAAAAATACATGCCCAAACAAAAATGATCAACCGCCTGAAAACATGTGAAAATGTGAAATAGTAGAGAGAGGCCAGATCCTATATCCTAAGATACTACTAACACACACGGTCCATGAACCCCATATCCATATAATCCTCAAAAGTCACGATCATCATGTATGTCATCTATAAGGGAACACCAAGTGTGGGAAAATCCCAGGTAGTGGTGAGTATAAAAATACATAGCAGAATTCCATGAAGGTACAAGGGATTAGTAGGATAGGTACATTAGAGGGAAGCTGTAGATAAAACATGTTACAATAATATACCAATGATCAACCCCATAAGAGAGTGTAATATACTCTTCCAAAGCACGAGGAGTTACAAAATGTTTGAAGATGAAGATCTCATTGAGTCATTGCTACATATATTATCAGATTAGACTCATCCAACCATGAGAATATAGACACCTAAAGCATGTGGCATGCCCAATGTCTCATTACCTCTCCTATAAACAGACTAACCAAATCCAAATGAGTGGGTAAATAAAATAGGATAGATATATATTCTCAGTCATTGAAGCCCAATGCAAAGAGTGTAAGGTGATCTCCATCTAATATCACAACTAAGGAAATGTGTTTCTAACAATTATATATGTAACAATCAATGATTCCTAGAATCCAAGATGTCATCTCAGAACATAAATTCAAAGGGGATCACTCGCCCTACATTGATACTATCTTCATTGGTTGGGACTGTCTCTCCAGCCAATTTTTAGGTCACATCAAAATGATGCATCCTGGTGGGTAAAGCATCCCTCTTCCTCCATATTCCAAAGAATGGTAAAAATTGTATCATCCCTAATATGTATCCAAGAGATCGTCTCAAAGTCAGGGAAACATTCCCATCCCAGCTAGAGGGTTCCACTCTTGTGTCATTGAGGACCCATGCTCATCCATCCTCTAGGGTTCCACTATTTGGTCATTGAGGACCCATGCCTTGCACTTATTGAGGGAGAAACTCTTGTGTTTTCTAAGTCCCATTCCCAGCCCAGCTAGAGTGTGCCACTCTAATGACCTTCAAGGACCCTTTCCCAGCACTGCTAAAGGGTTCCACATAGATGGCATTGAGAAACTACATTGGCCATCCCTGCTGTATAGTACCACTCAAAAAAATCATCGCGAATTCCCAGTCCCAATACCATTGAAGGGTATTCTCGATACCACTCTGGTGTTCATGATTAAAAATAGTTGCCATAAAGGCTTCTCATAATACTCTTCATTCTCATAAAAAATGAAATCATATCTTGGAAGACACTAGGAATGGATCCATCACATTCTACAAGAATAAAATAGGATAAGCTACTCGCATGCTAAAATCAGAGTAAAAAATGAGATAATATAGGAAGAAGGTTCATGGTGTAGTATATGATATGTCTTTGGCCCACAAGATGTGTGACCCCACGACATTTTCTGGTCGTGTTCGTTGATGTACTCAGGTACAAAATTATTAACTAGTACCCACAAGGCATGCCAGTGAAATCCAAATTATCATAGCACCTATAGATAAATTTTTTATGAGCGCTCTTAGCCCATTAATGATATGAATGGAAAAAAAGTAATCCTACCCACATTCCTCTTAAAAATTACCCTAGATAATCAAATATATCACACATTCATATCATTGTGAAAAAAGGCACCTGATCATGTAATCATTTTCTTGAAATAGAATACATGTGAAGAAACTACATTCCACAATATTGTACAAAAATTGTGTGCCATGGGTACCATTCCAAAATCATGAAATACAACAAACAAATCCCACCACTTCAATCACCACAAAAAAACACATATGATGGAAATGTATTTTCCCAAAATAGATACCCTGTGAAAGAGTCAAATTTCACATTAAATACCCAAACTGGGTATCATGGGGCCTGCCATCGAAAACATGGTTTAAATGCCTGAATGTATTCTTGAGATATCCACCATAACACTAGGGACAGACATCCTCTTACAGGAAGGAAATCATTCGACATATGTAGATGTATAGACTGATACATGTTCCCTGAATAATAATAAATATATTATTTTTATTATTATAAGACATATCAGGCCACTAATCCATGAGCATGAATTTTGAAAATTTGAAAAAACAATTCCTCAAAATCCTATTCCTCAAGTAAACTGTCATTTATTTTCATATACATCACACTAATCATTCATTCCATTTTCAAACTATGTCCAATACAAGATTTCTAAATAATAATGAATATATTACTAATTCTAAACATTGGAATTTCTGGGAATCGTGCCATAAAACCAAAATATAAAAGTTCCCAAACATGTCTAAAAAAATTCCTCTCATTTAGAGGGTCATGACGCATCATAAAACATGTGAAATTGAAGCTCAGATTAAAAGATACAAACATTTAAACATTTTCTCATCCGAAATTCCCATACGTGCTGCCCCAGTCCAGTCTGCCCAAGTGTCCCACAGCCCATCCCCATTGTCCCACATGGGATTCCATCTTGACAAACCTCTGGTGCGCCCCATGTGTGTAAAATCCCAAATTTCATGGACAGTTGGTTGTGGATTCTTTCATGCAGCGGTGCTGCCTCCACTACTGAGTGGAGCATCACTGCCTCCCCAGCCTCCCATGGTCACAACAACCGAAATGGCTTGTTAGCAGAGCCTTCAACCACTGTGGATCTTACGTGTACCATTGATAAAACAAAGGTGGAAAAAAAGTGATTTCTGACCAGAACTGTACTCCTCATGACGTGATCTTCATAGTACCATCCTCTGCTCGACGATATGTGGATTTTTTGATGTGGAAAAAAGTTGAAGGATCTTCTGCTCACTTTTGATCCTCCTATGGCTCCCCAAACATGACTCTAAGAATATATCAGGTGTCTTCAGTCTGAGATCTTCACAGATATATTCCTCTTTCTAAGATCTAATGTCATTTGGGAATCATGATATTTATTAATTGAAAAACAAAAAAGAACACTATTAACAGATATCATGAAATTGAATCAGACGATGGTCATTCTTTCTTCGTCCATCAATAAAGGGTTCAAAATTACTAAATTCTAACATAAATTATTTTACAGAAATAAATTTTAGTTAGGTTGTTGTAAGATTAAAAATAGAAATCCTACATATATTATGGTTTATCCATTGCATGTGATGCACTCTGATCTTCTAGGATCAGAAGTTTCATGGAGATACTCCAAGAATCTGAGGTCTATTTTTTGATCGAAAGTAGATGGGATCTCCACCGACATTTATGGGAGAAATGATCTTACCCTTACTAATTTATCCAAAATCTTATTTATTGAATACCAGCACAATGGCCCCCAAATGTCATGAGATATAAACCTCCTATACTGAGTTTCCACTATAGTGGACTATCATCTGACCCCAAGTTGACACGAGATCCAACCCAGGTCTAAACCTCCAATGATAGTGGGTATGACCCTTGAGATAATCCCTGACTAAATCAATGCTGCAAATCGAACACGAGTCTATTGGAGCAGGTCACCACCAGTGGTTTCACAATGTGACCCCACCCAGACGATAGTGGAGCCACTTTGAAGCACCACTAATGGTTTCTTTATCATGATTCTGTTAGCGGATCAGGGACCCCTATGACGGTTGCTTCACTATAATGGCCTTTCACCGTTAATCCATTGGTGATATTACATACCCAATGTCATCGAAGAATAACCATTATGAACAAATTAATAATGATAGTTTAAATGTAGATCAATAGAAATGTTTGTGTAGCCTTCAATTATTTGATGATAGAAAATTAAATATATATATATATATATATATAGAAATTTTGTAATTGAGTGATTAACTGAAACAATACTAAAAAATTCAATAAATTCTACACTGATCTAGCTGTTCATTGTTGGTGAAGTGTCCATAACATGCATTCATGGATTCACTGATGATTTGGTGCACTTTTCTCCTTATTCAAGGGAAGAAATAAGAAGAATGATTAGAGACTGAGATATTAGGTTTTTATAAATTGAGAGAGAGATTAGGGTTTATCCCTAATTGGAATCACCTGACCCAATTTATAGCCATCCTGCTGGGTGCTGAAAAACCGGAACTGGCATTCCCTCTAATTTTATGTAATTCCTAGAAAAAACACCCAATTCAAAACTGAAAAAAGATATTAGATATTCAATATGATACTCTATTTGGATTTTTTTACATGAAATCAAGGGTATAATAATTATATATAATTTTGATTTTTCCCATGGATTGTTTATTCCATAAGAGGCTTGTTCTAAAGAAACTAATGTCTTCCATGGGGTAATCATTGTGTTTCATTCTCAACCATGGCCTTGTATTTCTGATCCACAATACTATTTAAGAGTTATCTTTTTTTTGTTCATAGGATAAAAAACATAATATTTTTTATAAACTATATATTGGACACAACAAGACATATAATTTCACACCGTTTGAACACCTAACTTAGGAAATATATATAAATATTTCTAAATATTACTAGGTGAAAATTGGGCCTCTACATCAGTCCCTACCGCATGATTTCATACTCAAATAGAAAAATATAGAAATATTTTCAAGATATTAAGCCTACGTATGGAACTACATTCCTAAGAACCCTCTTGTACATTTCTATGAATTAACCCGATGAGAACCAATGGGATGACTCATCAATGTGAAGTTCTCTCCAGTCAATCCTGGATCGCTAGCTGTTGATCTGCAATGGTCATCATATCTTCAATGTCTATCTCACCGTAGTCGATGAAGTTCATATAATCATGCATGTATCTCCTCATCTTCGACACATTGATGAGGTTTTGAACCTTCTCTACTAATGGGGTATGTAAGAGCATTAGAAAAATGCACAAAACCTCCACATGATCGCAAACGATTCGATGAACCTTTGGGATAACTTTAATCCGTAGTCAAAACTCCCCATTCCATATTGTCGGGAGACTCTCAAGAAGACGTGGTCTCCCAAATCGAACTCTTGGGGCCTAATTGTTTTATAAGGGTCCCTCCAACAAAAGGCCAAGTAATTAATTCATAAAAAAATTATGTTTACAAATGATGAAATAGCAGGATTTAAATACAATCATCCCAATAAAAAGGAAGTAAGTCCTCACGGAGAGAATCAGACCCGGTAATAGTTTTTCCAACTCTAATGATTGAAAGACTATCAGCAACCCTGTTAGCCTCCTGAAAGACTTGTTTGATGATGAAGTTGAGAGTTGAAAGGGTCTCCATGCATTGGATCCACTTTGTAGTGAGCCTCCAAGAGATAAGAAATTCACCATTTCTGATGGCCTACACAATGGTTAAAGAGTCACACTCAATACATATATGAGAGAAGCCCTTACATTTCACAAATGAAACAGCTTGTATGATCCCAATAATTTCAGCCTCAAAAGAGCTTGTCACACCACAGGAACCATAGAAACATCCTTTGATGGATTCATCATGACCCTTAATGATTGCACCACAACCCGAAGGGCCAAGATTCCCATTTGAGGAACTATCTGTAATGAATTCAACCCAATGGGGGAAAGGAGCGATCCAAAAAACATCCATGGTGCCCAATTTTAGGAATAATATTTCCTTAAAACAATGATTTTTCAGAACCATTAAGTCCTAAATATTTTTGTAGCATTCCCTCAAACAGATAGCCAATGCGTCCCATATAACCGCAAAAATATGCATCAAGGAAAGCTTCAAGCAGTAGCCCATCCCATTGTACATTGATGTGTTTCAGAGCTTCCAAATTGTGTGTAGAACTTCCGAAATAGCCACAAAGAGGAGAGCCCTAATTTAGGGGGAATCTTGAATAACCGAACAACAACATTGGAGGGCCTACTGTGATGAAAATCTGAGGCCATCTAGATCAATGGAAACCAAAAATGGCTTCCAAATGGCCTCAGTTGCTACACAAGAGAATAAGAGGTGATTTGCATCCTCCCAATGATTATGAAACCTTACTCTCCTGGAGCGTCGCTGCAGACCAAACATCTGGAATACCTCATTAGTGGGTAATCAATTGTAAATTAACCTTTAGATAAGTTTTTGTCAAGAAGGAATAATCCACGCATTATTTAACATAGACAACCATGTAAAATCATCATTGAATCCCCATATTTCATGAGAGTAATAAAGGTTTCTAGTCCGAATCACATTTTTAGCTAGCTCACAATCTATGAAATCAGGGTAGGAGAAAAAATTGTAATTACAAGTTTAATCATGATGGTCATCTTTTAGGTTTGCTAGAGGATTATCCAGGAAATCCTTGATATCTTCATCTATTCACAGATGAAATGTACATTCTCTTTCATGCCTTATACCATCTTTGGGCCATTGAGGGATGATTCTCCATCCTCTTTCCAGCAAAAGGGTGACCTACATGTTATTCCTTAAAAGACCTTATATGGTTCCATGTCGATGGTCTAGTGATCAATTATGTTGTATGAAAACTCTACTAAAATAAGGTGATCCTCCCAACACCTTCTAAAATCATGCACACAATCCCTAATCATATACTAGGGCACTGGGATAATTTATTCATGCTACTGATCGGTAACTGGTGGAATGTTCATACACATTCACAACCAGATCTGAAAATCCACCCATAGGCCTCTCCACAATTGTGATGTAAACCTCATGTCACGGTCGGAGACAAATGTCGAGGGTACTTTGTGAAGGTTGAAAAGGTCCCTTAAGTACAACTACCCAAAATGCTACCAAAAACTCTACTCCCTGATAATAATGAAGTGTGCCGACTATGTAAGCAGATCCACTATCAACCAAATAGTTTCATGGCCCTGCTCTGTTTTTGAAATCTCTATGAATATTTCCATGGATATGTCATCCCACATCTACACTGGGATGTCGAGGGGAAGCAAAAAAATTCATGTTAGAACCTGATGTTCTACATTTACATGCCGACATGTAAGGTATCAAGAGATGAACTCAATAACTCCTTATCGCATGTTGGACAACCGAGACTTCCATTGAAGATCCATCAACATCTTCACACAACAGGATGTATAACTAATGGTGGATTATGGAAACCCCGCATCTCTTACGCCCTCATTACAACTAGAAGAATTGTTCCCCAAGGGAACAAGATCTTGTGATTCCCTATTTTTAAATACAATTTAGGTGTGTCCGTTATGGATATCTGCTAATGTAGTACATCAGATTAGATATCTCCTTGATGGGAATCTTTGAAATGCTCAATAAGTGAAATAGTTAGTACCATTTACTTCAGGGGAGTTTTACCATCCTACTACACCAGGGTCAGTAGTAAGAAAAATAACTTCCCTGAAGCTCCATGCACTAGGAATGTCTGGGACATCATACTGAAGAAATTTGGTACAATATTTCACTTTACTATGTTATAGAAGATCACAATGTTTTAGTATCATTTGAAATCCAATCAGTTTCACTAACTCAGATTTAGATCACTATTGTTAAAGATATATATGAGGCTCTAGTGGTTTAAGTGAAACACAATGTACAGTCCCAGGAGGTAGGTTCTCCATAACCTTAGAGAGAAGACTTACACTACAAGATCCTAGCCAAGATTTACATAGTGTTACAGAATTGGCCTCAACTACCCCCACCCTTATGTGTTGACTACATGTTGTTGAATCAAAATGAAACTGAGCCCATCTTTTGAGGCATCACAGTAAGCTACGAAATCAATGCCATCTTATACTATTCTCTGAACTAGATTTCTATTCAACCTCTTCCTAACCTCCTTGAATGTCTTATTGAAGTGGTCTGAATAGGAATAAGGTTTCACATTCAACGTTAGAGTGTTTATAGGGGTTGTGATCCCTAAGAAGTATTTCATAAACCTTTAGTAGAACCTATCCAATCGAAGAAAACTTCACACCACTAACACATTCTGGGGGGTTCCCAAGAAACAATTTCCTCGATCATCATCAAATCCATGTCTAAACATCCTTCATAGATTACATTCCTTATAATATGAACCTCGTTTATCAATAACTGAAACTTTTAGAGCTTTCCATAAACTGGTGATCTCGATGAAAATTAGTGACCATCCTTAGATGATTTGTGTGATCCTCCATTTATGTTGAGTAAATGAGTATGTCATCTATAAAGACTACCAAAATTGGTTTTTGAATTGATTGAAGACATGGTCCATTAGGACCGCGTAGATGGAAGAGTCCTTTGTCACCTCAAATGGAATTACTAAGAACTCGTAATTCCCATAGTGACAACAAAATTCCATCTTCAATATAACAGGATCCTAATCCTATAATGGGAGGAAGAAGGGCCTCATATTGATCTTGGAGAGAAAACTAGAAACTCTAAATAGGTAGAAGTGGATATCAATCTTCCGTAAGAGGTAATTTTTATTTATCTTTTTCTGGTTCATGAAACAATAATCAAGGAAAACCTATAAACTCCCATATTAATTCTTCAAAACAATACTCGATATACCTAGGGGACTCACAGGTCCTAATTAAAACCGTCTCATGAAGGTACTATAACTAAATACATAACTCTAAGGGATCCTTTGGTGGCCATAAGAAATGATGTATATGATATTGGGTAGTCCCACATCACAAAATGATGAAAAAATCGATTTGACAACTCCGAGGTAATCACACGACATCTTCAGAAAAGGCATCCATGTAATCCTCCACAACTGAAGGAACCTAGTTACCAAAATAATATGATTCACTAAGGGTCATCATCTATAAATTACATGAAAAATGATGTAGTCCCTTGTTAATTTCACTCCACTTCCCTACTATGAGGCCTCGTTAACCAAGAAAGGTGAACCTCATCCCCTCATTGTGCATGCATATGAATAGACTATTGTGAAAATAAATATTTGATTGAACCATGGAATGCCAATCCATTACCATAATGAAGTCATAAGGGTCTATCATGATGAAAAATAGGTCTCACGTGACCATTTCTTCTCAAATCTAAATCTCTCTATTCTAGTAGATAAAAGAAACAGAAAAGGTGATTCCCATGGGAACCACAAGACAAATATGATGTGATAATGCCTATTAATTATGATATAACTCTCATACCAAAAGTAATGAGATAAAATATTGAATGGATCAGGTGTCTACTAATACTGATCCAATTGTATAATAAACATAGTGAATACCTCGAATCATCTCATCCACATGAGGATCGTAGATGTATATAGCATGTATCTATCTATGGCCCTAACCACTAGCTCCCCTATCCTAACATTGGCCTCCTGCTGGTTGTGGGGGAAACCAATGTTGTCATCCCCCAACGCCTATTCCTCCATCTCCCACTCCTCCTCCAATACAACCCCATGGAAGACCACTGTGATCAGAGTCCCACATCAGCTATGGTGGTCCACCCACTACCATTCCGCGATACTGAAGTTATTGGGTTGGATAGTCTTACGCCGTGTGAATTCACCGATCACATGTAAAACAATTCCCCTCATTGGGCTGACCTAGAGTTCTGTGTGGTCTTTGGTCTACATAAACACATAGCCAATGGTGATCCTGGTGAGGCCTCCGAAATTGGAGTAAAACTACCAATATTATTTCACTTACTATGGACCTCACTACTCTAAAGAAACCACTCCTCGTCATAGATTAATTGATTACCTCTTCTTGGAAACTCTTTCATAATATCACACTACTGCACCCCGGTATAGGTAGGGTTGCTTAGGGTCACCATTATCACACATATATATTCGGGGAGACCCTGCTTAAATGTTCAATCTCATATGTAACTGTCACAGATCATGTCAATGGAATTTCATGTAAGGTTTTTCGACCTAAATACATTCACAACTACTATCATGAATCCCAGCTTCAGCTATAGAAGATTTTAAATCTGGAGGGCTCATATTCTCTAGGAGAAGTAAAACATGTGAAACAGTTGCTGAAACTCCTTCAATGATATAGTTTTCTCATCATGCATTTGGGTAGCTAAACCCCCCAACTCCCAACTAGCCCAAGTTTATAGGTTGGAATCCATGGCTAACATCTGGTCTACCGGATTCCACGCCTTTTGAAATGGTTGATCAATCACTCCATCTAGTACTCTACCACCTGAGGATCTAGATCACTATAAAACCTCAATGTTCTCTACCATTGAAACTCATGAATTTTGGACATCATGCACTCATATGAGGCCAATTCTACCGGTACACAATAATGCTTCATAGGTGGAGGAACTTTTTTTAGTCCACTTGTAGGATGAAGATCATGTGATTTCCCTTGAAATGAAGGTTCATCACTCACTATGTTTTCATCATGATCTAGAGCGGGTAACCTAGCTAGTTTTCTTTGCAGAGGAAACAAAACAATTATCAAGGATTACCATGGTCAAATGATCATATATATATATATATATATCAACAAATTGGGATATTAATCGATAAGGAATGTCAAATACTCGACCATATATGATTCAGGTACCTTTAATCACAGAAAATGTGTCTCAACATGTCGAGTTAATAGGCATGTAATCAGAGTCCTGATGAATGGTAACATCAGCCATTACATCATCAGTAGACTCCCTGGCCTAGGAGATTATCTCAAGACACCTCATTACTATTTCCCTATATTGAACCAATTATCCTAAGTGTAAACATCATAACAACATACCATGTAATAGACCAGATCTTATACCACATTTCAGGACCTTAACCATTCAAGGGATCAAGATGCAACTACATGAAACAAACTTACACTTTCCAGATGATGTAAACTAGAAACAAAGGCACAAGAAATAATGGAATAAATTTTCCTAATAACCTATAGACACACATGAAGCGAACATGGTGTAAAGTGCAGATGGAGAAATTGAAAGGATGAAATTGACTGTAAAAGTAAACCCATGCATGCATGGACCACTAAATTGGTATCAGTATAGTATTATAAATAGAATAGAAAAGGGGGGAAAATACATCCATATCCAGTACAGTGTCCTAACCTGGCATAATATAGAAATTAATGCAACTGAGAAAGCCCTCCATTGGGAATCCAACTAGGACCATCACACATGATCTAGGCTCCTTGAATACTGGGATCCGTGATGTCCTGGTCAAACCACTTCATCATCTTCATAATGCATGATATGTGTTGGAAAATCCCATAGAATCGGTGAGTATAAACATCCTTAGTATTATGTAAGAAAAATGAGGGGTGTAGTAATAGATGAAAATGAATGGAATAAAAGTATATAGAACCAGGTACACAAAAAGAGTGTAGCTCATCCCAACAAAGATGTGAAGAAATATCATCCAAAAATGAGGAGCTAGAGACTTTGAGAAATTGAATTAGTCATAGAGTATTTTTTACCTCTATTAACCGAGTAGACTCCTTAGACTATGAGAATCTAGACATGGAAAGCAAGTGGAATTCCTTGTGCAGCTTCACCACTCCTGGAAGGAGATAAACCAGAACCCAAGAAGTTGGAACTGTAATATGGTATATATATGAGTGTTCTCAAAAAAAAATTAACACAAATGTGAGTGTAAGGGGTTATGCATCTCAAATATCCACCCAGGTAGTGAATCAGAAATAATTCATGCGTTAATACCCATTGTTGTATAGCATCACAAATGTGTTCCTAGAACTTCAAGTCAAATAGTCTCAAACACCACAACTTAATACTATCCACATTGGTTGTGTTTGGAGTATCTGCATGGTTCTAGGTCACGTCATAAGGATTCATATGTGTGAGGAAATTAACAATTTTAATCAGATGACTGAGGTTATGCCAAAACATCCCTCATCAATGATCGGTAGTAAGATGTAATCTCATATTAAGGACCCATTCATTGCCAAGCTAGAGGGTTCCACTATAGCAGTGTTGATGACACATTCCCTGCCTTGCTAGAGGGTTCCACACTAACGTTTTCGAGTTCTCATTTCCTCCTTCAATCATTTCCTTATCGAAAATAAATAATAGGAAAACAAAAAGATACACAGATCCGACATCCGGATCTATCATTCCTAAAAATTGTCCTACACAATTTTTTTCAACCACATGATTTGAACTAATGGAATGACTCATCGATGTATTGTTCTCTCAAGTCTATATGTGATCGCCAATGGGTTATCAAAAATGGTGGCACCAAATTCAATGTTCTGCTTGCTCCCATAAATGTCATTCATATGATAATGCATGTATCGCCTAAGATGAAATTCATAGAAGACATCTTTCACATGTTAAAACAGTTAGGCTAGGGAATGGTGGTTGGAAATCTTGTCAACCATCAAGATGATCCAAAATGTCCCAATGAACATCAGGGATAACATTCATCCGCTGCCAAACCTCGACTTTCTACATCGTGGGGAGAATCTCAATAAGACGTGGTCTTCCTAGTCTTACTCCACTTACCTATGATGACAGTCAATGTATGATTTTTTCTGTTTTGTTCTATCTTCATCCATTCATTTATGACATGCACCTTCTCCTTCAGGGATTGTACAAACTCGGGGCCCATAAGGGATGATTCAAAAACCTATATTATGTACAATGGTAACCTAGAAGGTTTTCTGTATAGGTCCTCATATCGTGGACTTCTAATGGTAGATTGATAGTTATTATTATGTGAAAACTATATTAAGGGCAGTTGATCCTCATAGATCTGGTAGAAATATTGCACACAAGCCCACATAAAATCCTCTAGTACCTAGATATTGTGTTTGTTGATGGGGTGAAAGGTATTACATATTCAAAATTGTGTTCTAAATTCCTCATGAAATCCTCTCCATAACAAGGATGTAAATCATACGCCACTGCTAGAGATAATTTTCAAGGATAACACGTCAAGGTGGACGAACTCCAATAACTAAATCTTCCCCCAAACACTTCACTGAACTCATCTCCCTGGTATCCAGGAATCGCAGAGACTTGGTAATCTGATCCACTATCACTCAGATTCAGTCATGGCCATTCCCTATGCATGGAAGACTTATGACAATGTCCATGGATATTCCATACCACAACCACTCTGGGATGTCGCAGGGCTATAGTAATCCTACCAGATCCAAATGTCTTGATTTTACATGCAGATAGGTAAGGCATCATTAATCGAACTCAGAAATTAATTTTCTCCAGATAGACCAACAAAACACTCATTAATGATACCATTACATCTTCCTAACACCCAGATGTACAAACAAGGGTGATGGATGGAAATCTCAAATCACTTATACCTCATTGCAGATGGAATCATTGATCACACCATGAAAAAGATTACATGATTCCCTCTTTATGAATTATCATCAGGTACTTCACATGAGGATATATGGTTGCATAAGAAATTACAGTCCATATCTCCCAACTGGGACTATATCTTATGCTCAAGGAGTGAAAAAGTCAGCACCATCGACTACAGAAAAGTTGCAACCTCATATCTACTAGGGTAAGCTGTAATGGAGATTACAACTTTATGATTTCTGCACTAAGAAATCTTGGGAAATCATACCAAGGGAATTTTCTACTAAATTTATCATTCGAAAGGTATATATGTCGAGTAGTCTTAGTACTATATGAACTCTAAACAGTGTCACTTTGTCAGATTCAGATCCTTATATGCGATTATATACCTAAGGCTCTGGTGGTCTGAGAAAACTGGATATCACATTTCCAAGAGGTAGTGTCACCACATCCTAAGGGAAAAGTCTACTGCTCTGAGCTCCTAGTCATGGGTCAAATTGTTTTTCTCATGGGTTCTCAACATCCTTGACCAATACATGATGATTTCCTATTGTTTTATTAAAATAAAACTGATCCTAGATCATGAGGAATCATAATACACTACGAACTCAACACCCTCTTCTGGTAGTATATAAAATAGAGCACTCATTAACCTCATCCTCACCTCCAAAAATCCCTTATATCACTCGTTAGACTAGGTAAAATGTTTTCGATTCTACGTCAAAGATGTCAAAGGGGATGAAATCCTGGAAAATTCTTCCACTAAAATTTTGTAGTACCTAGCTAAACCATGAAAACTCCACACCTCTAACACATTCTTTGGTTTTTCCATTGAAATAACTGACTCTATATTTTAGGGATCCCTATCTAGAACTTCTTCATATATGACATGCCTATGAATGTGTACCTCGTTTATCCAGAATTGACACTTCGAGATATTTCCATAAAACTGGTACTCTTGAAGAAAATCAAGGACCATCCTCAGATGTTATGCATGTTCCTCCTATAAAAAACAATTATTGATTATTTATTGTATGAACAAATAAAAAACGGTACATGTTTAGCAATAAAAGAAGTTTTATCAGGGATTTGAATCTGTATGGGGTGTTTGTTACACCGAAAGGAATCATTAAGAAACCAAAAGGCCTATAGCAGAAACGAATGGAAAGAATCATAATAACAGCCTCGTGAACCCATGGATGGTGGTAACCAAACCTTATATCGATCATGAAGAACCACTTCAAACCACATAAAATGTATAATAGGATGTCTATCATTGGTAAGATTTACTTACTCTTTATTGGGTTCTGGTTCATGTGATTATAATCCACATAAAGCCTCTAATTTTCATATGCCTTTTTCAAAAACATAAAAAAGAGATACCTAGTGGTAAAAACAAGGCCTGATGAAACACATCTCATGAATTTCCAAAAACAAATAATTTTGATCCTATAGCTTAGTGGGAGCCATATGATATGGACAAAATATTTTGAGGCAATCCCTATTTGTGAATCAATTCAAAAATACACAATTCACCCTGAACATAGTCTACAAATATCTCAGGGGAAGACATTCGTGTAATCCTCCATAGTTGAAGGATCTAAGGTAAATGACAAATCTACTACAACATGGGTCACACTAACTAACTGATGGAAAAAAGATTGCAGTCCCATGTTAGGACTCCTCGTTCACCATGAAATGTGAACCACATCCCATCATTGTGTAATCATCTAACTATCCAATATGGGATGTCTGTATGGGATGAAAACATGTAATGAAAACCATTCCCATGATGATTTGATAAGGATCCATCATGATGACCAGTAGGTCCTGTTGGAACATTTCTCCTCTAAAGAGAAGCACTCACAATCAGGACAGAAAAGAAATAGAAGAGGTGTTTCCTGTAGGATCATCATGATAAAGCTGTTGTGATAATACCTCTACTAGGAACTCCAAATACCATAAAAGATGTAAAAATATAATATAGTGATATGATCCTATGTCTTCAATTACAATGGAAAGAGTAGGAAAAAATTGAGAGCCGCTCGAATCATCTTGTGTGATAGACAATCATAGAATTATATATCCTTTAGCTTTCTACCGCACTGACTCCAAACACCCTGGGCCTGAAATTGGTTTCTTAGTGGTTGTGGTGGTTGAAACTCGTAGCATCATCCCAAAACACCTAGTCCCCCCTACTCCCACTCCCCTTCCAGCACCACCTATATAGGGACCACCCTAGTCACGGTGATGCCTCTTCCATAGTGGTCCACCCGTTGCATGCCTTGGATTCTCATCTCGTCTGCTCGAGCATTCTAACACCATAAGACCATTGAAATCACATGTAATGCAGTTCCCTTCTCCATGATGGCCGAATGTATTGTGTGGTATTAGGTCTTCCTAACTACGAGGCTGAGGGTGATCCTGGGTTGGCCTCCTGCATCTCAATCCTGCTATCTAACATCTATCACCTATTTTGGATGTCTCTTCTCTAAAGCCGCCACTTCCAGTCCTAGCTGACTGACATTCCTTTTCTAGGAGGCTCTCCATCATAACATCCCCTAATAATACCTTATCATAGGAAGGTATGCATATGGGAACTAAGCTTACATGAATCTCTATGCAGAGACCCTACTCGAACATCTGTGCTCGGAAGGAACTCTAACAGATCAGATCCATGGAGTAGTGTATTAGGTTAGTAATCATATCCATGTACTCAGATACTATCATGGATCCCCACTAAAACTACAGAAAATCCCAAATCTTGTTGTCATATAATCTATGAGGGATTTACTCCTCATGAAACAACTATTGAAGCACATCCCCCAAGAGTGTTGTCTTATCATGTATTATGTTAACTAAACTCTAGGTTCCCCCAAACGGCCCAAGAAAAAGGAACACATAGAATTCTACCATCTGGTCAGCTAGTGTATTCACATTCCTAAATAAAGGAGATATGTAAATCCATCTAACACTTTTCCAGTCGAGGTTCTGGATCACCGTGAAACATTATTGGTCTCTATTGCTGGAAATCGTGAATCACACTCATCCTACAACCATTATCAATCTCATCTGATGGTATTGAATACATCTGTGTAGGTGGAGGTACTTATCCTAGTCCACTAGAGGAAGGATATCATATGATGGCCCCTAAACTGAGTCCTTGTAACTCACAAGGTCGTCGTCATGATCTGGAGCCAATAACCTTGATGGTAGTGTTCATGGAGGCATGCTGAGAATCATAAAGGAGAAACTCAAACAATGGAGAATATATATAGATATATATATATATATATATATATTAATAACTATAAAAAGGGTTGTTGAGTCAATTAGGACATTCAAATACTCTATCCAATATGATTAATGTACCTTTAATCCCTACAATTAGTGTCTCAGTATGCCAAGTCAGTTTGATGGTAATAAATGTATTAGTGAATGGATATGTCATACGACACACCATCATTGGACTAGGAATACTAAGAGCCACTCTAGAGACACATCAAAACTATTTAATTATTCCAAAAAAATCCTCCCAAGGGTAAACGTCTGATAAACATCTCAGTGAATGAACCACCTCTGATAAAACATTTTCACTGCATGGCCCATGTTGGGGCTCAAGCCACTACTACCCCATTATCGCCTCCATTTTCCTGGGGTTGAAGACTAATTCTGAAGGGAAAACCCCAAGGGAGGAATTTTCCTATGAACCATCACACACACACACAAACAACATGATGAAAAGTTCATAGAGAGAGAGAAGTAAATGATGTAACCTGTAGTATATATAAACCCAAGAATGCATGGACCACTAAAATGTTATGTGTAATGTACTATAAAAAAAGATAAAAGGGAAAAAATAAATTCCCAGTGAGAACACTGTTCCAACATGAAATAAAATTGAAGGTGATTCTATTAAGTAAGCCCTGCTTTTGGAATCCGTTTATGACCAATGCACGTTGTCCATGCACCATCAATCCTATGCTCCATGAGGTCCCAACTATTTTTTATCAGCATAAATCTTGATTCATTCAAGAAATAACCATGCAAAGTTAAGTATAATATTACTCAATTGGGTGAATCCAAAATAAGGGGGCAGTAAGAGATACAGTGGATCATAAATACAGTAGATAGAAAAAGTACCATAAATGAGTGCAACTCAACCCAACAATGAAGTGAATTTTTCTCAAACATACCAAGAGATCATGATATGGTGATGTGGTGAATATATCATTTAGTCTTCACTGCAAATTGTATCATAGTAGGGTGGTCTAACCATGAATAGCTTGACAAGGGATGCACGTGGCATACCCCCAATGTCTTCGCCTCTACTGGAAGGAGAGTAACAAGTCCCAAGAGGTGGGTGATGAAATATGGTACACACATATTATCAAACAAATGAAAATTAAATGATAGAGTAAGGGGAAATCTATCTCAATTATCAACATAAGTAAAGAGTTTCCAACAGTTCTGTTAGTTTCTATCATCGATGTGTAATGCCCCAAAAATCCACCCTGAACTGCATGTCAGTAGGGAACAAACACTACACCAAAATACTATCCCCCTAGGAAGGGTAAATCTCATTAGTATAGTTTTAGGTTATGTCACCAAGATGTGTCTCTCTGAGTAAATTTCCCCTCATACTCATGATTCAATGGATACACTTAAACAATCCAAATCAATGATCCATAGTATGTTGTCATCTCAGGTTGCATAACCATGCCCATCCTAGTTGGAGGGTTCCACTGAAAGTGGTCGAGGACGCATGACTAGCCTGACTGGAGGGTGCCACTATAGTAAGTGAAAGACCCATTCCTAGATCAGATATATTATTCCACTCTGAAGTCCCTAATATCATATACTGATCACTATTTCCATAAACCACTACCAAGGGAAGCACAGAGTTCGTAACACCTCAAATTATAATGTGAATGGCGTAACTGAGGTCACCAACACATTCCACATGGATGAACACATTAGATATGATATAAATTTTCCTGAAAAGGACAATTGGTTAAAAGGGTGATTTTCACAGCAAGACAACCGAATTAGTTAATGTGGGTCCCATATTACAACTTCGAATATCAAATTATAAATAGTTAAATCAAAAGGTCTCTCTCAGAGAGAGGAATTCACTGATAATTATAGAACATCAACTTGATGCCCTATTTAATAGATAATAGCATTTGAATCTGTAGAAGAGGGTATTAGAGCCTATGGAATGACTCATGATCGGTCCACCTACCGTTACAGTCAACTGTCATAGTCTTTACATCAATGTCCAACCATGTTAGCACCATATCAGGTACCATGGTGGTCAACCACCATGGTCTCCCATGGGAGTTCAACCATCAGATTCCCTCAAGATTACACTTGATCTATCCTGGCTCAGACTCATTGGGTTGGACTTCACCCGTTTACCTGATCTGGGCTGCTAGCCTGTGCTTCTTGATGATGCGGTTCATCCCAACTCTAATAGTGGGTCTTTCCCATGAGCCGGTCATAGGATAATTCAACACATATGTGGGTATTGCAGCATGACCCCACCCATCAAAAAGTGGAGCCACATGGAGCCGCAACATTGTGTAAAATTCAATGTCATCGGGGCTCTGTTGAAATTCTGTGTAGTGGTGCGCCACCGGAAGCCACCACAAGCCGCCTTGCAAGAGGCACCCTAGAAATCACTAATTTTTATAGTTATGCTCAATGAAGTCACATGATTGTGATTCTATTAGAAGATCAGGGGCCCTTTCAATGGTGGATGCATTACAATATCCTCTGATCATCGACCCATTGGGGATCTTATGCACCCAACTGATCATGGTGGATAAGAGTGACAAAAGGAAAAATAAAAATAGTTTAAACAATGAAGGATGTCCTTTTGCATGAAATCATAAATTATTTAATGATATATCATAAAACCTATATCTTGAAACTATATAATTGAAGGAAAAACTGAAATGGAACTCAAAAATGTGTTAAATACTACCTCGATCCAGTATTACATTGTAGGTGATGCATCCACAATGCTCCAGCATCGATCTAATGATGATTTGGCAGAGTTTTCTCCTTATTCTGGTGAATAGTGATGATAAAATTGAGGAGATATAGCTTAGGTTTTTAAAGTGAGAGAGATTACTATTTAACCCTAATCTTATTCTCATAACCCCGTTTATAGTCATCCCGCTCGGCAGGGAAAAATCAAAAATATCATGGCCTCTCATTTGATGTCATTCCTTGGAAAAAACCTATTATAAATTAAAAAATACTCTAATATTTCAAATCCAAGACTCCATTTGATTGTTTTTTAGAACTCCATTAGGGATATAATAATGACGTTAAATTGGGATTTTCCACTTACATTGTGTTTTCTATTGGATTCCCATGCCGATGAATGTTATTCCCTGCCAATAGTAAATGCCACATTATAGACTCAATCATGGACATGTATTTCTAATCCATGATACCATTTAAGAGTTATCTCATTTACATTGCATGTATAGTAATAAATCTACTTAATATTTTTTTTATATAATTAATTCTTGGTGCATCGTGCCTTGTATTTTCACGCCTTCTGAATTACATACTCTAGTAATATATATAAAAATATTTTAATTTATTATGATCATAATACCATGTCAATAAAAATAATGAAACAATTATAATATCTAAATAGTCCCTAATACATATGTCTTGTCATTGATCTGAACCAAACCACCACTCTAATAAACACAATAACAAGATAATAAATGAGAAACACTAAAAGAAAGGGTGGTTTATAACAATTCAAAATATAATATTAAAAATTATTATGGGATTAAAAACCCAATGTAACTAAAGGATAATAAACATATACAGTCAAAAACATATTCAAGGGACTGAAATATTACATTCACCAAAAAGGATTTTGGGAGATTTTGATAGTTATTTGACTATTGTAAACTAAATAGGGAGATGATCATGAACGATTATAAAATTCAATATATTAACAAATGTATTTTAAAAATTCAATAGGAATAATGGATTCATCAATATTATTCTGATAGAAATTGTGAAAAAATTATGGTGATTTAGTTGGTTGTCTCATGTAATAATTTATGAAATTAATTCACATTATATATGTTATTTGGGAAATTTTCAAAATAAAAAACAAGCTATGTTTTTTCATTTTCATAAAAATGTGATTTATCATCTCCATATTGATTCATTAATGTCTATATTCATAGATATAATTATAGTAAATTTTGAAAGATAAGAGGATCATGGATGGGATTTAGATTTTATAATTTGTACATTGATAATGTAATAGATTTATTATATCCATATAATGAAATACATCATGATGTAAAAAGTAGGTTTCATTGGGAATGTAAAATCTATGTTTATAATTTAAAAAATATATTAGGTTTATATATTTATTTTAATGATATTCCTACTAATATGTTTTGGATTAAGATATTTTAGATAGTAGTGAGATATTACAATAATTTTTTTCAAGAAGTATGCTAATTTGTAATGTCTATAACCTAACAAAGAAATAATAGGAAATTTTTTGGTTATGTTGATCTGTGCTAAATCAGTTTTCAATATTTTACTAGGTGATGGAATTCTACTATGAAAAATATATAATCCAATTAAAAAATTGAATACATGGTGTACAATGATATGTTTGGAATTATACTAGGATGTTTTATAATGGCTAGGTTATCATTATGGGTCATAATTTGTTAGCATTCATGAGTGGAACTATTGGTCATATTATGAAGAATGTTATTGTTGAATATTTTTTGAAATATTTATTCTACTATATAATTTGTGATATATTATTATATTTTGAAGATAAATAATGTATCATGTATATATTATCTCTATGTAAATTAGATAATTAAAACATGATATGGGTCTGGTAGTCAAATTCATTGAGTTGTATGAGTGTTAATACCATTGGAAGTGGTATTATGGCAGTAGATTATCTTATTAAGATTATTTTAGAACAAGTGGTCTGTGTTGTTTTTTATGAATAGATATTTATAAACATCTTATGGGTGTGATATTAAGATGTTTGTAGTGTATTAAGGGATGTAAAAAAAATTTCACTATGAATACTCTCATTATTATTAGTTTGAGAAAACTATTTACCAGTTCACACAAAATATCTTATTGTTGAGTGAGATTATATTTGGTAAATCATTATCCATGATTGTATAAAAGCGATGATAATGAATTTAAGGTTAATGGAAGGTTAGTTATCATTTATATCATATGATAGTATATAATATAAGTTTCAAAAATATTTGGATGGGTGGTACACCGATAGATTAAAATGTTTTACCCAATCTTCTAATAAATTTTTTCAGGGAACGGAATAAATATAAATATAAATATATAAATTAATTTTTATAAAAGTGAATGAATTTTTAAAATCTTAATACAAGGAATAATAGTTATTTTGTCATTTTAATTCTCTATCCCCATAATTTAAGGAAAGATATTAGGTCACTATTTATTTTTTGAAATGGGTACTGGGGATTCACTATCATCAATATATAATGTTGGTCATTAATTACCAGTTGGTAAAGGATGAAAAATTTATACTGATAAGAGAGACATTGTCAGAAAATGATTTGGGAAAATTATAAGGGAAACAAAACAAATGAATATATAAACTTAATCATTGTATCATGTTATGAGAAAATATACAGCTCACGTGTTATTTTGAGCTGGCACAACAATCAGCATTCTGGACACCGGTGAATTTCATAACATGATTAATTCAAGAATAGATAGATCATTTTATATGAAGATATGGGTTAATGTGGATATTCATTAAACATTTACCATAGATTTAAGTATATTTTTTATGGATCCTCCATCATTATTGTATATTTATATTAAAATTTCATACCATCATTAATCTAATGGAACCACTTGAGCGATTTCATATATTTTTATTTATTTCTACATTATGATAGTTATTGGTTGTGGGGTCCTTGATAATTAGACTATGAATTCTATAGTGGAAAGGTGATAATATCTACTCAACCTGGAAGTATTTTATGAGTGATTAGTGTATCTAGTTATCTTATTCATTATAGAAATGATGAAAAGTATATTTAAATGTACGTGATAATTTTTTCATGTGACGGTCCCCTAGATTATGACAATAGTTATTTATGTTAAAGGATAAAAATTCATGGATTTATATGGGATGATTTTAGATCATAAACATTTTCATTCAGTGATATTTTTAATTGAATTTCTCTAAGATAAAATAATATAACTGATGTATTCCATGTATCATTGGTAAAATGATATGAGGTAGAAACATCTACTATGACCATTTTTTAGAAGAGATTGTTGGATTCTGAAATATATTTTTATGAGAATAGTAAATATAGAGATAATCAAAATGACACTATGCTTGGATGAAAGATAATGTGTAAGGTGATGTTTTGATAGTGCCATTGGCATATCTAAAGTGATATATTAGATTAAGAGGAATAAAATTTTAATATTTTTTCAACCTGATGTCTTAGTGATGAATGTTGAGGATGAAAAGTGATATGTTGATATATTTATATTTTAATTACCCGATACATTGATGATATATATTTTATTTCATTTTAACAATTTCGAATATTGTTTCACATATTTTATCATAGCGGTATGTTAATAAGATAAGAAACAAAATTTATGATAATAAGAAAAGGTGAAAATTAATCTCAAAATAGTTAATTACCATAATAACATCAATAATTGGTCAAAATAGTATTTATATCCACATCAGTTGGTCACCCTACCATAATATTTAGGTAAATGGTGAGAATTGATGACAATATAGTGGAATATTAATTTTTCAATCCTATCATAGTCCTTGTGGGATCCATGAATAGTCATTTTTTTTATTTAATGATATTTACATAATACATTATTTTAACTCCATATTTCACCATCTTATATCACACATTATCATATTTCCATAATCCCTTAAGCACACCAATATTTTGTTATTAATTTGACTCATTTCATATTTGTTTTATATAGTACCCGGTATGTTGATCTGTGCCTAGAATTGTTAAACTCAAATGACATATAATTTATCGGTTATCTAATTTATTTTTTATTCATCTTTCAAAATAAATTTTTTTATATTTTTTAGAGTTTATGATTAGTGTTGAATCATTATTATTAAATATATGATTTCTTATATAAAAGAACGTTTTATGAAAGAGAATGTGGATTGATTTTTTTCTATTAAAATATTTTATTAATGAACCATATGACATGAATTCATTGGATTAAATTTGTGATTTACTTTTAATAAATATAATGTATATTTACATATGAATTTGGTAGTGATTGTTGGTTTTTAGAAATATAATCGAAATTTATTGATTTACTTGAAGAAGATATTACAAATAAAAGTACAGTTTTGTTTGGAATTTCATTGATAGACTTGTGATTAGAAAAGATAAGTCCATATTAGGGTTAGAATGTGATGAAACAATATATATTTATATGAAATTGATAATTTGAATCTTTTTAGGTTTTTCCATTTTGAGAGGGGAAATAATGAGATATCATCATCCTATTAGGGGGTGATATTCCATTCTAGAAGAATGTAGATTTCATGTATAGGTCTACATATTAAAGAATCAATATCAAGAGGGTGTTAGATTTAGTGTGAACATAACATTAATTGGTTAATTTGTATGTTGGTAACGGTTTATATATGTTTTTATGATTTTTAATATTAATTTTTGTATTTAATCATCCTAACATGAAATATTACTTATCATTGATTGGTTGATAATTATCTCCATATTAACATACTGATATTGTACACTGTTGGTGGGTTGTGAATTTTACAGATAAGGTATATTGGATTTTTTTATTATAGACCAATTATGTGTTAGGTCAACCATATAATTCCCTAAAGTTATTATTTTTAGTTGGATGCAAGAAAATATGACATTTGATATAATAATTTAGTTCTTTAAACATATTTATTCCATATATCAATGATAGAAACTTTTTGTAAGTTTGTACGTACAAGTGGCTTCTTAGCACATTATAAAATAATAGGGTGTTTTTAATGAATCATAATAATTATATTTTTTATTTCCCATGATCAATATATAAAATGAATAATTTTAAGGAAACATTTGGTGATTTTATACATATTCATTTCTCAATAACATCACATGAAACAAATTGGTGGTGAAGGTATTGTGGTCTATAATGAAGGATGTGAAAATTATACTATTATTTTGGGTGATATAAAATTGGATGTGTTATATTTTATTTTTTCAATCCATTATTATGGTAATAGTTTTTTTAAGACAAACATAGAAGTCTTAATTATGTGATCGTTGTGAAGATGAGTTTGACATTCATACAGAAAACTAAATGTTTTAAGAATATATGTGTGTGTGTGTGTTTGTGTGTTTTGTTGATAAATGATAAAAAAATTATATAATTTTTGAATGAGATGAAATTTTGAAAAAATATTTGAAAAATAAGAAGTTATAGACAGTTCTATTAAAGGAATATTATAGGACCATGTGTTTAAAAAATCTAAACAAATGAGAATGATATTGATTTACATATGTACAGATAATTAATGAACTATTTCTTTGACATTTCAAAATATAATTAGAACTAGGGAAATTTAATAACCAGATGAAATTTTAATAGTAGATATTATATTTTCTTTTTTATCAAAATTGTATTATATTCATAAATGTGTCACGTGTTTTGTTATGAAAAGGCTGGATTTCACTATTTAGGATCAACAATAATGACATTCTAAATGAAAAGTTATTTTATATAATTATATTATAAAATTAATACTTCTCCTTGATGTAACTTTTAAATACTTGGTCACTATATTCTATGTTGTGGGAGTTCCATATAAATCTTATGTGTTGTTTTCATCATGTTATTTTTTCATATGGTAAAGGGAGTTATTGGGTCATTAGGGAAAAAAATATTATTCTATAAATTAATATAATATTATTATAAATTATTCTAAAATATATAATAGACCTCTCTACCGTATCTAATTATTAAATTAATAACTACTCAATATTATTAATTTTATCAATCATGATGTGGAATTTATTTTCGAAAGAAAAAACACTCAATTGGAGAACATATAAATTTTTTATATTTCAGAAAATAAATACATGGAAAATAAATAAGAAACGAATCAAATATAACTATTAAGTATAAAATTATATACAAAAGTTTAAAAATAATAAAATCATTATATCTATGTTTTATAAATGGTTTATTTGGTAATATTCATGAATTGAATCACCTATAGAGTTTTTCTAGGATTTATCAACTATGGACTTTTACCATTGAATATGTAAAAAAATTTATATAAAATAGAATGATTTATCTTATAGTGTAAATATATATCATATATAAGTTACTAGTTAAAAAATATACCACTAATACATTTGTATATGCTCTAAAAAATCTATCATACAATACAATGATATTTGGTGGAACTCAACTCATCCAAAAAATTACCAATCAAAGAGTTTACTATTAATTGTGAAATATATGAGTAATATTAAGTTCTTATATAATATATCATGTTTATGAAGGCTCCTATAATTGAAAATATTGTATTTACAAATAAAATAATAAATTGGAATCCATCACAGTGATAACACATTTGGAAGATACTGAAATGATAAAATGACAATTTAATTTAATAAAACCACATGTATCTAAAAAATAATAAAGGGATAATAAAATAATACCAAATTAATCGTAATAAACAACACCTATTAATATGACTAACTTTACCAAACATAATAAATTCGGGAAAACTACTAATATTATGAGACAGACCTATCATGGAAACAATGATTACCTTTCAAATTAATGAAGATTCAGATTGTAAAAACCAATTTTTTATGAGGTAAAGAAAATTTACATTGAGGTCAAATTGATGTGTAATAAAACAAATAGGGTGTTTTGATATAATCCCACGCATTATAATTTATATAAAATATAAATAACTGAATTTTATATAATATCAATAAAGCCTTAAAATTTACACAGTATATATAAATTTGGACACTATGATAAATTAAAAATACATTGATTTATACCTATATAATAAAAAATTGAATTTAGATATGTATAAATATATAATAAAATAAATGTTTCAATATTAATATAAATTCAAAATATTTACAAAAATTAAATAATCCTTCTATAATCCCAGGAAATCAAATTATAATTATCATAAAGGTGTAGCACTATCTAGCTGAACATAGAAGACGTTGTAAAATAAAATTATTCCGTATTATATTAATGACTTATAATACCAACTAAATATATATATCTTTAAATAATAACACAATTCACTAATGATGTATCTTCTTGACATGGGTTCCACACAATGGTGCACCAAGCTGGTTCTCTATAGGAGCTCAAGCGTGCCTCCCTATATACAAGAGGCTTCCTAATAGAAGCGAGGGTGTAGTAAGTCGAACATGAGAAACCTAAACCCACTTTTTAATATTATCAGAGTAATACAAAATAATAAATAAATTAAGAATATATGTAGAATATATATAACCATAGAAAAAATCAATGTCATAGTACCACCAAAACTAGAAATATATATTCAATATTAAAGAGTAGACGTTCAATGAAATGTATGTGCCATGTGTCAAATGAAAACCAAAATGTAATGACTCTGAAAAATCCCAAGTGGTTATAACAATATGTTGGGTTCCCTCACCATGATACGTAACAAATCTACCGTCTAACATAGACTGCTTTCCCTTAGCCTATCTATAAAACAAAAAGTCTATTCCAGTATAGACCATGCTGCCAGAGTAGGGTGTCAGTACAACTCAATAGGCCACCACAAATGACATCTAAAACAAATCGCATCAATAAAATTGTATTTAGTTGTAATAATAATAAGTTAAATGTATAAATAAATATTTTATCATAATATTGAATATTATTTATTTAACTACATTGTATAAAGTGTTCCCGAGGACAGCCGTACGTCAATTCTAGTATCTTCTCAGGCCAGATCCTGATGTGTTCCCTAAGTAATAACGTATCTTAAAGCCTTCATTGAATCATACCATAGTATAGAGTATTCTCTTGTCTATTCATATCTTAGAGTACCCATATTACCATTCTTATTTCACAATGAATGACGATGTTATAATTTATTAAATCACACGATGTTTATGACCATGTTACCATCCTTATTTCACAAACGAATGACCATGTTTTCATTAATTTAATTATAATATTTTGATGACCATGTTAAAATAATTATTTCAAAAAGAAATTACATTGATACCATATAATTAATTAGAAAATTCAGATGACCATGTTAACTACAATATTTCACATCTGAATGAACATAATAGCATTAATTTAATTACCCAATTTGGATGACCAAGATACCTACCAGATTTCAAAAATTATTAACCATGTAACAATTCATATAATTACAAAATTTGGATCACAATGTTACTATCTTTAATTCATGTTGAATGACCATGTTACTATTCACACACAACACATTATAATGAATTTGTTTCCATTCATTCATTCAAAATTAATTCAATAATGAATTATCAATAACAATGCAATATATAATTCATCAATCCGTTAAAAACTATAATTCTATTAGTTAACTCAACAATTAATTGATCAAAAAAATAACATTAATTAATACGACCTTTAATTAACCTCATCTATTTCTATTGTTAATTCAACAATTAACCAATCACAACAATTACACTTGTTAATTAAACTATTAACTAATATCATCAATAAGTCTATTTAATTCCACAATTTACTAATGACATCAACTCCCCCAGTTAATTTAAAAAAAACTAGTCACACCCATATTATTAATTCATTCATTCATTAATTAATCCCTTTATTTAATGAAATAATTAAATAATCTCATCATTTTCATTAATTAATTCATTCATTAATTAATCATTTTATTTATTTCATTAATTAAATTATCACATTACTCAAATTAAATAATTCACCAATTAAATAATCCTTTTTTTAATTCAATAATTAAAAAATCAATCTACTCATATTAATTACATCATTAATTAAATAATCTAATTATTTAATTCAATAAAAATTACTCAAAAAAATTAATTCCTTAAATAATTAATCCTTTTTATTTAATTCAACTATTAAATAATCACATTACGCAAATCAATAATCTAATCAATTAATTAATCTCGTTATTTAATTAATCAATTATACAATCAGAGCACTTATATAAATTAATTCACCAACTAATTAATCCCATTATATAATTCAAAAAATAATATTCAAATTTCTCATATTAGTTAATTTTTATATTATTTAATCTTGTTATTTAATTAGATAATTAAATATTCACATTGATCCTCATTAATTAATTCATCATTTAATTATTCAATTTATTTATTCATAAATTAAATAATATCATTTATCACATTAATTAATTATCCAATAAATTATTCACTTTATTTAATTAAACATTTAAATTATCAAAATACCTTCACTAATTAACATATCAATTAATAAAATTCATATCAAAAAATTAAATATCATAAATTTATTCATCAATTAATTGATCTATATCCATAAATTCATCCACCCCAATTAATTCCTCAATTAATTTTTCAATCTCAATCAATATCATAATCATATCTATCTAAATAATTAATTATAAAATAAATTTTTATATTCAAAAACATCAATATAACATTAATTATTTTGTCAAATAATTATTCAATTTCAATAATCTCTAACTTTCATTAATTATTCAACAATTAATTATAACAAATCACAATTTCATAATCCTAACCATTACCATTAATTAAATTTAAAATTAACTTATCATGTTCAATAATCAAAATGACTAAGTAATTAATTTCCAAAATTAACTACCCAAATCACTATTTCATATTATCAAAATTAAATAAATAAATAATTTTTAAATTCATTACATAAATATCCCATAATTAATTCTATAATTATTTATCGAAAATAATAAATATCTATATCTATTAATTTATTGAACAATTAAATATTCCTGATCTAAAATCCCAATATCCCAATTTAACATATATTTTTGTTATTTAATTCCACATAAAATTAATTAATTTAATCAATAACTCTACTACTAAAAATATAATATAAATTCTATATATTACATAATCATAATTTCAATCAAGACTATGAGATTTGAATTTTAGACCACCTACCTCATGTTCGTCGTTCTCAACGGAAATGATAAACCACCCATTGTGGTTCATTTCACATCCTCATGAAATTATTATAATATGTATCAAGACACCATCCAAAAATTCGATTACATTCGAACGAATATTTTCCTTCTTCAAAAATAATATGAGGACTAATTTTTACTCATCATGATAAATTAATCAGAACCGATGGTGTAACAATTTGATCAATGTCGAATAAGGTATTCATGATATAATTTTAAAAGCATAAAATAAACTAAACAAGATAGAGGGAGAAATAGTGTGTGATAGGGGAGTAGTGTGTGGGGTCACAAAACCTGGGCTTTCTAGCCATTCTATGTGCACCACTCCAAATCCAATTTATAAAATTTTCATCAAATAATTTAGTTACATTTATTAATTTAATATGTTATTTATTAATTTAAAATATAAAATTCATCAATCAAACCATTATATTATTGGGAATTTAACGGACACGTACTGTGGGAATAAATTAAATATTTATCACTATTCCTAAATTGTCTTCCTTATTTTTTGGGGCATTCTATTTCTATTCGTTTGTTAATCCTACACCATTAGAACATGTTATGACTAAAACATTGTTTTAAAAATGATTTTTTACTCTGTATAATAATTATAATAATACCAATATATTTTATTATTATTATTCATCTTTAAACCGTAATTATTTCCCTCAAAATTTCATTAATTGTTGACAATAGTTAAGAAATTCAAATTTAACCTACCTTTTCATTTATTTAGTATAGACTGATAATTTCACTGGTATTACATTGATTAACAACAAATATTCAAATTTTGTGAAATAGAAGTCAACATTTATATTATAAAAACATTTAATTATAGAAGTACTTTTCAATTCATTATGTTAGACAACAAAAAAATTAAAATATTAATAGGCTTTTATATAAAATATTATTTTTCTCTTCCCAGTTACTAATATAATACCTATTTTATTAATTTCAATATAATAAATGTAAATAAAATTATTATAATTATTTTATATGTTTCATCGTTTTCCGTATTAATGTTTCTAAATAATGTTATGTTTCATTTGATTATTAATAATGGAAGTGATTAATTTTTCCTATTAATACATTTCATATTTTTAATTTTTCAAAAAGTGTCAAATTTAAGATTTTAAAATACCCAACATGTACAAATGTATTCAAGTTCCATTTTATAACATGATTGAATGAAAACAAATCATTTAATTTAATTAATTTGTTTACTAATTATTATATTAATAAAATTGAATATTAAACATAAAAATAAAATAAAATAAAACCCTCATTTCATATATATATTATAAGCTAAATAGTGTAAAAATATATTCAATACCAAATATTTGTTAATTATTGCTCATCTGATTCATTTTTTTGATATATTAATTCATTATTATTCAAAAAAAGATAAAAAAATATTTAAATATAAAAATGATTATTTTTTCGAGGGATGCTTCGAAACATTTTATGCATACAAATATTATACACTATATTGGGTAATAATATTATTCTTGACACAAATGTGGTCTCATATTTTCCATATAATGCATGGTTTGAGGGATATTAATTATTTAACATTCAAAAATAGATTAAAAAAGTATTAAATATAAAAAGGATATATTCGTTAATGAGGTGTCCAAACGTCTAAGGTTTTCAAATGTTATACCACTCATAGTCTACAAACCCCATCCCTAATAAAACATTTCTCTCATGTTTCCTATGTTTTGCACCATTTTGTAGATATTTGATGATTTGGAATAAAAATTGTGCACATGATATAATATATTTAATATTTGCATTCAGTCTTCACCCTGAATTTTTAGGTCATATAATCTCACCCTTTCATAGTTTCTTTACCAAAATTATATACAATTAAATATTCAATGATGTTAACCTTCATTTAACACCTTTAATAAAATGTCTAAACATCAGTGATAAATTATAATTGTGAATTAAAAAAATTACTACCCATATTCTCCAAAATTTGTAATAGATCCATAAATAGAAATAGGATGGGATTATTAAAATGAATTTACATTAAACGATATAACACTTTCATGGATACTACAAATTTTGAATTATTAGAATTATGCCATGTTGAAAATGTATGACAAAGGATGTAGATAATAAATAATAGTGGTGTCCCATGTAATGTTTTAATGATGTATAAGTTATAATTTTTAAGCATTAAACGTTTTGTAGAGTTATATATAATAGAATATTTGATTCACCATATTTATTGAAATGAAAATATTGTTTTATGTTTCATTATAATGAAATTTTTTTACATGATCAAAATACCATGAAAATTATAGTTGGGAAAATTATAGGGTGAATCTTCATATATGACAAAGAATTTTTGAAAATTGTTTCGTATAACATCATCATAATATCTAAATGATGTTAAAAATAACTAAATATTTTATTTTAAAGTCATCAATCTATTATTTTTGGTAATTTTTTTAATAAATAACCCTTATTTCGGCATCACATCCCTTATTTCCAATAATAGTTAATGCACTTTTTAAGTCGTTATTGATTAAACTATTTCCCATGGTTATGTGTATACCATTGACAAAAATCCAATTTACTAAATTGTGTTATTTAAGGATTTCATAAAAAATGTATTAATGACCTTTTTAGGAAATTTTATAATTAATTATGGACCTCCCACCACTGTACATATGCATGTAAAATCATTGGAAGTTATACCCTCAAATTAAAAGAAACCCTTAAATAAAAGAAAATTAAAAAATACCATGTAATATTATTGTTACTATAAAGTGAATCTATATGATATTACAAATTCTTCCATAAATTATTTATGAGCGTAAGTCGTTTTAAGATCATTGATTTTACTAGTCATAGAACATGAATGGAGTTATGGATTTGTAGTTATGGAAATTTGATGTTGTGCAAGAAAACTAGTTCGTGGAACCCAATTCTAGAGCTCCCTCTATGATCGCAGAGCATAGGAACTTGATAGGAGCCTCCGAGAGAACCTCAAAGACAATTATGGTATCCTCCATGACATTGAGAAACATGACAAAACTCCCTTCGATTCTGTAGATAGACTTCTGTCATGACATAATTTTCTCTTCATGAAGAACTTTTGTTCTTTAAGGTGATCATCACTGACCTCCATCACCTGTAAGAAAAATGCTCACACCCTTCAGATGGATGGTTCCACTTCCCCTTCAGTGTTCGATCTCCAATTTCACAATGGTCTGAAGAACCATAAAGTGATTCCCATTGTGAAGGCCTCCATCTGTTACGAATGAAGGAGCCCCTTACGGGTTGCTCGTAGTTCCACGAAGCATTATAACTTTGTGGAACTGTATCCTAATATATCACTTTATGATAATGAGAGGCCATGATCTTTGAGCACCACACCATTGAGAATCTTATTTGTGAGTCCCTGAGCTCTAAGAGCACCTTTCCTTAGAAATTATACTATGCATGCACCATGCTTCTGTGAGACCCTCATATCTGTGTAGTCCGTAACTTCTCAATACCCTGTGATCTGAGAAGGTCCATTCATCGCGATCTCCTATACTCAAAAAATCATATTACTTTTTGATACCTGTCCTTTAAGAAGACCCTAAAATCTCACCCACCAATCCATACCATGGGGGGTCCAACCCTACACACCCAATAGGCTCAATGCTGACCTTGGGTCTAGGCCCTCTAGGCTGGTCCCTTCGCTACCATCACTAATCCCCAAGAAAAATGGTGTGTCACACAATGATCACTTCGGGTCAGGACATCAACATTTTCTACTACACCCCACATGCGCATCCACCTTCCACCAATAAAATACCATTATTAAATATAATCCTCACCACACCATGAAATAACATGAGTCAACCTATTCTTATTGTTATCTATCACAAGTCCTGAGTGGACTTTCCCATCTTCAATTCCCAGAGTACCTTGACTCGAATATTTCCTCAAGCAACTTCTCAAAACCCCCCCACCAGGCTCCTATTCCAGGTTGAACCAAAAAGGTTCTCTCCTAACACCTGACATTTCTAGGCCTTTTATGCCTAATTTTACAATATATATAACATTAATCATTATTTCACCCTATGTTCCTAACATATGATGCCTCTTGATCTGAATCAGAGATTCTTTATGTTATAATCATAAGATGCCTATAGTCTTATCTTTATGAAATTAAACAGTATTTCACCCTATGATCCAAACAAATGATTCATTTTTTTCTGAATATGTGATGCCTTATGTTCCAATCATAAGATAAAAATAGTCCTCTCTACATTACTATAATTCGCATTACACCCTATGTGACAATCTTTTCATTCCTATAGTTCTAAATAATAGATTCATTATGCATCATCAATAAGATTCCAACATTTCACCCCAAATGAAAATAAAATGTACTATGACATATCAATCAATAATAGAATTCAAATTATACAAATAATAGATGGCTTATTTGAGAATCATGAGATATTCCATTGCATGATTACAATGGTGTTATTTAAAGAGCATTGGAAACCATTCAATCATTCCACTACTCAACCTCATTCTTCATATATCCATCTACAAATTAATTAACATTCATGTTGAAGGGATCCCTAATGGTTTGGTCCAATGCTACCCCGGATCACCTACCATCCTATGACAACACCCCAAAATACATTGGACGACACTTCGAGTTTGGCCTAGTGTTTCAAATATAGTCAATGGTCAGCCCTCGTTTGTTGGATTCCATTTCTTTAAAACAATGTGTGGACACTATGACTCAAATACTGTAAGAATTTATCTCCCCTAATCATGTCTCACCATTGTGATATGAATATATCATAAGTGATTCACAATTTTCATCTCCCTTTGTTTGGAATGATTCCAATTCCCTTGGCATTATCTCTCTTATGCAATAGTGCATAGGTGTAGTCCCCAATTATATGCTTCATCCCAAATTTTATTTTTGATTCCTTCAAGTCCTAAAATTAAGACGACATTATTGGATACTTCCATGTGTAATACCCTTCCAAAATTTCCACTCCATAGTGGAACATGGGATGCTTTCTTGCATAATCCCCTTCCACCATTGCTTCTCATTAGTGGCACCGGGGATGTTCCCATGCATAATCCCCAACCACAATTGTTGTTTCATAGTAGCACCTAGGCATCTTCCTTGTGTAATCCCCATTCACCATTGCCGCTCCCTAGAGGAACCTATGTCGCATACATGCAGAATCCCCTGTCTCCATTTCCAATACATTGTGGAACTTGGGAGACATCCATGTGTAATCCCCCTTCACCACCCCTCATGGATGCACCTTAGCACAATGATCATCAGGTCGGTTGTTTCCAATGGTTTCAAAAACCGAGAATGAATCACAAGAGAATAGAGTAAACAAAGACTATAAATACTATTTGGGCCACTTTATTATGTATGACACATCCCTCATCTGCTAAACTATGTAGACTTTGATCTCTATCACTTATAGGAATGGTCTGTAGGAATACTCCCAAATGTTCAAGCATATCACCCATTGGTCCTCACCACTACATGTTGATTCACCCCAATCCAACATGATGAAATACTATATTCCCCATTTCATCTTGAATGACTCTAAACTGTGTGTACACCTTTTATGTGGGTTTTGATCCATGTCTCTTGAAAAATGGTTTGTGTGAAGTATCCTCGAGGATCAATACCAAAATATGGTATGATTTTGTATTCCCCTTTGTTGGGCCCCATCTCTCTAGTCCACCATAGTAATTAGATCAATCTTTGTTTACTCACTACATGTAATCCCCATAATCATATTTGGGTAACTATCCTTCACACACACCCCGATCCTATGCCTCACCCTAAGCTACATGGGTTTTGATCATACTCTCCTAAATAGGGTATGTAGGAGTCCTTCTAAATGATAAACCCCAAACAGTTGTAATCTTATTCAAATTACATGGGTTTTGATCCCAATCTTGTAGGTTGTGTATATAGGAATCCCCCATGTGGTTCATCCCCGAACATTGGTAAACATTAGTGTCCCCTTTTTTGGGACCTGCATCTTTGGTTCCCCCCATTGTGGAATCATACCAACTCTCAGGACGCTAACCATTTGTTAGCCCCAGAATGTCTTTGGGTCGTTGTCCTCTACACACAACCTGATTTAATTCCCCCATCCCGAACAACATGTACATTGATTCTATTACACAATGATACATAGGTATCCTCCCTATGGTTTTATCCCATCACACATATCTCATACTAGCCTCTCCCTTGAGACATTGTGTTTTGGGAAGTTCAAACAACATCCCAGAGGTTTTATTTCTTCCAGGTATTATCCTTTCATCCATCCTCATTGGTCACCTCCTCAAGTGTCCCATCACCCCACTGAACATTGTGGAATTTTATTTCCTACAATAGGGATATGTATGAAGCCCCTTAGAGATTAAATACCAACATAGAGTTTATCTTCATGTCAGTTCCATCTCATTAACCATCCAATTCATTCAACCCTCCAACATCATTCTTGATTCTTTCCCAAGCTGCCACATCCTGGTGCAATCATTCCATTCATTCCATCATTGTTCCTTGCAGCACTCAGGGAGATAAACATGCATAATACCCACACAATCCTCAACCATCCAAACATGAGTGTCCCTCTTGTGATTGGCCACTATCAACATGTATGTTGCTACATTTCTTTGGGTTGATTCCATTCATGTTCACCCTGATTCTAGGTACCTCCATTTAAAAAACAAGTGTTTTTATCCATATCATTTTCGCAGTGTATAAAGGAAACCACTCCAAGGATCATTCCTAGACAATGGTAAACAATTTTGTCCCCCATTTTTGGTGAGAACATTCCCAAATCTGTCTTGAGGGGTGTCCAGATCATCTTTCACAGTGAGAAATCTTCCCTCTATGGGACAAATCACCATAGATCTATCCTCATTGGTCATTTTGATCCATAAATCAAGTAAACCGTCAATGTTCTTCCTCATAAGGATGTATCAATATTATCCATCATTACAGGATGTTATAGTCACTCTTATTCTAACTCTGCAAGATGTTAATCTCATATGTGACCTCCAATTACACCTTATAATCCTATGGAAACCCTCGAAAGACATGCTTTTGTCCTAACTTTCACTACAGGATGTTAAACACGTGGCATTTCCCATGTTATGCATTAGAAGTTGAGGAAAACCTCATATAAATACCTCTATAATAAAATATTTTGTGATCGATGTGCGATTTTTTGGGTTATATTCCCTTGAGATTCCCTCTTAAAATGAATAATATAGGTTCCATAGTTTCCATGCATCAAGAGATTCCCTGACTTCTCTAACATTATCATATACTCCGACTGAAGGTTGATGTCTTGTCCAGACCACTATTAATGTCAAGAAGAAAGTAGTGTAATTAACTAGTGACCTTAATGATGTGGCAATGGTATTGAGATTCATTAACAATGACTCAAATCATTAAAGGAGACCTAGACTAGGTGACGAATTCCGAGGAGGAATCCCCAGAAAAAGATACCGACATCAAATAATCCTATTTAGATGAATAATAAAAATCCCTTGAATAATCCATGAATGTCACATGAATAAATTCTTTTAAAGGTATTTTTTATTTAATTTTCATTTTTTATTGTTTTGGGGGTTTCTCATGCATTTTGTTGGAAATGGTGGGTTTTCAAAATTTGGGCCAAACAGTGAGCCCTGTTCTAGATTAAAAAAAATTGGTTTCTTTTTTAACTCTTTTATTTTTCTATAGTTTTCATCCTTTTCAATTCCTACATGTCCACACATGATATACATATATGACCAAATCCATTTGGATTCAATTAGAATCCATGATAATGATGTATCTGGGTTTTAATTATGGTTATGGTCCTGCCCTGAATCCCATTTAATGATTTACATTTGTTTTTTAAATCATTAATATCTCATTATATTTTTACATTTATTTGGTGATTCCAACTGTTAACCTATCCCACTTATCTATGGGAAGACCCCATTCTCTACTCCCTCTATTTGTAGCTATGTTTCATCAGGAATTTGGATAAAACATCTCAAAATTTCTCAACTCGTTTGGATTTGAAGAGGTAAATTGATTCTTTAATAACTCTTTAATTTCTCAATATTTTCCCCCAGTCCATTTCTAACATGATATATTCATCTTTTTTAGAACCTCACTTGAATGTTTTTCTTTTTTAAATTTTATCTACTTATATATTTGGGGTGATTTCTTTAAGATTTTTCAAGGTATGTGATTCCCTCTTGGATTATTTTTATTCCATAAGGGTTTCCTCCATCTTTTATTATGTCCTAAAATTTCATAAAGTTAGGGTTTGAACCTAGGGTTTTATTTTAATTTTATTTTGTATAATATTGTTGTATTGGGTTCCTCATCAATTCTTTGGGCTGTGGTGGTGGGGCTATTGATGTATCACACCAATATATGAGGATTGGACACTTTTATTAGGTGGGCCATTTTGTTTAAAATTATTGATGATTTAGTTTTCTGTATTTACAATTTATTCATATTACTCATATGATTTGTGTGTTTAAAAAACTATTCATTATTCCCTTTATTAAGAGTTTAATTTTAATGTATATTTTTATATTGATATACGGTGTTTTTCATGTGTAACACTTGGTGTATTATTTTTGGTGTATTTTAGAAAATATGAAATCGTCTTAATAAATATTGTTTGGTCTGGAAATAATGACTTTGAAGGATCTTTGTGTTCAACTGGCTTGGAAAGATGGTTTTTTGAATGGAATTATAGTGTAAAACCATGTTTTACAACTTGAAAGTGATTTTGAAAATGTGTGTTTTTCATGTGGATCTTCTATGGTATTGTTTGAGGTATTTTTGTAACATTTGGAGGTGGATTAATAAAACTTAATGGTGCTTCAAATTATGTTTACAATTATTATTGGTGTGATTTTTTCCCTTATAGAGGGTTTTGAATTGGGTTTAATGTTAAAATCTTTGGTAGACTCCTAGGAATTGTTTTATGAAGGTTTTGAATAGTTTAATGATTTATCTAGGAGGTGAAACCATATTAGAAAAACTATTTTGTATTGAGTATATTTTTAAATGGTCCATTATAAATTTGATTGGGGATTTCATGTGATGTGTATGCTTGTGGTAATGATTTATAAAATTTTTAACAGATTTACTGAAATATGAAAGAGTTGTGAACGTGATGTGGGCTGTTTGTGTGAGGGTGATGTGAAAATGGATTTTGATTATGAAAATGGATTTCTAAAACATGTGAGTGGGTTGTTATGTGATGTTTAGAATATTTGGTAAGATTTTATAAAATATTTAACGGATGTGTTGGATTGCGAATGTTATGAAAAATTTCTTATTGGCTACTTTGGTGTGAGTTTCATTTCAAAATGTATCTGAACGAAAATTGGATTTTTTGACTTCTGTGATGTACATGGGGCTCTTTCGTTAATTTTTGATGTGGAGGTGATATATTCATTTGAAAACTATATATCATGGCTTGTTGAACTTGTAGGAGCACAAGAGGGAATCCTTGGTATCTACGTGTGTAGACGTGTACTAGTATGCTAGTGAATCCATGGGGTTTGGCCTTAGTTTCACATAGCAAGGATGTCACATACAACACTAACTAAACTATGATGATGATAATGTGTGACCACTATGATACAGGTATGCTCTATACTAGTGGATCGTGTGCACGAGTACAAATATTGTGATGGTTACGCTCCTCATGATATGAGTTACCAGGGGCCCACAACGAGTTAGTGCCAAGGGGATATTTCATATTGATTGTGGTCATTGGATTATTTGTGCTTAACGTCACCATATTAAATTATTGGCTGGAAATTTCAATTTTTTTGGAATTTATTATAAAAGTGTTAATTTTTTAAATTATCTCACGTGAAAATTGATTTCATTTTTAAGTTATATCTTTTAGAATTTGTAACTAGCATTTTCTATTTATGAAAAAATGAAAACTTTCCATCATTGAATGTTTATCACATTGAATCTATTAGTGGTGGTTTCCTATTGATAATTGTATCACACCATACTAACACTGTTGGGTGTATATAGAATGTAGTTATTTTTTTGTCGCATGTTGGGTACAGTTTTTAGATCTAGTGATTCGGGTTTCTAGAAGGTCTATGGAGGTGTTTTCTTGTGGATATGGCTTGAGGACATTTCCCCTTTCCTTGAGGTGTTTTTGGACTGGTTATTTTAATTATTTTACCTTTCATATAGTACATTTGAGTTCTTCTAAACTATATAATTTATTTTGGGATTTTGGTAAAAGATTCATTGTTTTGATGAATCCAGATTCGTTTTATTGTGTTCATTTGTTGTCATTTGTTTATAAACTCAAGAAAATCGTTACGAATATTTAGTTTATGATACCTCAACCCTTGTTCAAGCCTATGTGGCTTGGGAATTCCCTTTGGACCTTGTCATGGGAATGTTTTGGTGTTGGATTAGATGAAGGCAATATTAGGTTCATGACAACGAATGTCACCCGCATCAGGAAAGCGGAAACACGACAAAACAACAAGTGTGTACCTATAGACGGATGTCCTCCCTGAAGAATTTTTTGGAAAAAAATATCAGTACTAATTATCCGTGAATAATGCAATATCCAACACCAAGGTTTTTAAAAACTACTAATTATATAACATTTCATCATAAAAATTGAAATCTTCTATTATAATGTAATAGCATAATTCTCTAAACTACAAATTTTAACTTAATTTTTCTAATATATATCATAATGTTATCATCACACACTCATAAAAAATGAGTAAGTCTATATGAATATCCTTACATATTCGTCAAAATATTATCTAAAGACTCATGATGCATATAAATGATTTTTCTTCTAAATTCAAATAATACCCACTCCATGGATGAACACCATTATGATAGAATTTCACAGAATTTTAGTTTATATTCCAACAATTATAATAGACATAAAAACATTCCATGCAGATATAGGAATCACAAACTCGAAAAATCAAATAATTACGAGAAGAATTATCTTAGGGTTCCCCCAACATTAATAATTAACAAAAGTAATGTTATATTTATCATCCTATCATCTATATTTCATTAATTGTTTTTCATAAAATCATTTATAATTTCGAAACATTTCATTTTGGAATTTTTTTATCAAAATAATCAAATAAAAATTACATTATTTATATAAAATCCATCAATGAATAAAATTTTTATACCATCATAAATCAAATATTCTTTCTAAAGGTATAACATATTTTTTTAATAATAATTATCTTTACTTCCAGTTAAAATAAAATATTTATACATCTAAGCTAGGGATGTTTTTTTCATTAGATAAATATATCAACAGATAAATAATTTTAAAATTCCATGATGTATCATTTTAATTTAGAAACTAAAACAATTTCTGGTTACAATCACATTGTATTAGGATGAGAAGTATTCTATTCACATATAACTAAAATTATAGAAATTAATTGTAAATGAAATTATAAAGGTATTCCCTAAATGATTGAAACCCCTTACATCAAATTAATATTTCAACAATTCATCGAATAGATTCATGAAAATCTATAATTCTAGACCAGAATGGTTTTGTTAGAAAAAATAATGTATATTAATTTAAAAAATGAAATGTGTTAAAATATGTATTTTTATTGAAATTACAACTATTTTCAATTTAATAAAAATAATTAATTACATTGTCCTAAATATGTGATATAATAAAAAATAAAAAAAAATATTATTCAATAATTGACATTTACTTTTTCTAATCAATAAACTATTCACATTATGTATTAATGAACATTAATATTCACATATACGTAATTTATAAATAGAAACTATATTTGGAAACCTATTATTCACTATAAAACAATAACTTTTTATTATATCATAATTATTTGGTAATAAAATAAATAATTCATCTGCCCAAGCAGTCCATACCAAGCTACCCAAAATTACATGGTATCATTATCTTAAAAAATAATTTCTTCATCACTTATTATAGAATTATTTTCATTTCTCAATTATCCTATATATTGTCTACTCTCAATCAGAACTTTAAAAATAATTCTAAATGTGAAAAGATATACATTTATAGCTAAAAATAATATTTGTAATGAATATGGAATCAATATCTTGAGTGGTACATTAATCATGTGACTGCATATCCCATGATGTGCTCCTGTTTCTGATGGGGCTTTAGATATGACCCACATATGTAGATGTATATGTTAGAATTGATTTAGCTATATATATTGATAATGAATAATGAAAATACATGTTATATAAAAGAAACACATCTTATATAATGGAAATGTGTATGCCTGGTATAATAACATAATAAAATAATTCTCAAAATATAACTGATAATTTTTAACCATAATATATATTCTCTTAATCCATATTTTGCTGGGACTAAACTCAACATAACAATGAAAATTATATGTTATTTATTATGAAAAATGGATTCTGTTTTTAGAAATACGAGTTCCAAATTATGTAAATAGGTATATTTTATTTTTGGAAATTGTAAATAGTAACATCAGTAATTATATATATTTTACACGGTTAACGAGTAAATTAAGAAAATAAGTGGAAAAATATATAAAAAAATATAAAAAAACCCTATCATGTGTCCTAAAATTATTTGATGAGTCATGTTATATCAACAAAATCCCTTCCCAAAACCTTTAGCATTTGAGATAAATGTGTTTGTGTGTAAATGACTTGTTATATTAATTAATTTAATGTAAAGGAAAATATAAAATAAACAAGTATCTTTTCAGTAAAATAGTTTTTTGGTGGGTTATATAATTGAACTCATTCACCATAAATAGTAAATAGAAATATAAAGATATTTAATATATTATTTAATTTTACATATAATATTTATACATTAAATAAATTTTTTTTTTTAAAAAATGATGATGTAATGATTTCATTATTAATTAAAGATTCAAATAAATTATATTATAAATATAAAAATTATTGTAATTTGATTTTTTTTGTTACCATTAATGATTGATTTGGATTATTATTAAATTTATCATTGAGTAATTTTAGTTTGTTAAAATCAATCATTTTACTATAGCATTAAAAAATTTCAATTACAAAAATAGTATAAGAATAGACATAAATGATTTTAAAAAATATATATTATTAAATTATATTATTGTCGTAAGAATAAAATAATTACCCAAATTTCTTACGTAATGTTTCTATTTTTAAAAATTTACCATTTGAGGTTTTTTGGAACTTTATACTTACTATGTTGACTATATAGAGAAAAAATAGACAAAGAAATGGTATGAATTAATTTATTTAACTAACAGTTAACGCCAAATGATAAGGTGAAATTTTGGATCTAAACTTGTCTTAAACATATTTATTGACATGATTCCAACACATAATCATCTTATCTAAAAAATATATCACTTTGGAGCCATTATAATTCGAAAATCAATTTATAATAAAATTTAATTTCAAGATATTCATAAAGTGCCCCTCCTCCCTCTAATAAATGGCCCCCACCTCTACCAATATACTTTTACCCCTTAAGTCCCTTGGATTGTCCAAATTCTTCTCAAATAAGATTCCAAAATACCTCCATTCCTCTTAGAGACCCCACTATGGGAATAAAGCAATCCTATGGACACCTTTTGTGGAAATAAAAGACAGATACACGAAATGAGGTAATTGTTTTATCACCCCTTTCAAAATTCAGATGTCATTATACTTCCTCTTATTATATTTTTTCACATTAAATTAATAAATCAAGTATATTCTACATGATTAAATATTATTATAACTATTTTAAAACCTTATACCTCCATTTATCCATCCCAATAATAACAATATCACTATGTGTGCATTTGTATGGATTACCATCTCCACACCGTGCTGTAATTTTTTTTTCAACAATACATAATTTGGACGGGTAAAATGATGAATATAATGGATTTAAATAACGAATATGACATGATAATTTTTATGTAAAATTTATATATAATCCAATTACATCTCATTTAACCATTAAGTGAATGACATCGTCGCTCGTGCGTATGTACAGCATACCCTATCCACGATGAGTTGCGATTCAGTAGACATTATATTCATTAAAATATGATTATATACAAGAATATAATGAATTAATATGATATATATTATACTAATTTCATTCTATGAATTATATAACTATAACCCATGATGTTGAACAAGAACCTATCTAAAAAACATGAATAAGAACATAGACCAGTTAATATAAGAATAATGAGTGACAATGAAATGTTACTAACAAAAGAATGATAATATAATCATATATGATATCATAAGAACCATTATTATTTAAGAACAATTCAATAATATTATTTAAAAAATTATACAGGAGGTTTGGATTCGTAGGAAGGATTTCAGACATAATATAAGGGTTAATTTCTCAATTTAATTTTTATCTGATATTTTTTGTACGTAAATATTTAGTAAGGTATATTTATTATCTAAATCCATGTTAGCTAAATATTTAATACTATTTCTATTCATATAAATTTTTTTAATGTCAATATTACCCATCGAAAGTTTTTACTAAACGGTATGAGGGTAATATTTTGTCATTATAAGATACGAGGTACTTTAATTTAATTTTCTAAAAAAGTAGGAGGAGAATGTTTTTTAACTTATAAGAAATGAATATATTTTTATGATTACATAATGCCTTATTTTCATGAAACTTTATTTAAAATATTTAATTTTTACTTTCAATTGAATTATTTAAATTTAAAATTTTGTTGTATTTTGAAAAAAGAAAATGTTTTTGAAGAATAAAGGATATTTTCCTGAAGAATTACTTTCAAGTATTTTATCAAAATTATTTTCCATATAATATGACATAGGGTCGGGTTTCTATACCAATTATTAAATTTATTTTATTGTGTTTATTATGATGTGTTTTTAATAAAATCATTTATTTTATATGGATTACGATGTAATGATGTTTAAGAAACTGAGTTTGTGTCCCTTGGGTTATGTTATGATGAATGGTTTGTATTTTGATGGAATGTGTAATAATGATTTAAATTATGAGTTGGGTGTGCCCTATATCACCCTACAAGGCATTTTGTAATGATTTATATAACATTATATAGACAAGATTGTAATGGAATGTAAATCTAGTTAAATAATATAGGGTTGAAATGACATGTATATCAGGTTCATTAATACCAGACTTGAACAAGGAGTGGACATAGATCAGTAATGGACTTTTTCCACTATTATGGAATTGGATATAAGGCTTGGATAATATGGAAAATATGGAAAATGTTTTCAATGATTTTTATCTTTCAACAAGATTTAGTGTTATTCCCATGAAATTTAATTATCATTAATGATCCATTATGATTTATGTGTTACGTACAACCAAGATTTATTTCATAACTCCTAATTAACATATTCAAAATTTATGTTCATGTTTTTACAGTAATATGTATATGTTTTTATTATATTCTCTAATTTTACCATTAATGAGTATTTGAGATCACAATTTTTATGTTTTCATTTCCCCAGGATATAAGGAATCGTTTTAGGTTGGAAAACTAATAGGGAAGATCTTTATGGGAGATGATAAAGAAATTTCACCAATCTAGAAGAATGTGTTCTATTTTTCAAAAAACACTAAAATAATACTGTCTTTAGGATTCAATTTTTCATAATGAAGTAATTATTCCAAAAAAATGAAATGTAATTTCCATGTACTTCATGATTGGGTCATTAGTGTTGGTATTAGAATGATGGTTTAGTCATCCTTTGGATACTAGAATGAGAAAACATTAGAGAGAACCCAAGAGGTATTTATAAGGATATGTCTAGGGATTTCATAAGTATAAGTCATGTATAGGTTTGAATCCTAGGGTTTTGTAAAAATCATGACTAACATAGGATTAAACCGATGATATCATATATTGAAATATTATACGTAATTTACTGTACTTATGTGTTTCTAATATTTTATATCTATTTCTCATACATTGATTTTGTATCTTAGTCAATATCCAGAACTACATAGAACATAGTTAACCATTGAATTTTTCAGAGTTAAATGTATCATATTTAGGATGTTTGATTTCATATTTGGAAACATCATGGAAGAATCATGATGATGGTATGAGTATTGGTCATACATCTAAGGATAAAGTGATTATAAAGACATGTGAAATGTATGCGATTTTCTTCTAGTATTTTTTACATTAATCCTATGAAGCTTGAGTTCTAGAAACCTTAAGACATTATTAATATTTTACCGAAGGTAAAGATGATGGTTCCTGAGTAATGGATTGAGAATAAAGTTTCATGATTGAGTTCTATTTGTTTTATAATTAAAAGATTATCTTATATGAATCATGATATATATGTGCGTGTGTGTGTTTGTGTATGTTTTGAGTATAAATTTTTATTAACTATTGGGAAGATATGTTTAATAGTACTAATGATCCAATATGTGATTTAAGGGTATAGTGATATACATGATTAAAACATTATTAAGGGAATGATAACCCTTAATATTTCCATTATGTAAAGAAAATTATGATTCGATAATGATATGATGGATATGAATAAGTAAATTGGATGATACTTTTTTCTTGGAAACTATTTATGGTCTCGTTGGAAATAGGGTTATGCTATCATGGTTTATGTTTATAACTTTTTGCGACTAAAAGAATAATCTAATATGTTTTGTAACAAAACAATCATGCATATTATCCAAAAGGATATATTATATTTCAGGTTTTTACCACAAATCAATAGAATACATGATGAAGGTGTTAACATTTTCATAATGTTACCAACCAAAGATACTACATGATATGTGGGGATAAATGTAAGGCCGTTTTTAGCATTTTTTGTAGTTTTTTATTTTCATCTTTTAGAAGGATTGTAAGGTTATCAAAATTTTAGAAAATTGAAGTTAAGAATTAGATGAGGTTTGTTAGAAAAATCTATTATATCACCATATATGGACTAATTCATATTTGATAAAATGTTCTAACCTTTTTTATGAAAAATGGAATAACCTATTATTTAATTTATGGATCTTCTAATTTGCTAACACAATAAGAATAAAAATTCCAACTTCATTAACTTGAATTAATGATTAAGTGTAAATTTTTCAAGGAATTACAAATTGGGATATTGTACTAAAATATTGTCTGTATTTCTTCTCATGATCTTCAAAATTATGGAAACGAACTAGAAAAAAAATATTTTTATCTTAGTACCTTCTAATCTGATGAATTAGATAATTCCTTAAATCATCGTATATTTATGGGTTTAAGTTGATAACATTCTCCAAAACATTTTCTATACCACTATGCATCAGAACGTGATGGTTATATTTTTCGTCCATATCCATGTTTTCACTTCCCACCATTGATCTCATTTTTGGAAACCCTGTGATGAGTTACTTTGGGTAACCATTATGTTTCTAACATTCCTTTTTAAAATGTTGTTTAGTATTTTTTTATGATGTTGGTTTTTAGGAAAGAATCGATAAGGTTGTAAGTATTTTATAACCCCAATGAATTTTGATGGAGAATTTAATTTTACAGTGGGTAGAAGGTAACACCCTGATATTTAATGAGATATATTCTTTTTAATTTCTATATTGTCTTATGAGGTACTCTACACCAAGATTGGCTTATGTTATACACAACGTTGTATTACCAGAAAGTATATAAAACACTATTATAGGATTTTGTTATACATAATTTAATGTTATTTTTATTGAATTAATTTCACTCATGACTGAGTATAAGTGATAAATTAATATTATACACTATTCATTATATTTACGGGTATGATGGGTATTGTCTTCTTTCTAAAAGACTATTTATAAGAATATAAGTGAGTTTATAAAATAATAATATCAATATTTACAGATTTAATTAGTTAAAAATATATTTAATATATTCAATTTAATGTTTAAAAATAAGTTTAGTTTTTTAGATATATTATATAAGAATAAATTTAATTATACTGATAAAATAGATGTTTTTCATCAATTGCATTTTTACCACCATTTTATAGATAACAAATTTTAAATCCAATTTTCTCCTATTTTATAAATTCTATTTGAAATAATAAAAAACATATTTTGAAGTGGGTTATCACAATTTACCATAGTTGAAATTTTGTTATTTTTCAGAAGAAATTCATATTTTAATGAATGGTAAAAATTAATGTATTTTAATTGAAAACATCCTTTCTAAAGAAATTTTTTATATACTAATGTTATATATATATTTGTTTTTTAAGTGTAATTAGATTATGTATTTCTAATTTAATCAAATTTTGGTCATTTAATGTAATTTAACATTTATATTGGACATAAACCCATGACAAGCTTTTGATAGTTTTTACATTTAATACCCCACTATTGGTGTTATGAATGAGAATTAATTGTAAATTAATTTATGAGAATTATATGTTTTTAATTTGGAAAAACTGCTTCCATATTTTTAATCATAAGGTAATATATATATATATATTTGCGCCTTTTATGTTTGGACATTATAAATAGTAATTTTAGTAATTGTTTTTATTTAACATGGTTAAATGGTAAATTAGGTAAATATGTGTAAAATTAATATTATAGTAATATAAAACATCCCTAAAACATGTTCTAATATTATTAGATGAGTCATGGAAGACCAAAAAAACCATAACCTAAAATTTATCTTTTGGTAGCCACTTGGGTGTGAAAATGACATGTTATAATAACTAATTTAAAGTAAAAAAGAAATATAACATAAACATGTATCCTTTTATAAAAATAATTTTATGGGGGGGGGGTTATATAATTGATATATTTGACTATAAATAGTACTTAAAAACCAAAAATATTTCCCACATCATGGTTTTTTATTTTTATTTTTAATATATTAAATATAAACATTTTTTTGTTATAAAATTTTGATCTAATGTTTACCTTATTGATGAACGATTAAAATAAATGATATTATGAATTTCAGAATAAATCGAATTTGAAACATTTGATTCCTTCCAAAAATTTTAGGGATGATAATAATTTTTTATCTTTTGTTAAGGTAGTTTTTTTAATCATCATGTTTTTATAACCATAAAAAATCAATTACAAAATAGTGTCAAAATTGACATAAAAGAGTTTTTAAAACAATGAATACATTATTAAACGATATAGCAGTCATAAAAATCTATTATTTTTTAAACATTCATATATAATTTCAAAATTTTCATTAATGATCCACTTTAGGTTTTCTGGATATTTAATAGTAACAATATTGACCATATAGTGTAAAAATATTGAATTACTTGTTAAGAGTTAATTTTTTTAACTAAGGGTTAAAGCCAAAAGATAAGGTTTCATTTGTGACCTAAACATGTCTGAAACCCATTTGTTTAGATTATTTCCATTCATCATCATCGTATCCTAGAAATATATTACTTTGGAGCAATTATAATCTGATGATAAATTTATAATAAAATTATTTTCCAATACATTCCAAAAGTGCCCCTCGTCCCTCTTATAAAAAGACATCAACTCTACCTACTTACTCATATAACTCAAGTCACTTGTCTCACAAAAATTATGCTTACGTAAGCTACCAAATACCTCCATTACTCCTAGAGGCCACACATTTGGAGTAAAACCATCATAGGGAGATGTTTTGTGCAAATCAAAAGTAGAGACTCGATAAAGTGGTAATTGTTTCATCACATCGTTCAAAATTGTCTACTTCTTCTACATCCTATTATTATGTTGTCTCAAAAATAGAGTAATAAATAATGTAAATAATACATTATGATATGTTATTATAATTTTGGTACAAACTTATACCTCCTTTTATACATCCTACGAATAACATCATCTCTTTGTGTGTGTACGTACGACTTATAGTTTCCACATTGTGGTGTAATTTATTATTGAACAATACATAATTTAGATGTATATAATGATTATTATATTATATGTAAGTAATTTATTTAACATTTTAATTGTTCAATAAAATTAATATACAATTCAATTTCAGACCTTCTAACCACTTAGTGAATGATATCGTGGCTCATGCATTGGTATGACCTACCATCTAACCGATGTGATACGATTCATTTAACATGATATTATTTAAACAAAAATCATATAAATAAATGTAATGAATAAATATTATATTTATTTACTAATATCGTGATTTATATGATATACATATATCCTATGTAGTGTAACATGAACTTATCTAACAAAACATGCGTATTAACATAAAGCAGTTATTATCTGAATAATGAGTTATAATGAACTTTTACTAACAAACTGATGATAATATAATCTTATATTATATCATAAAAATTATTATGATTTTCTAATAAGTTAACATCATTATTTAAAAACATTATATCATAGTTTTAGATACAAACAACTGATATTATACCTATGTTAATTGTTAATTTTCCAATCTCATTAATATATGTGATTGATTATACATAAATATTTACTGATGTATATTTATCCCCCACATCCTAGTTCTATAAATATTTAATACTATTTCTATTATTTTATAAATTTTTTATGGTCAATTTTACTCATTGGTGAATTTTTACAAAATTGTATGAATGGAATATTTTTTTGTTATTCGATATGAGGTACTTTTCTTGAATACACCATCAAAAGTATGACGATAAAGTATTTTTAAATTATACAGCATGAATGGATTCTTACACATTCATAATTACTTATTTCCATGATGCTTATTTTACAAGACATTAGGTGTATCATCAATTAAATTATTTTTTTAGAATTCTGAGGCATTTTTAGAAGAGAAAAACATTATGAAGAAGAAATGATATTTCCCTCAAGAATTAATTTCATGTATTTTATCAATATTATTTCCCATATAAGATGAAATACTATGATGTTTTTATCCCACTAATTTATATTATTATTTTATGTTTATGTTAGAATAATTTTTCTGAATTTTATTTAATTTATATGGATTATGATGGAATAATGTTTATGAAACCCAAATTTCTCCTTGGGCAATTATACGGTGAATGGTTTGTTTTTTTGTGGCACATGTAAGAATGATTTCATTATGAGATTAGAGGGACCTATATCTCCCTCCAATGAATTGGGTAATGATTTTATCTCTTGAGATAGATATTATTATAATAGAAAGTAATTTTGGTTCTATAATACATGACATAAAAGGAATATATATCTAGTTCAGTATTATAGAGATTGAATGATGAGTGAACATTTTTCAGTAAGGGACTATCTTTCCTATGATGGTCATGGCTATGAGCCATGGATAATATGGAAATGAGTTTCTATGATTATGTGTTTTCCACTATATAATATTTCATGATTAATGTTCCTTTATGATGTATTCCTACGTACTACAAAGATTTATTTCATAACTCAATATTTTGATATTAAAAAGTTTTGTTAATGTTTTTACATTCATATGTTTATGTATTGTTTGATATTCTATATGATTACCCTTACTGAGAAATTGAGCTAACCCTTTTTATGTTTTCATTCTACTAGGATATAAATAATGGTTTTATATAAGAAAATTAATGGGTAATATCTTTATTGGAGATGTTGAAAATCATTCACCAATCTAGAATAATGTGTTTCATGTTTCCAAGTACACTAAACTAATATGGCCTTTTCATATTTGTTTGTATAATTTATTAATTATTCTATAGAAGAAATGTAATTTTCATGTACTTAATGCGTGGTTCATTATAATTGTCAATATCATTAATATGATAATTTCATTTTTAGATAATAAATTAAATAAATATAAAAAATTAATATTTAAAATGGGTTAACCATTAAAAGTGGATAAAATTACATTTATAAAAATAATTAGTTTTATGGGTAAAATAGAGTATATTCTTATCTTATGCATATAAAACTGATTGGATGAATATAAAAACACCATTCATAATATATCAAATATGTAAATTAAATAAAATAATTCTCCATATTAAATTAATAATTTTAATTAAGATAAAACACTATTGGAATATTAAAAACAATATTTCTTTTTTATATCCAATTTGTTATTTCTTTCGTTTATCATTACATTGAAATACATGATTTCATTGTAAATTTTTATTAGATATAAAATTTCATAGGTTTGTTAATATTATTAATAATAACTAGTTTATATCATGTTATGTTAGATAGTAATATTTTAATAATATATTATTTTTTGGTAAAACTCTATCTTGCGTGTAATGCAAGCCATTAAAGAAGGTATCTTTTACGTTTAACTCATACTAACTCAGTGTTGCATGCATTGAAATATAATAAATTAATTTTAAATTATAAATATATTATAATTTATTTAGATATTATATACTCTTATGCACTTGGTGTCACATAACATACACGATATCAAACACAATGCTCTTACTTTAGAATTTCATTGTGTTACATTTCCCCACATTAATTGAATTGTTTACTCACCTTTTTAACTCAACAATTCTGATAGTTTTTTTGATAATTTATATATTTATGTCTCACATACTGAGAAGGGTTCATAAAAAATTCTCGAAAAATGGAATCAGATGTTCAAGGTTCCAATGGACTTATATAAAACTGGATATCAAATTAAGATAACATTATGGAAATGTAGAGTAACAAAATTAGATAAAAAGAGTATATATTTATAATAAGTGATTTATTTCATCCCTGAAAAACGAGTGAATGGTAAATGAAAAGCTGAGGTCCGTAAATCCATAAATCAAGGATGATTTAAACGATCATTAGTTTAATAAAAAAACATATCATGACAATATTTTTGTTCAAAGATACATTACATAATGTTGAGGAAAATTTTTTCTACCAATGTATACATACGTGATATATTTATATAAATAGAATTTCAACATTGGGTTGATATTATATCTATTTTCCAATTCATTTAAAAATTAATATTTATATATAAAGCATAGAAATAAATATAAAATGGATCATATGGCCTATAAAATAGTATCATGTCCAGCTATTTTTATTTTACTATCTTCCAAATCCAGTATGGTTAACAAGTTAATATCTAATCCCAAAAATTGATAATACTTATTTATAATTATTTTTTTTCAAATTTTATTACTAAATAAAATTAAAAATTAACCAGGACATTGCATAGGTTAGTGGTTGGTGTGAAACCCTTATCATCTTTTATTCAGGTGTTTATGACCTGCGGCCTTGCTGGATTTTATTGGTTGTCACACAGATTACATGTTACCCTTTTCTTAAAACAAATTAATATATTTTCCATAATAAATATGATGGAAATAATTGAAATAATTTTATCAGTAAATATCCTTTTAACTATGGTTTGTAATAAATTCTCAACACCTAAATACTTTATTAACATATTTCTACCCAGATACTTCCTTTGTCATGATTTTAACCTCTCGGAGAGGTAATTGACTGAAATAATTTCTATGTCTCCCGCACTTATAATAGATAACAAAAATGGATTACCTAGGATGAGTTTCATTTCCTACCATTTTACTCTATTTTTCCACTGTAATACTTTTCATTATGTATTTCATTCCCACAAATAAATGATTTCCTTATTCAATTGAGAAACAATACTATGTGTCTCCATCCATATTTTCAACATGTCTAAAATTGATCATTCTTTTCATCACAATCTCCAACAGTAGATCTCTTAACCACCTACATTATTCTATTCATTTTTTCAGGAGTTGTTAAATGTATTTATTTCTAATAATATTTTCAAAGAACTAATTTTCTTCAAAACAATATCCTTTACTCCTATCAATAACTCATTTGGTTGATAATTTTCATTACCATTTCAATTTTTTATTATGTTAAATTGAATCCTGTAGGTTTTATACATTGACTAAAACATGAAATAATTGTGTGAGAAATAATAGTTATAGTGAGAAAAGTGTACAATTATAAATAAGATATCTAAATTAGGAAGCGACATTTTTAAAACTAAATCACCCTGAACATTATTATTCATTTTCAATATACACTCATATTATTCAAATTGGTTTCTAAGTAAATGTGTATTATCCAAAGCACTTCCCCAATGAGTGTGAAACCTTGTGCACCGTGAGGTTCATTATCATGTACTATGTTACCCCAAGTCAGCCTTATAACACCTTTTAAGAGGTATTACTATAAGGTACATATATTCTAGAAATACATCCACTTGTAGTATCCAGACATGAATGTATTGCAAGGAATACCCAAAAAATCACTACCTTACCAAAATCGTAGGATGTTATTCTTAACATTCCCTCAAATTCTACCATAGGTTAATGTCGGATGCACTAAATTTTCCTAAATCTAGTTCTCAATGTTTATACTAAACTTATTTAGATTCCATCTATAAAGACCCTTCCCAGATAGATCCTATATGGTGTTTGATAATAATTAAATTAGCATGATTAAAATAAATGTAAACCAAATGGGATAATAGTTTAGTAGTCATGGTAAACTAGATATAAACATGAGACTAGTACCGTAAATAAATAGACTAAATAAATGATGTTTTTCACTATTATAAATTACATAAATAATAATAACTTAATTATTTATAGCTTATCCTTTCATATAATTCATTGTGTAGCTATTGTATTAATAGGGAAAGAAGCATAATATGGGTGAGCTCAAGTGATTGGTAAGGGAAAAATATAGTGAAAAAGATAATGAATCAATGAGGCTAATAATTATTAAATAATAAATGAATTATCTCATATTCCATATAAACAATAAAACTAAGAAGGAAGACTATAAGAAACATGGAAAGGTGAAAATAAAAAACACATTAAATTAAAATGACTAGATATGAAAAAAATAAATATTTTGTGGTAATAAATTAAACACATAAAATTAAAAAATTGAACTGAAAATTATTTGAATCCAAATTTATTTTGATCAAAAATATCATGGATGAATAATAACTGAAACTGAATTAGGTAAATTCATTATTCGTGGATGTCATGTATAAAGTACATGAAAAACAATAATGTAAACACCATTAACAAAAACCTATAAAAATTAATGATAGAAACCCCTTTAATTTTTGCATATTAATTGTCTCGTGAGATCAAATCAAATCATCGAGGGGATATATAATGTATCTGCCCCATCCATCATTACAAGTCCAAATCATTACTTATATCAAATAATAATATTATTGATATTCCATATAAATATGTGCATTGAATAAAGAAAAGAAAATTTTCCATATTTCCCAAAATAATAAAATAGTTTCACAATATTCACAATATGTTAACGTTTATATGGTATATGAAATAACAATTTAAGTCAAAATTCAAATGGAAAATTAAATAGAAATGCAATGGTCAAAATTCATAAGATATTGATTATTTCACGGGGATTAACAAATTATTCAAGTAAGTGAATGTGAATACTATCCTTTGGTAAATTAATAATAAAATATCCATTGGAATAATAGGTATAGTGTCAATACAACATATACTAAGAGGATTACAAATAAAGGGTTGATATTTATGATGAATAAAAATTAATAAAAATAAATGTAAAATAGTTTGTGGAAAAAATATTATTTTTTTTGTAAAATATTTTGAAAACAATTTCTTCTGAAATCACATTAGAAATAAATATAAATAAAATGTAACCATCAATACCTGGCAAGGATGCTTCAAATAAGTTATGGATAGTAAATTTGTACATTTCTTATGAGTTAAAAGAAAATTTCTTTTTGTATGTTAAAAGACTTTTAAAAAATGAACAGTCATGAAATCATTACAAGAATCCTTTAAAATCATTTTTAAAAGTCAAAAATGAAAAAATATTTATAAAAAACACTATAATAATTTTTAAATTTTTTTAATAAAACATTGTTTTAGAAAAACAATTTCTCTCAGTAAAGGGAAAATGAATTTTTGGTTTTAAAAAAATCATTTTCTAAAACATTTCGAGTACCACAGAGTGTAAAATTGTAATTTGACTTGAAAATGGTCATTAATGGCCAAAGGAGATAAAATTAAACGTTTTCTTATAAACTTTTAATATAATTTAATTGATTTGAAATACCAATTAATGATCTCTAAAGTTATTATTGTTGAATATAATCTTTAGATAATCCAATGTTTCGTATACCACTTTTAAAATTTATAAATCATAATCCTCAAAAAAGATATGATATTAAAAGATAGATTAAAATGGTATAAGTTAAAAAGATTAATTATTGAATATAAAAAAGGGGAATTAGATAGACCATAGAAAAGATTTAATTAGTGAACATGAAATTTATTTCACTGATTTAAAAAGTGGAATGAGAATCCATTACATTGAGTTTCTTTTTAAGTAAAGGTTATTTAACATTATATATATTAATAATATGTTTATTATAATTTTTAAGACCCATATTAATGTTTATAGTAACTTTTATTTCACTTATTACCATTTACTAATGACTACTTAAACAATTATGTTTACATCACTTGTTTTGACAGAATTCGATTTATGTGTCAAAAATAACTATTTTATGTCAACAATGGTCAAAGGGATAATTATATTACATCTCCAAAATAATAATCATGAAAATTTTATAATATTTATTAATAAATTATACTTTTTAAAATAATCACTTCATATTGATATAAAAAATGACTCAACATTAAAATTGTGGAGATGGAATGTCATACTTATGTAAGAGTAACATTCTTATTTATCAATGATCATTGTGGAAGGAAGGTATCTAACACTGTTTCATTCCAAAAGGATTATAATATAGTTAATAAAATTTTATTAAATCATATATACTTTTATATATAACAGTTTTTATGAAAAATAAATCACATTACACTGAGGAGGCAGTAGTCCACACATTCACAAATAACGCTATCACTTTTTACATGTGTGAATGGGTAATTAAAAAAATGATATATATATATTATATTTTCCAAAAGGTAATTATGAAATTAATATTATATATATTCTTCTTATATAACATATTTTTAATAAAAACCATCATTAATAATTCCATGTATCGTGTGAAGGAATGACATCCCTTGAGTAAGAGGTAGTCCACACTTCCACAAATGATGCTATCGTTTTTTCAAAAAAAATATAAATTGTAATGGTATGTGTTTTGTAAGAATTAAATAATAATAAATAAATAATAAATATAATTTATAAAATATATAAATACCGGTTACATTATAGTTTTCATCATGAGTGATATTAATGGAAGTATGAACAATCATCATCTTTTGGGAAAGTAGTTCGCCATTTTACATAAAGACTATGTTCATCACCAATTCAATGGATGTTTTTATAATTGTATATATAAAACTATATAAAAAATAAAAAGTATATTTAGCATTTTTTTTATCTTTATATGATCAAGATTTAAAATAATTTAAGGGGTAGAAGAGTAAATGAAATAAAAGCGATTATTTTTATGAATTACCTTAAAAATGGGAAAACTCGATTTAGATTATACAAAACAAATACCTTGAATGGATTTATGAAAAAAGGGAGGCATCAAGGAATAGAGGAGGGATTTGTGGAAGCAATTTGGGATGACCTTTTCTCAACCATATTAGTCTGAATGGTGTGGCGAATGGGGAAAACTGGTGGCCTTTAATGTGAAGGAGTAGTATCACTCTTCCAATATTTTGACTAAGTAATACTTCTTCCATTTTCAATCATGAAATAGGATACACTAATGTGAAATTTATATTCTATGATGTTATTTTTTCAATACATGCTTATCCAATAGATCTAATACATTTTTATAGGGTTTTTTGGTCCTTATGGTTAAGGATTAGTTCCTTCTAATGATTAATTTATCCATAATTGTTGTAATTAATTTTAACCACATTCACTAATAGTTTTTGTCAAAAAAACATGTCATAATTTTAAATTTAAAATTATTATGATTCAAAATATAGAATAAATTTTCCAAATTATAATAATAGATTTGGTAGGAATTGATTAAAATTTAATCCCATATATGGAACGACAATATTGGTATTTTATGTAAAAACGTCTGAATACTTATTATGATTTTATAAGAAACCCAAAATTGAAATTAATTAAAATTAAATAAATGGAATTAATTGATAAATATATGATATAATTAAACCGTATAAACAACTGAGGTTATAATTTATCCTTATAAATAAATTATATTAAAAAGTAGTTTTAAAGTAAAATTCAATATTTTGCACTATTTTTTAAAAATGCAATGTTTCAAAAAATATAGAGAATTCAATCTAAGATAATTATTTAGATTATTTAGAAAATAATAAATAATAATATGAAAAATTATATTAGTTAAAGTGTCAAAATTCAGATTTTATAATGTGATTTCTATTAAGAATTTTTAAGATTGCCTTTATAATAAAATAGGGTTTTATGTGTGAAATATTGTTTGTTATTATCTTATGTATATTAAATATTGAAGATGAATATCAAAAATATATTATTTAATGAATAAAATATATATTTATTTAAAATAATGAACCTTATGTAATATATATTTTTATTAAGTCAAAACTCATTTGGAAGCATAAAATTAAATATATTTCTTTTTTATATCCAATATGATCTTATTTACATTTTTCAGTAATTAGTAACCCATGAATTCATTTTATATTTATATAAACAACAAATTTCTTAGTTTAGTTAATAATATTCATAAAATTTAGTTTATATCATATTATATAAAATAATAATTTTTTTTATAATGAATTATTGTTTGGTAAAACATTATCTTGTGTGTAATGCAAGCCACAGAAGTAAGACGCTCTTACTTGTTACAAATGGTAACTCGGTGTTTCCAAAATTGAAATATATAAAATCTATTTTAAAAATTAGCTTCCTAATCCCATAAATATTGGATCAGGTGTATGATATCAATTCCATTTTTATGATTAGTAGGAATCAGATCCTAAAGGACCGATAGTTTAATTGTCCTAGTAAGCCGGATAAATAAATTTTTCATGTATTAAAAATGAATACAATATTTTAAAAATACCTTTATCTTATTTTGATATGAATTTCCATAAGAATGAAATTATTCTATATTCTATATCTCTACATATTTCATAGTGTGCTTCATTTACACATAGGGTAATGGAATCAAAATTCAGGTGAGCTCAAATACCCAATAACTGTAAAGTATGAAACAAGTAACAATGAGTCAATAAGAATAATAATTATGGCATGGTAAATAAGAGATCATATATACTAGATAGTAAAAAATATATAATTTCACAAATAATATGGTAGCGTAATAACTGGAAACATGTTCCATTTAAATAACATGATAATGAAAAATCAATATATAAATGTATGAAAATGAAACATATGGCATATATTCAATGGATAGAAAATGGAATTTAATCATTGATATTTCGACACAAAATTTCATGGATGAATATAAACTAAAACTAAATGAGTGAAATTCTTATTTATTGGATTACATGTTTCTAAGGTAAATGGAATTATTATCGTCACGACCATTCACAAGAAAATTTATCATATCATGTCAAATCTGATGTAAATAATCTTGAAAACTAACGCATCCCATGACACTATCGATGCATCCAGGGGATATCTATTATTATTCCCACCCATATCACACCAATCCAAATAAATTCTTTATATATAGAATAATTGTCTGAATAATGCCCCTTATCGAATATACATATGTATTATAAGGTAAATATTTATCCATATTTCCCAAATAATAAAATAAAAATTAAATTAATCACCATATTATAAATGGAATATATTTTATGAAATGGGTATAACCATAAAAAATGATATGGGTAGTTTGTATAAATTAAATGTTCAACAATCATAAAAAATTGAATATTTAAAATATGAATAACAAATATATCATGTGAATATGATTACTCACCTTGGCCAAGTCAATCATTAACCATCCTGATGAACAGTAAGGATATTATCAATAAAAACCCAATGTGGATTCCAATATAAGGTCATTTTCATTGATGAATTGAATTGTTTTAGAAAGGTATTTTTTAAACATTCATGAGGATGTTATCTTTAAAAAATGGAAAAAATAAAAATGAAAATAAATTTTCCAAGAATTTTCTTAAAAATTATCATTTTAATAGTGTAATTAAAGCTTCAATGGAATGATGGTGAAACATTTGTACAACCTGTAAAAGGTATAGAGAATATTTATTTTTCACAATAAATGTCTAGAAAAATTAATTTTTTGTAAAGTGAAACAAAATATTCCATTTAAATACTTTGTTAAAGTGAAAATAAGTTTATAATTTCTCTAAAAAATTATTTTAAATCAATTTAATAAAATATTTATTTTTATGAATATTGGCTCTCCCACTATTGAGAGAAAAGAAGTAGGGTATTATTAAAAGCAAAATTCTAGAAAACCAAGATTATTAATTAGTGGAAAATGGTAATAATAAATTTAAAAGGTCATTATTAACCAGTGGAGTAGAAAATGAAATGGTTTATTGAAAAATGTTCATATAATTTCCCAAAATTGTAATGGATGACCAAAAAAAATATTTTTGTTGGAAATAATAAGTAAACAATCACATGTGTCCCATAACACTCTTAACCTCTTTAAATCATAATTATCATAAAAAATTAACATTAAATTAACATATAGATTATATTTATGATACACTTATAATGATAAAATATAAAATAGGGGCAACAGATAAACACCCAATAGAAGTAAGTGGTGAACATTCCATTTATCTCACAGATGTAAAAATTGAGTTGAGAATCCCTTATATTGGGATTACATTTAGGTGAATGTATATTAAAATCATATATAATAAATTTATGTTTATTGTGTACTTTTTCAGAATCGTTTTCATGTTTGTAAGTACTTTATTTCTCTAATTTTAATGTTATATACAACTACATGAATAATTAAGTTTACATCGGTTATTTTGAACAAATTCGATTGACGTGTCAAAAACAACATTGGTAGGTCAACTATGGTTTAAGAGGTCATTAAAAAATATTAATTGATTAATAAATATTATATAATTATCATATTCATACATCAATTATACGGTTATTATCAATATATAAATATTGATATTAAAAATGAATCATTTTTCTTATTATTTAGATGACAAGACATACATACACATGAGTAACATTCTCATTTTCCAATAAGAATAATGTAAATAAGGTAAGTAAGAAAATATTATTACATAATGATTTTTATTTGATAAAACCAATATTATTTAATTATATATACTTATATATAAATTTATTGTAATCAAATGGAATCACTTCATGTCGATGAGGTAGTAATCGTCATGTCTATGAAAGACAATATCACTTTGTAATTGTGTGAAAGTGCAATGAAGAAAATGATATATATTATATATCTAGAAATGTAATAATTCATGAATATCATATAGATAATTTTTACATCACATATTTTTAATTAAAATCATCTTTATATATTTCATGGGTATTGTGAATGAATCATATCTCATTTAGTAGGCGGTAGTCCGAAATTCCAAAAAAATGTTATCATTTTTATATAAAAATTAAAGTATAATTATATGTGTATTTAATAAATTTTAAAATATTAATTAAATAATAAATATCATTTATAACATAAATTAATATATTTTACATCATAATTACCATCGTGATAATATGTAAAGGAAGAACAAACAATCATCATTTTGTGAGGTCATAGTTTTCCACTCTCATAAACAATATGTTCATCCTCGATTAGTTGGATGTGTGTGTAAGTGTATCTAAAAACACAAATATAACAAACTAAAAGTATATTTATCATATTGGAGTAATTATATATGTATTATTTTAAAATAATTTAAGGTATTCAAGAGTAAATGAATAAAAGAACATCGTTTGATAGTGTTAGTTTAAATATTAGTTAACTCTTATGTGTTTTTACCAAAAGGATTCCTTATTATCAATTAAACACAAATATAGCCTTCATGGTATATGGTAGGAATTTTTGGAATCTATTTGGAAAGATATTGGCCTGAGCAATTTTTTTTAGCATTATTAGGAATGGTGAGAAGTTGTGGCCTTTTATAGTGGAGGAGGAGTCACAATGATGTAATATTTTGAAAAAAGTTTTCTTCCCATGTTTTTCATTTTTGAACTTGATCCAAAAATGGAACAAATTATATCAGTGTAATTATAATTATGATATATATCATTCCAGTATCACTTGGACAAATTTTTAGCTTTTTTGGGCCTTATGGTTATGGTTTAGTAACATATTACGCTTTATTTACCATAATCATTGTAATTAATTTTAATCACATTCAATAGAATTTTTAGTCAAAAAAAAAATGTTCAAGTTAGAAATTATAAATTACTCATATTCCAAATATTAAATAAAAATTTCCAAATTCCGATCATATAAGAGGTGTAAATTATTTTAAAATTCATCCCGCATGTAGTATGACAATGCGTGTTTTAAATGTAAAGACGCTCAATTGTTTTCTATGATATTTATAATAAATATCAAACTGAATTTTACTATAATTATCTATATTTTATTAATTGATAAAAATATTATCAAAATTAAATTTAAAACTCATTAAAATTATAATATAAAATTATAATAAAATTAGGTGAAAAACATTATTGAACTAAAATTCACTGTTTTAACAATTCATTAAAAATTAAAATAATTAAGAAATATATCAAAATATCACCGTAACATAATTATTATATTTCAATTTCTATGATGAAGTATATTTTTACATATTAAATAAATAAAACATTCAGAATTATTATTTAAAATGGGTTCTCCAATGAAAGAGAGTAAAATTGCCTTTATAAAAATATTGGTTTTAATTGTAAAATATTGTTTATTCTTATCTTTGGAATGTAAAACCTAAAGGATGAATATCGAAAATATTTAATATAATATATAAATTATATATTTAATAAAAATAATTCAAAATTATAATTAATTGTGTTGAGTAATATAAAATTCCTTTGGAAGAAAAAAAATAAATATATTTCTTTTTTTTGCCCAATTGGTTCTTATTTAAATTTATCATTAATTGTTAACCCATGAATTCATTTTATATTTATATAAACATAAAAAATGTAACGCCCCGACCCTAGTTACCCAGAGTCGGTGCATTATTACATAACATTGGCATGATCACAAGAAAGATCAAATCTCGAAATAACGATTGGTTTAGTAGCTTTGGAAACACTAGATATATTCATAAAGTTTTACATTACATAATAATGTGAAAAAACTACTACAAAAACATATTGTCTCCATAGTCCACACTATTAATTCCTCATAATATCCCTGCAGGTCATTCATAATTTACTTCTTCACATCCTGGGAAAATAAAAGATAGAAAAGGGGTGAGCTCAAATGCCCAGTAAGGATAATAATATAGCAGAAACTTTCATAAATAAGAATAAACATTTATGGCAGTGTATAACTACAACAAAAGCCTTTTAAACTTGAACATCAACATAGTATGGAAAAAATAAAATGATATAATTCCATTTACTTATTCACATGGATATTCTACTAATCTAATAATCACATGAAATATCAATAACCACTTTCATAATGATGGAATTCATAATGCCAGACTATCATAACCACATAGCTAAGGCCTCGTGCCAAGACTACAAATACGATTTTGCCAAGGCCTTGTGCCAAGACACTATTTTGTCTCATGAGACCTACTGATGCATCGAGGAGCTATAGCGGGCTTCACCCGTCAATTACTAAGTCCAATGCATTCCCATATGAAAAGGGGTAAACATAACATAAACATTCGTATTAAAACTAGCATACGAAATGTCAATACTTTCTTCATAAACCATGAATGGTATAAAATAAAACATCCACAGTAAAACATATCACAAAATCGTCAATACAATACAAAAGATTTGTATCATAATAAATAAACTTCAAATAAGCTTAAAATCCAACAAGGATGTTGACATAGATGAAATCAAAACCATTTGAGAGGAATATCTCTTTTCTCGAAATCATTGAAAAGTCACCCATTTATAAAGGAAGTAATTTAAAAGAGATATTTGAATCAAAGTGTCCCATACCACTTTGAAACTTTTGAAAATAAATTTCATTTCAAAACATTCTTGTCCATATAAATAAATCCTTAAAATCATTTTGAAAACAAGGATATTAATTAAAAAGATTTAGAAAGATAAATCTTTAAAACATTTAAAATTATGATATTGATAAAGAGTACCTTTCACAAATTATTAAAATATTCATTTAAAAAAGTCACATAATTATAAAATAAAACATTTACTTTGAAAATATTCATATCAGCTTGTAAGGGAATCTTTGACGATTTTATAATGGCGGTAAATAGCCGCACCCGCCGTATACGTTAAAAAAAGAGATTCATACCTTAAATTTGTCGAAAAAGTTAAAAGTGCCTTGTTTGGAAAACGGCGGAAAGATTCCTTTCAAAACACATAAGGGTATAAATGACTTTAACCCATTGCCTAGTAAATAGTAAAAATGTTTTTAAATATATTTTTAAGGATAATGGATGTGGATGATAAAGAGATCCCCATAGATAATTACGTATAAACAACATCAGATAATGAAGAGATTGTGAAATTAACCCTTACCTTTTACTTTTCCTTGGTTGGGGGTAGGTTAACCTCCTGTATAATGGTGAAATAATTGTTATTATACAATAATCATATACATTAATATGATATCATATATGATCTTTTAACATTGATTTGTTAATAATATCTTAGTATTATCATTGTTTTGGGTGTTAACTTACTCATTTTCTTTTATATGTTTTGTTACGTAAGCCATGTTTGTAATGGATATGTTGTATCTTAATCATATCCAGAATGATATCATGTCCTTAGATACTATTATTAATCATCAAATTCGAATTATATTTGAATGGATATAATGGATAATGAATCTCATCGCGTTCGTGGAGACGGTAGTCCGTACGTACGCACGAACGATAATATCATTCTTTTGATATTAAAATAATATATAATTTGATGTTATATCATATATAAAGAATCATTATCAAGTTATATTTATTATTTACATGAGTTACACATCATTATTATACCCATCCAAATAATAATTTATTGAATAACAATTACACCACGACGTGGAGACGGTAAGCCGTACGTACGCACGTATAGTGACATGTTATTCAAAGGATGGATAGAATTGTGAATATGGTTTTATCATATTTATAATAACATCACAGTATATATATGATACTGGAGTTATTATTTTAGAATTGTAACAACAAAGGAAGAGGAAGTGGAAGAAGAAAGGAACTTGAAAAAGTGTGGTGAAATCATTACCTCTTCTTCATGTTCTTCCTTTTGATTTGATCCAAAGGGTTCATTAGGTTGGCTTTATGATCAAACTAAGGCCTCTAGAATGTAGTGAGGGAAGTTTAGAGAGTATTTGGGCATGGTTTGGCCGAACCAAAAGGATTTGAAGGTGTGAAGAAATGAGAAGGATGAGTTCCTTTTTATAAGAGGGGTGAGGGGCACCTTTGGAAAATCTAGAAATATTAATTTATAATAAATTCATATTCGGTTTATAATGGCTCCAAAGTAGATTATTTAACATTTAAGGTGGGTATGGGACAAAAACCATTCAACAAATAGAATTTAGACAGGTTTGGGACATTATATTAACCTTATCGTTAAGTATTAACTCTTAGTTAATTAGTTTCACTTTTACAATGTCTCTTTGTATTTTTATATTATATGGTCAATAAACATACCATATACATCCAAACGACCCCCAAATGGTCCATTAATTATTAACCTATCATGATATAAGACTCTTGTCCGAACTGTAGGTTTTTAGGAATATAATATCGATTAATAATATAATATTTGTTTTAAAAACTCTTTTATGTCAATTTGACATTATTCAATAGTTTATTTTTGTGAAACTTATAACAGAATGATTACTTCGAAAAAAGTTAATTAAATAAATCCAAATATGTCATATTATCCTATAAAATTATTGTAATTCCTTAAAAGTCTCAAATTATATTTATTTGGGTATTTATAATATCAAATAGTTTAATTTTTCACTATTATGGTAATTACTGCATCATCATTGTTTCATAAATAAATTAAATTATTTAATATGTTAAAATTATAAGTAAAATATCATTATGTATGAAATAATTTTATCTTTCTATTGAATATTTATAGTCTAAAATCAACCATTTATAACCCTATGTAAAAATTGTTTCTCTAAAAGATATATGCTTGTGTCATTTTTGTATTCATTTTAACATAATTAAAATAAAGTGTCCCTATCACTTACAAGTGGCTCCATGGGGTCCCAAAATCGGCCCAAAGAAGCCCATGGTCGGACATGTATCCACCAATAAGGTTAGGACACGTTTTATGGTAATTTAGTATTATTATAATATTATTGTTTAACCCTTATTTAACGGATTTACCCTTAACCATGGTAAATAAAATATTTATCGCAGTAATTATTAAAAATGTCTAAAAATAAAAGTTACCTATTTACACAATTTGAACATCCTGATTCCAAATATGGAATCCATTTTTTCAAATTCAAAATTCAGAAGTGGCAGAAATTAATTTAAAAATAATTTCTGCTGTTAAAAGAAAAAGCGTGTTTTTAAGATATAATAACTATCAAAGGATTGATACTTGTTTATGTTCGGTTTAATTGTGAAATTATGTCCAATGAACAAAACTGTATTAAATGGTAAAAATATATTCTAAATATACTTTAAAACCACTCAAATTCATAATTTATCACTATTAATTATTTTGAATAAAAAAGTTGTTTTTAATTAAAATTTAGTAATTTTCACTATTTATCGAAATATAAAAGTTATCCGAAAAGTACCAAAATTTCACCCTAGGATAATTTCGTTATTACGAATCCATAAATAAAGTATATTTTACCAAATTCAAATCATAAAAGTTTCATTTATTAATTTAAAATTGATTCCCACTTTCAAAACATAAAAGGCGTATTTTTTTAAAAATAATAACTATCAAAAGTTTGACACTTGTTTATGTCCAATTTCAAGGTGAAATTACTTAAAATGACCATCATTGGATTAAATAGTAAAAATATAACCTATTTATAATTCCAAACTATTAAAATTTATAATTTAACAATATAAACTATTTTTATTAAAAAAGTCATTTTCAGTTAAAATATAGTATTTTTCACTATTCACACAAATATGAAAGTTATCAGAAAAACACCAAAACATTATTGAAAAAAAATTCTTATGTCCCGATTCTAATGAAAAAGATCATTTCCTCAAATTGAATATATAAAAGTTTAAAATATTGGATTTAAAAAGGCTTCGCCATTAAAAGGCGGTAAAATTTCATTTTTTGAAAAACACTTCTTTTATCCGTAAAAAATGAATTTGTTCATCAATCATGTCTTTGAAACTCATAATATGGATTCTAAAAAATATAAATATTATATAAAGTTTTAAAATTTAGTTAATACTATTCAAAACCTCTTTTGAACGTCTTGTTTGGTAAGTCATGGGGCGCTTGAACTCAGTGTTGCGTGTTGTGTATGTTATTGAATTATTTTGAAGAAATAACACAATATGAAATCTTGGGGTGTTGCATTCTCCCATCCTTCAATAAATTGCATCCTCGGAATTTGAAATTTTTCTTCAAAAATAAAAGGTTGAAAATAGAAAATATCTTTATGGGAAAACCTACATCGGAAATTGGGTTAATAAAATTTAGTCTTAATAAGAGAAAAAATGAAATGAAAGGGTCCCCACCAAATTATGATCTCTATTAGGAGAACATTGGTGGAAATTAGAGACATATAATTGGAGGAAAAACGTAAATATTTATAGGTAGTGATTGAGGTCATCAATCACAAACAAGTTTAAAATTGAGGTCCTTAAATTCATCAATCTATGATGATTTAAAATACCATCGGTTCAACAAAACATAAGGTATTAAGATAACACATTTTTTGACGTTTCAAAATATATTAGTTGAAATCCCACATCGAAAAATGAATTAATGAGGCCTCTATTTAACATAATGAGTGGTAAGTATGAAGATTACTAAAAATAACACATACTAGGGTTCCATGTAGGAAAATATGGATATTGAAGAGAAATCTAACCATCAATTATCTGATGGAGAGTGGTAGAGAACATGGTTATGAAAAGGCCAACAATCCCAAAGCCATAAATTAGTGATGATATAATGTACCATCTAGGAAAACATTTTTGTTCTAAGTTCCTTTTCTTAATGTTAAGGAATTTATTTACGAGATTGGCTAAGATCATAAGGAGATATACTTACTTTATAATTAGAGTTTTATCTATTAATAAATTTCTACCACAAACTCATATTTCACCCCAAAACATAATAAAACTCAAAAAATACTCTATTTATCCTAAGCATATAGGGTTCCAAACATAATGAATTTATAATTCTCATATCAGATCCTTTATGAAAATAAAGTACATTATATTATCCAAGAACATAAGGTAGCACAATGGTACGTGATAAATCCCAATTGCACTATGGTTTTTGGTTCAATTCCCGCAGCTTTGTCTGACACGACGGGTCGTCACACGGTCTGCTTGTTGTCCTTTTATAAAAATCCCAAAATAACCTTTCAAACTTAATCTATTCCAACCTTTAGACTTTTCCAAGACACTATTATCCAAACTCATAGTCCAAAATTTACAAGGAATTTAAAAATAATGAGGATCATTTTTTCCAGGTAATAATATGTGAACGCCTTCCTCATATATTCTTTTACAACACCGCAACATCCAGAATTACCAAAATTAACCATCTCTTATTCCAAAATCACTGTCTCAGTATTAGAACTATATTATGGTTTATCATTCTCTCAACCATATATTTTCCAAAAATTCAACCTGCTATTCAGACACTTTTCTTTGTTCCACACAATCTCAAGTCCTTAATGAAATAGTACTGCATTAAAATCCCTATATGCTCTATAATTATTATAAGAAGTACATTGTCGATACAACACTCAAATAACATAATCAATATAAGAACTCTAACCATTCCTCTTCATCTTTGGTAGTATCATAACATGATTATTATCCAATAGCATCACTTGCAGCATAGTTTGACGATTGGGACATAGGTTCGCGTAGTGTCCAAAATCCTTGCAAATAAAGCATTGTACATTTAAAACCATTTTCTTACCCTTGTAGCCATGTACTTTGTTCCATTTTCCTTCACACTTATAACAAACTCCCATTCCTTTCAGGCATGTTCTAGGGTGTTTCTTCCCACAATTATCACATATGGGAAAATTCTTCTTTTCCCTCTTACCTTTATCCATCTTTCTATCTTCCCTCCTTTTCTTCTCTTGCTTGCCTTCAAAGCCATAGGACTCAGTAAACTCTTTACTTATCTTATCAACACATGATATTATTTCTTCATAAAAGGATAATACATGGGAAACTATTTTTCTTATAAATTCTGGCTTAAGACCATGAAAGATATAATCCTTCTTTCTTTTTGGATCATGTCCATTGCTAGAGTTCTCATTCCTTCTACTGGGCGCTATTTCTAAACAATAGCATAAACTAGGTTAGTTTATGAATTGAAATGAATAATTCCAAACTTGTAAAATACCTAACGCAAATTGAACAGTTTATGGATATAATCCATATTAATAAAAATGTTTTCTTTGAGTATGTATATACTCATGAGCCCTTCATAATGGTTTGTAAAGAAAATGAGAATTATCTTGAGCATATCCCCCGGGAGTGTCGTAACCAAGAGTGCAGCAAGGCCCGTTGTTGTGCACAAGTTCCCGTTCGAGTCTAGCTCAAAGCGGTGTTTTCGGGTTTTACCCCTCGGTACATTTGTGCCTGAACCGCCTCTACCTGCTCGTATCCAGACAGGGATGTATTGCTCAGAAAACTCACACAATCTCTAGAATACCAAAATTCTAGGATGTTCTTCTATACTAATCCTCAAAGTCTATATTAGGGCTATGTGCTCTAATCAGAGTTTATCTAAATCTAGTTTCCAAGGTTATTACTAAACTTCCTCTCATTCCAACTATAACGCCCCGACCCTAGTTACCCAGAGTCAGTGCATTATTACATAAAATTGGCATGATCACAAAAAAGATCAAATCTCGATAGAGAAATTGGTTTAGTAGCCTTGGAAACAATAGATATATTAATAATGTTTTACATTACATCATAAAGTGAAAAACTACAACAACAACATATTGTCTCCATAGTACACACTATTAACCCCTCATAATATCCCTACAGGTCATTCATAATTTACTTCTTCACATCCTGGGAAAATAAAACATAGAAAAGGGGTGAGCTCAAAGGCCCAGTAAGGATAACAATATAGTGGAAACTTTCATAAATAAGAATAAACATTTAAGGCAGTGTATAACTAAAACAAAAGCCTTTTAAACTTGAACTTCAACATAGTATGGAAAAAATAAAATGATATAATTCCATTTACTTATTCACATGGATATTATACTAATCTAATAATCACATGCAATATCAATAACCACTTTCATAATGATGGATTTCATAATTCCAGACTATTATAACCACATAGCCGAGGCCTCGTGCATAGACTACAAATAAGAATTTTCCAAGGCCTTGTGACAAGACACTAGTTTGTCTCATGATACCTACCGATGCATCGAGGAGCTATAGCGGGCTCCACCCATCACTTACTAAGTCCAATTCATTCCCATATGAAAAGGTTTAAGCATAACATAAACATTCGTTTTAAAACTAGCATACGAAATGTCAATACTTTCTTCATAAACCATGAATGGTATAAAATAATACATCCACAGTAAAAATTATCACAAAACCGTCAATACAATTAAAAAGATTTGTATCATAATAAATCAACTTCAAATAAGCTTAAAATCCAACAAGGATGTCGACATAGATGAAATCAAAACCATTTGAGAGGAATATCTCTTTTCTCGAAATCATTGAAAAGTCACCCATTTATAAAGGAAGTAATTTAAAAGATATTTTTCAATAAAAGTGTCCCATACCACGTTGAAGCTTTTGAAAAAAAATTAAACTTCAAAACATTCATTTCTATATAAATAAATCCTTAAAATCCTTTTGAAAACAAGGATATTAATTAAAAAGATTTAGAAAGACAAATCATTAAAACATTTAAAATTATGATCCTGATAAAGAGTACCTTTCAAAAATTATTAAAATATTCATTTCAAAAAGTCACATAAATATAAAATAAAACATTTACTTTTAAAATATTCTTATAAGCTTGTAAGGGAAGCTTTGACGATTTTATAATGGCAGTAAATAGCCGCACCCGCCGAATAAGTTAAAAAAAGACATTCTTACCTTAAATTTGTCGAAAAGGTTAAAAGTGCCTTGTTTGGAAAACGGCGGAAAGATTCCTTTCAAAAAACATAAGGGTATAAATGAATTTAACCCACTGCCTAGTAAATAGTAAAAAAGTTTTTAAATATATTTTTAAGGAGAATGGATGTGGATGATAAAGAGATCCCAGTAGATAATTATTTATAAACAACCTCGGATAATGAAGAGATTGTTAAATAAACCCTTACCTTGTACTTTTCCTTGGTTAGGGGTAGGTTAACATCCTGTATAATGGTGAAATAATTTTTATTATACAAGAATCATATACATTAATATGATATCATATATGATCTTTTAACATTGATTTGTTAATAATATCTTAGTATTATCATTGTTTCGGGAGTTAACTTAATCATTTTCTTTTATATGTTTTGTTACGTAAGCCAAGTTTGTAATGGATTGGTTGTATCTTAATCATATCCAGAATGATATCAAGTCCTTATATACTATTATTAATCATCAAATGAGAATTATATTTTAATGGATACGATGGAGAATGAATCTAATCGCGTTCGTGGAGACGGTAGTCCGTACGTACGCACGAGCGATAATATAATTCTTTTGATATTAAAATAATATATAATTGGATGGTATATCATATATACAGAATCATTATCATGTTATATTTATTATTTACATGAGTTACATATCATTATTATACCCATCCAAATAATAATTTACTGAATAACAGTTACACCACGACGTGGAGACGGTAAGCCGTACGTACCACATATGGTGACATGTTATTCAAAGGATGGATAGAATATTGAATATGGTTCTACCATTTTTATAATAACATCACAGTATATATATGATACTGTAGTTATTATTTTATAATGGTAACAACAAAGGAAAAGGAAGTGGAAGAAGAAAGGAACTTGAAAAAGGGTGGTGAAATCATTACCTCTTCTTTGGGTTCTTCCTTTTGATTTGATCAAAAGGGCTAATTAGGTTGGCTTTTTGATCAAACTAAGGCCTCTAGGATGTATTGATGGAAGTTTAGAGAGTATTTGGGTAGGGTTTGTCCAGAAAAAAGGCTTTGATGGTGTGAAGAAATTAGAAGGAGGAGTGCCCTTTTATAAGAGGGGTGAGGGGCACCTTTGGAAAAGCTAGAAATATTAATTTATAATAACTTCATATTCGGTTTCTAATGGCTCCAAAGTTGATTATTTAATTTTTAAGATGGGTATGTGTCGAAAAACATTCAACCAATAGAATTTATACAGGTTTGGGGCATTATATTAACCTTATCATTAAGTAGTAACACTTAGTTAATTAGTTTCACTTTTACAATGTCTCTTTGTATTTTTATATTATATGGTTAATAAACATACCATATACATACAAGAGACCCCCAAGTGGTCCATTCGTGATGAAAATATCATGATATAAGTCTCTTGGCCGAACCTTATATTTTTAGGAATTTAATATCAATTAATAATATAATATTTGTTTTAAAAACTCTTTTATGTCCATTTGACACTATTCAATAGTTGATTTTTGTGAAACTTATAACAGAATTATTACTTCAAACGAAGTTAATTAAATATATCCTAATATGTCATATTATCCTAGTAAATTAGTATAATTCATTAAAAGTCTCAAATTATATTTATTTGGGTATTTTTAATATCAATTATTTTAATTTTTTACTATTATGGTAATTACTGCATCATCATTGTGTCATAAATAAATTAACTTATTTGATATTGAAAAATTATAAATAAAATATAATTATGTAGAAAATCGTTTTAGATTTCTAATTAATATTTATAGTCGAAAATCCAACATTTATAACCCTATGTAAAAATTGTTTCTCTAAAAGATATATGCTTGTGTCATTTTTGTATTCATTTTAACTTAATTAAAATAAAGTGTCACTATCACTTACAAGTGGCTCCATGGTGTCCCAAAATCGACCCAAAGATTTCCATGGTCGGAAATGTATCCACCAATAAGGTTAGGACACTTTTTAGGGTAATTTAGTATTATTATAATATTATTTGTTAACCCATATTTACCGGATTTACCCTTAACCATGGTAAATAAAATATTTACCGCAGTAATTATTTAAAATGTCTAAAAATAAAATTTAAATATTTACACAATTTGAACATCCTGATTCCAAATATGGAATCCATTTTTCCAAATTCAAAACACAGAAGTGGAAGAAATTAATTTGAAATTAATTCCCGCTGTTAAAACAAAAAGCGTGTTTTTAAGATATAATAACTATCAAAAGATTGATACTTGATTATGTTCGGTTTAATTTGAAATTATGTCCAATGACCAACATTGTATTAAATTGTAAAAATATATTATAAATATACTTTAAAACCACTCAAATTCATAATTTATCACTATTAATTATTTCTATTAAAAAAAGTTGTTTTTAATTAAAATTTAGTAATTTTCACTATTCATCAAAATATAAAAGTTATCCGAAAAGTACCAAAATTTCACTCTAGGCTAATTTTGTTATTATGAATCCAGAAATGAAGTTTATTTTACCAAATTCAAAATATAATAGTTTCATTTATTAATTTAAAATTGATTCCCACTTTCGAAACCAAAAGGCGTATTTTTTAAAAAAAATAACTATCAATAGTTTAACACTTGTTTATGTCCAATTTCAAGGTGAAATTATATAAAATGACCATAATTGGATTAAATAGTATAAATATAACTTATTTATAATTCCAAACCATTAAAATGTATAATTTAACAGTATACATTATTTTTATTAAAAAAAGTCATTTTCAGTTAAAATATAGTGTTTTTCACTATTCACACAAATACGAAAGTTATCAGAAAAACACCAAAACATTAATGAAAATAAATTATTATGTACCGATTCTAAATACGATGTTCATTTTGTCAAATTGAATATATAAAAGTTTCAAATATTGGATTTAAAAAGGCTTCTCCATTGAAAGGCGGCAAAATTTCATTTTTTAAAAAATACTTATTTTATCTGAAAAAAATGAATGTTTTCATCAATCATGTCTTAGAACCTCATAATATGGATTCTAAAAAATATAAAGATTATATAAAGTTTTAAAATTTAGTTAATACTATTCATAACCTCTTTTGAACAGCTTGTTTGGTAAGTCATGGTGCGCTTGAACTCGGTGTTGCGTGTAGTGTAAGTTATTGAATTATTTTGAAGAAATAACACACTATGAAATCTTGGGGTGTTAAAAAAAACCATAGTTTTTTTAATACTATCCATAACCACTAACATAAAAACAAATTTATGTAATATTTTTTTAAAATAATCCTACATTAATAATATATTATTGTTCAGTTAAAAATCTATCTTGTGTGAAATAAAAGTCATTGAATAAACAAATTGTAGAAAATATTTTTTAATAACCCAGTTTCAAATGATTTTCCAGAAATAAAATATATTGAATTCATTAAAATTAGAACATATATTATAAATTCTTAGTTTATTGTATTCCCTTATTGTATTGGTGTTTTTTTGTCAGACATTTTATAAAATCCAATGTTCATATTATGATTTCTGAGGTGTTACATTCTCACCACCATAACAAAAATTGCATCATATCAATTTTAACTCATTATTGGTAATATATTTATTTATATTTACTATGTTGAAATCCCAAATCATGAGAAGATATAATAAGTTATCCTGTTAACAAGATGGTATATAGAGTACAGTGGTCACATGAACTAACATGTAAATTTGAATTTATATAGAAGATCTTTAGTGGAATGTATAGACATGTACTTAATGGAAATTAGTAAATATTTATCGGGATTTAGTGAATTCATGTATTAACAAAATTGAATGATCAATGTAATTATGATGGCCTCAAAGCCATAAATATTCAATTATTTTGTAGACAAAAATTTCTTGAAAATTATGGTAATTAGAAAAACATCATTCCTATGTCATTTTCAAAATGTTGTGTAATAATATATTTCAAAATAATATAAGAATATATAATAAATTTATAAGAACAATTTCATATTTTTATTTTTCTTTTTTGAAATTCTAATTTCTCACATACATCAAGAAATGGAGGGAAAAAATTATCATTTATTCCTAATGAACTAAATTGGTCATTAAACAAATCGTATGTCCCATAAATGTGTGACAGGTCAAACTATTTGTATCGTACTATTTTCCAACACTAATATTGTAAATACATAAATCTCTTGTCCTAAAATGAATCAAAATTGGTTCATAATTAACATTTATTCATTATATTTCTTTTAACTAACAAAATATTTACTAGGAAATTATATATGTTTGTGGTTGTCATTAAACCCTTATCATCCTTCAGTTTTGGGTTCATGACCCATGAAATTTACAAATTTGATTGATTTTCACCTGGATTATGTGTTTTCATTTTTCATACCCATATTAATATAATTCAATAAATTATTATTATGGACCTCATTGAAATAAGGTTAATCAATAAAAAACGTTTAACAAAAGGTTTCAACAAAACCGAATAAATAAATCTAGTTCCATTATCAATATTAAACCTCCTTTGACACCCAATTTCTCTACCGTACCAATGATAGACTAATATCGGTGTCTAATATCAATTAAATTTTAATTATTAAAATGAATCAAGTCTCAAATTACTAAATATGTTAGAATCCATGGAAATCCTGATATATAAATGAGAGTTTTTTACTAATGAATACACTAATTAGAACATAATGTTTTACTTCTCATTAAAAAATGTCATCAAGGATAACCCTAATATATCTAATAATTCCATACATATCATTCATATTATGCTTCTTATATTTATTGTGAAAGAAACAAAGAAAGGGTGAGTGAAAATACTAAGTAAGGGAATAATATAGTAGAAGGAATAATGAAACAATGAGAATAATCAAAAGGAAAGGTAATAACTGAGAACAAAATCCATGTAATCAATAATTGTTAAGAGAGTGAGTAAATATAAATGGAAGGTAATTAATTGTAAACACTTTTCATTAAAATAACTAGATATGGTAAAATCCATATGGAAAGGTATGAAATGAAAACACATGATAGTTAAAAAATAAGAAGGAAACGAAATCAACACATATATATGTCAACAAAAAATATTATGGTTTAATAATAACTAAAAATAAATGATGGAAATGGTTAATTATTGAAAACCATGTATTCTAGGTATATTAGACCATTACAATCAACGATATTCGAAAGATATATTTGCAGGTGTGGTAAAACACCATAAAAAGTGGAAATCCACCAAAATAATCCCATGAGTCTATCAATGAATTTTTTGTCTATCCTTTATAGACCCCCACCAGTATCTTAGCAGTCCATAAAATTCCACACCAATAAAATAATTTATTTTACAATGTGAGTTATTCAAAATCCAGATGGAGTAGAAGATTCTGATTTGTCGATTTTTCTAAAATAATTAAATAGATTTAAAAATAAACACTGTATGAAATTTTTATATAGTTTAGGTAATGAACACATCCATGATAAATGATATGGATAATTAAAGGAAATTCAATGTTAAATTATTATTGAATATTTCAAGGGTAATAAAAATGAGTCAAGGAAGTGAATACTATCCTTGTTCAAATCAATCATAATCCATCAAAAGAAATATTAATGATGGAATCAAAAATAAATAACCCGTGTGGATTAAAATAAAGGTTTTTCTCACTGATGAATAAAAATACTATAAGATGTTGATTTAAAATGATACTGATTAAAATATCCTTTTTTTTAAATTATTTGAAGAACATTTTCATTTAATATACCTTCTGAAAATATTTTATTTTAACATTAACATTTTACACATGAAATTGAATCATCATAGAACTGTCTTCAGGTAAATCTATACCATCCATACAAGGTAAAACTAAAATTCCTTTTTCATGATAAAACATTAGATAAATTCATTGTTCAGCAAGAGAAAAAAAATTCATATAAAATCAATCATTAACGAACAAAATGTAAAAATGTCGTTAATAAATCACTTTTAAAAAATTCTTTTTTATTTCATGGTTTTTAGGAAATTAAATAGGTTCTCTAAATAATAGAGGAATAATGTCTGGTTTTCTGAGAAAAATTTTCTAAATATTTTTTAGTAACAATGAGTTGAAAAATGGTACTAATACACAAAAATGGTCATGAATAAACTGAAGAGAGAAAATGAATGGTTTTAATAGTAAAATTATTTCCTTAAATGGAAATAACATTAAAATAATGTTAATGTTATTATAGAGGAAAATAATTTTTAAACATTACAAAGGGTCTCATTAAACATAGAAACATTTTAAAATACAATACTCGTGAAGGAATAATAATAACTCAATGCTTAGGATATCGTGATGATAAATGGATAATGATATAATATATCAAAATTTCTATTAAATTCATAATAAAGAAATTTAAGTGGTGAACATAACATTTATTTCATCAATGTAAAAATATATTTGTGAATCCCTTACATTATGTTCCCTTTTTCAGAAAACATCCATCATCGTCAGGTATAAAAAAACTTATCTTAATTATATAAAATCTGGATAAATATTTTCATGCTTATCATTAAATTTATTTGTCTTGTCACCATGTTTTTTACAAATTATTAAACAATTATGTTTATTCGAGGTTTTTGTACCATATTTGATCCTTCTTGAATGATATAGTGTCACTTACCTTCTTTCCATAATAGTCATTGAAAAATGAGAACATTACACATTTATAAATATAACCTACTATCTATATTATTACAACATTGATTCATTTTTTAAACCATATTTAATAATTTATTTTAAAATTATAATTTATGTACAAATATGATAACTATGTTATAATTATTTTTCTGAAGATGTGATATAATGACACACTTGACCATAGATGTCTTGCACAATTGTTTTACCAAAACTTCCAATTTGGTCAAAAATAAATGTAAAAATATTTTTTTAAGTAGTTATAAACAATATGGTAATAAAAAAATAAATGTATTTACAAACATGAAAATGATTCATGAGAAACTATAAAATTAACATATGTTTATTTTATATGAATTTAAACGACATAAAGCTGAAAGGAAATTGAAGGTATTTGATTCTCATCTCACTTTTTATATTTGTGAGATAGATTTCATGTTCACCACATAAATTATTTCGGTGGTGTTTCTAGTACCCCTTTTTTATATTATATCATCATAATTTTATCTTTATATAATTTTTAACATCCATTCAATGTTTTTCCTTCATAAGGGTTTTGAATTAAAATGATTGAGTGTGGTATGTGACACATTGGAATGTTCCAAGATTACGTCCCTTAGTAATACCTCTAATGACCCTTCAATGGTATTTCATTTGGAAGAAATTATATGACCATCAAACCGTTCATTTTCTATCCTCATTTTATTCATCACCATTTTTTGTTATTCGTAACATTTTCAACTCTTTTTAACTATTTTTTTTTGGAATTTTCTAGTAAACCCTATTGTAGTCCTCTATTAGTCAAAGAAACAATTTTATTAAAAAAACCATGAATTATTTAAATGTTTTTAATAATGTTCTTAAAATTAATTATTAAAGAATTTATTACCCTTTATGTATTTTAATAATATTTTATATGTAATCATCTAATCGCAATCCAAACATGGAATTTTTTATCCTTTAACTATGCAAGAGGAATGTTGTTTTTACCTTACATGACTTGTATGGATTTATGCAGAGTCCTTCCATTGATTATTGATTTGGATTCTTAAAATGTTATTATCAAAAAAAATTTATTTTAAAAACAAATTTTAAAATAAAACTTTTTCTATATGGTATTTCATAATATGTGGATATTTTCCTCAGGTTTGTATTTAAAATATATTTTTATAGTATTTCTATTGATCAAAGAAAATGCCTATATTTTATAGTATATATGATATTATTTATTGATACCATCCTTAATCTTCCTCTAGATGGTTTATGATTGATTTAAACATGGATTGTTTAACATCATTGATTTATTTTTTAGTAAACATTAAATATTCAATTATCCTTTAACATTGAATTTCCTCTAATTTTCCATACGATTTTTCATAGTTATGGTCATTATATAAACCTTATACCATTTTACATAATGTGTTTATTTTTAATATTATTTAATTATTTGGGGAAGAATTGATAAATCTATATCTTATACACAATTCATATATTTGATAAGGCATGTCGTTAAATAAATAATTTAATAGATTAGTAGTTTTTGGACATGTACAACATAGGTGGAGACCATTTATATAATGATCTCAATCCTTCTATAGTATCATGGGAAAAGATAGTTGGCTAGCCACATTAAATGGGGTTTTACCCCATATTATTAAAATTCATGGGAATGTTATTATAGTTAATGGTTACATGTACCAAGGATACTTGGCGTTCAATAATTAACCATATCCCTCATTTATTTTATGTTATTATTCCACCACGAGATTATATGATATCATATCTAAGAATATATTTAATTTTCATCTCATTGATTAAGTGTCATGTGTCATAATTTTTTACCCTAACATATAGATTTTTCTTTATATATTTATATAAATAGAATGTTCTTACATTTATTTACCTTGAAATTGTATTTACACAGTCACTTATCAGTTATTAATTATTTGGAATGTGTTATCAATTATTACATTTCCATTTAATTACTCTCATTGAATCATTATTACTTCTACTATATTTTTTCCTTACTAGGCATTTGAGATCAACATTATTAAGTTTATTTACCAAAGAATCCTAAAATAGTACTATGAAATAAATTTGGGTATTTACTAGATTGATTAGTGTTTTGACATATGTTATTTATTTAAATATAATATAAAATACTGTGTTGTAATTAGTTTCTTCATTTTTAATGATAAACTCATTTATATATCTAGTTTATTAAGACTAGTAAATGCTTCTGTCCATTGGGATTTTATTCCTTGTAATCAACCCAATGAATTAGATAGCAGACATAATCTATGAGCTATTTTTGGTCGGGTTAAAATATTTGGTATAAAATTATGTATAATAATAATAATTAGTATATTATTTTATAAAACATAGATTTGAGAAAATTACCCTAAGATATAATTCAATGATACGTATATAAGAACATCATAAAATTATATTTAGGTATAGAATTTGTGTGTGTTCTTATAAATACATCATGTCTTGGATACTACATGTGGAGGTTATTCTATTACATAAGTACCTGCGAGTAATAACTCATGCAAGGTGTTCTTATACTAGCTTGGGGTAACCTGGTATATGACAACAAGACTTACATCGCACCAAATTTTACACTCCAGAGGTATTTTCATAAGCTAATTCACATTTATTTTACAACTCACTATACAGGATTTTTAATATGAATAAACTAGGATAAGCATATGGTGTTTTGGATTAAAGATAATCTGATATGATTTTGAAACCCTATAAATTGTATTACTGAAGAGCTATAGTCCAATAGAGGAACTATATAGAAATAAATGGATGAAGTATGTTTTATTGGAGTTTTACTAAAAATTATAGTTAAATGATATTTAGTGATTAACCTTATTTCAAGGATTCCAATCATATTTATTTTGGTAATTATATTAATATTTTTTAGAAAATAGGATAACATGTTAGTCGGGTGATGACTAATAAAAAAATTTAAGGTTGGGGGTCTAGAACCCATGACTGAAGGATGATAAATATATACTAAAAACCACATACCTAAAAAAAATTATATAATATTTCATTATACAAAATTTAAAATGGATAAACATTAATGATGAACCAATAATTTTTATTTTTAGGTATAGATATTAATGTCTTAAACATATTAGTTTTGGAAAATAGTTAGAGGCAAATTGTTAGACCTGTCACACTTTTATGAACCTTATGATTGAATAAAAGAGATGTTTAGTTCTTTATACATCAAAGTACTTTTTTGGATATAAATTTCCTAATGTAAGGGATAAAATATATTATGATTGATACATAACCAAAATATGAAATTCTTCATATCAATCATGTATACTTTTTTTATATTATTAGATAGTAGTGAATTACTGAGGGTTTAGAAGATGACAAATAAATAAAATCGTTTATAAATACATTAATTTTATGGGAACTGATGTCTTCTAAATCATAATAGATTTATATATTTGGGTCCATCAATTATCAATTTATCATTCACTAGTTTTTAATGGTAAATTCACTCAATCCCTAAAAAAATTATAATATTATTATTAGTACATTTTATATACTTTAAACTAAGGATTTCATGACCCATCCTAGCGGGGCTCCTGTTGCGACTCCCCTAGACTACCTCTAATAGTCCATGGGCTAGAGACTATCACCGAGTAGGAATATCAGTAACATTGGTGTCATTTCCTATGTATATGTACACAAGTACACATATCAAATCCCAATAATTATGAAAATTCAAAACCACTAATGAAAAAAAATCATGAATACAAATAACCACAACCAATACAGTACAATGAAAAGTAATTTCTAGAATGTAAACAAGGCCAAAATACAAGCCCACTAAAAAACAAGAGTCTACAAACTAGAAAGTCCAACCTGTATGCACAAAGAGGTACTAGGACTATTTCTTGAATCCGTAGGAATACCTCAGCCTGTAGGAAATGCAGAATGCTTAGTCTAGACTTGGTCCTCTCTAGACTTCATTAAAAGGAAGCTCATCTACACAAGACACGAAACATGGGTGAAATCATGTGCATGGGTTAGTAAACAATACGCAGTAGGGGACCACAAAGACCCCAAAGCAATACAAAAAGGAATGGTACAGTCACCTCTACAGAGCATATGTCTACTGAACAAGTAACAAAAGAAACACATGAAGATATACTCAAAACTCAAACTTGTAGTCAACATTTAATGCATACCCATGTAAGGGATTCATCTCGATGATTCCACAAAGAACACATTTGGGAGAACTCACAACATGAGTCAGATATATATGATGACTTCCTTCCAAGATATACTGTTCATCGAGAAAATCCATGAGAGTGATAGGTACACTGATATATATATAAATATGTAAAAGTTACACTTATTCTATTACAACACACACCTGATTGGGAAAATATCACAATAAATAGATAAGGATCACTACAAGGGCTTTGGTGGATACTGCGACTCCTTCGGATTCACCAACTATATAGAGGATAATTGTCCTATAAGATTAGTGACATCGATACCTCACTCTACCAAGGATAATTATTGGATTGAGGATTTTTCTCCAGGCCTCTTAGAGGGATACCAAAAACTCTCTCATAATGTCCAACTAAATGGATCAAACTCATGTGGATGGAAATGATACCTGAATATCAGGGGAACAAGAAAAAAGTATAACCAACAAATTTGAAACATGTCCATGGAATAGAGGACTAGATGATCAAGCCATGTTACAGGATATACACGACATGTAGAAGGGTGAAACTCCATGTCTCTTGGTTACAGGTACTTCCCACGTGAAATGGATCAAGTCAAAAAAACATTCCATGATGAAGGGATAATTACACGACATGTCGGACGGACCATACGTCATGTCCGAGTAACAAGGGTCCACTCCGTGTATGATGGCCATCTGCCAATTCAAGGTTTCAAATCATGTGTTTCATTAAGTGTAACTAGTATATGGGGTGACCTATGTAACTATTCATGTCATGCAATATGGTGGAGTACATCTTGTGTACTCTAACCCATGTTTGTGTGTCGCTTGTGATACATGTTGAGTCCCATTCAGTCGCCTCATCTATGCCACATAGGGATCACATGACATGTTGTGATTCTATTTCATCCATCCTATGTCAATTTATTTCATAAAATACATGCTGATCTTCAAGGAAGGTCCCACACACCATGTGATGGGGTACACATGCCCTGTGACACATATTTGACTCCTGAAAAAGTATTATCCACTAAGCCAGTCCTACAAGTTGTGTTCTTCTGGATATATGCTATGCTCTATGGAAATATAAAAAATCATTGTCCTCTATCAGCACACCTCTAGTGATTCCCCATTCCTCGATCCAATTGTCCAATCACCGTGAAACTCAAGGGTTTAGGTTTCCCCTGAATGTAAGTTTAGATTCACCCACTTGAAGAATAATTGAAGAACCAGAACTCTTTAACCATGTTGATTCGTCTACCATTATCATCATCACAACTCCACTGGGTCAACATGATTCCAGATCTCCATTTTGGGATTTTTGTGCCAATAAATAGGTGTTCAACAGTTCCTCTTTCGTATTCCCATAAAGAATGTAAAGAACATGGGGAAGAGGGAAGAAGAAACAATTCATCAAAGAAGGAACGAACCTATTCTTTCTCTCATCACAGTGTTAATCCACTCCCTTTAGAAGGATTTATCTATAACATTTAGACACATAAGAATTGGACAAAGAATTTCTCAAGAACGAAACTGAAAAAGCCCACTCGTAAGAAAGGAGATGTTCAGGTCAACTAGTTCATTGGTTGATCTGTGTTCATTGATAAATTCAATGAATAGGGAAGGAAAAAATTGTAAAACCTAAGACCTTCCCCATGGAAGTATCTATTGCTGACAAATGGATTGTGCTACAGTCTACACCAATATCCTTAAACACCATTGCTTAGCGATTAACACTTTTGATTCATTGTCGTTCATATTCAATAGTTCCCTCCAATTCTCCAATAATTACTTAGAGTTTCGCTCAATTTTCGACAAAGGACCTACATAAAATTATCCAAATAAAAGGATGGAACATGTTTCTATGATTCATCACACCGAGTCATTGTCATTATGCTGTGGCATTAAGGATTCCACATTGTAGTATCAGATTCTTTATGTAGTGTAATTAAATATCGAAATACTTTCCCCATTATTTCACTACAATGAAAATTTCCAAATAAATTAAAATAAACATTCCAAATTATATTATTTTATTTTATTTTACATAAAATTTCTAAAATCTAACTTTTTCCTATGACCAACACCAGTCGAGGTTTGGGCCGTTCTCAGGTAAATCCATTTTCTCCGGTGCAACAGTGCCCTCATATTTTTAAGTTGGGAATCAATTTGGAAATTCCCGCAACTGTGGACACACACCAACTCACTTAACATAAAAAAGTTCATACCACCATTTTGTGATCACTGGCCATAGAATGATGTTTCTTCTCTGCACACAGGCTCAAAATAAATCCATTTAATATTAAAAAAATAGATAGAAAATATGAGACATTACATTCTCTCCACTTTGGGGCTTTGCATCCCTAAAAATCCAAAACTAGGGATAATAAAAAAGATGTGGTTATTGGGCACATATCTGAGCCTCCCTCTCACATGTTCTCTCCTAAAGGTTCCAGTGCTACCACCAGATTCACACCAAGGGAATTGATCACCCACAAAGGATCTTCTCCTTTCAATCCTTGATGTTGATCGGGAACTAAGAAATGGTCACTCCATACTCGATGTCTAGATCGCCCCAGTCAATGACATACGATGGGTCATGCACATACCGCCTCAGCTGTGACACGTAGAAGACATCACGTACTCTGTGCCAATATAGTAGTAGTGATAAGTGGTATGACACCTCACTATCTTTGTGTAGTATCTAAAATTGGTCTATGAACCTTGGGGACAATTTTTTTACAATGTCAAATCTCTGCAACCCTTATCAAGGTGAGACCCGAAAGAAGACATGGCCTCCATCATCAAACTCCAATGGACACTATCATCTATCGATATAAGACTTAGGCCAGATTTATGCAGTCTTCATCTGCTCTGGTATAATCTTCACATTCTCATTGGTATCTCACACCAACACTGGACCCATGAGTGCTGACTCTACGAGATCGGTCCAACAAAACTGTAACCAGAAAGGTCACCTATATAAGGCCTCCAATGGTGTCATTCGAATTGTATAGAGGTTCATTTTTTGTAAGAAATATCGTGTAGTGTTAGGTGGTCCCCCTAACCACTACCAAAGGCCATGATATAGTTCCAAAACATATCCTCTAACACCCAAATGGTTCTCTATTTCTGACCATCAGTTTGGGGATGGAACGGCGTGTTAAAACATAGTTGAGCCCCAAAAGTATTCTGCAATCCCTTCCACAACAAGTATGTGAAGTGGGAAACTCGATCTGAGTCTATTGTAGAAGATACTCAATGAAGCTGAACTATCTTCTACATGTAGAGTCATCCCAATATCTCTGTGAAACTCTACTCACTAATAACTAGAATGTGGGATGACATGGTTAGTCGGTCAACGATCACCAAGATGGAATCATGTCCCGTAGAATTTAGTTGTAATACAATCATGAAGACCATCGATATTACATTCCACTTCCACTCTAGAACTTCCAGGGTGACCAAACCCCTAAAGGAACCTTCTTCTTAGACTTCACCTGTTGTCATGTATGGCATCATGAAATGATCTATGAAACTTCCTTATTCATAGCATCCCACCAGAACTGACACCGGAGGTCATGGAACATTTTATCCACTCTAAGATGTACCTATAAGGGGGATTTATGAAACTCCCATAGAACCTCCTCCAGAAATGACATTGGAACGAACATGTGTCCTCTAAAAAGGAATAGGTTCTCCCCACCTTGCGAATATAGATCTGGAGCATGTCCTTTGGATAACTGATCATATAGAGCCTCACATTCGAAATCCCAAAGATATGCCTCCCTAAATAGATTAAAATGTGTAGGGGTGACAACTATAGATTGAAGGTAAGATGTGTCATCTCTATCCACAAAGGATAACTATAGTGAGGCAAAATACTTTGATGCCTCGCCCAGTAGTTACAAACTCCATCTCCTATTGAGATAATCTTCCACAATGTTCCCCTTCACAAGAGTATATAGGATCTAAAATTCAAAATCCATGTTGAAACCTATCCATTTCCCCTAGCTCATATTCAGATCCGTCTATGAGAATATGTACTTGAGTTTCTTGTGGTATGAGTAGACAATAATCTGTTCAAACATAAAGTAGTGATGCCAAATCTTCAACGCATACACTATCGCTTACATCTCAAGATCATGGATCACATAGTTATACTAATGTGTCCTTATATAGAACATACCATAGTCAATCAGAACTTGTATCTACATTGGGACATAGCTGAGCCTCGTCCCTAATGCATCGCCTAAAACTACATACTCGACACCCTCTTCTAGAAATCTCATGATTGGTGGACATGTCTAACTCTACCTCAACTGCCGGAAAGCCTGCTGGAACTTCTCCATCAATAAAAAAGGCTTCCCCATTCAGGTCAAGGCTTTCATCGGTGATGATTCCTAGGAGATATAAGGGATAATTATCTGGTGGTGTCCTTCTAGCTGAAGGAAGAAACCCACCTCTGTCACACTCTGAGGTGACTTTAATTCTAACACCACCTCGACCATGGCTAGGTCTACTACTACTCCATCTTCTGGGATAACATACACGAGAAAGTGGACCTCTTGTATCCAGAACTAACACATTGAGAGCTCACATAAAGCGGATGCTCTCAAATTATATCAAGAACCATCTGTTGGTGTATCATGTGATCCTCCTCTGACGTCGAGTAGACAAGGATGTCATCAATGATTTCCACTATGAAATGGTCTAAATATGGCTGGAAGATCTGATTTTTATGTCCCATGAACACTTCGGGGTGTTCGTCACACCGAAAGGAATCACCAAGTACTCTAAGTTACCATAGAGGAATCTGAATGCCATCTTCGGTATATCCTCATCCCGTACTCGTAAATGGTGGTAAACTGATCGAAGATCAACCTTTGAGAACCATTATTCCCCTCTTAGATGATATAAGTGGATTTCAATCCTTTTATGTGGATACATGAGCTTCACTATAAATAGGTTTAGGCCCTAATAATCTATGAACAACCTCAAAATCCTATAATCCTACTTGGAAAACAAAATTGGGGTTGCCCAAGGTGAAACACTGGTTCTTACAAAAACCTTACTCTGAAAATCCTAACACATCTCCCTTAGCTTGTGAAGCTCTGGGGGAGAAATCTAATTCTCTGGTGAGGATATCAGTTCCATCCTCATTTGTATGTCAATGCAGAAGTTGATCTACCAGCAGGGAGGTAGTCCCAGAACATCTTAGGTAATGTCCTCCTCATAGTCCCCAAAAATTTTGGGGAACTAGAATATTGAAACATATATTTATTCATGGGTAAGTTTATCCAACTCATTAGTGATTGGTTCCAACCTCTTATTCTTGATCATATCTTGTTCTTCATGGGTCTCCTTTTCACTAACAAATGAAAACCTTGTCCCATCGTTGCGGATACACCGTACGCAATGCCCAAAGCAGTCAATTTTTTGATGGATCAGTGATTTACCATCCACACTAAGAATGATGTCAGATGTCCTTGATGATACCACTAAGATGTTCCAACCAGAACATTCCACACCAAGGAAAAGATCACATAGTCTTTAAAGATGTGTGATTATCGAATGTCCTCTTGTAGGGGTCTCCATGCATAAGGGTTGATCCAACAGCTCTAAAAGAATCTCAATGATTTTCACAAGACATGTGAAGAGGAAGGAATGATTGGAAGATTTTTCTATAAGTAAGAGAGATGAGGTGGAAAAGACAAAGATCGTACCTCAGATCATCCATAGATTCCCTAGGTCATACGCCACAATCGCATGTAGTTATCCCCACCCCTATATTCTAGATCTATAAGTATTTTGTCGACCACCTAGGGTGGTTGTGGGAGTATATCAAATCATCTACCACCACCTACAGCTCTCCCTGCTCATCTTCCATGTCTTCCACCTGGAAGGTCAATCAGCTCCACTCATTACCTCTACCTCGGTGGTCCATCCACTGCTTCCCTATAAGTAGCTCAATATGTTGTACATTCTCTAGAGATATTTCCCTCACCATCGCATTAGTATCATCACCTCTCCCTGGGGAAATGAAGTCAATCGTGAGAGCCATGTGATGTTGATCCCCAATCCTAGGTCCTCCTGTGACGTCTCCAACATCCTGAACCCTATGCATAATGTCGGTTCACTACTACCAAGGCCTTTGCACATGTCTGCTTATTGTTGACTTCCACTAGATATCTATCCTCCACCGAGAATCTTTGGATCACCAAGGTTCCCTCAAGTACTCCAGCATAAGATGAAATGCATAAAGGCATGACACTATGTCATATGTATCATTGTAGACCTCACTTGACGGTTTGAGATCTGAAGTAATACTCCCTGACCATAGTCATCGAGTACCGGGCGAGGTTGGTGAGCCTCGATGGGCAGTCATCCACCATCAAACTGCCCTACTAGAGTTGAAGAAGGTCATGGAAACACACTTATCTTAGCATAACTAGGGATAACTATTCCTTAAATAGTCTCTCAAACTATGTACACATAAGTGTCTCCTCACCATGATTCTGCCTGGTCAAAATCTACCATTATCCCACCAAATCATAAATAAGGCTCTCTTCTAGGATCCATGTTCGGTTCACTGGTGTCCGCACTAGACGAAAAACTATGGTCACCACATATAGATAGTCTGCAGTCGCCTGAGGGTCGGGCTCACCTCATAACATGAGGGGGTCTCTGTCTCTAGAACTCATGAGTGCACTCAGCCTACACCAATCATCTGTCGATAATACAGGTACGACAGGCTAATCGGCTAGTGCTGGTATAACAGGTGCACCACATGGGGGTAATTCCTAGGGAACATATCCAAGTATCGAAGCCAAGTCACTAATGGTATTATCCTCATGATCGAGATGTTGAATCCTTGCTGGTATGCATATCCTAGAAATCTTGTAATGAAACAATATATACTATGGTAAAAAACTATATCTGGATAGCTAACATAATGATCATGGAAAACACAACCCAAGCCTATATGATGCGTGAACCATTATTTTATTTTCCCTAAACTATTATTTTCAGTCACCGAATCAATACACATGATATCAGAGTCTTACTGTATGGATACATCGGCCGCATGAACCATCAATTGAGTCCATATCCTAAATGTCTTACACGAAACACTTAACACGGTTGCCTAAAACCAACATCACATACTCATGGTCCTAAGGTAGAACCAACCACCTCTGTTACCACTCTATCACATCCCGTCCCAGTGGGGCCTGTGCCGCAACTCCCCATGCTCTCCTTCAATTGGACAAGGGGTTGTTACTATAATCGAGCAGGCATATCACTAACATGGGAGGAATTTCTTATGTACCTATACTCACACACACATCTCCAACCCAAAAATGCTGAAAAGTTATAATCATTATGGAATAAAATTCATTAAATGGTCACTCGTCTGCACAAAGAGGTACTGGGACTGCTTATCGAAGCCATGTGAACACCTCGGCCTGTTGGGAACATAGAAAGCTCAATCCGGTCCTAGTCCAACCTAGACACTGTCAAATGGTCACTCGTCTGCACAAGTCATGACATGTGCCGATAAATCCCTTTTAGGGTTGAGTATAAAAATACTCAGTAGGGGACCCCAAAAACCGCAAATCAATACAAAAAGGAAAGGTATAGTAAGCTCAACACAGTGTATGTGTACTAAACATGTAACAACAGAAACACATCAACATATACTTAAATCTTAGACCTGTAGACTACAATGATTGAAAACTCATGGGAGGAGTTATGCTCGAAGATTACACAAAGCAATTGTCTGGTATAACTCACTCAAGGAGTCTAATAGCTCTGATGATGTTTGTCCATGAAGTAATGTTTGTCGAGAAATCCATGAGGGAGATAGTTTCACTAATAGATCTGAAGAGGGAACAGATACACTCATTCTAGCAGAACACACTCTTGGGTGAGAAAAGATATTGATACATAGACTATTATCACTTCTAGGGCCTTGGCAGATACTACAACTCATCTGAATTCCCCTAATATGTATAGGCTCAGTGTTCTATAGGATTAGTCACATAGATACCTGAATCTACCTTTGGTCATGAATGGATATAGGATATCGCTTCGGGTCTCCTAGAGGGATAACTAACTATATCTTGGAAAATCCACCTGAAGAGATCATACACTTATGGATGGAAATGATACCCAACCTATAGGGGAACTTACCCAAAGGAAATGTGTCTATGGAATGGTGGAAAAGAGAATAAAGCCTTGTTCCATGATATACGTGGCGTGTTGAAGGGTCACATGTTGTGTCTCTCGACTCAGGGTATCGACAGTGTAAAACAACACAAGTCAGATGAACATGTCGTGATGATGGGGGTATTTGCACAAAATGTAGTTCAGACCATAAACCATGCCTGAGTATTTAGGGTCCACTCTGTTTATGCTAGGCATGTGCCCATACATGGCTTCCACCTATGTGTGTCACCTAGTGTAACCGGTACATGGGGTGACCTGTGTAACTATCCTAGTATAGTTTTGTGGTGGAGTAAATGTCGTGTACTCTACCCCATATCTGTATGTATCCTGAGATATAGACCGAGCCCCACGATGTCACATATTTCATGCCTCTTAGGGAGTACATGTCGTGTGTTGATGTCGTGTAGTCCATCCTGTGTCCATGTATTTCCTAAAATACACGCCAAACATCGGAGAAGGGCCCACATGCCATGTGACAACTTTCAGACTCTTGAAACCGTAGCCACCACTGAACTAGTCCCACATGGAATGAACTTAAGGATACCTGCCATGTTCTTATGAAAGGTCTAGAATCAGTGTTCTTCACCAGCACACCTCTGGTGATGCTCCATTCTTCAATCTGGTCGTACGATTCCTATGAAACTCAAGGGTTTTAGTTTCCCTGACATCATAAAGATGATTCCATCTGTTTCAGGCACCTGATCGGCCCCTAACACAAGTTCAAATTCACCCACATAAATATTGATTGATGAATGAGAACTCCCAAACCATGTTGATTCTTCCGTCATTATCTCTGTCACACCTCTTCTTTGTAATCTTGGTGCTCGATCATTGTTTTGGGATCTTTGCACTATGAAATGGGCATGAAATGATTCATAATTTGTATTCACATGAATAAATCAAAGAATGAGGGGAAGAGGGAAGAAGAAACAATTAAAAAAATGAGGAACAAACCACCTCCATCATTCTACACGACGTTAATCCTGTCCTATTAGAATGATAAAATAGGGAATATTAAAAACATTAAAATGTGACAAACAAATTCTCATTAATGAACCTGATAAATCCCTCCCATAAGAATAATGATGAGTTCGTCAACCAGTTCATGGGTTGATCTGTGTTCACCATTAAATTCAAATAATTGGTAAGAAAAAAACATGGAAACATAACCCATACCTTGAAGAGGGATCGACCACTGACAATGGGATTGTGCTTCCATCGTTGCTGAGATCTTTCAACTGCATTGGCGCAACAATTATCACATTTAATTCATCATCATTTTTTGTCGATAGTTCTCTCCAAATATAAAACAATTTTCTAGAGTTTCTCTCAATTTAATACCAATGAAACATATTATCTTAACCTATTAAATAGAGGTAACACGTTTTAACATTCCATCACACTAAGTCACAGCCATTATGTAGTGGCATTAATGAGTCAACATTTCGGTTTCGGTGTCATTATTTTGTGTCATAAATTATCAAAATAGAATCCCAATCGTTTTGATTCAATAAAAGTTTCCAAATAAAATAAAATAATCATTCCACATTATTTTATTTTATTTTATTTTACTTAAAATTTCCAAAAATTAACATTTTACCTTGACCTGCACCGGTCATGGTTAGTCCCATTCTCATGTAAAGTCATCATCCCAAATGAAATGATTCCATTATATTTCTAATCCAGTTATCCATTTGGAAACTAAAAAAATCAATCATAGACAACAACTGACTTAAATTTTAAAAACGTTTAATCAACAATTACAGGCACACCGAGCATCGAAATGATTTTTCATCTTCGTATAAGGTCTAAAATTAATTCAATATAAAATTTAAAAATAATACATGGAAAATATGGAACCTTACAAATTATATTCTATATAGAGACTAAGTAATATGTTACTCCATGTGACCATTGTACATATCATGTCGTCTTATTAAGTGGATATTTTATTTAATCTTCTCATGATGTGTGATGCGAAAAATCAGAAGTACCAAACAATATAATACCAATATCAAGTTCAAATTTCATGTATAAAATTCAATTATGTTGGGGAAAATGCAACACCTTGAAAATATAATGCATAAACATTATATTTGAAAACATGTATGAAACAAAAAACCAAGAACATAAGGGAATTTAATAACTAGAGAATTTATAATATATTTTCAATTTTCAATGAATTAAATATATTTTATTTCATAAAATGCACACGGAACAAATTTATTGTATGACAGACTCTAATTTTTTTTCTTTATTAGATTATGTTAAACGCAAGACTGAGATTTAACCGAACAATAATATATTATAAAAATATTGTTATTTAATGAAATATGTTATAACGTTGTTGTTATGATAGTGGTTATTAATATTTAAAACTAACCTATGAGTAATTGGGGTTTATATTATAATAAAATGCTTTTAGTGGTTACCAATTAATGAAAAATGAAAATAAGGACCAATTTGATATAAAAGAAAATTTATTTATTTTTATGCTTCCTATACAGTTTTATCTTAATAATGATAATTAAAAAATTGAATTATTTGAGGTAAATATATATGTGGTATATTCAATAAAATATTTTTTATATTCATCTATTATTTTTTATAGACATAATTTATAAGCAAACTATATTTTACTCATAAAAATGTATATCTGTTTTTAGGAAATTTAAACACCTTTTACTAAAGAACCAATTTTAAATATTAATTTATGCAATTTGGTTTATGTAATATATCAAAAAAACGTAATATATGAAAGAGATATTTAATCATTAGGTTAGGGTGAGTTGATTAAATATTTTTAAACATTTCAAATTTAATGAATACATAAAAATATTGAATATTATTTCAAAAGACCATTTTTTCTAATTTATTTATAAGGATAAATTTTATTTTTATTTTGTTTTAACAATTAATTTGGTAGTATTTTTTTATTTAATAAAATATAATTTATTTGAATCAAATTTAATTTGAAATTTATTATAAATATCATTCCAATCTTTCAAAAAACTTTACATTACAACGCATCATTGTCGCCACGAATGCAAGATGAATGTTCAATTTAGTAATGCCCCTATATGATTGGAATTTGGAACAATAGATTCAATATTTAGATTTAGAATAATTAAAATTTTCTAATATAAACAATTATTTTTTATGAAAATGATCAGTGAAAGTGAGTAATATTAATTACAATGATTTATGTTAAATTTAGATTAATGAGGGACTAAACCATTACCATAATTCCCAAAATGACCTATAAACTAGTACAAGAGATATTGGATGGCCATATATTGACTGTGTTATATCTATAATCACATTTTTTCTATTATCTTATCCACTTTCAAAATGAAAAATTAGAGAATAATTCCTTAGTTAAAATATTACAAGAGTGCCACTCCTCCAACACTATAAAAGGCCACGACTTCACCCTTCTCCCCACAACTCCAAACCCAATTACGTTTCGCCAAGATCTACCCAAATATCTTCCCAACATCCCTCCCCTTGACCTTGTGGGGTCTATTTGTGAAAAAATACTCCCATGTATTCCTTATCATATAATCCAAAAATAGTTACACAATTTTAAATCTTAGACTTTCATACAATCTATTCTCTTTCATTTAATACTCCACCCCTTAAATTATTTTTAATATTTAATTATATAATGACACCAAAATGTTCAATATAATTATATATTGTTGTATTATGGCTTCTAGATACACTTACACAACTATAATGCCTTTACCCAAGAACCTCAGAGCCAGTACATTTTTTTACATTAGAATTATTAAAAGGAATTAAATTATTAAGGATTGATTAGTTTAGTAGTATTTGAATCCTAGATACAATACATGATTACCATAATAGATTGGAATAAAATAAAACATTCTAGACTATAAAATAAAATAAAATTCATCATTTAGATCATATTAAATGCTATATTCCACATAACAAGGGGAAAGAATCATAATAAGGTTGAGCTCCAATTATTAGTACGAGTAAAAAAATGGATGTAATGTTTCATCAAACTATTTGTAAATTTTAATGACTTGTCACAATTTCCATTTACAAAACTAGATTTATCATAATCAATATGTAGATATATGAAATTGAAACACATTCTGTTAATTAATAAAAAAGTTAAATAAATCCATAGATATGTTGATAAAAAAGTCTCATGGATAAATAATAAATGTGTCTAAATAAGGGAATATCTAAATAATTATATTCAATGTTTCTTTGGTACATGGAACCAATGTCGTTAAGTCCTTTTACTAGATTATTTATCATATCTAGAAGAAGATCATATATTTTTGACATCTGTTTCGTCTCATGAGACTATCGAAGCATTAACAGACATTAATTAACTGATCCCCAACCCATAAGACTAATGATAAATTTTCCCCAACCCATGTATTAATAGTCTATAGCATTCTTAATATATAAAATAATCAATTTAATTAATTAATAATGTATATAACAAAAAAATATCAATATTTTATAAATAATATAGATTTATAAATTATTAACTAGTGGAGATAATTAACAACATGTGTCGTAGAAGTTAATGAATGGAAATTCTATTGAAATATCAGTAAAACATTCATGATGAAAACAAACTACATTCACTATATATTGCCCCTTACCACCAAGAAATATTTTAATCATAATCTTGATGAAGTAATAACATCAATAGAATCCTAGAATTTCACGATATTTAGTATTTTCATTATATAACATGTTAAAATAATTATATACACCATATAAACGTTACTAGGGGATAACAATGAATTGGTCTCAATGGTATTTAAATTGAGATGAAATCTCTTACCTTATCCTTCATTTTTTGTTATGGTATCATTATCATCCTTTGTATTGTATTAATACATGTTACTAAATAATTAAATAATCATATCCTTGTTTATAATATCATTTATTAACTCTTTATAATATTTTATTACCTATTTTTTTCAATCATTCTTAATTTCAATTATTTATTATTGTAATTTCCATGTTTTATCACATATTAATTGACATTTCATTTATTGTTCCTATTAATTAAATAATTATTTCATCATCTCCAAAATGAATAGAAATAATTATTTATCATATATAATTTGTATATAATTATTTATAATAATGTATTATAATTGGAGATATGAAATGGAATTCACTTTTCCTGATGGCGATATGCATTATGTATGCTTGAATGTTTTATTCATTTCATTGTCATATATCAGATAAATAAAACTTAAATGACATATATAATCATATAAATTTTACTTACAGTATCATATATGTGTAATACATGTAATATATATTTATTAATATCATCGATAATTAATTCCATGTATAATGTGAACGAGTCACATCATATTTTTGGGTCGGTAATCCACACTTCCACAAGCGATGTAGTCATACTTATGAAAAATTGAATGTATATAGGTTTGTGTTATAAAATACTTATAAAATAATTAATATATTATAAAAATTATAAATATATTATATATATAAAGAGTTTCAATTATAATTACCATCTTTCGAGGTGGTAAAGGAAGAATAAACAATCATCATTCTGTGTGGATGAAGTTCTTTGTTCATATAAAAAGTGTGTTTGTTTACAATATAATTTATTTTTGTGTGAGTATATGTATTACGCTTAATATAACAAAATATCATCATATTGAGGAAGCTATGTTTGTTATATTAACAAATAAAGAGATTATTTGATGTAGTGGATAAATAAATAAATTAGAAGAGATCATTGGAAAGTATTCCATAAAAACATCACGTAACCATTTTTGGTTTATACCAATAGGATTTTGAATAGATCCATGTCCAAAGCTAGGATTCAGTGTAGAGGGGATAAATTGTTTCATGTTCTTTGGGCATAGCATGGCTAATATTAAGTTGTTTGAGAGGTATGAGGATGTGAGATAGGTTGTGGCCTTTTATAGTGGGGGAGGAGTGACACTCTTGAAATGTTTATAAAAATGAATTCAACGAATGTTTTTAAGGTTTCAAGTGGATAAATTAATGGACCCAATGAATGTAAGATAGTACTAGGTCAAAATATGACCATCCAATGGCTCTTGGAAAAGTGTATAGGTCATTTTAGGCCTTATGCTTCGGATTAGTCCCATATTAATCTTGATATAACCTTAATTGTTGTGATTAATATTAATAACATTGACTCATAATTTAGGTCTAAAAAATGGTATTTTTTTAAATAAAAAATTATAAATATTCCCAATGTGGAATCCTTTTTTCCAAATTCAAATTATACAATTGGAGGAAATTAATTTCAAATTTATCTTTGTAGACTGAGGGACAAAGAGAATTTTTAAAAGAAAATTTCAAGAAGATTGATATTTTTTTACATTAAATTTAAAAGTGAAATTGATCCTAGAGACATATATTGGATTGGTTGATAAATAATTTAAATAATATGACTTTAAAAACCGTGCTCAATAATCATATGATATTTAATATTTCAAGTGGGCCTGAAAATGAAATCATGTTAGTGAATGTGAGTACTATACTTAACCAAATAAATCATAATCTATCCACAGAATGAATAAGGTTGGAATAAATACAAAATTACCCAAATAGAGTAAAATATATGTATTTTTTTCATTATGGAATATATATTACAAAAATAACTTTCAAAAATAGTTTTGAAAAAAATATCTTCTTATAAACCATTTGAAAATCCTTTTCATTGAAAATAAATTTTATAACATTTTCGTTAACAAATAAATTTTAGAAATGAAAAAGAATCATTGAATGAATTATAGAAGGTAAATATATACATTTTATATAAGGAAGAAATCGCATTCCTTTTACATTGTACAATTTTAAAAAATACCTTGTTTGGAATGTGACAAGATGATACCATTGAAAAAAATGGAATAAAATGAGGAACAATTTTTTTATTAAATAATTTTTAAAAAATTAAAACATTTTAAAAAAACATGGTTTTTAGAAGAAAATAGGTTCTCTAACTAATGTGATAAATGAAGTCAATTTTTTGGAAAACCATTTTCTAAAAGATCACAAGTACTAAATTATTTAAAGTGGTACTAATACATGAAAAAGGTCATGATTAAGCTGTGGATATGAAAAATAAACGGTTTATTGAAAACTTTTAATATAATTTCTTCAAATATGAATGAATGATCAGTTGATGTTTTCATTTGTAAAATAATCCTTAAACATTCAAAAGTGTACCATGCAAAATTAAAACATTATAAATCATATTACTCATTAAAGAATGAAATTAAATGATTGTTATATTATCATGATTATATTTATATTCCAGAAATAAAATGAAAAATTATAGTACATACACCATATAAAATAATCTAGGTCAATTAGAACAAATAAGTCTCAATTCAATGTAAATTGAAGAAATATCATTTACCTTGCATTTCATTTTTGGCGAACGCCCTTTTTATTCTTGTTTAGTAAATTAATATCAATATTCTATTTTCTTGATAAAATATTTATTGTTTACAAATATTATTATTTCAATTGTCATTATGTTTTATAATACTACTTGGAAATTAATTTTACATCAATTGTTTTTACCACATTCAATTTTTGTTTCAAAAACAACTTTTAAAGGTCAACTATGGTCAATGGGGTCCTTATATAACATCTTCCAAATTATAATTATGACAAAATAATTATATTTTTATATCAATTATAATTTTATAATTAATAATTATATATGGTTATGAAAAATGAATCAATGTTAAAATTATGGATGTAGTAGGCTGAATATAAACTTGAGTGGTTTTCTCATTTTTCAATGAGTGTTATGGAATGATGGTTAGAATAATAATATCATTGTAGAATGATAATTATATTATAAATATTATATTATATAATTATATGTACTTATATATATATAATTAATTTAATGAAACATAAATCACATCTTGTCGAGGATGCGGTAGTGCACACATCTATTAATGATGTTATAACTTTTTATTTTATATGAAAAAGTAATAATTAAAATGATATATATATATATATATTACATAAAGGTAACTATGTTAAGAATATAATATTGATATTTTAAAGGTCTTAAATGTATAATTATATCCATATTTTATATTTTTGGTGTATAGTGTGAATGAATCACTTCACCTCGAGGGGTTGGTAGTCCACACTACCTCAAACTATGTTATCGTATTAATGGAAAGAGTAACATATGAAAGGTGTATTTTATAAAAGGATTAAAAAATCATAAGTAATTAATAAATATTAAATGTATCATATATAAATTTATCTTTCATCATAATTTCCACCATGAGAGGTCATAATGGAAAAATAAACAATCATCGTTTCGTGAGGTAGTTGTTTGCTACACATAGAAATTGAATTTTGTTGCCTAATAGATATCGGTGTGTTTACATGTTGGTAAAACCCATATCATATAAAAATAAAAGTATATTGAGTATAATAATTATTTTATAAAATAAAATATTATAATAATTTTGGGGTTAGAGAATGGAAATAAAACTAATTAGATGAAGTAACGATGTTAGCTCTTAATCAGGGAAATTAATTTGGTTTGTTTGAAAAGGATTCCTTGGATGGATTTTTGACCATGGGGAGGTTTCTATGAGAAAGTTAGTAATGTGTGGGAGTGAATTGGGATGATCATGGAAGATCCTATTATCTTGATATGTGTTAGGAAGTAGGAAAAATACAGGCCATTTACAGTGGAGGAGGAGTGGAATTCATGTAATATTTTGATAAAGAACTATTCACTTGAATTTCAGGTTGAAAGTAGATCAAATAATTGTTTAATATATAGTAAATATATATTATGGTTTAAATAAATCTATATAATACATCTCCTATAAGTTTATAGGTAAATTTTGGGCAATATGGTTATGGTTTAGTCTTGTATTAATATTATTTTACCCTTATCATTATTATTAGATTCTATCAATTTCACTAATGTTTTTAGTATAAAACATTGATAATCTAATTACAAATTATAAATTATTCAGATTCCATCTATAGAATACATTTTTACAAATTAAAATCATAGTATTGGAAGAAAATGATTTAAATTTAATCTCGTGTCTGGGACGACAATGTGAGGTTTTTATCTAAAAATGTCACGAAGTTTCTTATGTTTTCATAATTAGTATCAAAGTGAAATTTATTAAAAATTGATAAATTCAATTAATTTATAAAAAATATAATTAATCATTAAAACTAATTAAAGGTACAATTTATCTTTATAAATAAATTATATTAAAAAAAATTGATCTAAAAATCTATGTTTTATAATTTTAAAAAAAAATTATATTTTTCTTAAAATATTTAAAACATTCACCGTTAAATAAATTTTTAAGGTTATATTTAAAATAATAATTACATTTTTCCAAATTAAATAAATTAATGTTTAAAAATTAATTTTTACAATTTGTTTTTCATTTAAAAGGCTATGGAAGCACTTTAAACAATATAGGTTTTTATGCTAAATAATTGGATTTATCTTATCTTATTCAAGTCAAATAAATTGTATGAATATCAGATAATATGTATTCATATATATATTACATTAATATAAATTAAAAATTGAAATTAATTTAATTTATTTGGTTATAACAACTATGTGAGCCTAGAAATTGTTTTCTATAAAAATACTCACTTCATATTAAACTTGTTCTTCTATTACATTCTAATTATCCTATAACCAATGAATTAATTTATTATTTTTGTAAACCATAATTTTCAAAAGATAGTTATTAATATTCATATGTACTATTGAAATGGGTTTTTTATATTTTATTATATTAAATAATGATATTTAATAATATATTGTATTTTGTAAAACTCAGTCGTTCATGTAACTTAAGCCATTAGAGAAACATATTTCTGCATTTATCATATGATAACAAAATTTTCCATTTATTTCAAGATATAAATTATATTTAATTTCATTAAAATGGTAAATATATTATAAATTCGTGGGATATCATTTTTCCTTATGATCTTGGTGTTGTGTGTCATACATGCTATTAAGTACAATGTTCCTACAATAGATTTTAAGGTGTTACATTTTCTCCACATTAATTAAATTGTGTTCTAAAATTTGAAGGCCAATTTTGGTTTATATTGTTTAATATTTTAATTTTTTGAAATCCCAGATCATGTGAAGTGTTCATAAAGAATCCTCTAGAAATGTGAGAATATGAATTACAAAGGTCACATGGAACAACATGTAACTATATCTCAAATTATTAAAACAATAGTGGATTTTTTAGATATATTCTTAGATAAGAACATAAATGTATTTAGGGACTAAATTATCTCATCAATAACAAACAATTGAATGATTAATGGGAATACGAGGGCCTCAAAAACATAAATCTATTATGATTTAATATACCATCACTTCATCTGAAATTAATGTATTAGTAAAAACATTAATTTTTATGTCATTTTCCTAATATTGGGTAATTATTTTATAGAAAATAAATACAAGTAAATTTACTTAGACGGTACATTTTATTTTCATATAAATAATTCCACCTTTTTTGGTGAATCTATCAAATTTTAATTCATAACTTACTTAATGAAGTAGCTATCCAAAAATGAACTATGACCCTTGTAGCACTAAATTAACTAGTAATAGGTACCATAATTGAGTGAAATTTCAAACTATTTTCCACTAACTATTCCATAAATTCATTATGGTTAATAAATTAACATCTAAACATAACAAAAACACTACTGGTTCATCATTAATTTTTATTCATAAAATTTTTTTACTAGAAAATCACTTTTTAACATTGAAATTATGCATGTCAGTGGTGGTTGTGAAACCATTATCATCCTTATGTCATGTATTATAGACTTCAGACCTTGCTATATTTGGTTGGTTTTCACCCATCTTAGAGGTTTTCTATTTATAATACCATATTACTATCACTTCCTAAATTACTGTGATAGAAACCCTTAAAATTAGGTTAATCACTGAATATCCTTTTAAACACGGTTTTTAATACAACCTCAATACATTGATACATTATCCATTTTATTTTAACATAGGTTCTTCCTTGGTGTATAGTTTATTCTCCGTCATTCATTATCAAAATCCTACATAATGATTTATAAAGAAAATATGAATTATCCTTTGTGTATCTCTCATGAGTTTCAAATCAGGTGCAAAGGCCCATTGTAATTTATTAGGATACCCCGTGTCTAGCTCCGAACACCTTGTTAGAGTTATTAGTCATAGGTAAAAATTTTCTAAAACCACGTTTAGTTTTAGTATCTGGAATTGTTTGTATTTATATTAATACCCATATAATTTCTTCTATAACGAAATTCTAGGGTTTTCTCAGTTACTCTATAGGGATATATCCTCTAATCTATGTTTTTCTAAATATTGTTCCCAATGTTTCTACTAAACATCCCTTTGATTCCAACAATAGAAACTTGAGCCCATATATCACAGAGCCAATGTCTAATTTCAATAAAATTTGAGTAATTAAAAGGAATGGGATCCCTAAGGAATAATAGTTTAATTGTTTGGGTAAACCAGATATATAAATGAGCCCAGTATTATAAATTAATACAATATTTATAACATAATTGTTATCTTATTTAAAAGAAAATATCTTAAATAATAACATTATTCAAGGGGAAAAGAAAACAAAATAATAATAAAGTAAAAATTCTTATAAATGGTAAAGTATAAAGGAAGAAATAATGAAGCTATGACTATAATAATTATGGCTTGTTAGATAATATAGAACACCAATCATGTAGTCAAGACACTTCTCAGGATGTGAATAAACAATATGGAAAGGTAATAAAATGAAACACATGTGCTTAAAATTACTATATAATGAATAATAAATATTTTAAGGTAAGAAACTGAAATTCATACCATCTAATCAATTAAATAAAAATAAATATAATAATAGATATGTTTACAAAAATTTCATTGATTTATAATAACTGATTATAATTAATGAAAATGATTAATTAATGGAATCCATGTTTCTTATGTACATAGAATCACTACCATCAAGAATTGAGAAAATATAGTATTGCATATTAGGTAAATCCCATTGAAATAAGATATCCATCTAACTCAACCAATGATCCAACAGATGAATTGAAGGGATATATATAATTGGTCCCCGCCAATGTAATACAAGTCCAAACCATTATTTATATATCAAATAATCGATTTAACAATGTACTTTAACAAATATATGTACGAAGTATAATGTACATATTTATAAATATTTCCCCAAAAAATCAAATGTATTTCACTGTAAACACAACATATAATTTTATATAGTTTTTTGAATGGAATAATCCATGATAAATATTATAGAAAATTAGAGGAAGTTCAATGTTAAATAGTAATAAGAAATTGAATATTTTAATGGGTTATAAAAAAAATCAAGGAAGTGAATGCGAATACATTTCTTGTCCAAATAAATTATAAACAATCCAGAGGAATATTAATTATGGTATAAATAAAACATTCTCAATTTAGATTAAAATAAAGGGTTGTTTTCATTTATTAATATAAATATAATAAAATATCATTTACAAACAATCTTGGGGAAAATATCATTTTGTATAGAAAATTCATTTCAAAATCCTTTTCCTGGAAAATAAATTTTAGAAATATTTTTTTAAATTAAAATTTTAATAATGAAAAGAATAAATGTAGGAATAATGGTCATTACATATTTACATTTTATACAAGGTGAAAAGAAAATTTATTTAAAAAGGTAGATGGGTATAAAAATTTCCTTGTTCCGAAAGTGACAAGATAATTCCATTGAAAACATTTGTAAAAGAAAAAAGGATAAAATTATTTCTAAAAATTCAATCTTAAAACATTGTTGAAAAAAGTTTAACATAAAATTTTATACATAATAAAATAATTTCTCTAACTAAAGAGTGAAATGAATTAAGGTATCTATTAGTAACAATTATGAAGAATTTGAAGGGATGATGAACATGATAATAAGGTTAATGTGTTTTGATTTAAAAATAATTTTTCACAATTAAGATATATTAAAGATAATTATATTATTTTCTTAATATGACTATTGTATCTTACATTATTTCCTATGGTGTTAGTCAATGTCTTGAACACGAAGGATTAATATTAACAACCAATGGTGAAGAAAATTTGGTGAAAAAAAAGAAACCAAATGTGGCGTTGGTGAGATTTAAAGATATTATAATTATTATGAATTAGTGTTATGAAAAAATGATTAACAAAATATACCTTTACTGACTCTCAAACACATAAAATAAAAAAAAGGATGGAGGATTATAAGAGCTCAAGTGGTGGAGACCCTACATAAAAAGAATGATTGATTTCTAACAAGTGTGAAATGTGGAAGGATACGCCTAGGAATGTGTCTCAATGGAAAAATGAAATGATTAATGTTTGGGAAATATGTACATAAAGAAAAATATTACAAAAAATTGATAGTATTATAGAATGAAATTAAGGCCATCCTAATGAATCCTATATTGTTACATTACGTAAGTGTTGGGAATCTAGATGTTACCCATGTCAATGCCCTCTTTTATAGGATAAACTCTAGAATAAGGAAGGAACTATGACAAAATATGTGGATGAAGTATTTATGTGTTAATTTTTTATTGAAAACCATTGTTAAAAGGGTTTTTAGTGATTGTTTTAATTTTATGAATGTACATAAAATTTATTATGGAAATTATATAAGTTTGGGATTGGAAAAGGGAAATTTGTAAACTGGGTGAAAACAATAAATTCTATTAAGGACATGAGTCTTGAAACCATGATCGAAATAAGATTAAGGTTTCATGACAACCACTGAAAATTGAAATTTGTAACACCCCAAGCTTCCATGGTACGTTTCCCTTTGAATAATGCAATATCGTGAATTTCACACAACTTCGAGATTATAACACATCGCGACCAATCAAACTATCCATTGTGTATACTAATATCCACTTTTTGAAATTTTATCAATTTTTCCTTCAAATTGGACATCATTTTTGGGTGCAGAATATCAAAATTAGTTTATGGTGGATTTATGGTATTTTTCTGAAAACATTTAGTTTTTGATGAATAGTGAAAAATAGTAATTTTTTTTAAAACATCTTTTAAAAAAAAATTATTTAAAGTACTAAATAATACTATTGAGTGGTTTTTATGTAAAATTATATTATATTTTTACTATTTAATCCAATGTTGGTCATTGGACATAATTTCACATTTAAACTGCACATAAGAAAGTGCCAATCTTCTGATAGTTATTATTTCTTAAAAACACGCTTTTTTGACAATAGAAATTAATTTTAAATTAATTTCTGCCACTTATTTGTTTTGAATTTACAAAAAAGGAATCCATATTTATAATCATGTGGTCCAAATTGTTTAAATAAGTAAATTTTATTTTTAGACATTTTGAATAATTATTTCGATAAATATTTTATTTACCATAGTTAAAGGGTATATCTGGTTAATAAGGTTAAAAAATAATATTATAATAATATTAAATTACCCTAACACTTGTCCTAACCCTAATGGATTATACTTTTCTGAACATGGGAATTTTTGGGTCAATTTTGGGACCCCATGGAGCCACTTGTTAGTGATAATGACACTTTATATTATTTAAGTTAATGTAAATACAAAAATGACATAAGCATATATCTTTTAGTAAAACAATTATTACATAAAGTTAAATATTTTAACTCTTAAACTATAAATATTCCTTATAAAGATAAAATTATTTTTTTACATAATTGTATTTTATTTATATTTTTTAGCCATTGAATTATAAAATTTATTTATAACACAATGACAATGTAGTATTTTCCTTATTAATGGAAGAATAAAATAGATGCCATTATAGATTTTAAAATAAATATAATTTGAACTTTTTGATGCCATCCACGAATTTTATTGGTTACCATGACAAGTTAGGATTGATTAAATGGTTTTTTAAGTAATAATGATATTAGGAATTAAAAAACAAATAAAATAGTGTCAAAATTGAAATAAAAGATTTTTTAAAGAAAATATTATTTTATTAAATGATATTCTATTCCTAAAAATCTTTGTTTCTTCAAAAGGCCTTAAATAATATTTAATATGTCATTACGTAATCACATGGTGTTTTCTTGGATGTTTATATTAGGTTTATTAACTATATAATATAAAAAGCAAAGTTACATGGTAAATGTCAAACTATTTAACTAAGAGTTAAATCTAAAAGATAAGTTTAATATAGTTACCCAAACCTATCTACAAACTATTGGTTGAGTGTTTTTCAACCCATACCCACCGTATACTTTAAATAATTATTTTTGGATCCATTATAAAACGAAAAATATTTTATTATAAAGTAATATTTCAATCTTTTCCTAAGGTGCCCCTCACCCCACTAATAAAAGGAACTTCTCCTTCTCTCAAATTCACACCTTCAAATCCATATATATTGGAAAAACCATGCCCAAATATCCTTCAAAATATCCTAAATTCATCATAGAGGCCTTAGTTTGATCAGAAACACATCCTAATGATCCTTTTGATCAAACCAAAAAAAAGAATCTGAAGAAGAGGAAAATATCTCACCACCTCTTTCGAGTTATTTTATTCTTCAACTTCCTCTTTAATTGTTGTTTCTATTATAAAATAATAACTCCAGTATCGTTTATATATTTTGATGTTATTATAAATATGTTACAACCATATTCATTATTCTACCCATCCTTTGATGAACATGCCACCATACGTGCATATGTACAGCTTACCATCTCCACGTCGTGGTGTAGTTGTTATTTAATAAATTATTATTTGGATGGATATACTAATTTTGTACAATTTATGTACATAATAGATATATCACGTTAATTATTCTTTATATATGACATACCATCCATTTACTTAAGATTTTAATGACAACATAATGATATAGTCGCTCGTGTGTACGTACGTATTACCGTCTCCACAAACACGAGGAGATTCATTGCCCATCATATCCATTCAAGAACAATTTTCATTTGATGATTAAAAATAATGTTTAATGACTTAATATCATTCTGTATATGAATAATATACATCATATCCACAACAAACATTACATATGTAATAATGGATATAAAGTAAAACGAATCAGTTAACACCTGAAACCATGATACTAATAAAATATCATTAACAAGAAATATTAGAAGATAATATATGATATAATATTAATATATATGGTTCTTTTATAATTTAATAACAATTATTTCACCATTATACAAGATGTTAGCCTACCCTCTACCAATGGAATGTTAAATGTAAGGGTTAATTCTACTATCTCTTCATTATTCGAGCTTGTTTATAGGTAATTATCTACTGGGACATCTTTTTCATCGACATCATTGTTTCCTAAAAAAAATTATTTCAAAACATTTTTAGTAATTAATGGACAATGGATTAAATTCATTTATCCACTTATTTGACCTTATATGTTTTTAAAGGAATTTTTCTATTATATTCCAAACAAGTTTCTTTATGACCATTTCAAAAAATGAAGGTAAGAATGTTTTTTTAACTTATACGGTAGGTGAAACTATATTCTACTATTATAAAATCATCGATGCTTCCCTTATAAGCTTATAAGAATATTTTCAAAAATAATGTTTTATTTTATAATTATGTAACTTTAACGGTTTCTCTTAAATTCTTTTCATTTTTTTCACTTCTCCAACCCCTAAACTATTTTTATTTTTTTTAAAACAACACAAGTATAATTAATATACTAGGATGTTGTTATGATAAGGATTAAAACTACAATAATACACACCTCCCGCAAATAGGTAATGAATATACTGTTTCTGTGGATGAAAAAATAATTCCTCATGAAATGATGATTGAACAATTATCTCTTACCACCTCTAATGGTGTCCATTAATATGAAACTATATTTATATATGACACATATTATGTTTAATTTTTATTTATGCTTCTGGTTTTATCATTTATATAATTCCATGAGGGTTTCCATTTTGGGTAAATGTGATAATTTCATTTTAGGATGTGTGGACTACCGCCCCCTAAAAGTGACATTAATCATCAATTCCATATGTGAGACGTATAAAATATGGAGTTAATGATATTATATATGATATTATACTAGAATTATAATATACCTATGTATCATTATGATTTAATTCCATTAAAATAAGAAATAGAAATGAATGTAGCATTCATGCGTAAGTACAACTTACCGTCTCCATGAACAGTGCCTTTCATTTATTACATCCAATTGTTATGTACTGTTATAAATACATATATATAATGGATATATAAGATATATAAGATATCTAAATCATTAATATAATTCTATAGATAATGGATGTTTGACCATATAAACAACTTGTAAATATATGAAGTTCAATTTTCACTGAAGTACCAAATATCGACAACATGACCATTATTAACTTAAATGAATACATAATGTTTATAACATGTTAATATGTGATATAAAAGAAATAATAAAATTGAAAAATATCATTAATAATGTAGTCATTAACGTTATTTTGTTATTGAAGTGATTAAAGAACGAATGAGTCAAGTCGGACCTGAGGTAAGGGACTTCCTCTCAATATCCTATCATTGAGGCAGGATTTGTATTAATACACAACATTATTCTATACACTAGAAAAAATATATTTGACATTTCAATTCATTAAATGCGAATCTCTTTGTATTAAGCATTTTATGAAAAAAAATGAATGTTTCTTTTTAACATAAGCAGTGAAAACAACATTTCCTCCGCCGCGAGTATTATATGATCTTTGGATTCTTTAACAAGTTGAAATGTTTTTTAAAGAAAAATAAGTACCATATACTATTTTTATGTATTTTGGTAATAAAAATGGTTTTGATAATGGATTTTCTATGTCAATATATTTAAATGATATATAGTGATTGAAATGTTAAAATGTTATCATTCCAATATTTTTTATGTGTTATGAATATGTAATGGTTCTTTGGAACTATTAAATATAAGGGTGGTTCCATGATAAACATATGGTGGGTGATACCGAGATATCTCTCCAATGTATTGGATAATGTGATGGAGGTAAACGTGAATGTTTCTCTGAAGTGATTTTTTGAAATATACTATATTGGGTATTCCAAATATAACTCCCTACGTAGATGTCATTGCTACAATATAAGTATGATATAGATTCCACAAGTTTCATTGGTGATTTATGTCTTCTATGGGTTATTCATAAATCTTATCATTACATGAGGTATGTTAAAGAGCATATGTTCTATTTTTATTAGTGAACTGATGTTTTATTTCATTGTTTTTTTATCCATTACTGAGTTTTTTATGCTCATCCCAAGTATTGAAGTTTTTTTCGCAGGACTGAAATATGAGTAGGGTCAAGGATGTGATCAATGAAATGTCATATTGTCTAAAACATGGAACTAGTCATGTCTCTTTTTTTAAGAGTTTTTATTTTTTGAAAAAAATGGCAACTAAGTAGTAGTGTCTACTTTGTATCTTTTGAGATGTAATGTAATTGTTATGACATAATTTTCTCTAACCCTAAACCGGAAAAGATCCTTAATGTGAATTATTTATTTAATTAAAGATGATGTAATGTTTTATGGTCAGGTCCTTATATTTGGTATCAAAGGTTGGTTTAGATTACATTAGGAGTTAGGGTATTTGTAAATTAATATCAATATATTTATTTATGTTAATATTTAAAAGATATCATTTACAGATTACCATGTTACTTCACCTAATATATCTATGTGTTCAGAATGTTGTTCCACAGAGGAAACATGACAACTATATTGGGATGGAATTAGAAGGAATAAAACCTTCCAAATCAAATACCTAAGATGGTCGGAATTAGAACTGAATAATTTTTTGTCTTGATGTCACAGTTGACTTAGACTAAAAATGGCGGTGGTATCCATGCATGAGATCATCTAGATCAACCACAGATGAACATGTCAGTAGTGGAGAATTTTGTGAGGAAACATCCCCCATCATTCAGATGATCATCTAAACTTGTTCTTGCAGAAGGGTGGACTATAGCCCTAGAGAATATTTTCGATGTTATGGGATGTTCAGAACATCATAAAATTATTCCCATTGTTTACCGTTTTGATGGTGAAGCTGATCAGTGGTGGTTGATGGTGAAAATTATCAGAAATAATGAGTAGATCAATGCTATTTATTAGGTTGAATTCAGAAGTATGTTTCTAGAAAAATATTTTCTTATGGTGGTTTATCTTAGGATGGAAAAAAAGTTCATAGAATTGAGGTAGAAGGATGACTCGGTGGATTTTAATGAAGCAAACTTCACTCAGATACCAAGGTATGCTCCAAATTTCACAGAATATTCTGATAGTATGATCTAACATTTTTACTCATTAAAGCCAAAGTATCATAGGGATTTTGCATCTCATGAGTTCAAATGCTATAAAAAACTTTTTTGATGTTTGGAGAAGTTGGAAATGGAGTTTTCTGATGATCAGGTGTTCTTTGGAAAGAAATTGAATAAATGTTCAAGGTGGAAGGAGAAAGGGACGAACTTTTCAAAAAAGACTGATGGTAAGAAAATTAAGTTTACATTTTGTGAAAAATGGGGTCAAAATCATGCTAGGGAATTACTTTTGAATACTGGTAAGTGTACCAATGTGGTAAAATGAAACATAATGCTCATAATTTTACTATAAAAGATCAGAGTAATGGTAAGAAAAAATTTGATTTACTATTACTAAAATTTTTTAGGTGCAACGAAATGGGTCATTATGGAAATTAGTGACAAATGAAGAACTCAACTAAGGGAAATCCACCAGACTAAAAGAAGAAAGGGGTGGTGTAGTCCATTGCAACTACTTCAGTAGATGTTGGGCCATCAAATGAAGTAGAATCAGGTATACTATTTTTTGGTTCAGATTATGCTAATGTGTTGATTGATTCAGGGTCTACATATTCATTAATTTATAAGATGTTTTCTTTTAAATTGGGAATTCCAAATCATTGTATGAATACCGAACTTATGGTAATAACACTGAGAGGAATTTTTGAGAAAAAAATAAATTATATGAACCTTCTTGTCCTTGTGTACAGAAAGAATCTACCTGCAAACATTATAGTTTTTTCTTCTAGTAGAGTATGATGTAATTTTGGGTATGGATTGTAGAGACCTGAAGCTTTACGTACATTAACATTACATTACTTTTGCGGAATACTTAGTACATAACAAAAACACACACACAAGGACTGTAATAGTTTAGTGTCTTTGGAAACTCGGAATAAAATTTTCTAATTGTTGTGAAAGATCTTCAACATCTCCCATAAAGATCATCCCCTTTTTTTCTTACCTAAAACCATTCTTTATATCCTGGGGAGAAGAAAACATAAAAAGGGTGAGATCAAATGCTCAGTAAGGGTAAGCATGGATAAAATAAAACATACTATTTACATTTGAACTTAAAAACAAGAACATAATGTTTAAACATCAAAAGCTTGAGCAATGACATAAAACATGAAAGTATGTAAGGAATAGATCATAAAGAAACATTAAGAATGAAAAAATAGCATGGGAATAAAACATGTAATTGTGGAAACCATTAAGCACATGATATGATTTCCATATTAGCCAAGGCATTGCTGGCAAGACCATCTTAGTGGACAAAGTCCCTTTTTGAATCGAGTTCACTCCTCGTTCCAGTCCTGTATTACTGAACCGGTTTAACTTGCGGTTCCAGCCATGTCTATCTCATGAGATCTAAATCTTTACCCAATGCATTGGAGGGAGATATAGGTCCCACCCATCTCATATTGAAATCATTATTTCCTATGCCACAATATAAACATACATCATTCATAATAACCCAACGAATAAAATGGGTATCATTAACATCATCCCATCATAACATAATCCATATAAATGAAATGGATATCATTTCATAATAAGAAAAGTGAAACCTTGTAAATCATAGAGACATTATACTTAAAACATACACATATGAACTAATTTCACTTTAGATGGAAAATGGTTTTGATAAAACATTTGAAATGAATTCTTGAGGAAAATATCCTTTCTTCTTTAAAATAATTTTCTTTTGAAAAATGTCATTATTTTTTAAAAGATAAGGATTTTCATGAAAATAGACATGAAATATTTTTGAGGACGCTTCATGAAAATCAAGATTTAAAAATTGGTTCATGCCGTGTAAGTTAAGAAAACATTCTTCTCGTACTTTTGTCGGGAAAAGTCAAAAAAGTACCTCGTACAAAAAACGACAAAAGATTCCTTTCATATCTTTTACTAAAAACACACCTAAGGGTAAAATGGGATTTAAAAAATTTTAGGTGGATGGAAATAATATTACATATTGAGGAAACATGGATGTGGATGATAAAATACACCCCAGTAAATACCAAAGTATAAACAATCTCGGATAAAAATGAGATTGTGATATTTCCTTTACCTTAGGTCCGATTAGCTTCGTAAGTGTCCGAACCTCCTGTATATGATTTAAATAATGTTATTGACTTATTCCAGAATCATACTTATTTTTATGATATCATATATGGTTCACTTATGACTTTATTTTACCCGTTCTTTTGTAAATTCAATGTTAAAGAGCGTTTTGGGTAAAATCGTGTCATTTTTCGTCCGTGTTTTGAATTGTAATTATTCATATGATTACATAGATCATGATTACTTAATTACAGAATATAAAACATGATTTATATATAATATATATTCAGAATATACATATATATAATAGATCAGTAAATGGAAAGAAATACACCGTTCATGGAGACGGTAGGCCGTACGTATGCATGAACGCTGTTTTCGTTTCCTTATTGAGTTGAATGGAATTAAGTATATGACATACATATATATACACATAAATCCAGTATCATTATTATGTCATATATTTCATTATTACTTATTATATATATTTTATAATCATTCATGAATGGCTAACGTGGAGAATGAATCTCATCGCGTCGTGGAGACGGTAGTCCGTACATACGCACGAGCGATGATATCGTTCTCATGATCGTGGAATTGTATTGGAGTGTAAGTATACTATTTAAGAATCAATATAAATTTACAATAATCATATATAGTTATTATGTACACCATTATACCCATCCATGTAAGGTGGGGGTGGAAAATAGATTACACCACGGCGTGGAGACAGTATTCCGTTCATACGCACGCGCGATGATTTCATTTTCCATAGGATGGATAGATGGTGAAATAGGGTTGTTTCATACTTATAATAACATATCATTATATGATTGATACTAATGTTATTACTTAATAAATAAAAAACCTAATAAGAAGAAGTGGAAGAAGAAATAAATTTGAAAGAATCGGTAACGGACATTACCTCTTCTTTGAAGCGCCTCTTTGAGATCTCCTTTTAGGACACAAAAATTGGTCTTTGAGGAAGACCAGAACCTCTATGATGTTTCTAGGGAAGAGGAGAAGATAATTTGGCAGGGGATGGCCGAGCATGAAGGCTCAATGTGGTGTGACAAAGAAAGGGAGGAGATGCTCTTTTATAAGGGAGGGGAGGGGCACCTTTGGAATAACTAAAAATATTATTTTATTATAAATCCAAATTCGGTTTTAAATAGATCAAAATTTATTTATTTCGAAGATAAGGCGGGGATGGGTCGAAATCCTCTCGTCCAATAGAATTTTGACAAGTCTAGTTTATATTTTAACCTTATCATTTAGTTTTATCTTTAAGTTAGATAATTTTACTTTTACCGTGTCTTTTTGTGTTCTTACACTATAAGGTTAATAAACATACCATAACAAGACAAATGAACCCCAAGTTGTTTATTATTAATATATATAATCATATCTAAGTCATTTGGCCAAACCGTATTTTTTTAGGAATAAAATAACAATTAATAATATAATATTTGTTTTAAAAACTATTTTATGTCAATTTTGACACTATTTAGTAATTGATTATTGTAAAAATCATAAAAAAATGATTAGTTCGACAAAAGTTAATTAAATCAGTACTATCATGTCATATTATCCTAGAAAATTAGTGTAAATCATGAAAAGTCTCAAATTACATTTATTTGGGTATTTATAACATCAATTATGTCAATATTTCATTAATAAGATAATTACTGCATCATCTTTGTGTCATAAATAAAATAACTTATTTAAAGTATAAAAATTAAAAATAAAATATTATTATGTAAGAAATCGTTTTAGCTTTGTAATTAATATTTATAGTCGAATTTGTCTTATGTATAACCCTATATAAAAAATGATATATTTATTAAACTTTGATTTTAACTATTTTAACCCTTCTTTAAATAAATTAATAATAAATGTCCTTATCTAATCCAAGTGGGCCTAAATGGTCATATTTTATTCCTAAGGTTGTTTCTGGTCGAATTACACTTATCCAATAGAATTAAGACATGTTTTAGGGTAATAATAATATCATTTTTACCCTTAATTATCCTATTTACTTTTAACCGTGGTAAAAAAAGTAAAAAGTTACTATTCACCAAAAATTATTTTTTAATCTCATTGAACCACATTTTACTTACTGATATCAACCGTGTCTCTCGGATTTTTGAAATTCCACTCACGGAAGCGGTAAAATTATGTTTTATGAAAAATTCATTTTTTTTAACTACCACTAGGTGGTTTCACTATTCATCAAAAAATGAACGTTTCCAGAAAAATACCAAAAATTAGGCCTAAGCTATATTTGATATTATGAACTCAAAAATGATTTCTATTTTACCAATTTCATAATATATAAGTTTCATTAATTAATTTAAAAATTAATTCTCGTCGTCAAAACAAATAGCATGTTCTTAAGAGATAATAACTATCAAAAGATTGGCACTTATTTATGTCTGGATTAAATGTGAAATTACATCCAATTACCAAAATTGTTTTAAATTGTAAAAATATATTCTAAATATACTTTAAAAACACTCAAATTAATAATTTATCACTATTAATTATTTCGATTAAAAAGGTTGTTTTTAATTAAAATTTACTAATTTTCACTATTCATCAGAAAATGAAAGTTATCCGAAAAGTACCAAAATTTCTACCTAAGCTAATTTCAATATTACAAATCCAAAAATGAAGTCCATTTTGAAAAATAAAATTTAAAAAATTTCAAAAAGTGGTTATTACTATTCATAACGACTAGTTTTAATAATATTTTAATAGCATATCGTTGTTTAGTGAAACTCGGTATTGAGTACTACATGCGCTATCAAGGAAGGTCATGATTGCATGTAATGCAAGGAAAGTCAAGGATGCGTGTTGTGCAAGCTCCTTTTGGTGTAGCGTAAAACACAAGACATTAATGAAATTAAAAATAATATTTTTCATAAAATCTCAGGGGGTTACATGGATTGTCTTTCTTGTTATCATGTAGATCTAAAGAGGTTTGTTTCCAGAAATATATTCATTTTGTGTACAAGAATAAACCCTTAATTTGGATAATATATCTTAAAGCTGGGAAACTAGGAAAATATGGAAATGAATGTTTCCTGGAACATACTATTTAAAACAAAGGAATTGTTCAGATAAATTTTGTGCTAGTGGTAAATGTGTACCTTTATGTTTTTTCTGATGAATTGATAGGTATTGTACCTAATTGAGAAGTTTAATTTATTGTTGACTTAGTTCCTGATTCTAATCCAATTTAAAACCCCTTTCTCGAATGGCTCAAATTGATCATTTAGAGTTAAACAAGCAATTGCAGTAGTTATTAGATAATGGTTTCATTCGAACTAGAACATCACTATGGGTGCTTTTGTCTTGTTTGTTAAATATAATGATGGTTCTATGAGACTTTTCATTGTTTATAAAGCATTGAATAGCATCACTGTTTAGAAAAAGTATACTTTGCCTCATATCAATGATTTTTTTGATCAGCTCCGTGGAGATTAGTATTTTTCGATGATTGACTTGAGGTCGGGGTACCATCAGTAGAATGTAAATGAAGGAGACACTCTAAAGACTATGTTTTGTACTAGATATGGAAATTATGAATTTGTAGTTATTCATTTTGGTTTAAACAATGCACATACTGTATTCATGGATCTTATTAATAGAATTTTATGTGAGTTCATGTATATGTTTGTGGTTGTGTTCATTGATGATATTATTGTTTATTCTAAAAGTATGAAGGAGGATGAAAGTCATTTAAGGGTTGTCCTGAAAACCTTAAGTGAAAATAAACTATTTGGGAAATTCATCAATTATGAGTTTTGGTTACCATAAGTTTCTTTACGTGGTCACATTATTTCAAAAATTGGCATAACCATTGATCCCGCTTAAACAAAAATGTTGTTGAAGAATGGTCAAGACCAACAATTATAACAGATATTCTTAGTTTTCCTGGACTGGCAAGTTTTTACTAGAGGTTTGTTGGGAATTTTTCATTTCTATATAGCCCACATACAAATTTAACTCGAAAAGGTGTTATGTTCATTTGGACAAACGAATATGATGATTGTTTAATGTAATTGAAAAGAAGATTGGTAAATAATCAGGTTTTGGAACTAACTTCTAGAAATGGTGATATTTTTATTTATAGTGATGCTTCATTGAAAGGAAATGATTGTATCCTTATGTAGAATGATCATGTAATTTATTATGATTCACGTCAGTTAAAACCCCATTAGTTAAATTACCCTACACATGATTTGGAATTAAATGTTGTTGTATATGCCTAAAAAATTTGGAGGAATCATTTGCATGGAGTAAAATGTGGAATATAAACCAACCAAAAATGTTTGAAATATATATTCAATTAGAAATAATTGAACATGAGACAGAGGATATGGTTGGAATTGATCAAATATTATGATTTCACAATCCTTTACCATCCAGGAAAAGCAAATAATGTGGCTGATTCTTTTAGTCGAAAAAGTAATACTTCATTAACCATGCTAAACATGGAACTAGATCCTTTGGATTACGATTTTATGAACATAGTAATAGATGTTGTTAGTGCATGAAATTATTCTGTTTTGTTTCAGGTGTCAGTGAAATCATCTCTATCAGATAGAATAAAGCAAGTGCAGAAGGAAGACTCCGAGTGGCAGAAAAAGGTTCATATTTTTCAGAGGGGTATGTTTCTAGAATTTCATATAGATAATTTGTAATGTCCCTGGCCTCTTAGGCCCATTCCATTGTCAAGAAGAGGGTCACAAAGTGTTCTGGAGGGTAAAATGGAATTTTCCCACAGTTTTCCGAATATTGAAACTACACACCGTGTAGTGTGATTACACGCCGTGTACCCCATCGTCGGGTATACCCCATGTTGAAGGCCATGTCCTTGCCGTGTGAAATAAATGGGTACATGCCGTATACCCCATATTACATGCCGTGTAGTCCCTCCCAGTGTACACGTTTCCTTCAAACCGTGTGTTGACCAGTCAACGACCATGTGCCATGTTGGAGTCGTGTCCTTACCGTGTGAAATAAATGAGTACACGCCGTGTAGCCAATACTACACGCCGTGTAGTCCCTCCCCGCGTATGCGTTACATTCAAACTGTGTGTTGACCAATCAATGGCCGCATGCCGCGTTGAAGGCCGTGTTGGAAGCCGCGTGGTGACTATGTGAAATGGTCGAGTACACGCCGTGTACCATAAAGTACACGCTGTTTAGTTTTGTTTTTCTCGATTTTAAAAGGAGGGGTCCCCTCCACCTTTTCAAATCACCCCTCTCCTCCCCATTCCTCTGAGCAGGGCTCTCCCAAGAGACTCGAAGGCTCTTTTTCTTCTATAACTTCTTCGTCCGAGTTCCGATTTACGATTCGTCAGTGGCCACGGGATCATAACGATGAGGTGGAAATTATGATCATGGATCTGTTGTCTTTCCTTTGGCCTTTCCTTTCCAAATTCCACCCAAGTATGTTTCTCCGGGATTTGATAGATGTGACAGATGCCGACAGACGTCTTCTAATGTTGATACGGGGGGGAGTTGTGATCAGAACCTGTTGAGGTAGGGATCTTACCATAGTCTCTCTAAATTTTACATCATGCAGGGTGGGTATGATCTTGTTTTCATGAGAACCGGTTGAACCATTAAAAGAAGATAATAACTGGTTAAAGAATGGTGATGGGAAATTTTTTATGTTTATCTTCATATCCTGTGATATTATGTAGTGAATTGAATATGCTTATGCCTACTGAAAATCATGGTCGTTGGGGGCCTTTGCTTGCGCAATTAAATGTTTCCCCATCTTTCTAGACCATTTTTGTGAATTGATCTTTGTTGAATGTGGGATTTGGTTAATCATGTAAAGTTGGATGATTTTAAATCTATAACCCTTGTGTGATCACCCCAGTTGAACAAAATAGAATAATGAACATGTGGGTGTTGTCTTGGATATGTGGCATGTGATGGGGTGTTTTGTGGGTTGTTGTGGATCGGGTGAGCAGCAAGGCTGCGGTTGGCTTGGTTGTGGTTATGGTGGTTGGCATTGGGGCTGCAGGTATTGGCATGCATGTGAACAATCTATGGGTTGTGAATAATAAATAAAATGTGTAAGAGTTAATGAATGGTGGGGCTTGGTAATGGAATGTAAATAATAATCAATGGGGTTAGTCGGTTAATAAGAGGGACTTGGTTATGTTGCTTGTGTTTTCCTAACATGATTTTTGGATGGAAGGGATATTATTTATGAACGATTGATATGGTTGGTTGTGGATAGTTGCGCAGTAGTTAAGGAACTAATAATCTGATTCTGTTGAAACATAGAAACCTAAATGGGGTTGGGGTTGTTTGTTGTATGCATGCTTCGTAGTAGCAGTGCTGAGGAATGTGATCAGTTCTCTGATTAGAAGCCATATGTTGGGATTTGTGATTGGTATATATATATATATCTGTATCTTTGTGTTTTATCTCACCCCACCCATGTTGAGCACTTAGTGTCGAACACTCCCATTTCATGGGAGAGGGTGTTTTCCCCATAGTTATTATCTCCTTCCTACTCCTTCTTCCATAGGCTGTGATGTCTTGAGGCGACCTTACCCCCAAGACTCTTCAGGTTGGTTTCGATTGGGGTGGTTTTAGCCCAAGACTCTTCGGGCAGGTTTTACTGTTTCCCAAGAATGTTCGGGATGAGGCCCAGGTGTGTGCGGGTGGGATACGTGGTTGTGAGGCCCAGGTGTGTGTGGGCGGCATACGTCGTTGTGAGGCCCAGGTGTGTGCGGGCAGGATACGTGGTTGTAAGGCCCAGGTGTGTGCGGGAGGGATACGTGGTTGTGAGGCCCAGGTGTTTGTAGGCGGGATGTGTGGTTTTGAGGCCCAGGTGTGTGCGGGTGGGATATGTGGTTATTAAGGCCCAGGTGTGTGCGGGTGGGAAGAGTGTGGTAGCATCAGGACGGTCGCCGTGAGGAAGAGCAGATAACTAATGGGAAATGTTGAGGGGTACCCAATACTCTTGTTTATATATACTACTACCTGTTGTGACTGAGTTTTTGGTGAGTGTGGCTGGTGAGGTTGGGTGGATAGAATTCGTTGCTAGGTTTCTTCTGTTATTCTCACTGGACATTAAGATGTCTCCCCACTTGTGCACGAGAGCTTTAGGTTTCCCTACTGAGTAAACTTTTATGCTCACCCTACGTTTACTTTCAGGTTTCCGAGAGGACTACCAGGGCCGTGCGGGACCATACTAGTCAGGACAGTTGGAGTTGTTATAGTTTATGTACTCTTGTTTCTTTTGGTATTGTACTTATGAGATTTCTTGTATTTGTACCTTGTTTCAGAACTATTTGAACATGCATGTGGGATTGGTTTGTGTTAACTTCTATACACTTGTTCTTTTCCTTTTGGTGGTCGACTTGTCCTATTTCTTGATCTTAAATAATAAAAAAGGGTAATGCCTCCCATATTTGTGAAAACTCATACCCTTGGTGCTAGTTGCCACTCCGGGGCCTACTGGAGGTGGGGCTTGGGGGTCATTATCCCCCTTTCACCATTTCTAGCTCAGGAGAGGCCTATATGGTGGGAGAGGTTCGTGACAGAATGGTATCAATGGTGATGGTTGAGAGATAGGATGGAGTCTGGAGTTAGGCATAGTGAGGATTGCATGGGATGGTAGGGAAATAGTGTTGGTTAATCTTGGTGAATGACAAAGGCCAGTGAAGACCGTCTTGGACACGGGATTTTCGGGCCCCCCGTGATCCGATGCATGGACTCTGAGCCTACCAAACGACGAAGTGAGACTACATTGATTACAAGGTAGAGACCCTAGGGAAGGTACATGCATCATCATGACTGTGTTTTACTTGATTTGGGTGTTCTAGGAATGAAATTGAATAAAATGATAAAATGAAACCTTGAGAAATTCCTTGCTACTTGGGCTTAGGCGATCTTTTACCATACAGCTATGGCACCTGGACGTCGACCCCGGGTGACTCAGACGCCCGAGGCCCAGCAGATTCAGGCGGTCGATCAGATGAGGATTAATCGAGTGGAGGAAGATAGCCAGTGGCAGAAGACTCTCTGTTCTTTCTAGCGGCAAACCCTCAAGAAGTATGAGGGTAGTACATCGGATATGGAGACAGAGGGGTAGATTGAGGAGCTAGGGATCTCTTTTACCTTGATCCGTGCTCTAAGGTAGTACTGGGTTCCCCTAGTAGTCAGTCATCTGAGAGGTGCGGTGCGACAGTGGTGGATGCTCTACCTCGGAGAGAGGATAGAGGCAGAGGTTCTGTGGGATGACTTTGAGAAAGAATTTCGAGAGGAATTTCTTTCTTCCATGATCAAGGCGTAGAAGTGGCAGGAGTTACTCTCCCTTCAGCAGGGGAGTATGTTAGTATGAGAGTTGGGGATCAAGTTTAAAGATCTCCTATGCTTTGCTCTGGATCTCTTTCTGGATGAGGCATCTTGGGCGAGACGTTTGGAGGATGCGCTTCATCCTTCGCTCCAGTATGTTGTCACCCCCTTCACCATTCTGACATACTTGGCAGTACAGAAGAAGTCATAGGTTGTAGAGAGGATGCACTCGCAGGGAGGTGCGCTATGTGAGGGGATCCATCCAGGTTCGTCGAAGGGGATGGTAGTCAGCAGTAGGTCTCCTACGATGCGACCTTCGAGGTTCAGGCCAGTGGGGAGGAAGCCCCAGCAGTTCCAGTTCAGATCTTCAGGCCCTCGTACCTTTTTCAAAAGCCCAAGACTGAAGTGTTTTTCTTTTGGAGGTTTCGGGCACATTCAGAGTCGGTACCCGACCCGAGCTCATTACAGTGGAGGTGGGTTGGTTTAGCGCCCACCTCAGTAGCACCAGTTGTCGAAGAGGCCCTTCCAGCAGCAGCAGGACCATGTTCCCCTGAGGGCAGACTTTGTAGGAGGAGGTCGACCTCAGGGTGCTCCTCAGGGACCTCGACCTGGGCGTGGTCGGGGAGGTGGATGACATCAAAGAGGTAGAGGAGCTGGGCGTGGACAGTTGCACGCAGCAGAGTTGGCAGCTCCAGCAGGACCAGAGGTGGTGCGAGGTACGATTTGTTTGTTCAGCACTCTCGTTTCTTCTTTGTTCGATTCGGGAGCTTTGCACTCCTTTGTTTTACCTTGTCTCGCCCATGCTTTGGGACTAGACATAGAGAGACTTTCCGTACCACTGGTGCTGAGTACACCAGTTGGAGGCTAGACTAGCGTATCTTGTGTTGGTCGGGGATGTGGGCTGACGTTGGGACCACATAGTTCTAGTGGGGACCTTCTTCTGTTACAGATGCAGCCATATGATGTCATCCTAGGCATCGACTGGTTTTTTTCTGTTAGTGCCAATATCGACTAATTTCTGAGAAGATTCATGTTCTCCGACATGGACGGGCAGCGTGAGGCTTTTGTTGGTGAGAGGAGCTATCAGGTGTTAATGTAACACCCCAATATTTCATAGTGTGTTATTTCTTCAAAATAATTCAATAACTTGCACTACACGCAACACCGAGTTCAAGCGCACCATGACGTACAAAACAAGCCGTTCAAAAGGGGTTATGAATAGTATTAACAAAATTTTAAACTTTATATAATCCATATAATTTTAGAATCCATATTATGAGTTTCTTAAACATAATTTAAGAACAAATTCATTTTCAGTATTTCACTTTTACCAACTTTTAATATTAAAAACCCTTTTAAATACAATATTTTAAACTTTTATATATTCAATTTGACTAAATAAATTTACTTTTTAGAATTGGGACATCAAAAAAAAATTACAATTAAACATCCCAAGCTTCCACGATATGTTTCCCTTTGAATAATGCAATGGCGTGCATTGTACGCAACTTCGAGATTCTAACACACCACAACCAATCAAACTAGTCGTTATGAATAGTAATACATACCTTTTAAAATTTTAGAAATTCTATCTCTCAAAATGGACTTCATTTTTGGATTCGAAGTATCGATTTTAGCCTAAGGTGACGTTTTGGTACTTTTCGGATAACTTTCATATTTTGATGAATAGTGAAAGTTACTAAATTTTAATTAAAAACACCTTTTTTAATTAGAATAATTAATAGTTATAAATTATGAATTTGAGTGGTTTTAAAGTATATTTAGAATATAATTTTACCATTTAATACAATTTTGGTCATTGGAAATAATTTCACAATTAAACCGAACATAAACAAGTATCAATCTTTTGATAGTTATTATATCTTAAAAACACGCTTTTTTGTTTTGACAGCGGGAATTAATTTTAAATTAATTTCTGCAACTTCTGTGTTTTGAATTTGGAAAACTGGATTCAATATTTGGAATCAGGATGTTCAAATTGTGTAAACAGGTAACTTTTATTTTTATACATTTTGGATAATTACTTCGGTAAATATTTTATTTACAATGGTTAAAGGGTAAATCCGGTAAACAAGGGTTAAAAACATAATATTATAATAATATTAAATTACCCTAAAATGTGTATTAACCCTATTGGTTGATACATGGTCGACCATGGGCATCTTTGGGTCGATTTTTGGACTCCATGGATCCACTTGTAAGTGATAGGGACACTTTATTTTAATTAAGTTAAAATGAATACAAAAATGACACAAGCATATATCTTTTAGAAAAACAATTGTTACATAGGGTTATATATGTTGGATTTTAGACTATAAATATTGATTAGAAAGATAAAACGATTTACTACATAATGATATTTTATTTATAATTTTTCGACATTATATAATATAATTCATTCATGACACAATGGTGACGCTGTAATTACCATAATAGTGAAAAATTAAAATAATTGATATTATAAATACCCAAATAAATATAATTTGAGACTTTTAATGAGTTAAACTAATTTTCTAGGATAATATGACATATTAGGATTGATTTAATTGACTTTTTTCGAAGTAATCATTCTTTTATAAGTTTCACAAAAATCAATTATTGAATTGAGTCAAAATTGACATAAAAGAGTTTTTAAAAACAATATTATATTATTAATTGATATTAAATTCCAAAAAATCTAAGTCTCAGCCAAACGACTTATATCATGATAGGTGTATCATTAAATGAAAAATTGGGTGTCGTTTTTATGTATATAGTATGTTTATTAACTATATAATATAAAAATAAAAAGTGACATGGTAAATGTCAAACTAATTAACTAATAGTTAAAACTAAAAGATAAGGTTAATATAGTAACCCAAACCTATCTAACTTCTATTGGATGAATGGTTTGGGACCTATCCCCACCTTAACCTTTGAATAATAAACTTTTTAGCCATTATAAACCGAATATAAATTTATTATAAATTAATATTTCTAGCTTTTCCAAAGGTGCCCCTCACCCCTTTTATAAAAGGGCACTCCCCCTTCGCATTACTTCACTCCTTCAAAGCCTTTTGGTTCGGCCAAAATATACCCAAATACTCTCTAAGCTTCCCTCACAACAACCTAGAGACCATATATTGATCAAAAAGCCATCCTAAGGAGCTGTGTTTATCAAATCAAAAGAGAGAACCCGAAGAATAGGTAATGTTTTCACCACCCCTTTTCAAGTTCCTTTTTTCTTCCACTTCTTCTTTCATTGTTATTACCATTCTAAAATAATAACTCCAGTATCATATATATAATGTGATGATATTATAAATATGGTACAACCATATTCATTATTCTATCCACCCTTTCAATAACATGTCACCATACGTGCGTACGTACGGCTTACCGTCTCCACGTCGTGGTGTAATTGTTATTCAATATATTATTATTTGGATGGGTATAATAATGATGTTTAACTCATGTAAATAATAAATATAACATGATAATGACTCTGTATATATGATATAATATCCATTTATATATTATTTTAATATCAAAATAATGATATTTTCGCTCGTGTGTACGTACGGACTACCGTCTCCACGAAAGCGATGAGATTCATTCTCCATCGTATCCATTCAAGTATAATTATCATTTGATGATTTAAAATTAATGTTTAAGGAATTAATATCATTCTAGATATGAATTATATACAACCTATCCATGGAAAACATGGCTTACGTGACAAAACATATAAAATAAAATGAGTAAGTTAACACCCGAAACGACGATAATACTAAGATATTATTAACAAAGCAATGTTAAAAGATCACATATGATATCATATTAATATGTATGATTCTTGTATAACTTAACAACAATTATTTCACCATTATACAAGAGGTTAACCTACCCCAACAAAGGAAATGTTCAAGGTAAGGGTTTATTTCACAATCTCTTCATTATCCGAGGTTGTTTATACATAAAAATCTACTGGGATTTCTTTATCATCCACATCCATGTTTCTTAGAAATGTATTTCAAAACATTTTTACTATTTACAAAGAATATGGTTTAAATTCATTTATACCCTTGTTTGACTTTTTATAAGATGTTTATAAAGGAATCATTCCGTCGTTTTCCAAACAAGGTGCTTTTAACCTTTTCCACAAAATTAAGGTAAGAATGTTTTTTTAACATATACAGCGGGTGTGGCTATTCTCTACCATTATAAAATCATCGAAGCTTCCCATACAAATATTATAATAATATTTTCAATTTAAATGTTTTATTTTATAATTATGTGACTTTAAATGATTTCAAAATGAATATTTTAAGCATTTGTGAAGGGTACTCTTTATCAAGATCATATTTTTAAATGTTTTAAAGATTTATCTTTCTACATCTTTTTAATTAATGTCCATGATTTCAAAATGATTTTATGGATTTATTTATATGGTCATGATGTATTTCAAATGATATTTCTTTTCAAATGTTTCAAAGTGGAATGGGACACATTGGTTCAAAAATCTCTTTTAAATTACTTCCTTTATAAATGGGTGAATTTTCAATGATTTTGAGAAAAGAGATATTTCTCTCAAATAGTTTTGATTTCATCTATGTCAACATCCTTTGATGGATTTTAAGCTTATTTGAAGTTAATTTATTATTATACAAAACTTTTTTATTGTATTGAAGGTTTTGTGATATGTTTTACTGTGGATGAGTTATTTTTATACCATTCATGGTTTATGGAGAAAGTGTTGACATTTCGTATGCTAGTTTTAATATGAATGTTTATGTTATGTTTAAACCTTTTCATATGGGAATGCATTGGACTTAGTAAGTGACGGGTGGATCCCGGTATAGCTCCTCGATGCATTAGTAGGTCTCATGAGACAAACTAGTTTCTTGACACAAGGCCATGGAAAAATCTTATTTGTAGTCTTGGTACGAGGCCTTGGCTATTTGGTTATGATAGTCTGGTAATATGCATTCCATCATTATGAAAGTGGTTATTGATATTGCATGTGATTATTCGATTAGTAGAATATCCATGTGAGTAAGTAAATGGCATTTTTTCATTTTCTTTTTCCCATACTCTGTTGAAGTTCAAGTTGTAAAGGCTTTTGTTTTAGTTATACGCTGCCTTAAATGATTACACTTATTTATGAAAGTTTCCAATATATTGTTACCCTTACTGGGCATTTGAGCTCACCCCTTTTCTATGTTTTATTTTCGCCAAGATGTGAAGAAGCAAATTATGAATGACCTGCAGGGATATTATGAGGGGATAATAGTGTGGATTATAGAGACAATATGTTTTTGTAGTAGTTTTTTACTTCATGATGTAATGTAAAACATTATGAATATATCTAGTGTTTCCAAGGCTACTAAACCAATCGGTATTTCGAGATTTGATCTTTCTTGTGATCATTCCAATGTTATGTAATAATGCACCGACTCTGGGTAACTGGGGTCGGGGCATTACAGTTGGTATCAAAGGAAGTTTTGTACAAACCTTGGAAGCTAGATTTAGATAAACATTGATTAGAGCACATAGATTTAAGATGGACTATGAGGATTAGTATAGAAGAACTTCCTAGAATTTTGGTATTGTAGATATTTTGTGAGTTTTCCGAGAAATACATCCCTGTCTGGATACGAGCAGGTAGAGGGGGCTCTGGCACAGATGTACCTTGGGGTAAAATCCGAAAAAACCGCTTTGAGCTAGACTCGAATGGGAACTGGTGCACGAAAAAGGGCCTTACTGCACTCTTGGTTACGACACTCCCGGAGGATATGCTAAAGATAATTCTCATTTTCTTTACAAACCATTATTAAGGGTTTATGAGTATATACTTCCTAAAAGGAGACATTTTTATGATTATGGATTATATCCATAAACTATTTAATTTATGTTATGTGTTTTAAATGTTTGGGATTAGGTATTGTTATTCATAAACTAATCTAGTGTATGCCATTGTTTATAAATGGTGCCCTGTAGAAGGAATGATAACTCCAATAATGCACATGATCCAATGAGAATGAAGGATCATATCTTTCATGGTCTTAAGCTAGAATTTATAAGAGAAATAGTCTCCCATGTATTATCATCATATGAAGAAATTAGATCATGTCTTGATAAGATAAGTAAAGAGTTTACTGAGTCATATGGCTTTGAAGGGAAGCAAGAGAAGAAAATTATGGAAGAGACAAATATGGATAAAGGGAAGAGGGAAAAGAAGAATTTTCCCACATGTGATAAATGTGGGAAGAAGCACCCTAGAACTTGCATGAAAGGAATGGGAGTTTGTTATAATTGTGGAGGAAAGGGGCACAAAGTACGTGACTGAAAGGGTAAGAAAATGGTTTCAAATGTACAATTCTTCATTTGCAAGGAGTTTGGACACTACGCGAACCTATGTCCTAGTCATCAGACTATGCCGCAAATGATTCTATTGGATAATAATCATGTTATGATTCTACCACAGATGAAGAGGAATGATTAGAGTTCTTATATTGATTATGTCATTTGAGTGTTGTATCAACAAGGTAGTTGTTATAATAATTATGGAGTATATAAGGATTGTACTGCAGTACTATTTCATTAAGGACTTGAGATTGTGTGGAATAAAGAAAAGTGACTCAATAGCAGGTTAAATTTTTGGAAAATATATGGTTGAGAGAAAGATAAACCATAATATGGTTGTAATACCAAGGTAGTGATTTTAGAATAATACATGATTGATTTGGATAAATTATATTTGATATTCTTGACTACCTTGAAACTGATTAATGATTTGTATATTCCATCATTGTTGGGGTTTACAACATTTTTGGATTGAAAGAGTATATCTATTGTTCTATAAGGAATAAGGGATCATGAATGTAATCAATAAGGTTTTATGGTAATTCAGGATATTGCAGTGTTTTAAAAGAATACATGATGAAGGTGATCACATGTTATAACGCGGCAAAAAAAGGGATATTCATTGTGTTTACCTTTCTTATAAATTTTGTACTGAAGTATTTTGGATAGTTTTAGTTTGGATTATTTTGATTTCTATAAAAGGACAACCCGGAGGTCGGGCGGCAACCCGTTGCGTCCGGCAAAGCCGCGAGACTTGATCCCACAACCGAAGGGCGACAAGGGTGTATCCCCTACCACTGACCCATGTGATGTCCGGGTTTGAATAATGTCATTTTTTAATGGTTCTTCTAGATGAATTATAAATTCATTTTTTTAACCCTATACAAATAGGAAAAATAGAATATTATTTTTAAGTTCTATTATCTTTTAGAGTGAAAGATGAGTTTGTGGTAGAACTTAGTTAAAGGTTGAGACTCTAATTGTCAAGTATATATTTTCCTTCTTCTCTTATTCAATTAAGAAATTAATTCTTATTCTTTAGTGAAGGGATCTTAAAACAAAAAAAATGTGTTATCCTAATACCATATGTTTTGCTGAACCCATTGTATTTAAAATCATCATAGATTGATGAATTTAAGGCCCTCAATTTTACACTTGTTTGTGATTGATGACCTCAATAACTACCTATAAATATTTACGTTTTCCTCCATTTATATTTCTCTAATTTCCACCAATGTTCTCCGAATAGAGATCATAATTTGGTGGTGACCCTTTCATTCCTCTTTTCCTCTTATTAAGACTAAATTTTATTAACCCAAATTCCTATGTGAGTTTTCCCACAAAGATATTTTCTATATTCAACCTTTTCTTTTCGAAGAACAATTTCAAATTGCGAGGACGTAATTTATTGAAGGAGGGGAAAATAAAACACCCCAAGATTTCATAGTGTGTTATTTCTTCAAAATAATTCAATAACATTCACTACACGCAACACCGAGTTCAAGCGCACCATGACTTACCAAACAAGCCGTTCAAAAGAGGTTATGAATAGTATTAACTAAATTTTAATCTTTATATAAATCCTATAATTTTAGAATCCATATTATTAGTTTCTTAGAAATAATGTAAGAACAAATTCATTTTCAGTATTGCACTTTTACCAACTTTTAATAGTAAAATCCATTTTAAATCCAATATTTTAAACATTTATATATTCAATTTGACTAAATAAATTAACTTTTTAGAATGGGGACATCAAAAAAAATTTACAATTAAACATCCCAAGCTTCCACTGTACGTTTCCCTTTGAATAATGCAATGGTGTGCATTGTACGCAACTTCGAGATTCTAATACACCACAACCAATCAAACTAGCCATTATGAATAGTAATACCTACCTTTTAAAATTTTAGAAATTTTATCTCTCAAAATGGACTTAATTTTTGGATTCGGAGTATCGAATTTTTCCTAAGGTGAAATTTTGGTACTTTTCGGATAACTTTCATATTTTGATGAATAGTGAAAATTACTAAATTTTAATTAAAAACAACTTTTTAAATCAAAATAATTAATAGTGATAAATTATGAATTTGAGTGGTTTTAAAGTATATTTAGAATATATTTTTACCATTTAATACAATGTTGTTCATTGGACATAATTTCACAATTAAACCGAACATAAACAAGTATCAATCTTTTGATAGTTATTATATCTTAAAACACACTTTTTGTTTTGACAGCAGGAATTAATTTTAAATTAATTTCTGCCACTTCTGTGTTTTGAATTTGGAAAAATCGATTCTATATTTGGAATCAGGATGTTCAAATTGTGTAAATAGGTAAATTTTATTTTTAAACATTTTGGATAATTACTTCGGTAAATATTTTATTTACCATGGTTAAAGGGTAAATCCGGTAAACAGGGGTTAAAAAATAATATTATAATAATACTAAATTACCCTAAAACGTGTCATAAACCTATTGGATGATACATGGTCGACCATGGGAATCTTTGGGTCGATTTTGGGACCCCATGGATCCACTTGTAAGTGATAGGGACACTTTATTTTAATTAAGTTAAAATGAATTCAAAAATGACACAAGCATATATCTTTTAGAAAAACAAGTGTTACATAAGTTTATATATGTTGGATTTTAGACTATAAATATTCATTAGAAATCTAAAAATATTTCCTACATAATGATATTTTATTTATAATTTTTATACATTATATAATTTGATTTATTTATGACACAATGGTGACGCAGTAATTACCATAGTAGTGAAAAATTAAAATAATTGATATTATAAATACCCAAATAAATATAATTTGAGACTTTTAATGAATTAAAACAACTTTCTAGGATACTATGACATATTAGGATTTATTTAATTGTCTTGTTTCGAAGTAATCATTCTGTTATAAGTTTCACAAAAATTAACTATTGAATAGTGTCAAAATTGACATAAAAGAGTTTTTAAAACAAATATTATATTATTAATTGCTATTAAATTACAAAAATCTAAGGCTCGGCCAAGAAACTTATATCATGGTATTTTTATCATTAAAGGACCACTTGGGGGTCGTTTGGATGTATATAGTACGTTTATTAACTATATAATATAAAAATACAAAGTGACATGCTAAATGTCAAACTAATTGACTAAGAGTTAAAACTAAAAGATAAGGTTAATATAGCAACCAAAACCTGTCTAAATTATATTGGTTTAATTGTTTTCGACCTATCCCAACCTTAAAATTTTAATAGTCAACATTGGAGCCATTAGAAACCGAATATGAATTTATTATAAATTAATATTTCTAGCTTTTCCATAGGTGCCCCTCACCCCTCTTATAAAAGGGCACTCCCCCTTCTCATTACTTCACACCTTCAAAGCCTTTTGGTTTGGCCAAAATCTGCCCAAATACTCTCTCAACTTCCCCCACTAAAACCTAGAGACCTTAGTTGGATCATAAAGCCATCTTAAGGAGCCCTTTTGACCAAATCAAAAGGAAGAACCCGAAGAAGAGGTAATGATTTCACCACCCCTTTTCAAGTTCCTTTCTTCTTCCACTTCTAATTTCTTTGTTATTACCATTCTAAAATAAAAAATCCAGTATCATTTATATACTGTGATGTTATTATAAATATGGTACAACCATATTCAGTATTCTATCCACCCTTTGAATAACATGTCACCATACGTGCAGACGTACGGCTTACCGTCTCCACGTCGTGGTGTAATTGTTATTCAATATATTATTATTTGGATGGGTATAATAATGATGTGTAACTCATGTAAATAATAAATATAACATGTTAATTATTCTGTATATATGATGTAATATCCAATTATATATTATTTTAAAATCAAAATAATGATATTGTCGCTCATGCGTACGTACGGACTACCGTCTCCACGAATGCGATGAGATTCATTCTCCATCGTATCCATTCAAGTATAATTATCATTTGATGATTTAAAAATATTTTTTAAGGACTTGATATAATTCTCTATATGAATAATATACAACCTATCCATGAAAAACATGGCTTACGTAACAAAACATATAAAAGAAAATGAGTAAGTTAACACCCGAAACAACGATAATACTAAGATATTATTAACAAAGCAATGTTAAAAGATCTTATTTGATATCATATTAATGTATATTATTCTTGTATAATTTAATAACAATTATTTCACCATTATATAGGAGGTTAACCTACCCCAACCAAGGAAAAGTACAAGGTAAGGGTTTATTTCGCAATCTCATCATTATCTGGGGATGTTTATACGTAATAATCTACTGGGATTTCTTTATCATCCACATCCATGTTTCTTAGAAATGTATTTCAAAACATTTTTACTATTTATAAAGAATATGGGTTAAAGTCATTTATACCCTAGTTTGACTTTTTATAAGAGGTTTATAATGTAATCTTTCTGTCGTTTTCCAAAGAAGGTGCTTTTAACCTTTTCGACAAAATTAATGTAAGAATATTTTTTTAACATATACGGCGGGTGCAGCTATTCTCCGCCGTTATAAAATCGTTGAAGCTTCCCTTACAATATTATAAAAATATTTTCAAAATAAGTGTTTTATTTTATAATTATGTGACTTTAAATGATTTCAAAATGAATATTTTAAACATTTGTGAAAGGTACTCTTTATCAAGATCATAATTTTAAATGTTTTAAAGATTTATCTTTCTAAATATTTTTAATTAATGTCCATGTTTTCAAAATGATTTTAAGGATTTATTTATATGGACATAAAGTCTTTGAAATGTTATTTCTTTTCAAAAGTTTCAAACTGGTATGGGACACTTTGTTTCAAAAATCTCTATTAAATTACTTCCATTATAAATGTGTGACTTTTCAATGATTTCGAGAAAAGAGATATTTCTCTCACATAGTTTTGATTTCATCTATGTAAAAATCCTTTGATGGATTTTAAGATTATTTGAAGTTTATTTATTATGATACAAAACATTTGTATTGTATTGAAGGTTTTGTGATATGTTTTACTGTGGATGTGTTATTTTTATACCATTCATGGTTTATGGAGAAAGTGTTGACATTTCGTATGTTAGTTTTAATACGAATGTTTATGTTATGTTTAAACCTTTTCATATGGGAATTAATTGGACTTTGTAACACCCCAAGATTTCATAGTGTGTTATTTTTTCAAAATAATTCAATAACTTGCACTACACGCAACACCGAGTTCAATCACACCATGACTTACAAAAAAAAGCCATTAAAAGAGGTCATGAATAGTATTAACTAAATTTTAAACTTTATATAATCCTTATAATTTTAAAATCCATATTATGAGTTTCTTAGTCACAATGCAAGAACAAATTCATTTTCAGTATTGCACTTTTATCAACTTTTAATAGTGAAACCTTTTTAAATACAATATTTTAAACTTTTTGACTACATGGAGACATCAAAAAATTTAAAATTAAACATCCCAAGCTTCCACGTCACGCTTTCCTTTGAATAAAACAGTAGCGTGTGTTGTACGCAACTTCGAGTTTTAACACACACCACAACCGATCAAACTAGCCGTTATGAATAGTAATACCTAATTTTTGAAATTATATATATTTTATATTTCAAAATGGACTTCGTTTTTGGATTCGGAATATCGAATTTACCCTAAGGTGAAATTTTGGTACTTTTCGGATAACTTTAATATTTTGATGAATAGTGAAAATTACTAAATTTTAATTAAAAACAACTTTTTCAATCAAAATAATTAATAGTGATAAATTATGAATTTGAGTGGTTTTAAAGTATATTTAGAATATATTTTTAAAATTTAATATAATGTTGGTCATTGGACATAATTTTACAATTAAACCGAACATAAAGAAGTGTCAATCTTTTGATAGTTATTGTCTCTTAAAAACACGCTTTTTGTTTTGACAGAGGGAATTAATTTTAAATTAATTTCTGCCACTTATGTGTTTTGAATTTAGAAAAATGGATTCCATATTTGGAATCAGGATGTTCAAATTGTAAAATAGGTAACTTTTATTTTTAGACATTTTGAATAATTACTGCGGCAAATATTTTATTTACCATGGTTAAGGGTAAATCCTGTTAATAAGGGTTAAAAATAATATTATAATAATACTAAATTACCCTAAAACGTGTCCTAACCTTATTGGTTGATACATATTCGACCATATGCATCTTTGGGCCGATTTGGGGACCCCATGGAGCCACTTGTAGGTGATAGGGACACTTTATTTTAATTAAGTTAAAATGAGTACAAAAATGACATAAGCATATATCTTTTAGAAAAACAATTTTTAAATAGGGCTATATATGTTGGATTTTCGACTATAAATATTCATTAGAAAGAAAACAATATTTCCTACATAATATTATTTTATTTATAATTTTTAGACATTAAATAATTTAATTTATATATGACACAATGATGATGTAGTAATTACTATAATAGTCAAAAATCAAAATAAGTGATATTATAAATACCCAAATCAATATAATATGAACCTTTTAGTTAATTAAACTACTTTTCTAGGATAATATGACATATTAGGATTGATTTAATTAACTTTTTTCGAAGTAATCATTCTGTTGTGAGTTTCACAAAAATCAACTATTGAATAGTGTCAAAATTGACATAAAAGAGTTTTTAAAACAAATATTATATTATTAATTGATATTAAATTCCTAAAAATATAAGGTTCGGCCAAGAGACTTATATCATGATAGGTGTATCATTAATGGACCACTTGGGGGTCTCTTGGATGTATATTGTAAGTTTATTAACCATATTATATAAAAATAAAAAGAGACATTGTAAAAGTGAAACTAATTAACTTAGAGTTAATACTTAAAGATAAGGTTAATATAATGACGCAAACCAGTATAAATTATATTGGCTGAATGGTTTTCTACCTATAACCACCTTAGCCTTCGAATAATCAACTTTGGATCCATTAGAAACCGAATATGAATTTATTATAAATTAATATTTCTAGCTTTTCCAAAGGTGCCCCTCACCCCTCTTATAAAAGGGCACTACTCCTTATCATTTCTTCACACCTTCAAAGCCTTTTGGTTCGGCCAAACTCTACCCAAATACTCTCCCAACTTCCCTCACTACAACCTAGAGGCCATAGTTTGATCAGAAAGCCAACCTAAGGAGCCTTTTTGATCAAATCAAAAGGAAGAAACCGAAGAACAGGTAATGATTTCACCAACCTTTTCCAAGTTCCTTTCTTCTTCCACTTCTTCTTCCGTTGTTGTTACCATTATAAAATAATAACTCCAGTATCATATATATACTGTGATGTTATTATAAATATGGTACAACCATATTCAGTATTCTATCCACCCTTTGAATAACATGTCACCATACGTGCGTACGTACGGCTTACCGTCTCCACGTCGTGGTGTAATTGTTATTCAATATAATATTATTTGGATGGGTATAATAATGATGTGTAACTCTTGTAAATAATAAATATAACATGTTAATGATCCTTTATATATGATATACCATCCATTTATATATTATTTTAATATCAAAAGAATGATATTGTCGCTCGTGCGTACGTATGGACTACCGTCTCCACGAACGCGATGAGATTCATTCTCCATCGTATCCATTCAAGTATAATTATCATTTGATGATTTAAAAATGATGTTTAAGGACTTGATATCATTATGGATATGAATAATATACAACCTATCATTTACAAACATGTCTTACGTAACAAAACATACAAAAGAAAACAAGTAAGTTAACACCCGAAACAACGATAATACTAAGATATTATTATCAAATCAATATTAAAAGATCATATATGATATCATATTAATGTATATTATTCTTGTATAATTTAATAACAATTATTTCACCATTATACAGGAGGTTAACCTACCCCAACCAAGGAAAAGTACAAGGTAAGGGTTATTTCACAATCTCTTCATTATCCGAGGTTGTTTATACGTAATAATCTACTGAGATCTCTTTATCATCCACATCCATGTTTCTTCAAAATGTATTTCAAAATATTTTTATTATTTACACGAATATGGGTTAAATTCATTTATATCCTTGTTTGAATTTTTATAAGAGGAATATTTCCTTCGTTCTCAAAACAAGGTCTTTTTTAACCTTTTCGACAGAATTAAGGTAAGAATGTTTTTTTTAACTTATACGGTGGGTGCGGTTATTTTCCACCGTTAGAAAATCTTCAAAGCTTTACTTACAAGCTTATAATAATATTTTCAAAGAAAATGTTTTATTTTATATGGATCTTAAATTATTTCAAAAATAGAAAGAGATATTTCTCTAAAAAGAGTTTTGATTTCATCTATGTCAACATCCTTTGATTGATTTTACGCTTATTTGAAGTTGATTTATTATGATACAAAACTTATATATTGTATTGAAGGTTTTGTGATATGTTTGACTATGGATGTGCTATTTTTATACCATTCATATTTTATGGTGAAATTATTGACATTTCGTATGCTAGTTTTAATACGAATGTTTATGTTATGTTTAAACCTTTTCATAGGGGAATGCATTGGACTTAATATGTGACGGGTGGATCCCGCTATAGCTCCTCGATGCATCGGTAGGTCTCATGGGACAAAATAGTGTCTTGGCACAAGGCCTTGACAAAATCTTATTTGTAGTCTTGGCACGAGGCTTGGCTATGTGGTTATGATAGTCTGGCATTATGCATTCCATCATTTTGAAAGTGGTTATTGATTTTGCATGTGATTATTCGATTAGTAGAATATCCATGTGAATAAGTAAATGGAATTATTTCATTTTATTTATGCCATACCATGTTGAAAGTTCAAGTTTGAAAGGCTTTTGTTTTAGTTATACATTGCCTTAAATGTTTATTCTTATTTATGAAAGTTTCTGCTATATTGTTATCCTTACTGGGCATTTGAGCTCACCCCTTTTCTATATTTTATTTTTCCCAGGAAGTGAAGAAGTAAATTATGAATGACATGAAGGGATATTATGAGGGGATAATAGTGTCTAATATGGAGACAATATGTTGTTGTAGTAGTTTTTCACTTTATGATGTAATGTAAAACTTTATGAATATATTTAGTGTTTCCAAGGCTACTAAACCAATCGGTCTTTCGAGATTTGATCTTTCTTATGATCATGCCAATGTAATGTAATAATGCACCGTCTCTGGGTAACTGGGGTCGGGGCGTTATAGTTGGTATCAGAGGAAGTTTAGTACAAACCTTGGAAGCTAGATTTAGATAAACTCTGATTAGAGCACGTAGACATAAGATGAACTTTGAGGATTAGTATAGAAGAACATCCTAGAATTTTGGTATTGTAGAGATTTTGTCAATTTTCCGAGCAATACATCTCTGTCTAGATACGAGCAGGTAGAGGCGGCTCTGGCACAGATGTACCTAGGGGTAAAACCCGAAAACACCGCTTTGAGCTAGACTCGAACAGGAACTGGTGCACGACAACAGGCCTTGCTGCACTCTTGGTTACGACACTCCTGGGGGATATGCTTAGGATAACTCTCATTTTCTTTACAAATCATTATGAAGGGTTTATGAGTATATTCTTCCTCAAAGGAGACATTTTTATGATTATTGATTATATCCATAAACTATTTAATTTATGTTATGTGTTTTACAAGTTTGGGATTAGGTATTGTTATTAATAAACTAATCTAATGTATGCCATTGATTAGAAATGGCGCCCAGTAGAAGGAATGAGAACTCTAGAAATGCACATGATACAAAGAGAACGAAGGATAATATATTTGATGGTCTTAAGCCAGAATTTAAAAGAGAAATAGTCTTGCATGTATTATCATCATATGAAGAAATAATATCATGTGTTGATAAGATAAGTAAAGAGTTTACTGAGTCCTATGGCTTTGAAGGGAAGCAAGAGAAGAAAAGGATGAAAGAGAGAAAGATGGATAAAGGGAAGAGGGAAAAGAAGAATTTTCCCATATGTGGTAACTGTGGAAAGAAACACCCTATAACTTGCCTGAAAGGAATGGGAGTTTGTTTTAAGTATGGAAGAAAAGGGCACAAAGTACGTGACTACAAGGGTAAGAAAATGGTTTCAAATGTACAATGCATCATTTGCAAGGAGTTTGGAAACTACGCGAACCTATGTCTCAGTCATCAGACTATGCCGCAAATGATGCTATTGGATAATAATCAAGTTATGATACTACCACAGATGAAGAGGAATGATTAGAGTTCTTATGGTGATTATGTCAATTGAGTGTTGTATCAACAATGTACTTGTTATAATAATTATGGAGTATATAAGGATTGTACTGTAGTAATATTTCATTAAGGACTTGAGATTGTGTGGAACAAAGAAAAGTGGCTCAATAGCAGGATAAATTTTTGGAAAATATATGGTTGAGAGAATGATAAACCATAATATAGTTCTGATACCGAGATAGTGATTTTGGAATAATACATGATTGTTTTGGATAAATTATATTGGATATTCTTGACTACATTGGAACTGATTAATGATTTGTATATTCCATCATTGTTGGGGTTTAAAACATTTTTGGATTAATGAAGTATATCCAGAATTCTATATGGAATAAGGGAGAATGAATGTAATCAATAAGGAATATGGTAATTTAGGATGTTTCAGTGTATTAAAAGAATACATGATGAAGGTATTCATATGCTATTACGGGGTAAAAAGGATCTACATTATGTTTACCTTCCTTATAAATGTTGTACTGTGAGTTTGGACAGAAGTATTTTGGATAGTTCTAGTTTGGATTATTTTGGATTTCCATAAAAGGACAACCCGGAGGTCAGGCGGCAACCCGTCGCGTCCGGCAAGGCTGCGAGACTTGAACCCGCAACCGAAGGGCGACAAGGGTGTATCACCTACCACTGTCCCATGAGTGATCCTGGATTAAATAATGTAGTTTTTATTAAATGATCTTGTAGGTGAATTATAAATTCGTTTATTTTGGAACCCTATACGAATAGTGTAAATAGAATTTTTTACGTTCTATTATCTTTTAGAGTGAAAGATGAGTTTGTGGTATAAATTTATTAATGGATAAAACTCTAATTATAATGTAATTATATCTCCTTATGATCTTATCCAATCTCATAAATAAATTACTCAACATTAAGAAAAGGAACTTAGAACAAAAATGTTGTCCTAGATGGTACCTTAAATAATCACTAATTTATGGCTTTGGGATTGTTGGCCTTTTCATAGTCATGTTCTCTACCACTATCCATCAGATAATTGATTGTTAGATTTCTCTTCCATATCCATATTTTCCTACATGGAACCCTAGTATATGTTATTTTCGGTAATCTTCATACTTTCCACTATTTATTTTAAATAGATGCCTCATTAATTCATTTTTCTATGTGAGATTTCAACTAAAATATTTTGAAATGTCAAAAATGTGTTATCCCAATACCCTATGTTTTGTTGAACCGATGGTATTTCAAATCATCATAGATTGATGAGTTTAAGGACCACAATTTTATACTTGTTTGTGATTGATGACCTCAATCACTACCTATAAATATTTACGTTTTTCCTCCAATTATATGTCTCTAATTACCACCAATGTTCTCCTAATTGAGATCATAATTTGGTGGTGACCCTTTCATTTCTCTTTTCCGCATATTAAGACTAAATTTTAGTAACCCAATTTCCGATGTGGGTTTTCCCACAAATATATTTTCTATTTTCAACCTTTTATTTTCGAAGAACAATTTCAAATTGCGAGGACACAGCTTATTGAAGGAGGGGATAATGTAACACCCCATGATTTCATAGTGTGTTATTTCTTCAAAATAATTCAATAACTTGCACTACACGCAACACCGAGTTCAATCACACCTTGACATAAAAAAAAGCCATTAAAAGAGGTCATGAATAGTATTAACTAAATTTTATACTTTATATAATCCTTATAATTTTAGAATCCATATTATGAGTTTCTTAGTCATAATGCAAGAATAGATTCATTTTCAGTATTGCACTTTTATCAACTTTTAATAGTGAAACCTTTTTAAATACAATATTTTAAAATTTTTGACTAAATGGAGACATAAAAAAATTTAAAATGAAACAACCCAAGCTTCCAAGGTATGCTTTCCTTAGAATAAAATAGTAGCGTGTGTTGTACGCAACTTCGAGTTTTAACACACACCACAACCGATCAAACTAGCCGTTATGAATAGTAATACCTAATTTTGAAATTATATATATTTTATATTTCAAAATGGACTTCATTTTTGGATTAGAAATATCGAATTTAGACTAAGGTGAAATTTTTGTACTTTTCGGATAACTTTAATATTTTGATGAATAGTGAAAATTACTAAATTTTAATTAAAAATAAGTTTATTAATCAAAATAATTAATAGTGATAAATTATGAATTTGAGTGGTTTTAAAGTATATTTAGAATATATTTTTACAATTTAATATAATGTTGGTCATTGGACATAATTTTACAATTAAACCGAACATAAACAAGTGTCAATCTTTTGATAGTTATTGTCTCTTAAAAACACGCTTTTTGTTTGACAGCGGGAATTAATTTTAAATTAATTTCTTCCACTTATGTGTTTTGAATTTATAAAAATGGATTACATATTTGGAATCAGGATGTTAAAATTGTGTAAATAGGTAACTTTTATTTTTAGACATTTTGAATAATTACTGCGGTAAATATTTTATTTACCATGGTTAAGTGTAAATCCTGTAAATAAGGGTTAAAAAATAATATTATAATAATAATAAATTACCCTAAAACGTGTCATAACCTTATTGGTTGATACATGTTCTACCATAGGCATCTTTGGGTCGATTTGGGGACCCCATGGAGCCACTTGTAGGTGATAGGGACACTTTATTTTAATTAAGTTAAAATGAGTACAAAAATGACATAAGCATATATCTTTTGGAAAAACAATTTTTAAATAGGGATATATATGTTGGATTTTAAACTATAAATATTCATTAGAAATATAAAAAGATTTCCTACATAAGGATATTTTATTTATAATTTTTAGATATTAAATAATTTAATTTATTTTTGACACAATGATGATGCAGTAATTACTATAATTGTGAAAAATCAAAAAAATTGATATTATAAATACCCAAATAAATATAATATGAAACTTTTAATTAATTAAACTAATTTTATAGGATAATATGACATATTAGGATTGATTTAATTAACTTTTTTTGAAGTAATAACTCTGTTGTGAGTTTCACAAAAATCAACTATTGAATAGTGTCAAAATTGAACTAAAAGAGTTTTTACAAAAAATATTATATTATTAATTGATATTAAATTCCTAAAAATATAAGGTTCGTCCAATAGACTTATATCATGATAGGTGTATCATTAATGGACCACTTTGGGGTCTCTTGTATGTATATAGTAAGTTTATTAACCATATTATATAAAAATACAAAGAGTCATTGTAAAAGTGAAACTAATTAACTTAGAGTTAATACTTAAAGATAAGGTTAATATAATGACCCAAACCTATCTAAATTCTATTGTCTGAATGGTTTTAGACCTATACCCACCTTATCCTTTGAATAATCAACTTTGGATCCATTAGAAACCGAATATGAATTTATTATAAATTAATATTGCTAGCTTTTCCAAAGGTGCCCCTCACCCCTCTTATAAAAGGGCACTCCTCCTTCTCATTTCTTCACACCTTAAAAGCCTTTTGGTTCGGCCAAACTCTTCCCAAATACTCTCCCAACTTCCCTGACTACAACTTAGAGGCCTTAGTTTGATCATAAATCCAACCTAAGGAGCCCTTTTGATCAAATCAAAAGGAAACAAACCGAAGAAGAGGTAATGATTTCACCACCCTTTTCCAAGTTCCTTTCTTCTTCCACTTCTTCTTCCTTTGTTGTTACCATTATAAAATAATAACTCCAGTATCATATATATACTGTGATTTTATTATAAATATGGTACAACCATATTCAGTATTCTATCCACCCTTTGAATAACATGTCACCATAGGTGCGTACGTACGGCTTACCGTCTCCACGTCGCGGTGTAATTGTTATTCAATATAATATTATTTGGATGGGTATAATAATGATGTGTAACTCATGTAAATAATAAATATAACATGTTAATGATTCTGTATATATGATATACCATCCATTTATATATTATTTTAATATCAAAAGAATGATATTGTCGCTCGTGCGTACGTACGGACTACCGTCTCCACGAACACGATGAGATTCATTCTCCATCGTATCCATTTAAGTATAATTATCATTTTATGATTTAAAAATTATGTTTACGGACTTGATATCATTATGGATATGAATAATATACAACCTATCCTTTACAAACATTTCTTACGTAACAAAACATACAAAAGAAAACAAGTAAGTTAACACCCGAAACAACGATAATACTAAGATATTATTATCAAATCAATATTAAAAGATCATATATGATATCATATTAATGAATATGATTCTTGTATAATTTAATAACAATTATTTCACCATTATACAGGAGGTTAACCTACCCCAACCAAGGAAATTTACAAGGTAAGGGTTATTTCACAATCTCTTCATTATCCGAGGTTGTTTATAAGTAATAATCTACTGGGATCTCTTTATCATCCACATCCATGTTTCTTCAAAATGTATTTCAAAACATTTTTATTATTTACAAGAATATGGGTTAAAGTCATTTATAACCTTTTTTGACTTTTTATAAGAGGAATCTTTCCGTCGTTTTCAAAACAAGGTCCTTTTTAACCTTTTCGACAGAATTAACGTAAGAATGTTTTTTTAACTTATACGGCGGGTGCGGTTATTTTCCGCCGTTATAAAATCTTCAAATCTTTACTTACAATCTGATAAGAATATTTTCAAAGAAAATGTTTTATTTTATATGGCTCTTAAATAATTTCAAAAATAAAAAGAGATATTTCACTAAAAAGAGTTTTGATTTCATCTATGTCAACATCCTTTGATGGATTTTACGCTTATTTGAAGTTGATTTATTATGATACAAAAATTCTATATTGTATTGAAGGTTTTGTGATATGTTTGACTATGGATGTGCTATTTTTATAACATTCATAGTTTATGGTGAAATTATTGACATTTCGAATGCTAGTTTTAATACGAATGTTTATTTTATGTTTAAACCTTTTCATATGGGAATGCATTGGACTTAATATGTGACGGGTGGAGCCCGCTATAGCTCCTCGATGCATCGGTAGGTCTCATGGGACAAACTAGTGTCTTGGAACAAGTCCTTGACAAAATCTTATTTGTAGTCTTGCCACGAGGCCTTGGCTATGTGGTTATGATAGTCTGGCATTATGCATTCCATCATTATGAAAGTGGTTATTGATTTTGCATGTGATTATTCGATTAGTAGAATATCCATGTGAATAAGTAAATGGCATTATTTCATTTTATTTATTCCATACCATGTTGAAAGTTCAAGTTTGAAAGGCTTTTGTTTTAGTTATACATTTCCTTAAATGTTTATTCTTATTTATGAAAGTTTCTGCTATATTGTTATCCTTACTGGGAATTTGAGCTCACCCCTTTTCTATGTTTTATTTTTCCCAGGAAGTGAAGAAGTAAATTATGAATGACCTGCAGGGATATTATGAGGGGATAATAGTGTGGAATATGGAGACAATATGTTGTTGTAGTAGTTTTTCACTTTATGATGTAATGTAAAACTTTATGAATATATCTAGTGTTTCCAAGGCTACTAAACCAATCAGTCTTTCGAGATTTGATCTTTCTTGTGATCATGCCAATGTAATGTAATAATGCACCGAATCTGGGTAACTGGGGTCGGGGCGTTACAGACCTAGTATGTAACGGGTGGATCCTAGTATAGCTCCTCGATGCATCGGTAGGTCTCATGAGACAAACTAGTGTCTTGGCACAAGGGCTTGGCAAAATCATATTTGTTGTCTTGGTACGAGGCCTTGGCTATATGGTTATGATAGTCTGGCATTATGAATTCCATCATTATGAAAGTGGTTATTGATAATTCATGTGATTATTCGATTAGTAGAATATCCATGTGAATATGTAAATGGCATTTTTTCATTTTATTTTTTCCATACTATGTTGAATTTCAAGTTTTAAAGGATTTTGTGTTAGTTATACACTTCCTTAAATGATTACTCTTATTTATGAAAGTTTACACTATATTGTTATCCTTACTGGGCATTTGAGCTCACCCCTTTTCTATGTTTTATTTTCTCCAGGATGTGAAGAAGTAAATTATAAATGACCTGTAGGGATATTATGAGGGGATAATAGTGTGGATTATGGAGACAATATGTTTTTGTAGTAGTTTTTCACTTCATGATGTAATATAAAACTTTATGAATATATCTAGTGTTTCCAAGGCTACTAAACCAATCGTTCTCTCGAGATTTGATCTTTCTTGTGATCATTCCAATGTTATGTAATAATGCACCAACTTTGGGTAACTGGGTTCGGGGCGTTACAAGGAAGATGGCGTGTGGAGCCTCTCCTTTCTTTGTTAGGTGGGTTATCAGTGGTTCCAGCTGATAAAGAGATGATGGATGTCCCGGAGGTTGTTGGGGACTTCCTCGATATTTTTTCCGAGGAGGTTGTGACTCTACCCCCCCCCCCCCCGATGTGACGTTGAGTTCGGGATAGACTTACAGGATGGTGCTCGTTCGATTTCGATGGCCCCTTATCGGATAGAACCTTTGGAGTTGCAGAATCAGATTGACGACCTGATGGAGAAGGGTTTTGTTCGACCCATCATGTCACCATGGGGTTCCCTAGTATTGTTCGTGAAGATGGAAGATGGTGGTATCAGGTTATGCATAGACTACCGAAGTTTGAATCAGGTAATGGTCAAGAACCGTTACCCCCTTCCAACGATAGATGATCTCTTCGACCAGCTGAGGGGAGCAGGTTGGTTTTCTAAGATTGATCTATGATCTCGATATCATCAACTGAGGGTAAATGACATTGACATCTCGAAGATGGCTTTCAGGTGCATGTATGGGCAATTCGAGTTTGTAGTGATGCCGTTTGGAGTTACAAATGCACTGAATGTGTTCATGGGACTTATGAACTTTGACTTTCGAGAGTTTCTAGACCGGTTCGTCATTGTGTTAATCGATGACATCCAAATCTACTCCATATCAGAGGAGGATCACGTTGAGAATGTCAGGGCAGTCTTGGAAGTCCTTCGACACGACCTGATTTATGGGAATTGTTGAAGTGTAAGTTATTGACACAAGAAGTACACCTACTTGGGCACGTAGTGTCTCAGCATGGAGTATCATTGGACCCGTCAAAGGTGGAGGTAGTTGTTTCTTGGGCAGCACCCAAGAGTGTGGCAGAAGTTCGTGGATTCTTGGGGTTAGTAGGTTACTATCAGAGATTCGTTTCGGACTTATCTTGAGTTTCTGCTCCATTGAAATCTTTGAATAGGAAGAACCAGGTCTTCCTATTGAGCGAGCAGTGCTAGAAATATTTCGACTACCTGAAGGAGAAGTTGGTCAGTGCTCTAGTACTAAGGTTTCCAGAGGAAGGGTTGTTGTATGATGTGTTTTGTGATGTTTCTGGCCTTGGTTTGGGGTGAATACGGATGCATAAAAAGGATGTGATCTGTTATGGGTCTTGGAAGTTGCACCCACACGAGCGTAACTATTCCACCCATGACTTGGAGAATGCAACGGTAGTGTTTTCCCTAATGTTGTGGCGACATTACCTCTTTGGGGTGCGCTTTGTGGTGTTCTTAGATCACAAGAGCCTGCATTATATCTTCTCCCAGCGTTACCTGAACTTACGGCATTGGAGATGGGTTGAGTTCCTCCAAGACTATGACTTCAAGATCTCTTACACTGAAGGTAAGGGCAATGTTGTGGCTGATTCCCTGAGCAGAAAGTTACATAGGGAAGTGGATCAAGAATCCACTGATGCTTAGAAAGCGATGGGAGAGCTGGCCACCTTACACTTCGATGCAAGGGTAGAAGGTGTTAGAGGCTGTTTTTTTCATATGATGGTGCTATACTCCTTGTTGCAGGAGGTGGAAGTGTCTCAGTGGGGGGACTCCGAGGCGGAAGTGATGCAGGATCGTGTCGATTAGGGAAATGCTCCAGAAGGATGGTCAGAGGACAAATGACATCGGATGCTTTTCCATGGAAGGTTGTTTGTTCCAGAGGCGATGCATGAGTAAGTTCTCCATGAGTTCCATATCTCAGCCTTGGCGGTACATCCAAGAGTTTCAAAAATGTACCGAGGCTTGAGGGAACAGTTTTGGTGGCCCGGGGTGAAACGGGCAGTGGCAGAGTTTATGGCTAAATTCCTAGTGTGTCAGCAAGTGATGACCGGACACCGTGTTCCCTGTGGTTTGTTACATCCTTTAGATTTCCCTGATTGGAAGTGGGATGACATCTCAATGGACTTCGTTACGGGTCGACCCAGAGTTTAGGGTGGTTATGATCCTATCTGGGTAGTGGTGGATCATCTGAGAAAATCAACTCACTTCTTAGCAATTAAGGAGTCGGGTCTAGTGAGTACCTTGGCACAGAGGTACATAGACGAGGTGGTGCGTTTTCATGGAGTTTCGAAGACTATCATATTAGACCAGGATACACAGTTTACCTCACGAGTCTGGAGGGGGTTACAGAATGCTTTTGGAACCCAACTATGCTTTAGCACTACTTTCCACCCCCAGACCGACGGGCAGACAGAGTGGACTATCCAGACATTGGAGGACATGATGCGATCATGCGTTATGGACTTCGGAGGGTCATGGGTACGACACTTGACTTAAGTAGATTTTTCCTACAAAAACATCTTCCACTCTACTATTGGCATGGCGCCATTTGAGGCTTTGTATGGAAGACCATGTTGTTCACCTATTTGCTGGGTAGAGGTTGGTGAGACAGGTGCTCTTGGGCCAGAGGTAGTGGAGAGAACCACAGAAAAAGTTCAGCTTGTGCGTGAGAGGATGAAAGTGGCTCAGGACCGACAGAAGTCTTATGCTGATCGTCAGAGGAGGCCATTGGAGTTCGAGGTGGGAGACCATGTGTTCTTGAAGGTTTCCCCTCGACAGGGGCAGTGGAGGTTTGGGAAAGGGAGCAAGCTCTCACCTAGGTTCATCGGTCCTTTTGAGGTGATGAGGCGAGTTTGCGAGGTGGCATATCAGCTAGCCCTGCCACCTCGGTTAGAGAAGGTTCATGACGTCTTCCACGTCTCCCAGCTACATTGATACATACACGACGACTCTCACGTTATCGACTGGGGAGAGTTAGATATGGGAGACGACAGGACCTTCGAGGAACGACCAGCCAGAATCGAGGATTGATAAAACACTATTTTTTTGAATATTTTATTGATAATAAATGATATAATTTCCTCACATTGTGTTTAATATGTTTATTTATAAAATATTTGGGATTTGATCATTCATTTCAAAATTTGGTGAAAATTCCAGTTTTACCCTTTATAGTGCATTGTAGTATTTCGAAGATACATATTTTTAAATTTATTATTTAAATTTGAACGTTTGTAAACCTGTTCCTAACTTCATGTTCTACAACTTTCATTCAGGACACTAGAGCTAAAGAGTGCATTTGGATTTAGTAAATGGGACATTAATCCAATGGTGTGCTGGACTCGGCAGAATGGACATGGGTTCTGTATTTGGGCCATATATTCTACATTTGGGCTTTGATTGAGCCCAAATTTTGAGAAACTCTCAGGAATATTATTTGGAACAAATCATACGATTGGAATGCCGGTCAATTCACGCGTTTTGAAGGTCAACTAGGTGGTGCAACTTGGAGTAAAATATTTGGCCGAGTTTTTCATTTCACACTTAAAAAGTTATGTATCCCTAGCCCTCACAAACTCTATTTAAAGGGGGTTTTAACTATTTTAGATGGCTGGTCGAGGCTTTGGGAAGGTGTGTCCGAAAGGGTGTCTCTTGGGAGCACCTTAAAGAATTAAGAATTTGTGAAAACCTCTCTTCCAAAAGGCTCTCATCTCCCACCTCTTCTTTGTATTTCTTTTCTTTCATGTTTGTTTCTTGAATTTTCCTTAAAATAATCTTCTGTGTTCATCACTCTTCTTCTTCTATTAATCTTCTTAATTGGGTTGGAATCAAGAGTGGAGACCAGATTGGGTTATACCCTTTCAATCCTTTGCTTATGCAAAACATCTCCACAATGACTACACCACCCATGGAAGAGTAGTTCTTTTTAGTAATCGATCGACCTCTATCCTTCTTCATTCATTTATTTTGAATCAATGAGCTACTGTAATTCACATATTATGGTCTATTAATTGAGTTTTTAATTGAAATGAAACTAAGCAAGAAATTGAATAGTTAACACAAAACACGCGAGGTCGGGAATTGTGTGAACTGTGAGAGCACAACCTTAACCGGTAATTCAAAACCACACGGGATCAATTTGTAGAGTTAAAATATAATCCCTAAACTCAATTAATCCTCATTTCCAGAGTGGTTATGTGCCTTAATTTACCACTAACCATAAGCTAATTTTAGAACATCAATCAAAGCAGGGTGTTGCAATTGCATGTTCCGAAGTTAGCCTAAGGTTAAATTCACTTCAGTCTTCATGGTAAAGTTAATTCTTGTAGGGTTCGAGATTTAAAAAATTAAGGGATCATAATTAAGTGAATATTAATTTAAATGATAATGATTAATAAATTATTGAAGAGGTAGAGTTAGATCGATTACGTCTTTTAAATATTGTCTAAACAAACATCTTTTTGTTGTGTCATTTTAATCAAACTTCATTTCAAAACTAAAAACAAAAAAATACAATCTTCTTCCAGAAAACTTCTTCTAGATTCATAAACTATAAAAAACCACCCCCATCCTTTCAAGTAGTGTTTTTATTCTATTTAATTTTATTTCTTGAATACCTCTAAAAATTGTTTTAATTCATTCCTTCTTTGAGAGACGACCTTGGTCAGCCACTCTACTGCACCTAAGTACCCAAAAATCACACTCATCATTTGAGGGCGCCCACGATAGTGCTCTATCAAATTGGCGCCGTTCCGGGGAGGCAAGTAATTATTTAAACCAATTAGAGGTATTTATTTTATTTTAAATTTTATTCTCTTCATCTCTTATTTCTTCCTTCTTTACCCAATCTGATGTTTGTTCTTCTTCTTTTATTTTCTTCTCCTTTTTTTGGACCATCAACTCAAACTTCTCATTTTTATTTTACTATGGTCCACTTTCTTTCTTTTCATTTTTATTTGATCTATGACACGAACTAATCCCGAAGATCTCTTAGATCTTGACCCTGAGATTGAACGTAGCCTTAGGGCACGAATCAAGAATTCTCAATCCACGGGAAGTATCAATATTCAACCAGTTGGTGAATTCCTCTCTTCTGGAAACATTGAAATTGGAAGCAATTCAAATTCAAACATAAAAGAAGAACCAAAGGATGAAAACAACGGAAATGAACTTAATATAACCATCTGAGAATTGGCTGCACCTGATATTAACTATCAACCAAATTGTATTGCATACCCAAATATCGAATCGGACATTGAACTAAAATCTGGGTTAATTTACTTACTTCCAAAGTTTCATGGCCTCTCTGGTGAGGATCCCAATAAACATTTGAAAGAATTTAATGTGGGTTTCTCAAATCTTAAACCAAGAAATGTTTCTGAAGATCAAATCAAATTAAGAGCATTCTCATTCTCACTTGATGGAGCTGCAAAAGACTGGATGTATTATTTACAACCCGAAGATGTAACTTGTTGGAAAGATTTGAAACGTCTTTTCTTGCAGAGATTTTTTCCAGCATCAAGGACCACTTCCATTCGAAAAGAGATATCGGGGATCAAGAAAGCACAAGGGGAGTCAATGTATGAGTATTGGGAGCGATTCAAGAAGTTGTGTGTAAGCTGTCTGCATCACCAAATCTGTGAGCAACACCTTATTCAGTACTTCTACAAAGGACTCACACCCATGGAGAGGAGCATGGTTGATGCTGTAGCTGGAGGAGCAGTGGTGAACAAGACACCAGTAGCTGCACGTGCGTTGATCGAGAAGATGGCCCAAAACTCCCAACAATTTGGTGATAGAGGTACACCTCATGTCAGTGGAGTACATCAGGTAGTTCCTTCTTCTCCTGAAAGTAATTTGATTGATACTAAGTTGGAAGAATTGACAACCATGATGAGGAAAATTTCCCACAACTGGCCGTTGCCAACAACTACAAGAGACAGAGGATTGTGCAGTAGTATTCCCTGGGAGACCATTTCAGCAGCAACAACAACCATATCCCCAAAAAAAGTTTGATTCATTTTCTCCAACATAAAACCAAGGGTGGAAAGATCAACCGGACATGAGGTATGTCTCTGGACAACAAAAAAGTCCACCCTTTCAAAAAAACATCCAGTAGCCTCCGCCTTACCAGCATGGTTTCCTACAACCCCAAAGGATATTTGAAGCATAAGCATCAACAAGCCAACAACAAGGGAATCGTCCACCAAAGGTAGATTCTAATACTGATGATCTTTCGAACCAAATTTTTCTTAATCAACAGAATGAGATGAAGAGTCATGGTTCAGAGCTCAGAGAGTTGGAGACTCAAATGAGCCATATTGCCACCGCACTCCATGAACTTGTGAGTAATAATTCCGAAAATCTACCTTCCCAACCCACTCCCAATCCAAAGGGAAATGTTAGTGCCATCACATTGAGAAGTGGGATGAAAATAAACGATACATCTGTACCTACCATTCCACCGGGATTCACCACTACTCCAAAGAAGCCGCATTCCATACCAACTGATGAGAAATCAATGGAGAAAGATAAAGGTAAGAAAAAGATTGATGACGTGTCTCCTAAACCCCTTCCTTTTCAAAACAGGGTTGTTCAAACCAAGAAGATGGCCGAAGAAGCAATACAAAAGGAGGTTTTGGACACATTCAAGCATGTGGAGATCAACATTCCTCTACTTGAAGCCATTAATCAAATCCCAAGGTATGCCAAATTCTTAAAAGAACTCTGCACCAATCAAAGAGGTCTCAAGGGAAATGAGAGGATCAACCTTGGAAGGATTGTCTCAGCACTCATTACACCAACTCTAGCAATGCCAACAATGTGCAAGGATCCCAGGACATTCACCATCCCATGTACCATATGGGAGTTTCACTTCTCTGATGCTCTTTGTGATTTAGGAGCTTTAATAAATGTGATGCCTCACTCTGTATTCTCTTCCTTGTAGGTTGGTGAGTTGAAGCCAACAAGAGTAGTGGTGAAATTGGTGAATAGAGCTACGACATATCCAGTGGGAGTTCTTGAGGATGTACTTGTTCGGGTAAGAGACATGATCTTTCCAGCAGACTTCTATGTTCTTAACATGGAGTATGATCAGGTAAGTTCTCATTCCTCCATTATCTTAGGTAGGCCCTTCCTCAAAAATGCAAAAACTATCATAAATGTCAATGAGGGTACACTTTCCATGGAATTTTGAGATGAAGTTGTGATATTTAATGTTATGGATTCCATGAAGTACCCCTCAGAGGACCATTGTGCATTTGTTATCTCCCATTTTGAACCACCAAGTAAAAACTCCATGGAATTTTATTGTCCTATTCTTAGGGAGATTATGAGTATTGGTTCGGTTTTGATGTCTAAGAGCACTTCCATACATGTTTCTGATACACAATCCTCTCTTGGGTTTGATTTTGATGTGGATTAATATTCTGTTTTTGATCATGTTCACTCTGATTATGACATGACTGTTGAGTATGCTGATGGATTTGATGCTTTATTCTCTGATTTTGATGATGTATATTCTGATACTGATGCTCTTTGTGCACATATTTCAGTTCCTTCAATGTCTCCATCCATACTACACCCTCCTTCATTAGAACTCAAGCCATTTCCACCAGATCTGAAATACTCATACTTGTTGAGTGGTGAGAGATTACCTGTTATCATTGCTAACAATATACCATTTGAACATGAAGAAAAGCTTTTGAATATTTTGAGGGAGAACATCAGGGCGATTGGGTGGACCTTGGCTGACATATCAGGTATTAGCCCCTCCATTTTCATGAATAGGATTCTCTTGGAGGATGGGGCTAAACCGGTGAGACAGCCACAAAGGAGACTCAATCCCACCCTCCTGGAAGTTGTTAAAAAAGAAGTTGAGAAATTTCTCGAGGCAGGTATAATCTTTCCCATTTCAGATTCTCCGTGGGTAAGTCCAATTCAGGTTTTGCCTAAGAAAACTGGTTTTACTATTGTTAAAAATGTGAAAGATGATTTATTTCCAATGAGGGAGAAAAACAGTTTGCGTGTGTGTATTGATTATAGGAAACTAAATCAGACCACTCGCAAGGACCATTTCCCCCTCCCATTTATTGATCAAATGCTCGAGAGACTAGATGGGAAAAACACTATTGTTTCTTGGATGGATTTTTTGGATATTTTCAGGTTCCTATAGCTCCAGAGGATCATAAGAAGTCTACATTCACCTGTCCCTTTGGCACATTTGCCTACCGGAGGATGCCATTTGGACTTTGCATAGCCCTAGGTAACTTCCAGAGATGTATGGTGAGTATTTTTTCTGATTTTATTGAGACCTGCATGGAGGTATTTATGGATGATTTTATAGTGTATGGGTCTTCATTTGATGAATGTATAAGTAGTTTGGGAAAGGTGTTGAATCGTTGCATTGAGAAGAATATAGTCCAGAACTTTGAAAAGTGTCATTTTATGGTAGAGCATGGAATTGTCTTAGGGAATGTAGTGTCAAAACATGGGATATAGGTTGATAGATCTAAGGTAGACATTATTTCATCCTTACCCTATCCTTCATGTGTGTGTGATGTTAGATCATTCCTAGGGCATGTAGGATTTTATCGGCGCTTCATCAAAGATTTTAGTAAGATCGCTCTTCCTATGTCACAATTACTTCAAAAAGATTCTGATTTTGTGTTTGATGTTTCTTGTAGGACTTTCTTTGATGAGCTAAAGATGTGTCGGACCACTCCACCTATCATACATCCCCCACGGTGGGACCTTCCATTTGAGCTTATGTGTGACGCCTCCAACTTCGCGGTTAGAGCTATCTTATCTCAGAGGGTGGAAGGACGTTCACATGTGATTGCCTATGCATCAAGGACATTGGATTCAGCCCAATCAAACAACACAACCATGGAAAATGAGTTTCTTGCTGTCATATTTTCTTTAGATAAATTCCATTCATATTTATTGGGCTCTAAACTAGTTGTTTTTTCTGACCATGCAGATTTGAGGTACCTCCTGAAGAATCCATATGCAAAGCCACGACTTATCCGTTGGATGCTCCTTCTTCAAGAGTTTGACCTTGAGATAAAGGACAAGAAGTGGTCAAAGAATTTGGTGGCGGACCACATGAGTAGGATTACTCAAACACTAGAGGATGACACCTTGGACTAGGTACCACTTCAGGACACTTTTCCCGATGAGCATCTGTATTCCATCTCAGGTACGCATCCTTAGTATGCTGATTTAGTGAACTACATTGTTGCCTCTGAAATCCCTAAAAATTTAAAGAAACGCCATGTCCAAAAATTAAAAAGTTAGTCTAGGTATTATGTGTGGGATGATCCTTACCTATGGCGCATGTGTAGTGACCACGTCATTAGGAGGTGTGTTCTCGGTCATGAGTTTGAGTCTGTTTTTCATTTCTGTCATACACTTGCTTGTGGTGGACACTTTAGACCCCAACGGGCAGCTAGGAAGGTTTTCGACTCTGGATTATATTTTACTAGATTATTCCATGATGCCCATGTGTTTTGTAAGTCATGCTCTCGTTTCCAACACACTGGGAACATTTCTAAGAGACATGAGATGCCCCAACAACCCATACTATTCTGTGAGATTTTTGATGTATGGGGCATTGATTTTATGGGTCCTTTTCCTAGTTCAATTGGATTTTTGTAAATTTTGGTTGCTGTTGATTATGTGAGTAAATGGGTGGAGGCCAAGGCCACCAGGACTGTCGATTCTCATGTTGTAGTGGATTTTGTCAAGGCTCAAATTTTCTGCAGGTTTGGAGTACCAAAAGCCATCATCAGTGACCAAGGGACACACTTTTTCAATAGGAATTTTTCTTCCCTCCTTCGAAAGTATGGGGTGACACACAAAACATCAACACCATACCACCCCCAAAAAATGGACAGGCTTAGGTTTCAAATCTTGAGTTGAAACAAATCTTGGAGAAAACCGTGCAGCCAAATAGGAAGGATTGGAGCAAGCGCTTGGATGATGCATTGTGGGCTTATAGGACAGCATACAAGACCCCCATTGGTATGTCCCCATTTCGGATTGTTTTTTGGAAAGCATGTCATCTCCCCGTGGAAGTTGAGCATCAGGATTATTGGGCTATAAAGAAATGCAACATGGATTTGGCCCAAGATGGAATCCAAAGGAAGCTGCAAATTCAAGAGCTTCAGGAGATTAGATTATCATAATATGAGAACTCAAGGCTCTACAAGGAAATATCAAAAGAAGCTCATGAAAAAATGATCCAACAAAGGGAGTTTCATGTTGGAGAGAAAGTCCTTCTCTATAGTTCACGACTCAAGCTGATGCCTGGTAAGTTGCATTCCAGATGGTTAGGTCCTTATATCGTGACTAATGTTTTTCCTTATGGTGTAGTGGAGATCACGCAAGAGGACACTGGAAGGAGCTTTACAGTCAATGGGAAACGATTGAATAGATACATTGACGGGCTTCCTACTGATGTAGTGGATTTTATCACACTGCATGACCCCATCATCGCTTGATCACATCAGGCTGTTCCAAACCCTTTCACTTTTATATTATTTGTCTTATTTAAAAATTCTGCATTTCATGTGCATATATCATCTCATGGGTTCACATTGTGGACAATGCAACATTTTAAGTGTGGGGGAGGGAACCTTTTAGTTTAGTAATTTAAATTGTTTTCATATTTTCCTATTTTAAAAAAAAAACAAAAAAATTTGTGTGTTTTTCAAATTTTGTGTGATTATTTTTTTCAATTTTCTTTGTGTTTTTGAAATTTTTGAGCTAAAATTATACTAATCACAATTTTTAAATGCATATAAATGAGTGAAACAAGTTATCCCATGAAACTAAGCTTAAATGAATGCTGAAATGACTTTGTTTCAAGTTCAAATATTTAGTAATTTCATGAAAAGTACACTGAATTTTGAATCCCATGCCACATCTCACTGTCTTTATATTTGAAATCACTTTCCTATGAGGCTTCTCAACCATTATTTTTATATTCATTACATTCACCTCACTTATTGAGAGAACTAAACCATTATTGATTTTACCAGAATTTGATCTATTCCTGTAAAAACTTGAGGGTTTGAGTTACATATGTTTAAATGATTGAGGCATTTGTTGAGTATTAAAGCCCCTATTTCAAAGAATCCTTTTTTTATAATGGCCTACCTTGAATATTTAATCCTTGTATCCCTTATAATCCATGCACAACCTATTAGGTTATCCACATTACAAGCCAATTTTTCCTATCCAACCAACTCTTGAAGTGAAATTGCATAATCTAGTTGAGCTTAAGTGTGGGGGAATCTATCTTGTGTTGTGCCACCACATTCTGTGATACTTTGGGTGGAAAATTAAATTCTGAAGAGATTTGTTTTCTACTGAATAAATTCATTATATTGAAAGTTGTGCCTTTTCTAGAGCTTTCATGACAAGTGAAGTTGTGCCTTTTCTGGAGCTTCTAATTGTGGTGGAAAGCTGTGCCCATCTTGAGCTTTCAAGAAAGTCATGTTTGAGAAGATTGAAATTTTTTATGATGAAATGATGAATTGTGTAAACTTTTCATGACTTTTAATGATGATGGAGCAGAATTGATACTAGAGGGATTGAGGAGAAGACCATATTTAAGTCAAAATTAGATTAATGCAATTTTGCTTCAAAAAGAGTCAAGCCCTCCTCATTCAGCCTCAGAATTTTTTCACATCTAAATCCTACCAACCGAAAGCCACAGAACAACCCTGAAACGTCCTCATGATAAAAATATGTCCTTGACTCACATCGTGTAGCGATGTAGGAATCTATCATGCCAATGGTGACCCTTGTATGAGTTTGGATGAGAAAGACATTTCAAAAAAAATGACATTTGTGTGATAAGAGAAAATTCAAGCGAGGTAAGTGTCTTGTGAATTGGAGGATAAATGAAGTGGAAATATATTGAATGATATAAATGAAGAACTTGAAATATGGTTATTTATGAGTCATGATATCTTTTGATTCGTGGTGTGAAATTTATTGATCTCAAGGATATGTGTTTTAAAATTGGTTTTGATTTGATATTGATGTTTACTTGATATGAGGTTTTTCTCCGGAGTGCAAAAGGGTAAGTGTGGGGGAGTTGAAAAAAAACTATTTTGTTAAATATTTTATTGATAATAAATGATATAATTTCTCAAATTGTGTTTAATATGTTTATTTATAAAATATTTGGGATTTGATCATTCATTTGAAAATTTGGTGAAAATTCCAGTTTTAAAATTATAGTGCACTCTAGTATTGCGAAGATAAATATATCTATATTTATTATTGGAATTTTAAATTTTGTAACAGTGTTCCTAACTTAATTTTCTACAACTTTAATTCAGGACACTAGAGCTAAAGAGGGAATTTGGATGGAGTAAATGGGTCATTAATCCAATGGTGGGCTGGACTCGACAGAATGGACATGGGTTCTGTATTTGGGCTATATCTTCTACATCTGGGTTTTTATTGAGCCAAAATTTTGAGGAAAGCTCGGAGAAATGATTGGTCAGAAATCATCCTTCTGTAAGGCCGTTCAATGCATGCATTTTGGAGGTCAACTAGGCGGTGCAACTTGGAATAAAATATTTGGACGAGTTTTTCATTTCACACATAAAATGTTATGTATCCCTAGCCCTCACAAACTCTATTTAAAGGGGGTTTTACCTCTTTGAGAGGGCTGGTAGGGGCTTTAGTAAGGTGTGGCCGAAAGGGTGTCTCTTGTTAGGCCCTTACAACTCTTGGAAGAAGAAAGCATTTGTGCAAACCTCTCTTCCAAAAAGGCTCTCCTCTCCCACCTCTTCTTTGTATTTCTTTTCTTTCATGTTTGTTTTTTGAATTTTTCTTCAAATAATCTTCTGTGTTCATCCCTCTTATTATTCTATCAATCTTATTAATTGGTTTGGAATCAATAGTGGAGACATGATTAGGTTCTACCCTTTCAATCCTTTGCTAATGCAAAACGTCTCCACGATTACTACACCACCCATGGAAGAGTAGTTCTTTTTAGTAATCGATCGACCTCTATCCTTCTTCATTCATTTATTTTGAATCAATGATCTACTGTAATTCACATATTATGATATATTAATTGAGTTTTTAATTTAAATGAAACTAAGAAAGAAATTGAATAGTTAACACAAAACACGTGAGGTCCGAAATTGTGTGAACTGTGAGAGTGCAACCTTAACCGGTAATTCAAAACCACACGGGATCAATTTGTAGAGTTAAAATATAATCCTTAAACTCAATTAATCCTTATTTCCAGAGTGGTTATGTGACTTAATTTACCACTGACCATAAGCTAATTTTAGAACATCAATCAAAGAAGGGTGTTGCGATTGCATGTTCCGAAGTTAGCCTAAGGTTAAATTCACTTCAATCTCTATGGTAAAGTTAATTCTCATAGGGTTCGGGATTTAACAAATTAAGGGATCATAATTAATTGAATATTAATTTAAATGATAATGATTAATAAATGATTGAAGAGGTATAGTTATATCGATTACGTCTTTTAAATATTTTCTAAACAAACATCTTTTTGTTTTGTCATTTTAATCAATCATCATTTCAAAACTGAAAACAAAAAAATACAATCTTCTTCCAGCAAACTTCTTCTAGATTCATAAACTATAAACAACCACCCCAATCCTTTCAAGTAGTGTTTTTATTATCTTTTATTTTATTTCTAGAATACCTCTAAAAATTGTTTTAATTCACTTCCTCCTTGGAGAGGCGACCTTGGTCAGCCACTCTACTGCACCTAAGTACCCCAAAATCACACTAATCATTTGAGGGCGCCCACGACAGCGCTCTTTCAAGGATCGTAAAGAGAATGTGCTCCGTGGATGAACCATTCCCCTGGTTTGTGTGTTGTGGAGGCATGGCGGCCTTGAGGAGAGAACTTTGGAGAAAGAGGATCAGATGCACACTATGTACCCAGAGATTTTTTGACTTGTGTTTGCATTGTTCTTCAAAGATTTTTTTGATGTTATAATTCATACCTTTGATATATGGAATGCTTTACTTGTCAGTTATTAGTGTAACACCCCAAGATTTCATAGTGTGTTATTTCTTCAAAATAATTCAATAACATGCACTACACGCAACACCGAGTTCAATCACACCATGACTTACAAAAAAAAGCCATTCAAAAGAGGTTATGAATATTATTATCTAAATTTTAAACTTTATATAATCTTTATAATTTTAGAATCCATATTATGAGTTTCTTAGATATAATGCAAGAACAAATTCATTTTCAGTATTGCACTTTTATCAACTTTTAATAGTGAACCCTTTTTAAATACAATATTTTAAACTTTTTGACTAAATGGGGACATAAAAAATTTAAAATGAAACATCCCAAGCTTCCACGGTACGCTTTCTTTGAATAATACAGTAGCGTGTGTTGTACGCAACCTTGAGTTTTAACACACACCACAACCAAACAAACTAGCCGTTATGAATAGTAATAGCTACATTTTGAAATTATATATATTTTATATTTCAAAATGGAATTCATTTTTGGATTTGGAATATCGAATTTAGCCTAAGGTGAAATTTTGGTACATTTCGGATAACTTTCATATTTTGATGAATAGTGAAAATTACTAAATTTTAATTAAAAACAACTTTTTTAATCAAAATAATTAATAGTGATAAATTATGAATTTTAGTGGTTTTAAAGTATATTTAGAATATATTTTTACCATTTAATATAATTTTGGTCATTGGACATAATTTTACAATTAAACCGAACATAAACAAGTGTTAATCTTTTGATAGTTATTATCTCTTAAAAACACGCTTTTTGTTTTGACAGCGGGAATTAATTTTAAATTAATTTCTGCCACTTCTGTGTTTTGAATTTAGAAAAATGGATTCCATATTCGTAATCAGGATGTTCAAATTGTGTAAATAGGTAACTTTTATTTTTAGACATTTTGAATAATTACTGCGGTAAATATTTTATTTACCATGGTGAAGGGTAAATCTGGTAAATAAGGGTTAAAAATTAATATTATAATAATACTAAATTACCCTAAAACGTGTCCTAGCCTTATTGTTTGATACATGTTCGACCATAGGCATCTTTGGGTCTATTGTGGGACCCCATGGATCCACTTGTAAGTGATAATGACACTTTATTTTAATTAAGTTAAAATGAATACAAAAATGACACAAGCATATATCTTTTAGCAAAACAATTGTTACATAGTGTTATATATGTTGGATATTAGATTATAAATATTCATTATAAAGATAAAAAGATTTCCTAAATAATGATATTTTATTTATAATTTTTAGACATTAAATAATTTATTTTATTTATGACACAATGATGATGCAGTAATTACTATAACAGTGAAAAATTAAAATAATTGATATTATAAATACCCAAATAAATATAATATGAACCTTTTAATGAATTAATCTAATTTTCTAGGATAATATGATATATTAGGATTGATATAATTGACTTTTTTCGAAGTTTGAAATCTGTTATGAGTTTCAAAAAAATCAACTATTGAATAGTGTCAAAATTGACATAAAAGAGTTCTTAAAACAAATATTATATTATTAATCGATATTAAATTCCTAAAAATCTAAGGATCGGACAAGAGACTTATATCATGATATTTACATCATTAATGGACCACTTGGGGGTCGCTTGGATGTATATGGTATGTTTATTAACCATATTATATAAAAATACAAAGAGACATTGTAAAAGTGAAACTAATTAACTTAGAGTTAATACTTAAAGATAAGGTTAATATAAGTACCCAAACCTATCTAAATTCTATTTGTTGAGTGTTTTTAGACCTATCCCCACCTTAAACTTTGAATAATCAACTTTGGAGCCATTAGAAACCGAATATGAATTTATTATAAAATAATATTTTTATCTTTTCCAAAGGTGCCCCTCACCCCTCTTATAAAAGGGCACTCCTCCTTCTCATTTCTTCACACCTTCAAAGCCTTTTGGTTCGGCCAAACTCTGACCAAATACTCTCCCAACTTCCCTCACTACAACCTAGGGGACTTATTTTGATCAGAATTCCAACCTATGGAGCCCTTTTGATCAAATCAAAAGGAAGAACCCGAAGAAGAGGTAATGATTTCACCACCCTTTTCTAAGTTCATTTCTTCTTCCACTTCTTCTTCCTTTGTTGTTACCATTCTAAAATAATAAATCCAGTATCATATATATACTGTGATGTTATTATAAATATGGTACAACCATATTCAGTATTCTATCCACACTTTGAATAACATGTCACCATATGTGCGTACGTACGGCTTACCGTCTCCACGTCGTGGTGTAATTGTTATTCAATATAATATTATTTGGATGGGTATAATAATGATGTGTAACTCATGTAAATAATAAATATAACATGTTAAGGATTATTTATATACGATATACCATCCATTTATATATTATTTTAATATCAAAAGAATGATATTGTCGCTCGTGCGTACGTACGCACTACCGTCTCCACGAACGCGATGAGATTCATTCTCCATCGTATCCATTCATGTATAATTATCATTTGATGATTTAAAAAAAATGATGTTTAAGGACTTGATATCATTCTGGATATGAATAATATAAAACCTATCCTTTACAAACATGTCTTACGTAACAAAACATATAAAAGAAAACAAGTAAGTTAACACCCGAAACAACGATAATACTAAGATATTATTATCAAATCAATATTAAAAGATCATATATGATATCATATTAATGTATATGATTATTTTATAATTTAATAACAATTATTTCACCAGTATACAGGAGGTTAACCTACCCCAACCAAGGAAAAGTACAAGGTAAGGGTTATTTCACAATCTCTTCATTATCCGAGGTTGTTTATACGTAATTATCTACTAGGATCTCTTTATCATCCTCATCCATGTTTTCTTAAAAATGTATTTCAAAATTTTTTTATTAATTACAAGAATATGGGTTAAAGTCATTTATACCCTTGTTTGACTTTTTATAAGAGGAATCTTTTCGTCATTTTCAAAACAAGGTCCTTTTTAACCTTTTCGACAGAATTAAGGTAAGAATGTTTTTTTAACTTATACGGCGGGTGCGGCTATTTTCCGCGGTTATAAAATCTTCAAAGCTTTCCTTACAAGATTATAAGAATATTTTCAAAGAAAATGTTTTATTTTATATGGATCTTAAATGATTTCAAAATAAAAGGAGATATTTCTTTTAAAAGAAATTTGATTTCATCTATGTCAACATCCTTTGATGGATTTTAAAATTATTTGAAGTTGATTTATTATGATACAAAACTTCTATATTTTATTGAAGGTTTTGTGATATGTTTGACTGTGGATGTGCTATTTTTATACCATTCATAGTTTATGGCGAAAGTAATGACATTTCATATGCTAGTTTTAATACGAATGTTTTTGTTATGTTTAAACCTTTTCATATGGGAATGCATTGGACTTAATATGTGACGGGTGGAGCCCGCTATAGCTCCTCGTTGCATCGGTAGGTCTCATGAGACAAACTAGTGTCTTGGGACAAGGCCTTGACAAAATCTTATTTGTAGTCTTGGCACGAGGCCTTGGCTATGTGGTTATGATAGTCTGGCATTATGCATTCCATCATTATGAAAGTGGTTATTGTTTTTTGCATTTGATTATTCGATTAGTAGAATATCCATGTGAATAAGTAAATGGCATGATTTAATTTTATTTATGCCATACCATGTTGAAAGTTCATGTTTTAAAGGCTTTTGTTTTAGTTATACATTTTCTTAAATGTTTATTCTTATTTATGAAAGTTTCTGCTATATTGTTATCCTTACTGGGCATTTGAGCTCACCCCTTTTCTATGTTTTATTTTTCCCAGGAAGTGAAGAAGTAAATTATGAATGACCTGTAGGGATATTATGTAGGGATACGAGTGTGGATTATGGAGACAATATGTTGTTGTAGTAGTTTTTCATTTTTGATGTAATGTAAGACTTATGAATATATCTAGTGTTTCCAAGGCTACTAAACCAATCGGTCTTTCGAGATTTGATCCTTCTTGTGATCATGCCAATGTTATGTAATAATGCACCGACTCTGGGTAACTGGGGTCAGGGAATTACAGTTGGTATCAGAGGATGTTTAGTACAAACCTTGGAAGCTAGATTTAGATAAACTCTGATTAGAGCACGTAGACCTAAGATGATCTTTGAGGATTAGTGTAGAAGAACTTCCTAGATTTTTGGTATTGTAGAGATTTTGTGAGTTTTCCGAGCAATACATCCCTGTCTGGATATGAGCAGGTAGAGGCGGCTCTGGCACAGATGTACCTAGGGGTAAAACCCGAAAACACAACTTTGAGCTAGACTCGAACGGGAACTGGTGCACGACAACGGGCCTTGCTGCACTCTTGGTTACGACACTCCCGGGGGATATGCTTCAGATAATTCTCATTTTCTTTACAAACCATTATGAAGGGTTTATGAGTATATACATCCTCAAAGGAGACATTTTTATGATTATGGATTATATCCATAAATAGTTCAATTTATGTTAAGTGTTTTATAAGTATGGGATTATGTATTTTGATTCATAAACTGATCTAGTGTATGCCATTGTTTAGAAATGGCTCCCAGTAGAAGGAATGAGAACTCCAGAAATGCACATGATCCAAAGAGAAGGAAGGATCATATCTTTCATGGTCTTAAGCTAGAATTTATAAGAGAAATAGTCTCCCATGTATTATCATCATATGAAGAAATAATATCATGTGTTAATAAGATAAGTAAAGAGTTTACTGAGTCCTATGGCATTGAAGGGAAGCAAGAGAAGAAAAGGATGGAAGAGAGAAAGATGGATAAAGGGAAGAGGGAAAAGAAGAATTTTCCCATATGTGGTAACTATGGAAAGAAACACCCTGGAACTTTCCTGAAAGGAATGGGAGTTTGTTATAAGTGTGGAGGAAAAGGGCACAAAGTACGTGACTGCAAGGGTAAGAAAATGGTGTTAAATGTACAATGCTTCATTTGCAAGGAGTTTGGACACTACGCAAACCTATGGCCCAGTCATCAGACTATGCCTCAAATGATGTTATTGGATAATAATCAAGTTATGATACTACCACAGATGAAGAGGAATGATTAGAGTTCTTATGTTGATTAAGTTAATTGAGTGTTGTATCAATAATGTACTTGTTATAATAATTATGGAGTATATAAGGATTTTACTGCAGTACTATTTCATTAAGGACTTGAGATTGTGTGGAACAATGAAAAGTGACTCAATAGAAGGTTCATTTTTTGGAAAATATATGTTTGAGAGAAAGATAAAACATAATATGGTTCTGATACCGAGGTAGTGATTTTAGAATAATACATGATTGATTTGGATAAATTATATTGGATATTCTTGACTACCTTGAAGCTGATTAATGATTTGTCTATTCCATCATTGTTGGGGTTTAAAACATTTTTGGATTGATGAAGTATATCTATCATTCTATATGGAATAAGGAAGCATGAATGTAATCAATAAGGAATATGGTAATACATGATGAAGGTATTCATATGCTATTACGGGGTAAAAAGGATCTATATTATGTTTACCTTCCTTATAAATGTTGGACTGTGAGTTTGGACATATGTATTTTGGATAGTTCTAGTTTGGATTATTTTGGATTGCCATAAAAGGACAACCCGGAGGTCGGGCGGCAACCCGTCGCGTCCGGCAAGGATGCGAGACTTGAACCCGCAACCGAAGGGCGACAAGGGTGTATCACCTACCACTGGCCCACGAGATGTCCTGGATTAAATAATGTAGTTTTTATTAAAATATCTTGTATATGAATTATAAATTCGTTTATTTTGGAACCCTATAAGAATAGTGTAAATAGAATTTTTTTACATTCTATTATCTTTTAGAGTGAAAGATGAGTTTGTGGTAGAAAATTATTAATGGATAAAACTCTAATTATAAAGTAAGTATATCTCCTTATGATCTTAGCCAATCTCATAAATAAATTCCTCAACATTAAGAAAAGCAACTTAGAACAAAAATGTTTTCCTAGATGGTACCTTAAATCATCACTAATTTATGGGTCTGGGATTGTTGGCCTTTTCATAGCCATGTTCTATACCACTCTCCATCAGATAATTGATGGTTATATTTTTCTTCCATATCCATATTTTCCTACATGGAAGCCTAGTATGTGTTATTTTCGGTAATCTTCATACTTTCGACTCTTTATTTTAAATAGAGGCCTCATTAATTCATTTTTCGATGTGGGATTTCAACTAAGATATTTTGAAACATCAAAAATGTGTTATCCTAATACCCTATGTTTTGTTGAACTGATGGTATTTCAAATCATCATAGATTGATGAATTTAAGGACCTCAACTTTATACTTGTTTGTGATTGATGACCTCAATCACTACCTATAAATATTTACGTTTTTCCTCCAATTATATGTCTCTAATTTCCACCAATGTTCTCCTAATCGAGATCATAATTTGGTGGTGACCCTTTCATTTCTCTTTTCCTCATATTAAGACTAAATTTTAGTAACCCAATTTCCGATGTGGGTTTTCCCACAAATATATTTTCTATTTTCAACCTTTTATTTTCGAAGAAAAATTTCAAATTGCGAGGACACAATTTATTGAAGGAGGGGAGAATGTAACACCCCAAGATTTCATAGTGTGTTATTTCTTCAAAATAATTCAATAACTTGCACTACACGCAACACCGAGTTCAATCACACCATGACTTACAAAAAAAAGCCATTCAAAAGAGGTTATGAATAGTATTATCTAAATTTTAAACTTTATATAATCTTTATAATTTTAGAATCCATATTATGTGTTTCTTAGATATAATGCAAGAACAAATTCATTTTCAGTATTGCACTTTTATCAACTTTTAATAGTGAACCCTTTTTAAATACAATATTTTGTACTTTTTGACTAAATGGGGACATCAAAAATTTAAAATGAAACATCCCAAGATTCCACGGTACGCTTTCTTTGAATAATACAGTAGCGTGTGTTGTACGCAACCTTGAGTTTTAACACACACCACAACCAATCAAACTAGCCGTTATGAATAGTAATAGCTACTTTTTGAAATTATATATATTTTATATTTCAAAATGGACTTCATTTTTGGATTCGTAATATCGAATTTATCCTAAGGTGAAATTTTGGTACATTTCAGATAACTTTCATATTTTGATGAATAATGAAAATTACTAAATTTTA